>CM035785.1:23727138-24939638 GCA_020466265.1 Siphamia tubifer | reverse complement strand
TAAAAATAAAAAATAAAATAAAAATAATTGTAGTACCTGCAATGTCACTATGGCATACACGTACATTGCGATGTCAATTTATATTATGCAGCTCTACAGTAAATACACAAAAATGTGGGAAAATAATATTAAACTGTATGAGGGGTCACTGCTGGAGGAGGTTTGAATCCTAAATGTTTTATCTTGCCCTCATGGATAAACGTCCCATGTCACAAACCTGCATCAATTTCTCCTCTTAACTTTTTCAGATTGCAATATATATATATATATATTATCAGATTGTCAGTTTTTTCTACTATCATTCAGAATTTACCCAGAAATACAAGCAGATCCAAGAACGACAAAGTGAATTCAAACACATGCAGTTATTCTCTCACTCATTCTCCTGCTCATGTTCATCTATAAACCTTCAACATTTGAAAAACTTCAGCCATATAAGAAGTGAAATGGCTCTTTTACAGGGTTATATTTGTTGCGTACTACAAATCCCCAGACCATGTGATGATTTCATTTCCATAACAGTCATGCTTTGTAAACATCCAGACCTTTCTAATCAAACTGATTTGTTTTCAGATGAGACAGATTTGGTGTTTCACAAAACACTTGTTAACATGCATTGTCTGTTTGTCTCCCTCCTCCACACATTTTCAGTAGTTATTGTTGTGTGTTGCTTTTGCCAAAAGCAGCAGATGTTAGTCCCTGTACATCTTAACAGCCTTCCACACCTCTCCCTCTCTGAATTATAAACACTTAGCAACGTGGCGATGAAGGAAAACAACGTTGGAAAAATGTTGTACAATTAGCTGAATTATATTGCACACTGTCAAAGGAGAACCCTGGACTATGATACAAATCCTAACCATTTTATTTTGCTCAGAGGCCTGTTATATTGTAATTTGTCATTTTATAGTGTTGAAATAAAAATTTCGTAAAACATCTCATATTTTACACTAAAGCTGAATGTTTCATACATTTGTAATGTTTGTGTATGTATGTGTGTGTGTGTGTGTGTGTGTGTGTGTGTCCGCAGAGTGTGTGTCCACAGAGAGATATCATGCTATAACTCACTGATATCACCATGAAATTACATGGGCATATACATATAGCTAATGCGCATTCTGATGCAATGATCCATTTGAGTAAAGGTCAAAGGTCAAGGTCACAATTAACTAAAAGGTCAAAATCACATTATTGGTTCTAACTTTCAGATTGGTACTACACAATGCAGAATGAAGATGGCTGTTATCACCTATGACCAATAGATTTTGAGATCTCTGGAGGTCAAAGGTGACATGTGGCAAAATTAACTTGTGTAACACTGATTGTGTGTGTCAAGCA
This sequence comes from Siphamia tubifer, assembly GCA_020466265.1. Lineage (NCBI taxonomy): Eukaryota > Metazoa > Chordata > Actinopteri > Kurtiformes > Apogonidae > Siphamia > Siphamia tubifer. The sequence goes on along the minus strand of CM035785.1, from coordinate 24,938,300 downwards.
TAGACATATCACGCTATAACTTAATCAATACTGGATATATATACATATAATGAAATTGTCAATAACGCAAAAGGTCAAAGGTCAAGGTCTCATTTAGCAGAAAGGTCAAAATCACATTATTGGCTCTAATTCAAGAACGGGTTGTCATAGAAACTTGAGATTAGGCATTGTGATCAGAGGTCTGTCATATTGTAATTTTTCATTTTATCATGTTGAAATACATAAAAAAGAAGATAGTATCCGGTCTACCATGGTGATAGTTGCAATGAAGGCAAAACAGGAAGTGGACGCAATTGTTTTCTTCCTTAAAGCCCAATTAACTAGAGCGGAATAAATCTGTTTCCCATGTAAACACTTATTCGGAATCAGCATGTCCATGTAAACACAAATGAAATAGCTTTAATTCCGAATTACTTTATTCGGGATTAAAAAACACCATGTAAATATAGAGAGTGTTGTCGTTAGCTCAGTTTTGCTAAAATTACTTTGCTAATCAGCGAGTGTTTAAATGTTTAATCATTACTGTATTGTTTGCTTTCTTAGGTTAATATTTTATAATTTGCACTTTCACTATTCGAAGAGGATACAAAACTACAAATGTTTTCCTGCACAAATCTCCCAGTTTGCCTCTGCACATAGAGTAAAGCACAGCAACATCATTTTCAGCATAATCACTGAAAAACAACCTTAACTCAGTTTCAAATTAATTAAATATGAATTTTGTAGATTTACAGCTGCACCAGTCTCCTGTCTGCTCTCCTTTGAGATTATGATTATGTCTGTTTAGTTAATTATATATAAACTAAGCATGATGAAACACTCCACACTGCAAAAAAAATTTAAATCTTACCAAGTCTATTTTTCTCACTTGTAGTCGAAATATCTCATCACACTGATAATAAGATAGAATCATTTAAGCATTAATTAAGGGTTAGAGTTAATAATAATTATCTGCCAATAGAAAGAGTGAAAACAAGTGGTGAAACCCCGCCCCCTTGCAAACAGTTTACCTAATTTGCCCTATCTGTTATCATTGTAAAATTACATTTTGGTGAGTGTGACCTTTGACCTGCATTCACCAAAACTTAATAGGATCTATTCTGGACCACCTCACACCTTTGATGAAAATGTCATGGAAACTGTTCCAGTAGTTTTAGTGTAAAGCTGTGAACAAACAGACAAACTGAACCAAAAACAATAGCCCTCTCTCCTTTGGGGATGGGGTAATTATATTGGTAAGATTCCTCGAAAAAAGATATTCCAGATCTATTGTCTCAAAATAATTTCTTTATATCTCACTGAAAAGTTCCTCTTTAGGTTATTGTGTCTTATTTTAACTGTGATGACATATTTTGACTAGAAATGAGAAAAATACATTTGTTTTTTAGAGTGCAAATAACAACATGCTTCATACTTGTCCATCCATCCATCCATCCATCCATCCATCCATCCATCCATCCATCCATCCATCCATCCATCCATCCATCCATCCATCCATCCATCCATCCATCCATCCATCCATCCATCCATCCATCCATCAGTCTGTCCATCCATCAGTCTGTCCATCCATCCATCCATCCGTCCATCCATCCATCAGTCTGTCCATCCATCCATCAGTCTGTCCATCCATCCATCAGTCTGTCCATCCATCCATCAGTCTGTCCATCCATCCATCCATCCATCCACTCTGTACATTTGTTTCAGTTAGAAGCATCATCTCATTAAATCTGATCACATGTATAAAAAAGGCCTCATTTAAAATGAAGTGTGACACATTAATGAGGGATTATTTATCAGTTTGTAAAATGGTTTTAGTGTTTCTGTGTGCGACTCGTATTGCTCCCTAAAGTCAGTGTGTTTTGACAGGGAGTTCCATTTCAGATATGAAGTAATTGCTGCCTCTCTTGGTTTAGCTTCTCATCTTTCACTCTGTGTGCTGTCATTTACTGGCTATCCTTGTCTAACTCTTAATGCCTTATCCTTTTCACCTCCTCATGCTCTCACTCTCTACCTGATTTACACATCCTGCTTGTTAGGACCTTTCCATTTCTGCCTTTCTTCATTTCACTGCCACTGTATCTACGCTTCTGTGCGCCTCAGCATTTCCATGTCTGCGACTCACTTTCATTCTATTTTTTATCCCCCTCAATCAATCAACTTTGGTTTTTCAATTTCCGCCACTTTATTGGCATGACTGTTAGAACAGATAGAGTACATGATGTCTACTGCTTTTTCAAACCATCTCTCCTCCTCACTGGAAGAGAAAATCTTTTAGATTTACATAAAAAAATAATCTACGTCAGTTGTACATGTTAATATCATGGTTTCTGAAAAACATTAATTCACCTTAGTTAAAAAGGATTCAATTTCGTTGAATAAACATTATTTTTCATATAAATCTACCATGATTATATTGTGCTTAGTAGATTGATTTGCATCATGATAAACATTATATTTATTCCTTTTATCACCAATGTACATCAACAGGATCAGTTACTACGTCATAAAGCTTTACTTAAATTAGTATTTTAAACAGAATGTATGGGGCTTTTGCCAGTGTTTCAGTGCAGTGTTGCCAGATAAGAAATGTGCAACTATCATCCCAAAACCTCAAAAATACAAATCAGAGAATGCCTCATCTCACCCATATTTTGTGCCAATCTCAAGTTTCTATGACAACCCATTCTTGAATTCGAGCCAATAAAGTTATTTTAACCATTCTGCTAAATGAAATAATTGACCTTTGAGCTTTAGCAATATTGATAATTTCCTTTATGTATATATGTATGTATAGTGCATGTAATATTATGATAATATATCCAGTATTGATTAAGTTATAGTGTGATATATCTATGCTTGACACACACAAACACTGTTACAGAAGCAAATTTTGTGACATGTCTACGGTTCTGTCAGTCCTACTGGGAGACTAAGTCAGGGTTCAGTGAGCCAAAGCTGGGACACGAATCGCTAACCTCTCGGTCATTGGGCGACCCACTCTACCAACTGAGCCACAACAGCCCCATAGTTGTAACAGACTCTGGGTTAGAGTTGGAGGGTTACGGTTCCACACTAGGAAAAACACTAGCTGCTTAACAGTTCACAGTGGGCGGAGCTTCAACTTTGAAACCAAACCTAAATATTTCATTTATTCTAAACATGACTTTATTTCACAGATTGTACATCTCGGGCGGCACAGTGGTGCAGTGGTTAGTACTTCTGCCTCACAGACAGAAGGACCCTGGTTTGAATCCCACACCAGACCTTTCTGTGTGGAGTTTGCATATTCTCCTCGTGTCTGTGTGGGTTTTCTCCAGGTACTCCGGTTTCCTCCCACCATCCAAACACATGCACTGATTGGTTCATTGGTTAATCTAAATTGTGAATGTGATAATGATTGTTTGTCTATATATGTTCAGCCCTGAGATGAACTGGAGACTCATACAGGGTGTACCCCACCTTCACCCACTGTAGCTGGATTAGGCCCCCAGTGACCCCTGTGACCCGAGTGAGGATAACATGGGTTCAGATGATGAGACATGAGATTGTAAATCCCCCATGAATACAACAGTTCTACATGATTTATACATGTTAAGAGAAGAAACATGAAACACTTCTATTTCATACAGTATATAAATACAGAACAATTCAACAACCCCTGTTCTCCCTTTTATTTTTTCTCAGTGCTTTCTGCATGTGAGGATGTCTACCCCCCCCCCCCCACCACCACCACCCCCTTTCCTCCAGCTCTTCCCCTGACCTTTTATTCAAGCGTTTCTTCCTACCCTCCCCTTTATCGACATCCCTTCTCACTACCTGCTTCCTTTCACCACTTTACCTGAAATGACCGCTATGCATTGTGGGTTGCTCTGCTACACCTTCAGTGGAAACACACACAAACACATACACATTTCTCTTCTCTTTATTTCTTCAAATGATGCACTGTTGCCACACACACACACATATATATATATATATATATATATATATTTATATATTACAATAGGTCAGGTTGACAGTCAGACAGATGATACTGTATGGGTAAAAAAACTGCCTTGTCTTCACTTCACTTCCCTGTTGTCTTGTAATTCAGTACTTTTCCTTCCAATTCTCCTTGTCATTTAAGTATGTTGTTCTCTGTCTTGTGACTTTCCTACAGTAATCTGTTGTTGTCTCCTCTCCAGTCTTTTTCCATCATGGTATAATCAAAGAAAAACTGCATCACAAGGAGACTTTTTCCTCATCTGTCCTCATCATGGCCAAGCTGCTCACAAAGCTAGAATAACCATATGTTCTACCTAAGGTGGTTTGGTTGGCATATGCTTTACAAAAACTAAAAGGAACAATACACACACACACACACACACACAGACACACACATAGAATCACACAATGAAGGAAGCGCTACCTTTGTGTAATTTTTAAGACTCACCAGCTGTTATTGTCCTCCGCTTGTTTTCGTCTCAATCCGCTGTTCTTGTTTTTTCCCTTTTTTTTGTCTTGTTTTAACAGATGCTCTGTTGGCTCTGACAAACCTGGAGGTTGGTGTGAATGATGTAGGAAATGCAAATGTGTAACATCACTTACACTTTCAGTTATTGTTAAAGCAGCAGTGGTTTGTGGAGCAGGAGGGATGGAATATGTCTGTCTTTCTTAGTTGCTCACTTTTCTGAGATTCATGTACAATCCATTGTATTGACCCACGGCTTCTAGATGTGGTTGTTTGTAAGGCGCTTTCAGAATACAAAAGAATTTATTGTCATTGCACACAAGTTACAATGAAATTGTACTTCAGTGGGGCCACTTTGCACCACAGAATAAAATAAATAAATTAAATCAAAACAGCACAAAACAAACAAACAAACAATGACACTGATGATTTGGTCTAAACCAGACAATAAAATTGTTGTTACATAGCACTATGACTCCAGTCTGGTCCATGTTCACACCTGCAAATGAGCCAAAATTGGTCTGACTGATGTTTCATCAATGTTTACTTTGTGGTAGAAATAAGTGTCACTATTGACTTACTATGGAGCAACATGTTCACACATTGGTACTCACTTTGATCTTTGTATATTACATTCTCTCTAATGACCATTTTTGACAACATATCCAATTCGAGAATAAGTCACGGCTGCATCTGGTGAACAATCTGCTGATGCACTGGAGTCCACGAAGTTGTACAGCGCATCATTTCAGGCAGATGAGGCATGACAGTTTCATGACCGTGGTCATTCCCACCACCCATGATGCATTTCAAATAGTTTATTTGGATCCAGTGTTTATGGTTTGGACTAGAACTGCACAATATTAGACACAACTAACATTGTGATATATATAAGGTTATCAAGATATATATATATATATATATATATATATATATATATATATATATATATATATATATATATATATATATATATATATATATATATATATATATATACACCTTTATAACCTTTTGATATATATAAAAAAAATACTCATGAGTATATAGTAGCTGTGTGGTGCTGACAGAAATGGTCAAACAGATTAGTGGTCCTGGATCCTTCTTGTCGCTGAAATAATTCCACATAACTGATGTAACTTTTCTTTCTGGCATAAAGCCTTCATTTTGGGTGATTTTCTCTGGTTGGCTGCTCATTTTTCAGTCTTGTTAGCAGTGACTCGGTCCAAACTTCTCAGTGTGTGTCAGGTTCTATTGAAATGAGAAAATGTTGAGCTCATTCATCTCCTTCATTAACAGGACCTGTCATGTGACTGTTGCGAACATGTACATTGTCGATGCTCAAACCATATATTGTGCAGTTCTAGTTCTGGGTGATGATGAAACCAACAAAATGGGTGGAATATTCTACTACAGGGACATAGGACTAACAGGTGCTCATTCACATGGACATACATATGATGTGTAGTTCATGAATGATTGATTCAAAAGAATGAATCTTTTGAGTTAATGAAGTGAATCAAATCACCTCATTGATTAATTTCTTTGTCAGTTCAGTTGCGATACAATGCCTTCTGTGTAACTGTGTCCAAAACAGAGTGAGTAATTACACGCTGACTGAACAAACTGTTCACTCACTGACCAGCACACTTGGAGACTGACTGAGTCTGTCAGGGAATGGAAGTGACTCACAACATGTTGACTGAACAAACTACCATCACATGAGTGCTGTGAACCAGTCACTGATTCACAAACCTGAACAGAACTGGTTCATAACACAATAGCAGTGCTACTGAACAGATCATTTGTCTCATCTCGTCATCTGAACCCGCTTTATCCTCACGAGGGTCACAGGGGTCACTGAGGGCCTAATCCAGCTACAATGGGTGAAGGCGGGGTACACCCTGTATGAGTCTCCAGTTCATCTCAGGGCTGAACATATATAGACAAACAATCACTCTCACATTCACACCTATGGACAATTTAGATTAACCAATTAACCTATCAGTGCATGTCCAGAGTACCTGGAGAAAACCCACGCAGACACAGGGAGAACATGCAAACTCCACACAGAAATGTCTGGTGTGGGTCTGTCTGTTAGGCAGAAGTACTAACTGCTGCACCACTGTGCTGTCCTCACCATGATGTATAAACAAGTTTATGTTTTACAAATCCTCTTGTGTCCTGGTGGCAGGAGGATGTGAACTTTACTAAAACCTGGAACCTGAACGCTTCACTGCATTAGTTACGTGAGTTACAGTCACAGGCTCCTCCCACTTCATGCTGAATAAATATTTTGAACTGATCCTAGTAATTCAGTTGATCTCAAATAGCATCCTTGCCCATCGCTGTTATCCCTGCAGCAAGCATGACTTTGAGTTTCATATTATATTTTACTAGTTTCTAGAAAAAGAAAGTTAAATTTATCCATCTTCAGAGTCCCTTGTGGTTCTATGGTATATGTGCACAGGTACATGGATTAATATAAAATGTGTGTGACACCCAGTGCCATCATCTATGATGAATTATCAGCTATATGCCTGCCCTGGATGAGGCCTGAGATGTATCTGGAGCAGGAGGCTCCTTGCTAAAGCTGACAGGGACAGCTGGCCAAGGATAACCTTCATGCTGTTTGGTTTAGAAGCCAAAGAGGGGTTTTACATCTTCAACAGGAGCACTAGTCTATTGTTAAAATCTGAGTCTTCAGTCAGGGGCGGCACGGTGGTGCAGTGGTTAGCACTCGTGCCTCACAGACCTACACACCAGACCTTTCTGTGTGGAGTTTGCATGTCCTCCCCGTGTCCGCATGGGTTTTCGCCGGGCACTCTGGTTTCACCCCACCATCCAAAGACATGCACTGATAGGTTAATTGGTTAATCTAAAATTGGCCATAAGTGTGAATGTGAGAGTGATTGTTTGTCTATATATGTCAGCCCTGCGATGAACTGGCGTCTCATGCAGGGTGTACCCCGCCTTCGCCCATTGTAGCTGGATTAGGCCCCCAGTGACCCCCGCGACCCTAGTGAGGATAAAGCGGGTTCAGATAATGAATGAATGAGTCTTCAATCATTTGGGGTAAGGAATGAATGAAAATTATGATATGATTTACATTTTTCAATGACTTATTGTGATTGTTTGACACTTTATTGGCCATATGATATGATATTTTGTTCCATTGACTTTCCCTAGTGCACTACTGTTTAAAAAGCTACAAAAAAATACTGACCATATGTGACATAAACAGACCACAAATGAGTTTTTGGATGTATAAGATAATAAATAAATGTGCCTGACTTCCTGAAATTCACCATAACACCTTTGTATTAAACTCAGATTTCCACAGTCACAACACACCACAGAGTCATTATTGGGGGGGGTTGGAGCATTTTTTGCTATTTTTTTTTTTACTGCTACTCAACTCACAGTCGGATGCTTTCATTGTTAAAGGAGCAACAGTAATAAGAGCAGCATTTTAATCAGGGAATTTTGACCACACATTGTGACTGGTTGAGAGACATCCTAAAGAGTGTAAGTACAGATATAGAAACACTACCACATGTGTGATTATCACTTCATCTTTATCCTTTCAGCAACACCCGTAACCTAGCAACCTATGGGCAACTTCCAAGAATACATAGGTGACATTTCTGTTTTGTCAGTTTTCACAATATTTTTTTTTTATTGGTATCCCATATGGACAGTTTATTTACAGAACAGAAAAGATGACAAACGTAAAAAAAAAAAAAAAAAAAAAAATTAAGAGGCTAGTAAAAGGTAAAGTTCTTTATTTGTACACTGTACAACGAAATTTGTCGTCTGCATTTAACCCATTGTGGCACCTGTAAGGAGCAGTGGGCAGCCATGTGGGGCACCAGGTGACCCATCTCCTGCTGTAGAGCCAGGGTAATTGTCAGAATCACCTGGCTGGAGGATTTGACCCTAACAAACATATTTTTGGGTGATGGGAGAAACCCATACAGACACGGGAAGAGAAACATGCAAACTCCACACAGAAAGGGCTGCACAGTCCAGGAATCGAACCCAGGTTTTCTTGATGTGAGGCAAGAGTGGTAACAGCTGAGCCAACATGACGCCTAGGGTTTGACCATTTGTGATTAAATGTAGAACAAGTGAATATTCTTACAGATTACTGTATTTTCCACACTATAAGGTGCACTGGACTATAAGGTGCATTAAGTGATGTCAAAATTATGAGATAAAAAGTTAAAATTCTAAGACAAAAAAATCAAAACATGAGTTTGATGCCACTGCAGTAAAGTATGCAATAATCCTGTAATTATACACTAATGTTGACAAAATGACACAAAAATAGAGTAAAATGCAAAAAAAAATACACTTGAAAATAATAAATAATTATTATTTTACTGGTCTGGGCCTTTTCAGATCATATTTGGCTGAATGTGAAACTGAACTAAAATGAGTTTTACACTCCTGTACTAAAGTATTTAAAAATCCTGTAAAAATACACTGATATACACGAAATGATGCAAAACATACAGTAAAATGCACTAAAAATACAATGAATGCACAAAAATACACTTGCAAATAAAAAATAAATAATAATTATTTGACTGATCTGGTTCTTTTCAGATCATATGGAACTAAAATGAGTTTGACACTCTTAATCTACATTTCAGAAAAAAATATGTGAAGAAAGGCATTTAAAATATGACATAATTACATGTGCTTTGGCATCTATTTCATATCAACATTTATTGAAGTTGTTTTTAATTGTATTTAGTTAAATAATTTATGGATATTTGATTTTCTTTACATAAAAATGTGTGACTCCACAAATTTGTTACTGAACCCGTGGCATTAGAGGTTCTGTAAAAGGGGTTGTTTGGGGTGCAAACATTATGTCCTGTAGCCAATTAAATCTGTTTGTATTCTTTTGTCCTGACGCAGCTTCATCATTTTCGCGGTGATGCTAATTAGCATAAAGTGAGACATCGACACTTTCCAGCCTGAAGAATGAACATAAAATAGATGATTAACCTGCTCCAAATGTCACAGGTAATAAAGTTTTGCATTGTTAAGATAATTTTACTCCAGTTTAATCTCCTCTTGTTACATAGAACTTAAATGGCTTCCATTTGTAGCAGTCAAATGACACTTGGCTGCTGCATATGTAATGAAACAGTTTATATTACAGGTAAGATACACCATAACCAGGATGCATGCGTGTGTAAAATACACTTTAGTCCAAATATTACACTCAAAAAGGTACTGGAAATATTATCAGATGACTGGAGCAATAAACTGAGTCTAATGAGTCTAACTACTCTTCTTAACCTGTTAATACATCTGTATAGTTATAGTTTTGTTTAGCACTAATGCTAACCAGGTATAGTTTGAAGGATAGATAGATAGATAGATAGATAGATAGATAGATAGATAGATAGATAGATAGATAGATAGATAGATAGATAGATAGATAGATAGATAGATAGATAGATAGATAGATAGATAGATAGATAGATAGATAGATAGATAGATAGATAGATAGATAGATAGATAGATAGATAGATAGATAGATAGATAGATGCTACACCACTTCCATTTATCACCAATCATTACAAAACTAGAAAAGCACTCTCAGAGCGCAGACCTCCGCCAAGGTTGTGAGTTTTCACTATTCACACCCCTAGTGAATAATGACCTAAATCACAAACATTTGGAGCATCTGCGTGACGCTCATTGGCTGACATTTGGGTGATTTGATGAAGACTATTTATTGCGCATGTGTGTAGTGTCGGGCCGTCCTGGTTAATGTTACGCTGTACAAAATTCCTGGTGAGAACCCTGAACACGTGTCTCAGAGAAAGTGAAACGCTGGACTGAAACATGACCAGAGGACATTTGTCTCCAGTTGGTGTCCTTTGATTCCTGTCATCTGACAAACATGTGACAAATTCATAGTGAGTGTCCAGTGACAGAAGGGATTGTATTTGCTTTCTGTAAGTCTCTACCTGTGCACATCTGCTACATCTGCTGATGAAAACTAAACCAATCATCCGTTTATTATAGCAGCGTTTGATAAAGTATGATATTTGGGGCTGGTCAAGTGATGATTTGAAAGCGATGCTGACTTGTTTTTTTTTTTTTTTTCTGAGGTACTACTTCCCAGATTTATAATATAAGCTTTTGAAAAGAAAAAAAAGGCAAAACTGTGACTAAATGCATATGAAAGACAGACACTGACAACAGAGTGTTATTTAACATCAAATTAAATATTAACCAGCAGCTCAGAACAGCCGAAAACCCTAAGGATGAGGAATAGCAAGACAATAACAGATTGAAGATGAAGGAAGAAAGAGAGCAAGTGATAAAAAGACAGAAAAACATCACAGAAGAAGAAAGACAGTGAGTGATAAAGAGACAGAGAAACACCACAGAGGAAATGCAATGAAAAGACAAACATGAAATAAAAGAAAGAAAAACAAGACAAACACAGACAAAAAAAAAAGCACAACCAAACACAAAGAATAAACTATGAACTAGGGCTGCACCCTATTAGAAAAAAATTACTTTTATTTTAACATTCCGATATATTGTGTGATATGAAAAAGTCCTTCAGGAGTAAATAACAGCTGTGTGGTGACAACGCTAACGGTCAAACAGATTAGTGATCGACACTGAACATACGCTTAAAAATCATCTTTATGTAGCTAAAATAATGAAAGAAAATGAATAATTTTAAATACATACATAAAATAAATAAAAAATAAATAAAGATATTAAAAAGTAAATGAATGAATGAATAAAATAAATACATTAAAAATTAAAAAATTTTTTTAGGAATAAACAAATAAATATTGGGCATAATCATATGCCCTGATGAAGGCCCTTGGCCGCAGCACATAGGCTGATGTGTTTTTCACTTTTGCATTGTTTTATTAAATACTTTTTAATATATATTTTTAAACTGTCAGTGTGCCTCTGCTTTTTCTTCCTCTTCTAAACAAATAAATAACATTAAAAAGTAATAAAATCAATAAATACATAAATTAAACAAATTAAATATAAATAAAAGTAAACGTAAATAAATTAACAATACATTTAAAAAATTAAAAAAATAAATGAATAATACATTTAAAAAGACAAATATATTTTTAAAAAGTACAAGTCGTACAAAGCATGATACCTGAACAAATAAAAACATTGTGATGATGTCTTATCGATAAAATCATCATGTATCCTGAAAGCACTCTTTATTCGCTTTAATATGAGGTACGACTCCATATGGTGCAAACGAAAATATTTGGTCAACTTTGACCTTGGGCACTGATGTATATACATGTATATATATATATATATATATATATATATATATATATATATATATATATATATATATATATATATATATATATATATATACCCAAGAAGTGTGGAATCAATCGCATTAAAACTGTTCATGTACTGGACACTGACCAATGTTTTAATATTTTATTGACCTTGACCTTTGACCTAGATCCATGAAAATAGCTCCTGTGCTGCAGAATCGTAAGATTCTCATAAGATTACAGCCAATTTGCTCCAGAAATGTGGTTGATAGAGACACAGAGCTAAAGACAAACAAACAAACAAACAAACAAACCGATCAACAAACTTGACCAAATTTAATTTTGGTCAAGTAATAAAAACAATTGCAGGACCTTTCATGTGACTATTTCTCACACGTACATTGTAATGTTGATGCTCTCACTATTTATTGTGCAATTCTAGTCTGAACCTGCCCCAGCACTACCAAGCACCACCAACCTAATGGAGGTTTCCTAAAGCTAGATGCTACATTGGAACAGCCAACTGGACGGGGGTCGGGACCAAGGTCTGGACGTTCTGTGCAGCTGCAGATTGCGTCTTAAATATGACACTAAGATGCAGCGCAGTCAAAAAGCTGAATGGTTTGCTTTTCATTGGACATATTTCTTCGTGGCGTGCTTTTTTTTTTCTTTCCTTCATGTGGAGTCTTTTGTCAAATCTAAGCACCATAAGCATGAAATATGTTTTTTTTTTATTCATGATGTTCATCTGAACCTGATTAGAGTACTGACTCATTCAATACAGTTTTTTTTTTTTTTACTCAAAGTTTCCTGTACACCACCGAAACTAAACAGAGAGGAAGGTCATGGTGATGCAAAGTGACATTAAAATAATAGTGAAATAAGGCTTCAATGAATTGCTGCAGCTTTATTTTTAACAAGTCAGATATGTTTGACAATGTTCATGAGTTATATTTAAGAACCTCTGTTGAATTCTATTCTAGTCATTTATACAATAATAAATGAATGAAAATGCTTTTGATTCCATGAACATTGTGCACAGTGTTTTTGTACATTCCATTCACCTTTACCTTTGTCAATAATGTCTACTAAAAAAATAATAAACCTAGACCAAGAGTCGTCCTCGGTGATCTGGATAGATTCTTGCAACAGTGCTGTCATCTTTCAAAAGTGTGAAATTTTAAAATTTACAATGTTACGATCCTCTTTGAACTATCTCCGAGTGTTGAAATCACCCCCCCCACCCGTCCAGCCATCTACCTATACTAAACTAAATGATTATGTTATGAGCATCCAGTCATTCAGTTCAGTGTGTGATTAAAGAACTCATTTGATAAAACCATGTCATTATGAAGTTTAATAAAGGCTAGACATGTTCTTAATAAGTCTTTTAATATGAACAGGGGATCACAAATTGCTTTTGTGAAGGGTGTGCTGAGGGTAAGTGTGACTTACACAACTGAGAGACAGGAATTTTACAATCTTTACACAAAACTACACTGTAAAAACAAACCTATAGAATACACTTAATAAAACTGAGATCACGATTTCCACTCATTTTGGTTAAGGAGATTTTAGCCCATATTTTGAATAAAATGTCACTAATTTTAACAATTATAACACTAAAAGAAATAAGGTTAAATCCAACTAACATATCCCTTTAGATTACAAAACTAATTACAAATAAAAAAACACAAGTAACATTAGCTGTTAATTGTTCATCTAATCAATTTTGGGCACTTGGACATATCACACTTAATGTGGATAATATCAATACCAAAGTGAGTATTAGTATCAGATCTAAACTAATTCTAAGAAACATGTGATGAAGAAGAACCAAAGAAATCAATATTGTATTTAATTGTATCCACCCTAATATAAAACACCACTACAGAAGGTGATGAGACAAAACTACAACTGAGCTCAAGGTGCAACAATAGAAGAATAGAAATCAATCAATCAATTAATTACAAAAGAGGGTAAACACACCATAACTGCTCTATAAAGAACAACACTTCATATAAACTCAGAACACTGTAAAACACACTAGTTTGTCCCAATGAATGCTGGGAAATCCCCTCAGCTGCTCTTCTAACATGACTCAATACTACAGGGGTAGATTTTATTATATTATTTTAAGTAATAAATGTTACTGTTTACAAATACTTCAAATTTAACCAGTTACAATAGATTTCACTGGTAACTATTACTGTTAATTAAACTGTAAGTGATTTCCATAGTTTGTATTTACCAAACCACAAATCCTTTTTTTAGAGTGTGTCTTATCATATGCATTTCAGACTATTTTTCTATGTGTGGTATTTTCCTAAAGTGTAAACCCAAACCAAATGTTTCCATATCTGTGTAAAAAGTCTGTTAGTGGTTTAGTTCAGAACTGACCATGACCTAAAATAGCACATCTAAGAAAAATGTTTACTGTCTCACATACCATGGTTGCCAAACATATGTTGGAGAAAATGTGATGCAATAATGCTTAAAATATTACAAAACAAAACAAAACAAAAAAATAACATCTCTAAAAACAAAACATTATACTGTTTAAACAACAAGGAAATGCAATTAAATGTGATTATTTATGTATTTCATAACATTGGTTTACACAGGCCCAGCAGAGTGGGCAGGCCTTGGGGTCCGGGTCTACCCATTGATAAATAATAAAAATAATAATAAAAAAGTAAAAGTCCTTAATTTAAAATGTTTTCAAAACTATTTGTCATAATCTGATTGGTTGTTTCGTACTAATCGGCGATAATGGAAGTGGTGTCACATTTTAGCTTCTGTCAACAGAAATGACTGCCAACTTACTAGCCTAGCGGCGCAACCCCTCCCCTTACTGTCACCAAATCTAATGTGCTACCGTAGTAGTCTACTTACGTTCAATGTAACTTTTGGCTAGATTTCCCTGAAACTGGCTGATGAATCAGTCAGAGGGTGGCGTAAAAAAGTGACGCGGCGATGATTCAGAGAGAAACAAGCGGAAAAAACCTGAAGAGTTGGCGGCAAGTTGTAGTATTGTCCTATTGGATACAGAGAGATTTGAAAGACAATCTCTAAACCCATTAGACCCATACATGGAGTGAATAGGGATAGTGCGGCTAGGCTAACTACGAGCATCACAGTCAAATAAATTTCAAAGTTAACAAAATACGAAGGAAAATAAGATGGACATACGGCGATTCCTCAGACAATCTGAGGAGGACAAAACTCTAGACAAGTCTGACAACCATCAAGGAGCATCACGGATCCAGACTGTTGTGTCTCCATCTGACAGAGGAGGGTCTGACTCCAGCGTTGGTACTGATAAACCAACCCTGTACAACTTACAATTACAACTATCATAATAGATTTGCTTTGAACAAGTCAAGAAAAAAGCAAACAGCTGAGAGAAAATATAAACTATAAAGAGCAATAAATAAGTAGTTCAGGAGGAAAACACATAAGAGGTTCTGAAAGGTTTTCACAAAAAATGTAAAATGGGGTCAACAGTATGGGTGTGAAATGTCACATTTTTCTATAATATGCTGAGAAAAGCTCCCAGGCAACATAACATTTCTGGACTTCTGGTAGAATAGCATATCTCCTCTATTATCCAATGTTACATAAGGTTATCCATCCATACTTTTAAAGTTTTAAGGACAATTTCCCCTTTCACTTTCAGAGAACAAGTCAAGATGCACAAAAAAACATGTCTGTTCTAAATATATGAAGTGACAGAAGGTTCTACACTTGTGGGTTAGTAAATAAAAACTATGGATTACATTTTAATCAACAGTAATAATAGTTACTAGTGATATATATTATAACTGGTTAAATTCTATCTACCTTTCCAGACTATAGGCACACTTAAAACTCTTTCATTTTCTCCAAAAACAACAGTGTGCCTTATATGTGGATTCATTGTGGTTGTGCTTAGTGACTTAGACATTTTATCTGATAGTTTTGGCTTTTTATGTAATAATTTTGACTTTTTATCTCATAATTTAGATTTTTTTTATCTCAAGATTTTGACTTTTTATCTCATAATTTTGACTTTTTATCTCATGATTGTGACTTCACTAACTGTTCTTTATAATCAAGTGCATCTTATATAGGAATGACCTAAAAAATAAACCATTTATGTTCTGACTTTTTTGCTGTGCCATGACTGAGATTTTGCCTTGTCCCCAAGGTGCTCCTCTCCTTTGCAACAGCCCATCTACCTCACATCATTTGTCTGGGAGTCTTGCATTGGCGTCCATATTGTTCTGGATCTCGTATCAAAATTAGTGATATTTGACTCAAAATATGGGCTAAAATCTACTGCACCATAATTAGTGCAAATTGTTATAGCAATTTTATTGAATTCTATAGATTTGTTTTTAAAGTGTATAGATATTCTGAAAACATTATTTAAAACCTTTAATACCAAATGCTATAAAACTTTAGACAAATAAAACTGCATCAGTCATATAAGCCAGAGTGTTCAGCCCTTCCCTGCACCAGTCACATATATACTGGATATGAAGTTCATAAGCAACTCTGGATGAGTGGAGGTGATGCAAAAACATTTTTCCACAGTTCTGTCTGGCTGTGTTGGCATGGTAACGCTACACAATACCTGAAGCAATATACAACCAGAGGAACGTTAACTAAACACACAACACACAAACAAACACTTGTAAAGGGACAAATATGATGAACAAGTCTAGTGTAGGTCACGAATAATTTCATAAAACAAGAAAACGTGACATATTTTGCACCACTAATCTAACACTGAGCAGATCCAACAGTACAACTGGTTACCAGGATTAATTAACTGAGGACCACTGTATCCTATATACATATACCTACAGCCTAATCCCAATGTCACCATGAAACTGAAAAACAATATTTTTGGTTTAATTAATTAGTCTAGTCACATTAGGCCCTCCTAGTGGCAGCAAATCTAATGTGCTCCCGTAGTAACCTAGTTCCGCTCAATGTAACTTTTGGCTGGATTTCCCTGAAACTGGCTGACCAATCACAGTGAAGTATAGAGTCAGAAGGCGGGCGTAATGAAGTGACGCAATGATTCGGACAACCAGAAACAACCATAGAAGAACAACAATGGGTGAAAATTTCCTTTTATCAAAGATGAGTGAAGAATGTGAGAAAACGTCAGCAATCTTTAAATTATTTTTACAGAAGGAACAACAGTCATTAAGCTCCATAATCCATCATCCTAAAGGCTACACTGATTGGTTGTAGTACTGTCCTATTCCATACAGAGGAATTTGAAAGACAACCTTTTAGACTTGCCTCCCCTGACTATGAAGCACCACTAGACCTGTACATGTAATGAATAGGGATAGTGTAACTAGGCTACTAAACAACATCACACTTACATGGTAGTGAGGAGAGGGTCCCTAAAGGCATACCCAAGAGTCCTGAGGTCTTCATGTCCTCAGATAGTGTGTCCACAGTTGCTGACGTACCACCATGTACCTCTGTATTCATAGGACGTTTGAGGAGGAACCTTGAAATAGTCGATTGCCGAGGAAATTCACAATTTCATGCATTCTTTTTTAAAAACATAGTCCAGTATTTCATTAGAAATGGAAATAATGATATGCAACAGCAAACCTTAGCCTACTAACAGGTTGATGTTTTCAAAAAAGAATACAACAAAATTGTGAATTTCCAGAGCGTCTAACTACACTTGACTATCTACTATTTCAGACTTCCTCCTAAGACGTTTTATGAATACAGCATAAAGACCTCAGGACACGTGGGCTTGCCTTGAGGGACCGTCTACTTACTACCACATAAGTATGATGTTGTTTAAAACTTTAGAAGAGGTCTAATAATAGCATTTCGTGTTGGCGAAAAAGACACGCCCTAATCACTTCCATGCTAACACAGTTGGGTTCAAAATGGCAAAATCAAAATTTCTCAATGTAGATCCAAATGGTGTGATTTTGATGTCAACTACATGTATGTATTCCTGATCTGAAAAATGAGCTAAACATATTTTTTTACTCTGGATAATCCCTTTATCTTCATATTTTGTGTTTATTGTATTCGCAGCAGTTCAGTTTACAGGGTTCAGTAAACCTATATAGTTCTTATATTCACTTTTCAGAAAATAAATCATTCCAAAATTGCATTCTAAGTGAATTATTATCCAATGTGACTGTAATATAATTACTAAATGAGAGAGAAATGGGAAAATTGGTATAAACTGAACAATTATATAATGATGAAAACAAATAGCATCTGGATTTTCATTGACAAAATGACTGTAAATGCCGCACCATCTGCTTCTAGAGTCAAAGACATATCCGTAGTTTGGTCTGCTCAAACTATGAGGTTGTGCATATTATGGAAAAAGCTTCTGTTTAGGATTAGTAAACCATGTCAGGAAACATTTTTCCATGCATTTGTTCAGCTCAATACACCGAACAACATTATAAAATCAAAATATGTGTTTTTGGTCCAGTTTTTAATGGACAAAGATCAAGGTTGTAACATTTCCTCTATGTGCATTTCCTCTATGTGACAGATCTGACCTTGCAAATTTGTTTAAATCTGTGTTACCAAGCACATCTGCTTTCAGAGATATTCTGTCCACCTGAGGGAAGGTGGAATATATCAGGATATTGATTAGATCATATCATTATTGTAGAGGTGTAGAATATAATAAAATAAAATGCCCTTATTGACATTATACAAAGTGCAGAGATTTAAAGCTTCACCACAAATTTCAGACATTACATAAACATAGGAAAGATATGTACAATAAAACTACCATATATTCTGCACTTTAAGGTGCACAGTTTTAAGTTTTTTCATATATAAGGCACACTGGACTATAAGGCCCATTAGGGGAGGCAAAATAATGAGATAAAAAGCCAAAATTATGAGATAAAGAGTCAAAAATGTCAGATAAAAAGTCAAAATGATCAGATAAAAAGTCAAAATCATGAGATAAAAAGCTAAATTGATCAGATAAAAAGTCAAAATGATCAGATAAAAAGTCAAAATCATGAGATAAAAAGTCCAAATCATGAGATAAAAATCCAAATCATGAAACAAAAAGTCAGAATTTTGAGATAAAGTCAAAATTCCAAGTCACTAAGCACTACCAGAATTGATCCATATATGAGGTGCTCTGGATTATAAGGCACGCCGTTAGTTTTGTAGAAAATTAAAGTCTTTTAAGTGTGTCTTATAGTCCAGAAAATACGCTAATGTAAACTACTAACAACTATACATAAACCCTATATATGATGAGTGATGAAGACAATGAGTGATGGTCACTGAAGTACCATTTGTACATCAGAACACTCAGCATATATATATATATATATATATATATATATATATATATATATATATATATATATATATATATATATATATTTTTTTTTTTTTTTTTTTTTTTACATTCCTTCTTATGCCCTATTCGCATGGGATAAGTATTACCTATGGACCACTGGTAATTCAGAATAATTACTGAAAGTGTCTGAGTTCTTAGTTATATGCGAATGCACCACGTCTGTGATTTGCTCGGTCATAATTCTGCCTATTGTGTTTGGGCCAAAGACAGACGTCCAGTGATAATTCAAGTCCTGTGTGAATGCGCATGTCTGTGTTTGTCTTTTTCTGGAGTGAATGATGGAGGAAGTGGCCAAAATTGTGTGGCAGCACGTGGTAAAAGGAAGATATGGTCAGGCCACGCTCACATGTCCACAGTAATATTTCTAACTATGTGAAGTTGTCTCTATAGATTCAGTCGGCCGTTTGCCAGAGGGAACACCTTTCCTAAGAACTGCCCATTCACTTCCATTGGAATCTGGAGACTGTTTCCATCTGCACTGACCCCACTCTTATTTTGAAGGCGTGGAGCAAATTTACAGACTGCATCCTATCAATGGCAATTTCCCCCTTTATTCTTATGCATACTTTGTTTTCATACTACCTTATTCATGTACTGAGACCAAACAGGATGTTGTGAATTTATGACATATCCACTCATAATGTCTGGAATTTGCGTGAATTACAGCCTTTTTTTTTGTCCCATCTGAATGCGCCACACAATAACACAGAGGTACGGGGGTAATTGCGAATTACCAGTGGTCCACAGATAATACTTCTCCCTTACAAATAGGGCATTAGTCATGTATTCATCTATTATACAAAGTAAGTATACAAAAACAGTACATAACTACCCTTTATTGTGTATCTTCAAAATATTATTGTGACAGTGTATGTCTCCTGGAGGTGCAGTCAAGATTGTGCATGTGCAACTTATTTTTAAAACTGCAGTTTTATTTTGAAAGGACAAATTTACCAGGCCCTGAACTATGAACGCTACAGATATGCATAGGTGTGGAGAATCAGAAATTCAGTCAGTACCTGGTGTGAACCCGATTTTGCTCACACTATGCAACACAGTTCTCTCATATAGAGACTTTGAACTTGTCTATTGTGGTCTGTGGAATGGTGGTCCAGTCCTCTTCAAAGGCTGTGCATGCTAAAATGCAACAGCAATGTTCTGCAGTGAGGAGGAAGAGTGTGCACATAAGCAGTTCATGGAAAGACTTCTACAAACCAACTTCTTCAGAAGTTCCCTAGGCGCCTGGTCTGGATGATACTGCAGGTGTCCACGCTATGGACACCTGCAGTCAATTCCATATAAATATAACCCAATGACTTTGTGTAGCTGCATGTAATCAGGTAGACCACTTAGCAATGTCAGTCCATGAAACCCATACCTGCCATTTTGTGCAAATTTTACTAAAACAGAGCCCGAAAACTTTACACTAAGAGGTATGAGGTTAAACACATACAGCAGTAATGGAATGTGCTTCTGCAGCACAATGAATGGACTTCTTTTCCACCTTCATGGTGCTCAAAGTACTTTACATTAGCCTCACATTTACCCCTTCACACACAAACTCATACACCAGTAGGTTTGTAAGGTTCTGTCTGTCCTACTGGGAAACTAAGTCAGGGTTCAGTGTCTCGCCCAAGGACACTATGACATGTAGACTGCCAGAGCCGGGACAAATACCGCCAACCCTTCAGTCATTGGACGATCAGCCACAGCCGCCACAGCCACAATAACACATAGACATGTGCTTAGTTAATGGATAGGAAATGTTTGACACATACATATACAGTAGTACCTCAACACCTACACCTTTGGATAATATATACTTTTATTTATTTATTTGTATATATTATTTATTTTGTATTTATTTTATTTATTTCCATTCATTTGTTTAGCTATTTATTATTTTTTTTAATTCATTCTATTTAATAGCTGGGTTTCAGTCACGTGGTTCTGATGACGTGCGGAGGCGGCGCGAAATTTGAGTGGAGGTCGGAAGTAAACACGGAGGAGACGCAAGAGAGCCAGGAGAGCAGCTATTGTTCCACTTTAGACCCAGTTTCTTGGGAGAGGTATAAACAGCTTGTGGAAAAATATATCGGACATGATCCGTATTCAATGAAAATGTCCGAATACACAACTGATTTCAAGTATCTGCCAACTATCGAAGCTGTGGATATCACAAATTACTTGGTCCTCCAGACTTCTTACTACACTAGGCAGCAAATGAAAGCCTTTAAGAGTCTTAAGGCGTACAATTTTTTTTTTGTCAGCAGGTGGGTTCACAACCTTGGAATAAAAGGTCTCCGTGATGGATACAGTTTGGTGTTTGCTAGGGTGAGTGTTTGTTCTTATATTGGTTTATATCTTAAACATGCTAACAGTTAGCGGTAGTGGCTTTAACATCAACAAACACGGCAGCTGCGGTTCAGGGCTCTCCACCGTCCGTGTCAGATCTAGAATCAAATCCGGGCTCTCAGTCGTCTGTTGCGGATCCAAAATCGCCTTTGCACATTGCAAACGTTGATGTTGTTCTGTCTTAAGCTTCATCCTTTTCTCACGTTTGACAGCAGATTCTGATTTTGGCTTTCGTTAGTAACCGAGTTTGACCGTCAGAGCCCAGTCCTCCTCTTCATCATCCCAATCAAGTCAACATTAGACTACTGGTAACTTTAAGTCACTAAGTAAAAGAGAATTAAACGACAATCTAATGCTAATAAGTTCGTTTGCAAACACAATATTACCTCTGAAGAAGTGGTCGCTGCAGACATGAGCATTGAGGGACTCTGCTCCTCCGGATTGAAGACGGAGATTTAAAATCTATTTTTTCCGATGTTTTTCTGTAAGCTTCCTCCATTTTTCTTCTCTTCATTAGGCGATTTTTGGTACCCTAAAATACTGTTTGTCGGTTTCCCGGCTCGATCTACTGGAGCATCCATAAACACAACAATACATAGGCATTTTACGCTTTGACTAGGCTTTGTCTTTGTGCTTATCTTTCTCACGTCTGCCCTCCGCTCATTTTTCGCACCTCACGTCGACGTCACGTCTACGTCAAACGAAACCAAGCTATTATTTCAGCTACAGAAGGATGACAGTGAAACATATGTTCAGTTTGACTGTTTGTGTTGACACCACACAGCTGTTATTTACTCTTGACAATTTATTTCATTTTGCAATATATAGCACAGGATTAAAAAAAAATTAAAAATCAATTTTTTTTTCTGAGGTTGTACTGTCTAATATCATACTGTACAATTTATAATGTGCAATACTCCACTCATCTCATCTTCACATATTCACAGGGGTTAAAAATACTTTTCACCCCGATGTGGGATCAATGAAGTCTATCATATATATATATATATATATATATATATATATATATATATATATATATATATATATATATATATATGTGTGTGTGTATAGTGTCATGCCAATTTAATTTAACCACTTTACATATACAAAAACAATTGAGTTGGGTTCATTTTTCAGTGTTTTAGAAAAGGGGTGGGTGGGGGCACATACAACAGTCTGACGCCCTTTGAACTCTGTGTCTTGTCATTCTAGAGTCTCTGTAGTTTCACTCTGGGTTTCAGAAAAAAGAAACGGGAGTGGGGGAGTGGGGGGAACAAGACAACAGAGGCTTTTGAAGTCTCCTTTCCCATGTTTTGTCAGGGAGCTTTAACAAGGGGAGAGGAGTGCAGGGAAGAAGGCTCCTGATTGGCTGGATGGGGAAGAGGAGGACACACCCACCAAGGTTTACTGACAACATGTAAAGCATGTGTTCACCACGGTGAAATAAATAAAAATAAATCATCACTAAATCATCACTAATAATATAATAAAGAATTTACTGTCATCCGTTGTTTATATGATTTTTTCTGTTGTGGAAAACAACTATGTAAGTGCAGACCATTTATTGTGCTACAGAAGCATATATATACTGTATATATATATATATATATATATATATAAAATACATTATATATATATATATATATATATATATATATATATATATATATATATACAAATAAATAAAAACATTTTTAAATCATTTAAAATAATTGCAGCACCTGCAATGTAAATATTGTGCAGCTGTAATTTAAAGCTTAGTGGGAGATAATCTTAACATCATGTAAAAGTGAATTAATCCTGTGTTGTATTATTATTGAGCAGGTAAATGCTGAGAAAACTTCCTTTATTGTCAGTGGACGTAGCAGTGTGTAAACCATTGTTGAATGCTGCATTACATTGCACTAATAATGCAGTACTTTCACTGCAGCACTAATGAAGGACAGATTGAGGATAGAAGTACGATGTGTGTGTGTGTGGGGGGTGTTTACACAATGGCTGTTATTGCTCAAAAGCCCATAAGTGTACAACGAACAGCGTGTTCAAGGACACTATCATTACTGTGATATCTTAAACTTTCTGTCACTTTTCTAAATGCAATAAATGTTCAGCAATGAAATATTCTATCAGGTTTTTGTCCAAATACTGAACTGTAATGTATCAAGTAAGTATCAACATCCATGTCAACTCCAAAAGAATAAAGCAATTATTAATGAATCTGTAAGCACATAGTTTGGAGGGAGTGTTCATAAGTATGGTTTCAAACTCATTTTCAACTGGAAGAACAGAACAGAGGATGAGGTGAAAAAGAAAGAAGAGCAGAGAGAAAAAAGGAAGGTCAGAGTGAAAGAAAAGCCAATTAAATCATCAAACGAAGCAGAAAAAGGTGAGAATGAGAATAAAAGAGTTACAGAAAAAGCAGTCAGCCTTTCAAATAATAATAAAAAAAGGAAGGAAGAGCAAAGAAAGGATGAAAGAAAGAGAGAAAACAATGACAAAGACATGAGGAGAAAGTGAAAAAGCAAAAAGGGAAGGATGTGCTGTCACTGAGTGAAATGCCACCCGGCCTGTCACATATCTCTACAATATTAATTACACTGTGCCACACTTCTGAATAATGGAACAACCCTATTTAACCAGACTGAATTATTTAGCAGCTGCTTGGCCTAGTGTATATAACAGGATCGATAAGTACCGAGCGCAGGTAATGACATTCCAAAGGGAACGTCAAGGAGGAAAGTTTACTTCACCTACACTCACAGTTAGAGACCAAAGAACATGTATTCACTTCCATGTCTGTAAGTGGGTCTGCATTGTCTGTGTGTGCATTTACCTTTGCCGTTAGTATCATCTGGGTGTGATTTACTGGGGGGTGTGGAGGGGAATCAAACCCCCGCCCCTCTGGTTTTGGACATCACCATAGACTCCTGTGGTCTATGAGTCTTTCTGACGGTGTGAACACAACATACGGTACCTGAAAGAGGAAGTCTGGGCGGAGGGGGGGGGGTTGTAAAACTCACAGCTGGACCCACGAGCCACCTTCCCCCCTGACCCTTCGTGGCCCACTTCAGTTCAGAGAGAACTGAACCCCAGTCCCGGGCGCACCGCCATACCGTGGCCCCCCACCGCCGTACCGTGCCCTCGCAGCAGAAAAGGCCACATGAACTGAACCGTCAGAGAAAACTGTTGATTTTAAATGTTTATTTAGTGATTTCAGCCTCATGTATGTTATTGATGTGAGAATGAGGGTCAAAACATCCAACACAATTTTTTTTCTGTGAAAAAAAACCCATCCGCTCCTCTATTTTTTTTGGTTAATTTTAATTAATTAATGTAATTATTTACTAATGTATGTATTCATTATTTTCAATTCATTTTATTTAATTATTTCAGTTTCAGAAGGATGACACTCAAACGTATGCTCAGTGTCGACCACTAATCTGTTTGAGCATTAGTGTCACCACCACACAGCTGTTATATACTCCTTAGGAGTTTTTTTACATATGGCTATATACATTATATCACAGGGTTCAAAAAAATCACTATGTCAATTTTTATTTTTGTAATATGGTGCAGCCCTACTATACATAGAAATAAAATGTGTTTATCTTCATCTTTGTCTGGGTATAATTATCAAATATGTCACAGTACATGCCATAAAGGCCTAATGCTGGAAAACAGTTCTGTATTTTAATGCACATTGGCACTTTTTAAGTAATGAACTGTGACACAGTGCGATTCTATTCTATTCTGGTCGCAACGTATTGACTAAATCCAGTCTAATCTGAAGTCTTTTCTGGGAAAAGTCAACTACTTTTTTTCTCCAAGTCCAAGTTCTCTGACTTTCTAAACTCCAACTTGTTCTTTATCTTTAACTGCATTTAAATTATTTAGAGCCACTAAGAGTAATAATGTTTTCTGCTAAAATGCCATATATATATATATATATATATATATATATATATATATATATATATATATATATATATATATATATATATATATACTTCCTCATAAAGATTTCATAGCCTCCATACCCACACCTGCAGGTTTATCCTATAGCCACAGGCAGTCTGCCCCAGACAGCAGTCGGGGGCCACAGAGTTCTAAGTAAAATTGACAGTTTTGTTTCTTCTCTGACCAGTGGCTCCGTCAGTGCTGAACCTTTTCCCCTTTAACCAACCACAGTAATTGTACTCCATCATTATTTGCTCTGTGGTTGTATTAGAACAAATACAGAGTGTGCAGCAGTAATGATATGATTACCCCCCCCAACAGCAATGGCCACAGAAGACACCAGTCTATTTAAAAACATAGATCATAGTTCTTGTTGTGTTTATATCATAGTTGTGTTTATATCATAGTTATCATTCCTGTTGACATCCACTGCAATGCAATATGTAAGGTATAATACCTGACATGGTGTTAAAAAAAAAAGACAATAGAGACCCCAGACCTAAATAAAACAGAATCTATCTCCACGTGTGTCCTTCCTCGTGCTCTTTTCTCAATCTCATCCATTTTTCTTCATCTGTCCTGTGCCTTTTGTTTCCTCTCCTTTTCTAACCACATATCTCCTGTTCTTTTATGATTCCCTCATGTATATCCACACAACATCCTGCCCCTCCCCTCCCCTCCTCCTCCCTCCCACCATCTTCTGTCCTTTCATACTTTGCTCATTCTTAGTTTTTTTGTTTTTGTGGGGTTTTTTTGTACCTGTTGTTTTCAGTACCAGACACCTGCAGTGCATATTTATGCTCCTCACTGCTCTTCTTTCCTTATTGTGCATGTGTGGCAGGTGAGAGTAACTCTTCTTCTACACACACCCTTGTCTACTGTCACAGGCAACACAAACACCTATTATTTACTGTGTGATTTATTTATGAATTAAGTCTTTTAACTTTTTGCTTACATCCATTTCCCAGGGTGTGGAGGATGGCAGGGCTGATTAATTGTGAAGAGGATTGTTGTGCCCAGCCAACACACTACCCTAACCAACACACACTCACACACTCACACACACACACACACACTGGATATTTGCATAGACACTCACTCATGTCTACATACAGGTATATTTTACTTTGAAAGGACAAACACAGGCGCAGTAAGAACACAAAAACACAGTGACGAGAAGGACAGTACTATTACCCCTAACAGGTCTGGACTATCTGAATGTTTAATCTTGAACACAATAACATGTGGATGCTACTCACTACTCATATGAGATTAGTGTGTGTGTGTGTGTGTGTGTGTGTGTGTACTCGTATTCCTATCTTTATGGGTACAGTCACACCACTATGGGGACCAAAATTCAGGTCCCCATGAGGGTTAAATATAAATAAAGGTCCCCATTAGTAAAATAGAAATGATGAGGCCTATAAATACATTAATTTTTTTTTTTTCCCTGTAGTCCTCATAAAGTGTCCTTTCTTTCACGACCCTCTGTAGTGCTGTTACATTTTAGGGTCTCATGTCGTCATCTGAACCCGCTTCATCCTGACTAGGGTCACTGGGGGCCAAATCCAGCTACAATGGGCAAAGGCGGGATACACCCTGTATGAGTCTCCAGTTCATCTCAGGGCTGAACATATATAGACAAACAATCACTCTCACATTCACACCTATGGACAATTTAGATTAACCAATTAACCTATCAGTGCATGTGTTTGGATGGTGGGAGGAAACTGGAGTACCTGGAGAAAACCCACACGGACACGAGGAGAACATGCAAACTCCACACAGAAAGGTCTGGTGTGGGAATCGAACCAGGGTCTTTCTTGCTGTGAGGCACGAGTGTTAACCTCTGCACTCATAATATATATATATATATATATATATATATATATATATATATATATATATATATATATATATATATATATATATATATATATATATTATGAGTCATTTGCTGTATAATGGAATATGTTAGGTGGACTTGACCTAATTACTTTTAGTTTTATAGCTGTTAAAATTAGGTATATTTTACTTAAAACCAAAGTGAGTTCAAATTGTTACCTTAATATTATTAAGTACATTCTATAGATTGGTTTTTACAGTGTTAGGTAGCACAAAGAAAAGCCACCGCCTACCTTTTGACACACTTACTTAATACATGCCTAACATGCCATGAAATTATTAAATATTCAAATGCAAAGAGGGACAGAGATAATCACATGCACACACAGCGAAGTTACTCAAGCATAGATTTTCTGGCTCGACATGAATCCTTACTGGCACTGAGCCAAAGCCTATATAGTTATTACACCACATTCTCTCACATCAGTTTCAGTTTCTTTGGGGTCTTTTCTCCTTTTCTCTCTTCTATAATCAAATCATTCTCTTACTCTCATTCTCTCCCAACTCATGTGGAAAAAAAGAGCCATCACTGAGGTCATTGTCACTAAATGAATGGTCATTACTTGTGGGATAGAATGCATTTCAGTGCTCTGCTTTAGAGCTACAACAGCCTTGTCCATAGGAAACCTGCCCTTTGTGACCATATAAACTAGTCAAGGTACAATTCTAATGCAAAGTAATGACTCTTAATGCTTACATGGTTGCCAAAAGCCATTTATCAGCATTTAGTAAAATGCTGCACTGTGCCAAATTACAAATGACTACTTTTTTTTGTTGGTCATTTAGATTTTTTTTGCCACAACAAGCAATAAGACAATGGTAATGAAATGGAAGTGTTGCGTCAAAAAAGGAAAATGCATTGTTTAGTACAGGGGTGTCAGACTCATGTTAGACTCATTTAATTTAATTTAATTTATTTGTTTATTCAACCAGGTAAAAACAAAATAAATAAAACATACAAAGTGGCAGAAATTAAAGCAACAACTCTTTAGCATCCTACATAATTGTACCTTGTTCGAAAAGGTGTAGGATGTAGTTAATAAAACGTATCTAGTCCTCTACCTTTGTATTACACAGTCAGAGCATGTACTGTATATACAATCAACAGAAGAAAAGAAAGTGTATCAGAAAAAAGGGACACTTGCTCCTTGATACAGATTCATATTTCCATTTCTTTTTTGTATCCACTTAAATGTGGTTTATAAAAATGTGTTTCTTCACTGCAGTTGTTCCACAGATTGACTCCTTTAACTAATACACAATGTGTTTTTGAGTTGGTACATACAACCTGATATGATACAAAGTGGGCTGCACCAGTAAAATGATAAAAAATAATAACATACAAATGTATAAAATAATGTAAACGCCAAAGATTTCTGGTTTTGAGTGAAAAAAACCCAAATTTCCACAATAAAAATGTTTACACCTACAAACACGAATATGAACAACCTTTATATTTTTAAAGAAGAATGTTTTTTTATCCTTAAATTTAGATGATTTAATAGTGGATGTGCCGAATTCTACGTTGTAGTTGTAGTTGTAGTTGTAGTTGTAGTTGTAGTTCAATTCAATTCAATTAAATTTTATTTATAAAGCCCTAAATCACTTACTTACTCACAACTATATCTTAGTTGTGAGTAAGATATAGTGAGAACGTTTTAAGAGTCAATAGGGTGAATTATTGTGTTTGTTCTGGTTGTGCAAACTCCAGCCTGTCAGGACATTGTGTTCATCATTTTCCTAGTAGAAAGAGTAAGAGCTTTGGGGCTTGGGTGCATTTTGTGCAGATGAAGAGAGTATTCACAGCTGCATCTGTCACCATTCACTGGGTCATTTGTGGATGTAATATTACTCCAGAGTGTCATCATCCTGGGGATGTGATGGTTTGATGTAGACTACTAGCATTAGGTATGACCATGTTTTTTTTTTTCTGTCATGGCTGCCGCGACAGCAACTATGTCAAAGTATCTGTAAAGTAATGAGGGTTGTTACATCATAGTATGAACAATTAGACTGTTAAGCTGTTGAGCGTACAAAGATATTAACCATGATTCGTTGTGTGAATCTGACGGCTAGAAACTGTCTTGAAGTAGCATTAGCAACTGGTCCTGTAATGACTGTATGGGCGTCATGGCCATACAATGATGCATTTTGTGTTTAGTAAGACAAAATGTTGTTGGTCCTAAAAAAATTTAAAAAAAAAAGCTACATAGGTGTTTACTGAAAAAACCCCCAAAAGTATTAACAATAACATGAGATCAGAGATGAGAAGGTAAACATGCCAGATGTAAACTCATAGCATTATGCTACTATTGCATTCACCAGTTATTTTGGCCAATTCGCCACTGATTATTAAGCTCTATCTCCCTTCTCTGCCCATCATTCCTGCATCTATCCCTCTCTCTATTGCCCTGGCCTCTCTCTCTCTCACCGCTGTGGTTTATAATTATAGGGCTGTGGTCCATTGTAAATACTATCTGCTATTATCTCCTCCATGTTGTCAGTATACACCCTAGTTGTAGGACTCCCTGGTGCTATGTAACTTCCAGATACTCCCCATTTGGGGCAAGGCCATTATTTCTTCACATTTTTGGTTAAAAAGGTATTTACTGCGATGTTGAATTGTGGTTTCTTTGTCAAAATACTGATATTTTATCATTCATATCCACTATGATTCATGGTAGTATCTAACCTGCATGTTGACCTTTAAGAAAACAAGTCTAATGTTGACAAAATTTGCTTTAGTTTATCACTTACACATTATCATTATAACTTATACATGTGCTTCACATTATTGGTAAAATTCCACATATATTTCAGGTTATTCCCTTTGTTTTTGCAAAAGGCTAGTCTTTTTTGTACTTTTTTTTACACTAAAATAAAAAGAAACATTTGTTTTTAGGTTGGTTTCCATTATTTCTAGGTTATTATGATATTTTACTCATCTCATCCATGTTAGATTGAACTGATTTGAACTTCCTTGACTGTTAATAGCCTCAGTGTAATATTCACTTCACAAATTCATCCCAGGGGCCATACTGGACTCTTTGGTGGGCCGCTTTTGGCCCCCGGGCCTTATGTTTGACACCTGTGAGTTAGTATGAACACAATGATTGGAATGAAAATTGTAAAAACAATGCTGCAGATTTCCTTCTATTCTTTGGCTGATGAGGAGTCTGTGTGGATAACAAAGAAGCATCACTGCAACTGAAAATCATTTGGTGTGTTTCAAAACCTTGTTATTTGACCTTGAACAAATAATATAATCTCTGAAAAATGTGAGTTTGATTAGAAATTCCTTGTGTGTTTGAATAGACGACACACCACAGGATTCACTACAAAACTAGTGCTCTAGTGCATAGTGCTCTAGTTCCTTGCGGACATGTCATTTTCAGATCATTCATGTACCTTCTACGTACAGTAATACCTCAAATTACAAAAGACACAACTGACGAATAATCCAATTTACGAAATGTCTTTACGTAAAATGTTCATCTCCGAATAAAAAAAGAAAATTCAAGTTACAAAACAAAACATAAAGACAGTACTGTATATACTGTATGGTAATACATACATACTGTACATTTGTACATAGCATCGTATTTGTTATTTGATAGAGTTGCTTTCCCATTGGCGAGGAGGGAGCTACCCATGATGCTTTTGGTGTCTCTTCGACCCTTATTGGTCATGGAGTTCTTAGCGTGGTCAGTGTGGAAGCACCTTTACTATTGTTTGGTGAGTATTTCCAGTGTGCTCATTACAACTTTATTATTCGTTATTCATTATGTTTCATTCATTTTATTCAAATTCATCATTTACCGTATTTTGTACATTATAAGGCGCACTGTCAAAGAATGGTTTATTTTTGTATCTTTTAAGTGTGCCTTATAGTCTGGAAAATACGGTAAGTACATGCTGTACAGTTGTACGTAGCATCATATTTGCTATTTGATAGAGCTGCTCTCCCATTGGCTATCTCCCAACACCCCGCTGGCCTCCCATTGGCTACAAGGGAGCTAGCCATGATGCCTTTGGTTTGTCTTTGACCCTCATTGGTCACAGAGATCTTAGCGTGGTCAGTGTTGTTTGGTGAGTTTTTCCAGTGTGTTCATTACAACTTTATTATTCGTTATTCATCATGGGCGCAAAGAAAGTGATTCTCAGTCCGTCAACAAACACTGCTGAAGGTGAAAGTGGACCCAAATGGGCAAAAAACACTGGCCACAATTAAAGCAACCACAATGGTATGGAGATGCATGTCTTGTTCATTTTAATGGTTTAATAAATAATTTTCTTTTACTTGTAACACATATTTCATACAACATATGTATACTTTTATAATTTTTAAAGGGTTTAGGGGGTAGAATGGAGGCCTTAGAACCAATCAGACCTTTTACGTGTAAAATGCAACTCTAGTTAAGAAAAAAATGACATTATGAAACCACTTCTGGAATTAATTAATTTCTTAAATTGAGGTGTTACTGTAATTTGATACAATAACATTTTGGATTCACTCTTGTGTGCATGTGAATGTGCACGTGTGCAGCTACTTCAAATAGTCCCCAGTGGAGCCCCCCTTTTCTCTGTTACTTTCATTTTTATTAGAGCACTTAGCATCTGATTAAGTCCCATTTGGAGTGTTAATTAGCTGAGCTGCTCTGTTCTGACAGTCTATACACTGAATAAGGTCAAGACAACAATGAGAAACCATCAGGTCTCCTCAAGAGCATCTCAGAAATCTAGAGACCATGGGTTTTCTCCAAGTACGTTTCAAAAAGGACAAGTCAATACCTTCTGATTCTTACATGAATAGCAACAAAAAAGAGGTGACCTGAAAGAAGTGTTTGAATTCATCCAGTAGAGGGTTAAAAATGGACCAATGCCAAGACTCTGAGAGAGTCTGTGTGAATGAATGTGTGTGTGTGTGTGTGTGTGTGTGTGTGTGCTGGTATTCCTGTCCTTATGGGGACATTCATATGTTTACACAATTACACCATGGGGACCTCTGACACTATGGAGACCAAAATTTAGGTCCCAGCATGGATCAAATATAAATAAAGGTCCCCACTAGTAAAATAGAAATGATGTGGCCCTATAAATCTTTTTTTTTTTTCAGAAGTCCTCATAAAGCATGAGGGAAACAGGTGCAAAGCAAAACATGAATTTTTCAAAAATATATGTGGGATTCACCTGGTATCAGTTTGACCCTCATCTGTTATATGGTAATGATTTTTGGATCGCTCATTTAATGCTCTCCTGGTTTCCTGGTTTCAAACTTTTTCTGTGCTTTGACTTATCCTCTGTCCTGCTCTGTAGTTGCTGTCAGTGATGCGTCCCAGTTGCCCTGGCTACCAATGCCTGCCCGGATCAAACACAAGACCTTGACCCTTGCCTTCAAAACCATCGCAAGAACTGTCCCTGCTTATCTGAAGGATATGCTAAAGCTGTATGCTCCTACCAGAGCTCTACGCTCTGCCAACACAAACCAACTAGCAGTGCCCTCTGCTTGCTCTAAGTGATCGCAGGCAAAACTGTTCTCTGTATTAGTCCCTCAGTGGTGGAACACACTCTCAGAATTGACAAGACTAGCATCATCTCTCCCAACCTTCAAGAAACATTTGAAGACTCTCCTCTTTCAGGAATATCTACTGCACTGATGCCTCCCCTCTCATGAGTTCTACTGCACATGGATATCTACTGGGACACACATACTAACCCCAGATAGCATCTTCACTTATTGTTCTGTATATTTCCTGTTGACCTTGTAACTGTTAGTGCTACAGGCTATATATTTTGTCCTCTAGTGTAAGTCTCTTTGAAATAAAGTGTCTGCCAAATGCAATGTAATGTAATGTAACGTCCCACCTGACAGTTAAGGCAGTAATTAACTCATCTACACCTTCTCATTGTTATTACAATAAACAAAGTGTAAATCTATGTTTGTCTTGGAATCCTGCATTTGGGTCCATCTGTTTGCTGAAAGGCGGATTAAATACTGAGACATTAGTATTTTAAATTTGAGTATTCTTTAAAAAAAAAAAAAAAAAGTCAGGCTTTTCTGAGTCGCTTGTTTCTCTGTTGTTTTCTATGAATGGGAAATACAGCCAGTGGAGGTGACACACCGTGTAGCAAAGGCAGCATGTGTTGGTAACTCAGGGTGACCCATCAGATTCCAAAAGAAGCGTGGAAAAGTGTTTTTTAGCGGAATGACACTGTTGTGGAAGTTTTGTATCACACAGGGAGAGAAAACTGTTCAAGTCAGAAACAATTATTTATTGAATTGAATTGAATTATTTATGTCATGAACAAATTAATTTGGAACTTGCATGCAAGTGAGAACATGAACAGAACGAGCTGTCGTCAGATGTTCTGATGACCAAATGTAACAAACAGATTCTTTGTACTCACTAGCCATTCCTCAGGTGGAGAGGGAGAAAGATAAGACTGTCTTTCTCAGACTTTTGTCTGTCCTTGGAGAGGGTGAAAAACTCTCCTGAGGAACGTACGAACTTACTGTTTCCAGTATCACTGAGATATTCACACAGAACTAAAATATTCCTTCACAACACCTTTTAAATGAAGTCAAAATCGTGAAATGAAAAGTCAAAATTATGAGATAAAAGGTCAAAATCATGAGATAAAAAATCTGAATTATGAGATAAAAGGTCAAATTATGAGGTAAAAAGTCAGAATTATGAGATAAAAGGTCAAAATTCTGAGGTAAAAAGTCTGAATTATGAGATAAAAGGTCAAAATTATGAGATACTACCAGAGGCACTACCAGTATTGATCCATTTAGTACATACAGTGCACCTTGCACTGTCATTTTTGGAGGAAATTAAAGTCTTTTAAGTGCGCCTTATAGTCGGGTAAATATGGTACTCCTCATTTCCAAAGCTCTAAATGGAACCGGGCCAAGTTATATTGTAAACTCACTGATCAGTTTTGTACAAACTAGAACAGTAGAGGTCATCAAACGCAGGGTTACTATAGCACCTCCCAGAAATATTACAAAGAAAATGGGGGACACAGCCTTTGCTAACTATGCACCAAAGTTATGGAGTACAATTCCAAAAGATATTAGAAAAGCCAGTTCACTGAATATATTTAAAACCAAATTAAAAACACTTATTTTCATCAGCCTTTGAAAAGAGATAAAAAATGGGGTCACAATTCAGAATTATTTTTTTTTATTGTATTCCATATGATTCTATTTTACTGAAATGTTATCATTTATGTATAATTACATACTATTGCATCTTTAATTCACCCCTGTCTTATGCAAATCTGTGCAAATTTCATTCCTTGCAATTTTATTCAGTTTATTGAAATCTTAAAATGTATGTATAATCAGTTCTTTATTTCATTTTATTTGTATTACTTTTATAATTTTGTGTGTAATCAAATTTAATGTCTTTTAAAATTGTATTTTAATTTTCAATCACTGTGAAACTACAATTTGTGTATGAAAGGTGCTATACCCGATGTTCCTGAAAATCCTCTGGCACGATTATAAGAGTAAGAGACTAATGGTAAGATAATTAATACAAGGGTTTGGGTATGACGCATTTACAGCCCCCTCACAATCCCCCACAGCAATCACAGGACGATCTACAGCCCTGTGGGATTGTTGCTATATATCTAGAAGGGATTGTGACTGATTTTTCCAGCTCCAGGGGAGGTTTGTCCTCCCTGAGCTGCTTTAGGACACCTTAATATTTGACAGGTGTGCTGCCACAGTGGACTGCTGCTAAACACCAGAAGGCTGAGTGAAAAAACAATAAGACTCATTTGCTCTGGGTTCAGCCACTCGTTTGTTAGCTGCCACTGGATGTTCTCATTTATGCAACCTAATCCTAGTGGAAATGGCATTT
The DNA here is from genome assembly GCA_020466265.1 of Siphamia tubifer. Classification (NCBI taxonomy): domain Eukaryota; kingdom Metazoa; phylum Chordata; class Actinopteri; order Kurtiformes; family Apogonidae; genus Siphamia; species Siphamia tubifer. The sequence continues at coordinate 24,903,068 of CM035785.1, read as the reverse complement.
CACAGAAGTTCACCACATCACTCCTGCGCATCGGCCGACCACTGATCTGAAAATAATCTCCACTCCCACATAATGGTTTTTCTCTGATCATATGTGTTCATTCATTCATTCAGACGGCGTGGATCTCAAACTCAGCTGTGACCTCAGAGAGCGTCTATGTCACACTAACTCAGGTCATCAGCAAATTAAAATGTATGTCAGTGCCTATAAACAGGCCGTACTCAAGCGTCCTGCCTAACATAGATTTGTAATTGACTGTATTTATAACTTGTATAATCCCTGTAGACTTTAATTAGATGCACTTTTGATTTATCCAGTTATTATGATGTACACTTAGGCTGAATCCCATTTCATTCCTTACCCCTTCAAAATGGAGTTATAAGGGGTAGGGTTTGAAAATAAACCCCTATGAATTAGGGCACCCCTACAACACTCACCTACGTCATCAGTTTGCTCCGCCAGTTGTTAGGTTTTAGCCACAAAGTCAGTTTTTACATCATAGTACGTCATAATGACATCATATCGTTAAAATCAGCATGGATCCTGAAATAACTCTTTATTAGATTTAATATGAGGTACTACTCGATATGGTGCAAACATAAACAAAAAATGGTCAATATTTGGTCAACTTTCACGAAGGGCGCTGACCATGAAGGTCAAGTCTTGAAGTCTAATATCCAGCGTGATGAGCTCTTTATCAAATCTGTATACAGTGGTACCTCTACTTATGTAACTAATTCGTTCCAGGAAATAACAGTAACTCCGTGATGAAAGAGGGTCAAAGGGTAACAAAAAGTATTTAGTATGTAGTAATGTACATGCAGTACTGTATTTATGTCTCGGGGGTTTAAGTTTCCTTTCGTAAATAGAATTTTCTTTTGTGTTCAGAGACAAAAAATTGAGGCAATGGTTTTTCGTTACTTGGATCGTTGGTTAGCTGGGTCTTTCGTAAGTAGAGCTACCACTGTATACTCAAGAAGTTTGAAATCAATCACATTAAAACTGTTGAATTACTGGACACTGACCATTTTTTAAAATATTTATATTGATCAACAGATCAATGCAAATAGCTCCTATTCTGCAGGTGACACGGACAAAACTTCTCATAAGATTACAGCCAATTTGCTCCAGAAATGTGGGCGCTACAGTGCAAAAAGATAGATAAACACACAAACAAGCAAACATTACCAATCAACAAACTTGGCCAAATTTGATTTGGTCAAGTGACAGACAGAACGACCATCTTAAACACAATACCCCTCTCCCCTTGGGGGAACGGGGAAGTCAAAGAAATGGAGTGTGTGTGCATCATTGCCATCATGATATTCTTCATTCAGATTTAAATCATTGTCATTTTAACAGAAATATTTATATAGTTATAAAGTAGGTCAGTGTCATATACACTGTAATGCACTTCTCAGAGGGATTATACACATAGAGTTAGTGCAAAATGAGGAACATATTTTTTCAAAGTGTCCATGGCCAGTTTATCAGTAAAATTACAATATTCTACAGAGGCCAGTGCTCCAGCCTACGGCAAAGACACTTGTGTTTGTTTAAAAATAAAAAACAAAAAGAGGATTACTGTCACTAGCTGACGCCTCTAGGTTAATGGGTTTAATTCAGTTCATTTAAAGGCATATTTTACCATCTATCTACACTAAAGTGTTCAGTTTCAGTCTGTCACAAACTGTGCCACTTAATAGTGGCACAGTTTGTGTGTTTGTACCCACCATAACCTCTCCTAGATCATATTACAAGGAACAGTGCTGGGAAAGAGAAGGCGAGGCAGACCGAGGAAGAAATGGGCAGACAACATCACTGATTGGAACAACAAGAGCTTTGCCACAACTTAGGCACCTGCCCACAATCACCACAATTGGAGACAGCTTGTGCAACGTTCATCACTGCAGTGCCCCTACGACCCCGCCGGGTTATGGGAACAGTGACCATGATCTAAGTAATTAATGGAAAAAGTGTAACTGTATACACACAAACCTGTGGACATTTTTGTTTACTCCATTTAGACATTGTCAAAATATTGTGAAGTAATGTAGAGTTCATAGTCAGATAACAAAGAACCACCATGTGCCGCTTAATCCTCCAGAAACCAGAAAAAAATAAATAATAATAATTAAAAAAAAAAAAAATGTAGTTTGCTTGTAACTTCTCTGTAATTTGTAAAAAAATAAATAAATAAATACAAAAGTGGTGATATTGTTATTGTGATAGTTTTACCTTGTCATATCATGTAATGTTTTGGCCACATTAGTAAATTGTACATGGTGGCAGCAAATCTAATGTTCTACTGTAATCGTCAAGTTACGCTCAATGTTAGTTAAGCTAGATTTCCTGACTATGAAGCACCACTAGACCCATACACAGAATGAATCGGGATAGCGCTGCTAGGCTCCAGTGCGCCCTAAATATGGATTTATATATATAATTTATATAATTTTGGCTTTTAATCTCATAATTTGGACTTTTTATCTCATGATTTTCACTTCAATTAATGCGCCTTATAGCATGGAAATATGTTAACTGTTTACAAGGGACAGGAATGATCTTATTTCAGATAATATATTATATGATCATTATATCTTATTATACATTAGAATAAACCAGTGACTTTATTGAGAATTAAGTTTGATTTGGAATTACACAGGAATAAAAACTCCCATGTAAACAGGCTGACTGTTGGATTTGTGTTTGGGTGCTGATACCAGCTGAGATTGCCTCTGGAAAAAACACTGAAGAAATAAGAAAAAGAAATAGAATAATTACCATCTTCATTTTGCAACAAACTAAGAAAGCGCTGACCCGTGGTTTCCATCCAGAGTGATTGCTCCAGACTGCAAACCATCTGTTTAATATGACCACTTTTAAGAATTAAAGTGACCATAGCATGGTCTGCTGTGATGCTGTAAAATATTACAATACAATACAATATACTTTATTGTCCCACCAGGGGAAATTTGTCTTGGACTCAACAATTGTACCACAAATGCTTTCACAACCACAATGACAGCAAACAGTATCTACAGGCACACCATCACAATTACAATTACAGTACATAAAGATAAAATCACATCATAAAAACATCATCGTAAAAACATGATAAGAAAAATGGCACAATCTTGGGCCTCAAGCAGCTTTGTTTAAAAATTGTATGGAACTGGAAACAAATGAGTTCTTAAAACGGTTAAGGTTGAAGAACACTTTTACACTGTTGTTCTGTGTCAAATGAAAGGCTAGAGCTTCATCATGACAGTCTTTGTGTGTCATACACTGTAAAATCATCATAGAATTAACAACCAGTATTCAGAGAATGCCTAATCTTGTCCCTATTTTGTGCCAATCTCAAGTTTCTATGACAACACGTTGTTAAATTAGAGGCAGTGTGATTTTGACCTTTCTGTTAAATGCGACCTTGACCTTTGACCTTTTGCAACATTGATAATGTCGTTATATGTGTATATGCATCAGTGCATGTAATATTATGATAATATATCCAGTATTGATTGAGTTATAGTGTGATATGTCTATGCGTAACACACACAAACAGTGTTACAGAAGTTAATTTTGCAACATTTCACCTTTGACCTCCAGAGATCTCAAAAACTATTGGTCGTAGGATATAACACCAATTATGAAAATTTAATCTTCATTCTGGATCGTTTGGTATCAATCTGATAGTTCTGTGACCCTAATGTGATTTTGACCTTTTATTTCTTTGTAACCTTGACTTTTGACCTTTACTCAAATGGATCATTGCATCTGATGTGCATTAGCTATATGTAAATGCCCATGTAATTTCATGGTGATATCTCAAGCATTCATTGAGTTATAGCATCATGTGTCTCTGCGGGGACACACACACACACACACACACACACACACACACACACACACAATTAATGTTGGGTGAGATTAAAAGCATTTGGTTTGGACCAAAGCAAGTGAACTATGGAACTTTCCTGGTGTGAATATACACCCTAAGAGACCACTCCAAACATTCCTACATGAACCCAGTTGAAAAGCACCGGATACAATCAAGGAGAGGAAGTTATAAGTCTTTAAATAAAGCAGAACTATATTGCTGTTCTGAAAGTTGAGCAGCACAAACCAGCTAACAGTAAATTGAAAGGCTGGTGAAGGGCATTTAATCCAGTATACTTGAAAGCTATGGGTTATTCCATTAAATATAGATTTTTTTTTTTTTGCTTGCTTCCCAAGTTAAATCATTAGCATTTGTGTTTTCCCTTTGTGAGTGATTTCTCTGTGGTTACTCCAGCTTCCTCCTACTAAACACATGCACCTCAAAACTAGTACTGAGCAGATCATGATCACCCGGGTTGATCACCCAGATCCATTAAATCACTAACGAGTAATGAATGCCAAGTCTCCATTGAACTGAATCCACCCAGTCCTAACTACGCCATGTATAAATTATAAATTCCTTCACATAAATACATCTTATAATCATTAAAACATAAATTACTTGTATATACTACCACTTACAGTTTATTTGCACCACCATCACACTTAAATGAGGAATATCCTCCATCCTGCTGCAAACTTGAATCCTCATTGTGGACTAGTGGAATAGTGGACTAGTGGAATAGTGGACTAGTGGAATAGTGGACTAGTGGAATAGTGGAATAGTGGAATAGTGGAATAGTGGAAGAGTGGAAGAGTGGAAGAGTGGAATAGTGGAATAGTGGAATAGTGGACTAGTGGAATAGTGGAATAGTGGACTAGTGGAATAGTGGAATAGTGGAATAGTGGAAGAGTGGAATAGTGGAAGAGTGGAATAGTGGACTAGTGGACTAGTGGAATAGTGGACTAGTGGAATAGTGGAATAGTGGAATAGTGGAATAGTGGAATAGTGGAATAGTGGACTAGTGGAATAGTGGAATAGTGGACTTGTGGTGCCATTCAAGGCCCAAAACAACCGTGCAGAGCAGGTTAGTGTCATGAGTGAATCCACCGGTTCAGTCGAACCCAGTCTGAATCAATCGGTGACAAGGTTAGCACTCCTTCTAACATAAAGTACATTATTATTATGATTACCTTTTTTTTTCTTTTTTACCTCCGCGAAGGAAGTTATGTTTTACCTCCCATTTGTTTGTCTGTCTGTTTGTTACTGGACTTAGTTTGTTTTTCAGCAAGATAACTCAAAAGGTTATGGACAGATTTTGATGAAACTTGCAGAGATGATTGATAATGCATCAAGGAAGATATCAATACATTTGGAGCTATAGAGGCAAAAGGTCAAGGTCAAAGTGAAGGTCAACAGCTAAAACATATAAGTGGTGATATCTCACCCTCACCTTAAAGCAGGTTATTGACATATTTTGTTAAATCCAACAATATTTTGTGCTTCATATTTAACATTAGATCTAACATCTGAAATTTGGTCATTGTGTGGGACCAAGGATTTTTTTTAAACCCTCTAAAGGATTGCTAATGACGATAAAATAAATTGTTAGCGAACACAGAACACTAGTTTACAAATAAGTTACAAACATCCAGATCCAAGCCTTGGCAGACTGGTGCTGCTTCACCTAGGTCTGCGCACTCGGTGTGATCTAGTTGCATATTTTGCTCTTTTATTCCATTTTGCTCTTTTATTCTATTTGCCTCTTTGCTTTTATCCCTACATTTAAGTTTTGTATTATCTCGTTTTTGTGTGTTAAATAAATATTTTCCTTGGCTCGAACATTAGTCTTATTTAAAAGTCATTCATTGTCATCACAAGACACGTTGCTTTCTATTTAAAACCATTCTGTTTCCTCCCAGCTGTAGATTTAGCAATACTGACTCAAGTGACTCGCAGACCCGGATCATTTTAGTGAGTGACTCGGAGGGAGCCCAATCCTAAAAAGGATCCCAGTTTTACAGCTCTACTCAAAAGGTTAATTGGTAAAACTAAATTCTGACACTGGTGGCTGTTTTCCACACATGCTCAGAGCGTACCCCCGCCTTCCCCTTTTGGTAGCTGCAGTACGCTCCAGCCCCCATAGAAAACCCCTGAAGGATTAAGTAGTTCAGAAAATGAATGAATGAATATAAACTTGTTTCCTTTGCATTATTCATGCATGTTATTTCAAGAGCACGCCATGAGTGACATGGCATTTATTTGGAATTTTTGAGAAATGTTTTCTGTAGTTAGTTTTACTCGAACGCATGCGAATAAATTACTTTAAAAAACCCCATTGGTCTTATAATTCTTTCCAAAGCTGTACACATCACATTCGTATTCACCACAGCTGTGAAGACCACATGCGTTTTTAGTCGTAACTCTGACTGTAACACTGGTTTGCGTTGCCATAGCAATTAAAAAGACTTGTGAATATCAAAGTCACAGAGACAAGAGGCTTATGACTTTCACACAGAGAGATCACTCAGCTGACAAATGGATTAATTAAAGCGTGGGTTTACTTTTACCCTGAAAGCCTTGATAATATTATTTCCCTGGAGCTCAGGCAAACAAAAGGTCTAGTCCTGAAAATCACATTTTATGCAATTTCCCCAAAAGCTTGTGTGTGAGTGCGTGTGAGGGAGTCTAATAATAACTCAGTATTTAAATAAAGACTGAGTTCACATTAGGCACTCACACGGTCATGTTAAGCTTAAGTTTGCAGAAGGAATATGGGTCATATACTGTAAAAAAAAAAAAAAAAAAAAGAAATTGAATTAACTCAATAAAGGTGAGATAACCATTTGCACTCATTTTGGTTTAATGGATTGTACCTCCAATTTTTGGTCAAATGTAATTAATTTTATCAGCTAAAACACACTAAAAGAAATTAGATAAAATACAACTAACATCTCTCAGAAGATTACACAACAAAATACACATAAAACATGAATAAAAACAACTCTTATCTGTTAAAAGGAATATGTTCATCTATTTGGTTTACGGTTGGGAATATAGCAATAGCATAACCACCAAATTTAACAATTGAGCTCTGGGTGTCACGTGACTTTTAGTCGTCAGGACACCATGTTGGTAGTAAACATGACAACCACCTTCGCACCATCAGTTTGCGTGAAATTCAGATTTATATGCAGAAATGGGACAGATTAAAATTAATGGACCCGTATAATGCCCCGGGGGTAGCCTAGCAGTGCTAGACTCCTAGTGGTAGCACATGACATGTGCTACCGTAGTAGACTAGTTACACTCGATTCAACTTTTGGCTAGATTTCCCTGAAACTGGCTGACCAATCACAGTGAAGTATCGAGTCAGAGGGCAGGCGTAACACAGTGACACTGCAACGATTCGGAGAGAAACAACCGGAAACAACCATAGAAGAAGAACAACAACGGGTGAATATTTCCTTTCAGGAAATTTTATTAGTGAAGAATGTGAAGAAACGTCAGCAATCTTGAAATTATTTTCACAGAAGCGACAATAATCGTTAAACTCCATAATCCACCATTTTGTTTAGTCAACCCTAACTTTCTCTGGACTCGTCCGTCAACCTTACGGCTTCTAACTACGTGATCCTAAAGATTACACTGACTGGTTGTAGTACTATCCTATTGCATACAGAGAATTCGAAAGACAACCCTTTAGCCCCTCCTCCCCTGTCTATGAAGAGTGCCTAGACCCATACATGTAATGAATAGGGATAGTGCAGCTAGGCTACCCCTGGGGTGCTTTTCAAAAGTATCTCCTCCTCAGCTGAAGAATGTCCCAGATTAGCAATATGCTAACATCTACAGCTATCTTATCAGCTTCCCATCAGTTTACACCTACAAGAAGCTGGAGGTTAACAAATTGACTCAGTCTGGTTTCATTTAGAACATTCAGTTGTGGAATATTAAATCCAAAAACTGCAGCATCATCACTGGAATGGTTAAATTATCCCAGTTTAATAGGACGATTAAAATGTAATTTCCATAGTTTGTATTTACCAACCCACACCATCCCTTTTTTCCAGTGCACTGTAGTGTACTGTAGTGTACTATAGTGTACTGTAGTGTACTATAGTCTACTATAGTGTACTGTAGTCTACTATAGCGTACTGTAGTCTACTATAGTGTATTGTAGTGTACTGTAGTCTACTGTAGTGTACTATAGTCTACTATAGTGTACTGTAGTCTACTATAGCGTACGGCAGATGCTGGTAAAGGATAACATGTTTGTGTGTCCTTGCGCTTGTTTGTACAGCAGCTCTGGTTTTAGTCATTTTGGCTTTGGTGAGTGTATAAGCAGAGTACACCAATGAGTAATGAGGCTATTACAACCACAGCAGAACATAGAGCACTGCCTGGACTCATTCAATAATGTCTGTGTGTGTGTGTACAGTAAGCATGTGTGTATTATAAGTGTGTGATCCTCTTAGTCAATATGTCTGATGGACCCTCGCTTCATATTTTCATTCTGTGACACAGTCCTGCTGAGGCATCATGGGTAATTCAATACTCAGTTTAGAGAATATGTCCTGTAGAGAACTACAGGTATGTGTGTGTGTGTGTGTGTGTGTGTGTGTGCTTGGATTCTAATCTTTATGGGGACATTGATCTGTTTACACAATCACACCATGGGGATCTCTGACCTCATTGGGGACCAAAATTAATAAGATCCTACCTTTACTAGTAGGTCCCCACAAGTAAAATCTGTGTGAAGTATGTACATTTATGCAAATGTACAAATGCTTTTTAAAAGTATTTATTTTCTTTATTTTGTTTTTTTTTAATTTGCAATTTTTTTTAGATATTTAAAAAAATTACTATTATCTTTTATTTTATCTATTTTATTTTTATTTATATTGAAAACTATACTATACTATATATTATTTGTCCATAGGATGAAATATAAAAAGTGAGGATGTGAGACAGACGTGTGGACAGTCCGGGTCCAGACAAAATGTGGGCAGTTAAATTTAACAGAAAACTCTTTGCTAACGTTAGCCTTTGTTTTGTTGAGATTAAAATGTTGATGCGTGTGTCTTGTCAGTGGACATTGTTACGTTGCAGTGAACTTTAATACAAGTTGTTCAGACGTGTATCCGTGACCCATCGACTCGACTTCCACTTTATTGACGGATAAGTCAACTTGAAAAAAACTGAAGTCATTAATGCCTTAATGGTCACTACCTAATGGCTACTTTGCCGAGAAGTGATGATTACAAACTTGGTCCTCATGAGGCATGGAAACAAGTGTGTGTGTGTGTGTGTGTGTGTGTGTGTGTGTGTCCAAGTAGATTGTTTTCTAAACTCTAAATACACATATGCAATAGTAATGGTATTTTATTGACCTTTCCTTCATTTTTATGGCCCTACATTTCAAATTAATTCACAGTTGTTTCACATTTGGCTTTATCCAGCTCTTACCTGCTCTGATCTACAGCAGTTTGATGACAAAAATTTTAATCAAATGAAATTGAAGAGCTTTTCTGCATTTGATTATATTTATCACACCAAATAATCCCACTCACAAGTGAAGAATGAATGCTCTCAAGGAAATATAAATGTATTTGTAAATGAGGTATTTGACCTTTAAAACATCCTCCATGTGTGTGTGTCTATCATTATTAATGGTTTTGTATTCATTTAGAGTGGAGTGGATGTGAATTTAGTGTCAAAACTTTTGTTCTGTTATCAGACCAAGTGTGAAAAGAGAATGAACAATGACTGCACATACCCAGGAAGTTCCCACGTTTAAAAGTGAGGTCAGTTACAGCTGTCGACTACAGCAGATTTAGAAATGAAGTGGAAAATATACTCTCAGTTCTGGATCAGTGACACATATATTCTTATGCAGTGTGTTTGATCTGCTGTCACTTTTTTTTTTTTTAAAGTCACAAAAATGTCCAGATGTATCCCAGCTCCTCAAGGTGAAGAATATTTTTCAATATAAAAGTAGAATCCAGATCCTAATCCAGAGCCAGAGCGTCTCATATAGCATGAGCGTGACACAGGACAGACAAACCTGCTGTATTTATTTATCTAAATAAAAGGAGATACTGCTTTTGAATCACAGATGCACAGGCAATATCCTCACAACATCTGAGCTAATAAATAGGCATCAACAGGGTTTTTTCATCAAAATGCCACAGAACCCTGAGGCCCACAGAGAATGTAGTCAAACATGCGGCCCGGGGGCCCAACTCCAGCCCTCCCAAAGGTTCAGTCCGTCGTCCCTTTGGATGAATTTGTGAAAACAAATTAGTTATTAAGATATGAATGCTGTTAGAATGTTGAACTGCTGATATTCTCGCACTTTACTGTGTTTTTCAGTTTTAATTTTAGTATTTTGATTTTTAGTAGAAATGATGAACAAAAAGATAATATTGTTAAAAATTCTTCTTATTCTTTCACTTTGTCGTTGTTATTCATGTTGTTGGAAAAGATCATTTGTCAAGACAAAAATTTTCATTGCTCAGTCTGACTTTTTTCACTTGAAAATATTGAGTAAAGTTTGGAGTTAACATTATTCATGTATTATTATGCTATTATTTCACTGGTTCGACTTCACTTCAGATCAAATTTAGCTGAACTGAACTGACATAAGTTGACACCCCCAATGCAGACATTTTTAAAACTAGCCTCAACACCTACCTTTTTAATCTGACTTTCAACTAATGCTCCTTTTTATTTCACTTATGTTTCATTTCTTATCTTTATATTATATTTACATATATGTTTTATATCTATATTCATATTATTTCAACCAATGTTTCTTAGTATGTATATTCTTCAGTGTTTCATCTGCAGGAGCTCTCCACACGGGGGGGGGGGGATGTGGGCTCCAGTAGCGGTGACGCCTCTTTGGGGTCTGCTTTTCCCTAGTGATGATTGGGGGGGTCACGCCAATGCAATTCTGCAGTTCTGCCCTTCCTCACCGGTCAGGATGCGGCTCCATGTTGGCGGCACTGGGTGCAGGTGGCTCCCTGTTCTAGTGACTCCTCTCTTTATGGTTCGTCCCCTCACCCCCACCCCACCCCCCATGCTCAGCCTCTTTCTTTTTTTATTTCGTTTTGTTTTACTGTTATTACCAATACTAACAGTGGGTTCATGGGTGGTAGTGTGTGTGTGTGTGTGTGTGTGTATCTTGTATGTATATCTTTATGGGGATACTGATGTGTTTGCACAGTCACACCATGCAGACCAAAATTCAGATCCCCATGAGGGTTAACCCTTTAATGCCTACTGTCACAAATATGTATCTCTCTATTATATGTGTTATAGCCAAATTTATTACAATTTACAAGTTTTACATAGATTTTTTTGAACATATATATATATATATTGTACAAAATCCCCCGCCCCACCCCATATTTAAATGTTTCATTTTAAGATGGGTGGGAAAAAAAATAGCACTTGTCTCCATCAGAGGGATAAATGTTTTTCTTCCACTATCTATGACGTTACATCCGTTCCCAGAAAAACTTAAAGACAGAATGGCGGACAACTGACAAAATTGTGCAGAGATAAAAACCCCACCAACACATTTTAAATCAAACGTGTGGACACATTTTGGATTTTTAGCTCTGAAGGGATGAACAGAGCTGGACACGTGGAAAGATATTTGTAAAGTGTGGAGAGCACACGTAGCATACTGTGCAAACACCACAAACGTTACTGCGCACTTAGCAAGACACCATCCTGAGGTAAATGAAGAGCAGGAACAGCTAAATAAAATAAATACTGGCGAAAATACATTTTATATTGTACATTATTGTGCATGCAGTCGAGGCTTTGAAATGAGTTTAAATTCACTTTATTATGAAGTATGTTAATTTAAAGGTTTCTATTTGTGTTCTGTGCAGATAAATGGAGCAGTTTACTTCCCAAAGTATGGTTCAAATATACTACTGCTGAATAAATCTGAAGTGACTCACATATGTACATTTTTTGGGAAATATGGCTCCTGATATAATCTGTAGGCATCGCCATTCAGCTTTTTTACCTAGTCTGGTGTTAAAAAAGCAAGCGAAAAATTGGGAATATCGAAGAATCACAAACATAAAAGCATACCAGCTCTAGTAAATGTACAGGAGTTGTTTTTTGTATTGGACAGAAATTACAAACATACCATAGCTGACCACAGATGTGTGTACACTCACATACGTCAAAAACAGAAAAGGACTTGTTGGTGGTCTATCACAGTACCACCTAGTGGCCTGCATGCATATCCAATCTTATTTCACCTACTGTTGCGTCTTCATATAAACAAGGATTTCCTCCTGAAAACACTCATGTAAACGCGGATGAAAAACTGAAGACGAGACGCCACTTTTGCATCTTGTGTTTTTATCATCACCGTATAAAGGTAGCTTTAGCCACAGCAGAGAACGTTGGGCCTTGGAAATGCAAATGATGCATCTTCTGGCCTGTTCTTCTACAATAGACACACTGGGACATGTCCTGCTATCACCCACTCCTCACAATTCTCATGTCATTATTTCTAAATGCCACATATGCCATCAGAGAGAACACAGAGAATAGATAATGAGTGTGTGTGTGTGTGCGTGCATGTGACCAGTGGAAAGAGAAAAGAATAAAAGCTAATATCACAGCAGACACAAACCTCAGGCTGCAGTTGATGCTCCGTTCCTTAGTTAAGCTGCTATAGGCCAAGTCTGCTGGGAAGACCTCCCATGATGCACTGAGAGCCTCTCCCCCTCCTCTACCTGATCCTCTGTGTATTTATATAGCACCACTACACATCATTAGCTTCATGTCTTCTCTCTCCTTGAGCTTCTTGGTGTCTGTCCTCTCTTTTCCTGTTGGCTTCTACAAATATCTGTGTCTGTGCAGCTGCATGTTTCTGCCAACAACAATCTGCCCACTGTTCACTTTGTTCTTTCTGATGCTTTCCTTTTTTTATATTAACCCCAACCAACTGAGGTAGATCAAGGACAGGGTTTAAGGACAGGCAAACCAGGCAGTTGCTTAGAGCCCCAGCCACTAGTGACCCCTAACCCTAACCCCCCCACCCCCACCCACTAGCCTAGCCTAGACACGCTCTCCCCATTCATTTCATGTATGGGTCTAATGGTGCTTCATAGGCAGAGGAGGCGGGGCTAAAAGGTTGTCTTTCACATCCTCTGTATGCAATAGGACCTGGGTGCAATTTGCCTGGGGGGGATGGGGATGATCATCCCCCCTCTGGTTTTGGCCATCATGAGCATTTGGGAACTTCACATGCAGCAAAGTTCGGGCGGAGGGGGGGCTTCCCCCTAACCCCTCCAACCCCCCACCCCGAACTTTTCCTGGCCCACCCTGAGCCGGCTGCGGCGCACCGCTGTAGAGGTGACCCAGCACCGGGCGACCACCCAGACCCACTGAGGGAACCCTGCTCAGTTTCTTTTCCTCCGCTTAGTAATATACAGACATTCAGTAGGTCGTCTTGTCTGATCTAAGGTTGTAGTTGGAACAAAAATTACAACTGAGGGGTGGGTCAAGGGACAGGGTGGTGAACTGCCCGAACCTGACTCCCATGGGCTCGACCCCTGGTACCCCCCTTTGAACGTGGCCCATCTGGGGATGGGTCTCATGCACTCAGATTGACCCGACACCGGCTGGAGAGAACTGAACCCCGGTCCTGGGCGCACCACTGTACTGTGCCCTCGCATGTGGGGCAGCAGAACAGTAGAACATTATTGGCTTTCATTCAAGAACAGGCACGATTAGGCATTTTCTGAACACTTGTTTATAGAAGTCATTGTGTGCTGTGATATAATTGTGCTGCTGTAAACCTGGAATTCTCTAATAAAGGCATATTTTATCTTATCTTTTTTGCGCTGTGCACAGGTGGGGTGGGGACCCGAGCAACACCACTGAGGCAGATAACTACCAGCCTTCGGTCTAATTCTGTGAGTTTTCTTTCATTAAAAGGAGTTTTTTTCTTTTCATGTTCACAAGTGCCTGCTGATGGAGACGTTATTAGATTATTCCTCTGTAATAATATAAAAGACCCATTAAGTGCTTTGATATTACTCGTTGTTATGACTTGGTGCTATGACAATTAAGACAAGTGGAAGTACTTTTAGACTGTTTTTAAATGACAAGACACTGAAATAGCTTTAAGACGAATGTTTTCAAAGAATATTAACCAAATTCTGAATAAGAGGTTGGCGTGACGATGCAGAATATCAGAGCATTCCGAGCAAAGAGCTTTTCCATTATTTGCAGTATTAAGAGGCTCAGTGAAATCATTAAAGAGACGAAAGTGTAATATGTAGGAAAATGCGCACGAGGTTAAAGTTGTTTGATATTAACTATCTAACTAAAGTGTCAGAATTGAGTTATCGGAGAAAAGTCTTTAAAATAAGTGGTGAAAAAAAATACAAATCCGTTAAAACCCTTTCTGAAGTGGGCTTAGTTGTATTTAAGTCAGTCAGCTGGGAAGGCAGCACATCTCTGCCTGACCTTGTCACCTCCTGCAGCTTCTGATAATGGCTGCTCTGTGATCAGTTCCCCTGTGTACAGACATCCTTGGCCCTCCCCTGTGGTTGGTTTTACATCTGTCCCAGTTCAGCTCTGAGCAGCGTTAGAAGACATGGTGAAGAAAATCCAGCCTCAAACACAATGTAGTGTGACTGACTTTTGAGTTTAAGTCATTGGTGGGTTACTGCGTTATCATTTATCCTATATCCACCAGCCTCATTAATTCACTTTTCTATGGCTAAGAACCAGGTTTCACTTCCCTGGTCTACTTCTGTCATTTTAACTAACTCTTTTTTTTTTTTTTTTTTTTTTTTTTTTACAAATATTGGTCACCTTAACCCATAAAGGCCCAGACAGACAGACAGCCAGTGACGACCAAAACCACCTACTGATGTCAAATGTAGAATAGGTAGATTTCAATCACATGACTATGATGACTTTGCAATTTCAGCTGGAGGACAGGAAGTAGTAACCCTGGAGAATACCTATGGAGGAAACCATTGAAGATAGTGCTGATTGTACAGATTTAGATCCGGTGTTGAAACACAGATACATACAGTTAATTAAAAATGTATTGGACGTGACCTGTATCTTATGAAAATTAATGAGTTTTGGACAGAACCCAAAGATTTTCGTACATTCTCGGCTGTGGATATGACTAACTACCTGGTCCTGCAGACATCCTACTACACCAGCAGCAGATGAAAGACTAGAAAAGTTTGGAGCTATAGAACATTTTTGTCAGCGGATGGGTCCACAACCTCAGTACCAAAATGCTCAGCCATAATTATGGTTTGGTCTTCGCCAGGGTGAGTGTTTTATTTGTAAAGATGCAATGTCAAGATGTATTGCATGTTTGTTTACATTTGTCGCTGCTAGCCGCTAGCAGAAGCTACTAATGTAAACAAACATGCAACTCACCTTGATGTGTCTAGGTAAACCATATTACAACAGTGTGAATGAACATTTAACCACAAAATAATAATATATAGCACATCCATAAAAAAAAAAAAGCTTTGGAACATACCTCTGACCAAGTGGTTGCTGCAGACACGGGCAATAGCATTAGCAGCCTCTGCTCCTCCTGACTGCAAACGCAGATTTTAAAATCCACTTTTACTGCATTTTTCTGTGAGCTTTTTGCATTTCTCACCTTTGTGAATGACAATCTTTGGTACTCTAAAAAAAATGCTTTTCCTCCACTTGGTTAGAATGATTGGTGCAGCCGTAAACTACACAAAACTCACTGGGCTTCACTTCCTGCCCTCTATATGAAAATCACGCGCTGACTATATAGCAATGTGACATCATGAGAAATCAACCTATACCTGTTAATCCACTATAGGGAATTAACAGAAACAGACACCTCGAATCCCCTAAGCACAAGTCAAATTAAATTTACAGGAGTCGACAAGTTGCATGTTATTCTTTCTCTCCCTCCTTCTTCCTCTTACTTGGTGCGTAAACACAGACCAGTCAGACCTAAACCAGAGGAGGGGACGTCTGAAGAGGCATCTGCTAGCTAACCTGAGTGATATGAGCAGCAGTGCAGACAACGTGCATTAAGACAACACACTCTTTTTTTCCAAACATGATGTGGTCAAGCATGGTATGCACCTTGGCAGCCACTGACTTCAACTTTTTTCACTTTATGTAGGGGGCTCTAAAACAGACTGTCTGGATGTCTGTCACGTGTCCTCACTTTTTACATTTCGTCCTTTGGATGGTTCTCTGAATACACAAGAAAATTCAAGTTACAAAACGAAACCGGAAACCTAAATACAGTACTGTACATACTATAAGGTGCACTGTCAATGAATGGTTTATTTTTAGAGGTTTTTTATAAGGTGCATTACTGTAAGTGAAGTCAAAATTATGAGACAAAGTTAAAATCATGAGATAAAAAGTCAAAATCGTGAAATAAAGTCAAAATTATGAGATAAATGTAAAAATCCTGAGATAAAAAGTCAAAATTATGAGATAAAAAGTCTAAATCATTAGATAAAAAGTCAAAATCCTAAGATATAAAGTCAAAATTCTGAGATAAAAAGTCAAAATCATGAGATGAAATGTCAAAATTTACAAGTCACTGAGCAAAACCACAATTAATCCATATTGGCTATCTCCCAACACCCCTCTGACCTCCCATTGGCTAGGAGGGAGCTACCCCTGATGCTTTTCGTGTCTTGGTCAGTGTGGAAGCACCTTTACTGTTGTTTTTGTGAGTTTTCCAGTATGATCAATACAACTTTATTAATCGTTATTCATCATGGGTCCAAAGAAAATGATTCCCAGTCTGTCAACAAACACTGCTGAAGGTGAAAGTGGACCCAAACAGGCAAAAAGCACTGACCACAATTAAAACAACCACAAAGGTATGGAGATGATTTGCATGTCTTGTTCATTTTAATGGTTTAGTAAATTATTTTATTTTATTTTTTTAACAAATATTTCAGACAAAATGTGTATACTTTTCTAATTTTTAAAGGGTTTAGGGGGTAGTATTGGAACCAATCAGACCTTTTACATGTAAAATGCGATTGTACTTACAAAAAATAATGTTATAAAATTACTTCTGGAACGTATTAATTTTGTACATTGAGGTACCACTGTATTATGTGAATGCTTGAAATCAACAAATTAAAATTCAATCAATTTTATGCTTTTTATTGTCTGTAAGGTGACCGTGGGTGACTTGAACCAAATAATCACTAAATAATATGTTTGGGTTTTTTTCCATTGAAAAGTAATAAGAAAAGCTGTGTTCAACTTTTATGACTGCAGCGCAACATGAAATTGTATCTGTTATCATATATGGAAAGAAACAGTGTAAATAAAGAAAATGAAGAAAGAAACAAAGAAGTATTATACTGAATATTCAATGTCAACTTCAGTGGAGCTGTCAATAGGTAGAGATTGAAAGTTGATGGAAGAAAGAGAACAGATAAACATTACACTGTGGAAAAGAAAGAGGTGTGAGAAGATAATCCTCCATATATACAAATAAACTCCTTCTGTCCACCCACACATCAAGGAGCAAGATAAAGATTGACAGAGAAAATGAAGCTGTTTAGTCTGAATAGTTGAGAATCGTAGGTTTAAGTTTGGGTAAGAATATCTAATTATGATGAAGTAAAGCTCATTATACAGAGGTGACATGACTTGACTTAACATGACTTTTCATAAGTAGAGTCACATTTTACATGTACTGATTGGTTCCAAGGCCCCCAAAACTACCCCCAAACCCTTTAAAACAATAAAAGTATACATGTTTTGTATGAAATATGTGTTAAAAGTAAAAGAAAATTCTTTCTTAAACCATTGAAATGAACAAGACATTCAAATCATTTCAATACCATTGTGGTTGTTTTAATTGTGGTCAGTGTTTTTTGCTCGTTGGGGTCCACTTTCACCTTCAGCAGTGTTTGTTGATGGACTGGGAATCACTTTCTCTGGGCCCATGATGAATAATGAAAAATAAAGTTGCAATGAGCACACTCAGACTTTGGGCCATGGTCTTAGTTGGTAGGGCAGGTGGAGGGTTGGTGGTTCCAATCCCACTCTGTCCTATTCAGTATGTTGTGTCCTTGGGTAAAGACACCACCCTACTGCTTCCAGTGTCATTCACACTGGTGTATGAATGTTTGGTGGTGGTCAGAGGGGATGTAGGTGCAAAATGGCTGCCATGCTTCTTGTCAGGAAAGCTGTTGATATGTATGTAGTTTACCACCACCAGAGGGAGCATGTGAGAGCGAATGAATAATGGGTCACTAATGTAAAACACTTTGAGTGGCAAAAAAAAGCGCTATTGAAATCCAATCCATTATTATTACTCGAAAAACTCACCAAACAACAGTAAAGGTGCTTCCACGCTGACCGTGGTAAGAACTCTGTGACGAATGAGGGTCAAAGACACACAAACAGCATCATGGGTAGCTCTCTGCTAGCCAATGGGAGGCCAGCTAGGTGTTGGGAGATAGCCAATGGGAGAGCAGCTCTATCAAATAGCAAATACAATGCTACATACAAATGTACAGTACGGACAATACAGTATTTACGTTTCAGGGGTTTCATTTTGTAACTTGAATTTTCTTGCGTATTCAGAAATGAAAATTTTACGTGAAGGCATTTCATAACTCGGAATGTTTGTTAGTTGGGTCTTTCGTAAATTGAGGTGTTACTGTATCTGAATATGACGAAGTAAAGCTTGTTATACAGACGTGTTTTATATATTATCAGAAGTTCTGTTTAGCTACAGGACACCTTCAAAGAACAGTTTCTTTTTTGGCAGGATGGACCCAGCAAATATACATTTATACATCTATGTAACGAGACATGTAAAAATAAAAGAATAGACTGAAAACTTGTAAAAGATGACCAGTATTTATTGCCTTTTATAATAAACCCTTCATTAAAAAAATCACATGTCATGCTCAAGGACAACAGCTAAAAGTAAAAGTTAACCCGGGATTCTCACAAACATCTGAAGGAGGAGTATCAGCTTCAAATCCAAGCCAAAGCACATTCATCAAGATTTTGGCAGAGGGCCAGCGTGGTGGTGAAGCACATTTATATTACATCAACAATTTTCAATTCAATTTGGCACCAGTAAAAAACATATTTTCTTGGGCATGAATTCAAAGCCTTCACTGCCAAACAAAAAGCTGCAATTAGAGGAGTGAGCATCTTAAGAGAAGATGAAAGAGCATGAATTCCCCTGATTACAAATTACAACACTCATATGTCTTATGGGTAAACTATGCTCAATCTAGTCAGATGGTGTTTAAATGACCCAGAAGAAAACAAGCATAAACACAGGCTCTAAAAGGGAATTATGGTTTAGATGGCTGCATCAATGGGCATTTAATTTGTATTTTTGTAACGAATTAAATGTATTATATTTGCAGGTGTATCTGATACTGACTTTGTTTGATGGTATTTGCATGTTTTCAGACTTTTCCATTCTCTCACATGCAGGCAAACAACAGTACATTTCTACTAAGTTAGTTTAAGGTTTGAGAAACTCTGCCCTGTGCAAGTGCATCCAATCCAGTTGGGTACACTTGCAAAGTGTAAAAACAAAAAAAAAAGTCAGAATAATGAGATAAAAACCCTAAATTGTGAGATAAAGTCATAAATATGAGATAAGAAATGATTAATTATGAGGAAAATGAGTTGAAAGTCAGATAAAAAGTCAAAAGCTTAATTATGAGTAAAAAGAATAAAAATTATGACATAAAGTCAAACGTCTGAGATAAAAAGTCAAATATCTGCGAAAAAGTCAAAATTATGAGAAAAAAAGTCAAATTTCTGAGACTGTATCAATACAATCAAATTACTGTGTTGCAATTTTATAGATCTGGCAAAGGCCTTCGACACTGTCAACGACTCCATCCTTTCAGACAGACTGCATAGCATCGCCGTTCGAGTCCATTCACTTGATTGGTTCTCGAACTTCCTTATTGGCCGCACGCAGCGCGGGAAGTCTGAGCAACTCCTCTCACAGCCA
This sequence comes from Siphamia tubifer, assembly GCA_020466265.1. NCBI lineage: Eukaryota > Metazoa > Chordata > Actinopteri > Kurtiformes > Apogonidae > Siphamia > Siphamia tubifer. The sequence continues at coordinate 24,883,149 of CM035785.1, read as the reverse complement.
GCCTCTGTCACTAAAGGAGTCCCCCAGGGTTCAACACTTGCTCTGACTTTCTTTTCCATTTATATTAATAACATTGCTCTTGCAGCCCATAACACCTCTGTCCATTTATATGCAGACGACACAGTCCTTTACACTCTTGGCTCCACCCCTGACATTGCCTACAATTCTCTTCAAACCAGCTTCTGTTCAATCCAACAAGCCTTCTCCTCTCTCAACCTCCTCCTTACCAAGGTAATGTGGTTTGAGAGGAAGGGTCCTGGGAAGGCGGGCTGTGGAAGGAGCCAGAGCACCTCCCACCAACCATATATTCACCTCACTTCACCCTACTGGAACAGGTCACAGAATAAAAATGCCTGGGTTAGACAGCTCCCTTGCCTTCAAAACCCACATCAATAAACTCCAATCTAAAGTCAGAGTCAAACGGGGCTTCCTGTACAGGAAGCGCTCCACTTTCAATCCATCTGCCAAAGTTATGCTGATCCAAATTACCATCCTTCCCATGTTTGATTATGGGGACGTCATCTACAGAGTCGCCTGCAAGAGTACCCTCAAAAACTGGATGTACCGTACCTAATCTGCAATCCGTTTTGCCCCCCCCCCAAACCCCCCAGAATGCACCACTGCACATTATGCTCCTCCGTTAACTGGCCATCACTGCAGACACAACGCAACATACACTGGTTCACATTCATCTACAAGTCCCCCCCCCCTACCTCTGTCACCTACAACAACCTACATCTGCCTCCTACAACACTCGGTGTGCTCACCTGATCCACCTTCAGGTCTCCAAAACCACATCCTTCCATTGGGGAGAAATCTTTCAGGGCTGCTGCAATTTTTGAAAACATTCAAACTGTAAAATTTTGTCCCCAGATCCACCTTTAAAAACTCCATTACAGCCATCCTCAAGGACACCTGCCACTGCTTCCCACCACATTAACCCCCCAGCCCCTGTACCTCTTGGTGACCTCTCAGTCCCTGTCCCCCCAGTATATGTGACCCCCCCCAAGACCCCGTCCCTCAGTATGAGTGCTATATGTTGCTATCTGCTGTGTTTTATGTCACTGGTTCATCCAAAAATGTTTGTTGTGTGTTACGTGCTTTTAACCATCCTTTTATGTGAATTTTTTAAATCTGTTTTTAGTTTGCAGCCCTCTACCCTTTCTCCCCTCAAGTGACACAGGCTGTCATTGTAAATAAGATTCTGTTCTTAAGGACTTGCCTGGTTAAACAAAGGTTAAATTATATATATATATATATATATATATCTGCAGGTAGTGCATTTATCTGGTCCTGACTTTATTTGATGGTATTTGCTTGTTTTCAGACTTTTCCGTTCTCTCACATGTAGGCCAACAACAGCATATTTCTACCAAGTTCATTTTAGGTTAGAGAAAGTCTGCCCTGTGCAAGTGAATCCAATCCAGTTTCCAACAAGTTTCCAACCAGAACATTCTGTCTCTGATACACTGATGAAAAATCCAATGTATTGGCACAAATGTAAAACAAAAAAGACAGTGAAGAGAAAAATGGTTTCCCAACAGAGAGAGAGAGAGAGAGAGAGAAGCGTGTCAAAGATGACAGACAGATGGACAGACACACAAACAGATGGACAGAGACAGACACTGCTGAATGTGTAATGACCTCTCGTCCACCACCTCAATCTCCAACATACTTACATTTGCACTGGCGTGATCAGCCACTCAGCAACTCCCCCAGAATATCATCAACTTTGAAGCCAAATACCATATTTTCCACACTATAAGCTACACTGTCAATGGATGTTTTTAAAGTTAGGCAAATATAAGGTGCACTGGACTATAAGGCGCATTAAGTGAAGTCAAAATTATGAGATAAAAAGTTAAAATTATGAGGAAAAAAGCCAAAATTATGAAATAAAAAGTCAAAGTTATGATAAGAAGTCAAAATTATGAGATAAAAGTAAAAATTCCAAATCATTAAGGACAACCAGAATTAATCCATATATAAAATGCACTGGATTATAAGGCGCACTGTGGTTTTTGGAGAAAAGTCAAGTCTTTTAAGTGTGCCTTATAGTCCAGAAAATATGGTATACAAAATAAATCCATATGAATATAATGTGTTGTAGATAAAATGAAGCCATCATGGACAGACTCCACTGTAAACACACTTCCACACACAGATCACTGTTTTTCTGCTGCTCTGCCCCCCCCCCCATACTCGTCTGGCAGTGGCCCTTATGAATCTACCCTCTCCCTTTCTTTCATCCACACTCATTCCTCCCTCCATTCCTTCCTTCCTTCCTCTGCGGCCCACTTCTGCACAGAGGGAACGGCAGCAGCGCCTTCAATAATTCACTTCCCCTCAGAACAGGTTGTGTTTGCATTGCAGGGTGCTGCAGGCAAGAATAGAGAGGGCGAGAAGGAAAGATTAAAAACAGGGAAGAATGAAGAATGAAGTTGAAATGGATGAAGACTTTGAATAGAAAGACAGAATGAAAATGAAAGTAAAAGAAAAAAAACACACACAGAGAAGAGTAGAAAACCTGTTGTGAGTAATAATAATGTGAAAAAGCAAAGTTAAAAAAACAAAAAAGGAAAAGAGGGAAATGGTTTTACAGGAATAGATGAGAATCATCTTTGCTGCCACATGCACCCCTAAAAAAGTCAAGTGCAAAATAATGAGAAAAAAAAGTGTAGGTGCATGTGAACTTACTGAGAAAGACTTCCAATGCAAGAAGTGCAGATGAGGACGGTTAGAGTGCAATAAAAGCAGGAGCAGAACTGAGCCACTGAAGTTAGAATGTACGGGTTCATTGATTGAAAGCTTCAAAGACGAATTAAGAATTAGTCAAAAAAAAAGTCCAGCCAAAGATGAGTTTTGGATTCGGTCGGTCCCTCATTAACAATTTATTGAAATCACATGTAACGGTTACGCTTGGTTACGCTTAATTCAACTTTTGGCTAGATGTCCCTGGCTGACGAATCACGGTGCAGTATAGAGTCATAGGGCGGTAACAAAGGCGTAACAAAGAGATGCTGCAACGATCAAGAATCAAGAAGCTTCATTTGTCATTTTGCATATCCAAGGAACACAAAACAAGATTTCAGTTTGACCGACCCCTCCCAGGCTGATCAGGTCATGCAGACAAAAAATTATTTTTTGTCTGCATGGGGGGGGGTGACTTCTTTAATTTATCACCAATTATTACAATATTATGCTCTAAATTGTGTGTTTTCACACAAAAAATCTGGTGTTTTTCTCTATTTGATTCACTGATCATAGACAGACTGATAAAAGTTCAGATCAAAGTTAATTGTTATAATATCAGAAAAAGAAAACTGAAGGAAAAGTGATATTTTCAGCTAAATATATCATTAACTTAACATAAACTCACTGGTTCCATCCACTATCATTAATCAAACTCCATAGGTTTTACTGGTGAATAATTAACAGGGTTTCTATGGTAACTATGGAGTCCAAATGAGTCATATGTGATCTGACAAATGATGACAAACTGTATTTACACCTATTATTTACATGTATTGATAGGATTAGTGGATCAACAAGTATGAACCAGTTTCCATCAGTAGATGAGGTGGTCTTTTATGGGTAAAGTATGAACTCTGAAATTTTGGACATGTCCGTAGGAAACCATCCATCAGATGATTAGAAGTGGGCAGTTCCACCCACAAACAACTAAGTGTAAAACTTCCTCATGACCAACTTTCCAAACATGATATAGAAAAGATTAGGTGGAATAGTTATTCTCATTTTGTCGTGCTCTCCCACAGTGACTCATTCCTTTAGTTTCTTTCCTATATTTCTGAGCCCCTTGTCGGTCTGGCACTGTCTCTAGGGAAGCCTTTCTTCTTTTAGCTGCTCTGTATATGGCCCTGCCCTTTTCAATGTCACTCGCACTGTGTCTTTTAATACGAGGCTTTCGCTCCGTCGTGTCCTTTCCCTCTTTCTTTGGTAAACCAGTTCCAAGACTTTGCGTCGAGACCAAATACTTAAATGAATTTCATATGGATTTTGAAGATTTGTGAGTGTCTGAAGTGGAAATGCATTATTGTTCATAAAATAATAGTAATAATTACAGTAAGCCCATACAGTTTTTTCATACACCAAATTACACATGCATAAATTCCCCAAAATGTTTTAATACACAGGTAATAAAAGCCTGAAGTACCTGAACCACATTACCTGATACCAGGGCTGTAGTCAAGACCACCTTTGTTGAGTCCAAGACCAGTCAAGACTGAGTCCAAAGAGGTTCAAGTCCAAGACAAGACCGGGTCCAAAAGACTCAAGTCTGAGTCAAGACCGAGTCCAAGACAGATTTTTTTCAGTGATGTGCTGAGAAATTCTTTGTGATTAATAAAACCAAATTTCACGATAGTGGAATTGGCTGACATCTTCTCATTGTGTGAGTGAGTCAATAAATGAATGATACGGATAAGAATCTTGGCCTTTTCCCTTGAATACTGTAACAAAATAAAGACACCTGGACTTGGTCGACAACAAGAATCATATTTGGCAAGACCAGTGGCCAAGACCCAGACAAGTCCAAGTCAAATACCAGCAAGTCTGAGACAAGTCCGAGACCATGAAAAAATGGGTCTTGAGTCTGGTCTTGGATTGAAGTCCGGACTCGAATATTTACAGCCCTGCCTGATACATATGTTTCTTAAGACTAAAAGTTTTTTTTTCTTTTGAAGTAAAAAAACCTCTTGTTGCTGCAACTTTTTTTTTTATCACTATTGGATTATAGAGATGTTTTATACATGAGCGATTCTGCTCAGTGTCTTCAGAAGGTTCACACTGTCTTCCATGATTCTTTGAGGTTTATTACCAACAGTAAAACCTGGACTCACCACTGCCAGCTGTACTTTGATTTTCCTCTTTTTGGTTTAAAGTGACTTTCTCTTGTTAGTTTTAGGTGATTTTCTCTTGTTGTTTTTGGGTGATTTTCTCTTGTTGGTCACTCTTTTTTCAGTCTTGTTTGCAGTGACTCAGTCCAAACTGCCTCAGAATGATTGTGATGTGCTCAGTGTGTGTCAGTGTTGTGTTGAAATTAGAAAATGTTGAGCTCATTCGTCTCCTACGTTGAAAAGACCTGTCATGTGACTATTGCAAACACATACATTGCAACGTCGATGCTTAAACCATATATTGTGCAGCTCTAACACAAGCCTTTAGTAGATCTAGCCCTGTGTTGGCACCTTACTACAAGTCTATTTTTAGCCCAGTTCTGAATGGTAGCATGGCCTTACTGTACTGAATGTGGAAGCAAAAAAAAATACAACCGGTTTGTTATGAATACTAAGTTCCTGCCATGACTAAAACCGACATGTAATTGATTGACACCACATTTCCATCTGTGGTTCATGTTCTCAGCTTTAATGAGGAGTGGTCTTTCCATTCCATTCACCACCCATCTGCCCTCCTTTCCACAGGTCCTAGTTGTCTCCATGCTCCCCAGTGTCAGCCATCCACCCCGCTTCCCCAAAGCCTGTCTGCGGATTTCAACTCCAGCGTGTGCTATGTCCTATATATGTAGTAAATGCAGAAGTGGGTGGATGTTAGTGAGATGATGACAGGGCTTTGGAGGAGAGAGGTGGAGGAGAATCTGCACTGTAAAAAAGGATGTTGTGGGTTGCTAAATACAAACTATGGAAACCAGTTACATTTTAATCAACAGTAATAGTAACCAGTGATGGTTAAATTCTACCTACCGGCGTACTTAAAATGCTTTAGTTTTCTACAAAAACCACAGTATGCCTAATAATTCATAGTGCCTTATATATGGATTAATTCTTGTTGTGATTAGTGACTTGAAATTTGTAATTTTTATCTAATGATTTTGGCTTTTTATCTCATAATTTTTACTTTTTATCGAATAATTTTGGATTTTTACTTCATGATTTTGACATCAGCTAATACTCCTTATAAGTCAGTGCGCCTTATATACCCTAAGGCCTAAAAATTAACCATTTATTGACAGTGCACCTTATAGTGTGGAAAATACAGTATTTCTAAACACTAACAATAATTAATTAAAATAATGTAATAAAATCTATTCAATAATATTGTGACATGTTGGAGGAGCAGCTGTGGAAATTTCCCAGCATGCATTGGGACAAACTGGTTAGGACAATTGTGATGTGTTTTATAGTGTTCTGAGTTGTACATCACAGTTAAGGTGCGTTTCACACTTTTAAATTGTATTTATTTATTTAGATTCTTCTTTTCTTTCACCATTAGCTCAGTTTCTCCTTTGTTTCATGATCCTCTGTAGTTGCGTGAAAAAAATAAAATACAATACTGAAATAGTCAGATCTCAGTCTTCACACATTTCTTAGCAGTAATAGATCTGATACTAATAGTCATTTTGGTGTCAATATTATCGACATTAAGAGTAATACACCCCAACCCTAAATTAAATAGATGAACATACTCCTGTTAATAATTTAGAGTTAACATCACTCATGTTTTATATGTAATTAGTTAATTACTTTGGTTGGGTGAGATTAATGTAATCATCTTGTGTGTGTGTGTGTGTCTGTGTCCATAGAGACATATCATATTATAACTCAATAAATACTTGAAATATCACCATAACATAAAATGGGGATATAAATATAGCTAATGTGCATCAGGTGCAATGATCCATTTGAGTAAAGGTCAAAGGTGAAGATCACAATTAACTAAAAGGTCAAAATCACATCATCGGTTATAACTCAAGAATGAATTTCTACAATTCTCATAATTGTTGTTATCCCCTACGACCAACAGTTTTTGAGATCTCTGGAGGTCAATGGTGACATGTCGCAAAATTAACTTCTGTAATAATGTTTGCGTGTGTCAAGCATAGCTATATCACACTATAACTTAATCAATACTGGCTACATTCTAAAAATATTACACACACTGACGTAAATGTACATATAACAAATTTATCAATATTGCAAAAGGTCAAGGTCGCATGTAACAGCAAGGTCAATATCACTTTGTTGTTTCTAATTCAAGAACAGGTTGTCATAGAAACTTGAGATTGGCACAAAATAGGGGCGATATTAGAAATTCTCTGAATACTTGTTGTGTAATGTGATGGGATATGTTAGGTGGTTTTGACTTTATTTCTTTTAGTGTGTTATAGATGTTAACCCATTGTTGATCAGCTCAACCGTTTGGTAGAGGTAACTTTGAACCCTGATATCTGATCTAAATTTAGGTCCTTTGACAACAGACTTCTTGGGCAGTCTCCCCCTTTTGTAAGAAGCATGTAATGCACAAAAACACCACTCGGTGGCACTGTCAATGGCATATTCAGGTCATGCTAGTATACCACCAAGGAAGAAGATCGTAACTGTGACGACATCTCTGTTGTGATCTTTTCTTTTCAACACAAAATTACAGGTAAGTTCGATTTCTTTTTTTGTTTTAACTTTTACAGTCTATTTTACATAAATAATCTTCATCATGTTTCAGAAATACTTACTGAACCAAACAGTAGAGATGATAGTAAAGGGTCATAGAATGCTAATGCTAATTGTTAATGTTAATCACCAATGATACAAACACAAAGAGTTAATATCTAATTTGAACCAAGTCACAAATTATGTTGGTAAGATTGGTGAAGTAATAATGTTTGAGTTGTAATACTTTAGTTAAATTTACGGTCAGTAAAATTTTTTTTAATAAAAATATAAAAAATATTACAAAAAAATGTTTATGTTATAATAGTTCCTGTGAGGTGGAAAAAAAATAAAAATAATATATATATATATATATATATATATATATATATATATATACAATTGTGATTTTTGTAGTGTGACCAACAAAGGGTTAACATTAGTGAAATTTTACTAAAAATATGGGTTAAAATCTACTCAACTCAATCTATCTACTCTCAATCTACTTAATGAGTACAAATTGTTACCTGACTTTTATTGAGTAAATTCTATAGGTTCGTTTTTACAGGGTGGTAAAGGAGAGAGGAGGGAAAAGAAGGAGATTTATGTATCTGCTGAAAGGGAAATGGTTAGTGCTGGGATGAAGAGGAGGAATTAGGGTGGAAAGGAGCGAATGGTTACATTTTATTTGACATGTTCTGGGTAGCTATATGGACGGTTATGAAGGGAAAGAGGATCAGAGACCAAAGAGAGAAGGAAGAGAGGAAGATGACAGGAACATCTTTCTTGACAGGTACAAGTTTAGGAGCTGGGTAAAGATGGAATAAGAGGGAGGAGGAGAAGGATCAGGATATGTGGCAGGTAAATTGCTATTCTGACAACATGGGGACTTTTCAACAAATCCAAAAAGATTATAGCCTATCTCCTCTGAGCTGGTGCGAGATGCATGGAGAAAAGTCTGAGAGCAGCCAGCTAAAAAATTTCAAACACTTTTTAAAAGTGATGGAAAGAAGAGAGAGGATCGGAAAGGGCCATGGTTTGCCACAGAGGGAGAGCAAGTTGGAGAAAGTGTGCGAGAACAAGTCGGGAGAGAGAGGAAGAGGGCAAGATCTCCAAGCAGCACGCATCACTGAATTATTGAGGCCAGACGTGTGTAGGAGCAGAAGATAGATTTCCAGTGTTGATCCCTTCCTGCTGTCAGAAAGTTTAGTTGGACATGACCAACTCGGGCAGTTGTGGTTGTTTTGTTGCTGTTTGGGGTTTCTAGGTGCACACCGCAGGGGAAGGCAGAACACATGTGGGAGGAGCAGAGGATAGAAAGTGTGGTTTTAGCTAGTGTGCACTTCCTGCCACTCTCTTAGAGTCAGAGCATGTCTGTATGATAAGGTTCTCCAAGGCAGTAGGTAGCGACATACTGGAGCTATATGCAGCTTTTCTATAAAGTGACAGATCAATATATGTCTGTGCAGATGGGGCGACAGGCTAGGACAATGCCTGCCTGGACGTTTGGCACTTCACCAACTGTGTTCCTCAGTATGAGTCAACAATACAGCAAATATTGAAGCCGTATCTCCACTCAGAAACTGCTACAGTGTGCTACTGCCAAGAAAAAGAGAGAATATAAAAAAAGTATGTCTAATGACTTTTAACTCTCATTTTAAAGTCACTTATAAACCACCTTGTTTCAGTTTGGGTTGCACATTATTATGATATATTTAATAGTTTACATCAGTGGTTCTCAAGGGGGCTGTACAGAAATTCACCACTGACAGAACTTACTTGTTGATATTGATACTTAGACAAACTAGTGCTTATTGGGGTTTTAAGCCCCCAATCGCCTCCAAGGCAGCTGTGCCTGGAAGGCACTCCCTGCCTTCAGCGGCTTTAGGCAATCACAGGACTTGAGGTAGATTTTAGTATTTTTCCCTGAGGAGGACTCAACAATTGTACAGTTGAGCCAAGATAAGTCGTCTGTACCTTGATAAATCATTTAGCTGTAACCTGTGTAATGTTAACTGTATCCAACTTTGAATACTAAAATTGTCATATAGGCTATGTATGGTTACCTGAATAGGCAAGTATGTTAATGAGCTAATTCGCTTTTTACTGTTGAGGAGGTTTAACATAGGAATCAGACTGCTTTTACCAAACGGTGTGGAATGGTGACTTCTACCATTCTTATAATTGGTCTTATCACCTACGACCAATAGTTATTGACATTTCTGACATCTCTGACATCAAAATTATGTGACTCATATATCATGTATACATGATATATGAGTCACAGTTCAGTTTAGGCTGCCCTAGGAGTCAGAATGCTGGGGGAGTACAGACACTGAGTTCTTTCTTCTCTTTCTCTCCCTCTCTTTCTCTCTCCCACACCTGTTTTTTTGTTTCTTTCTTACCAAGTCTGTTCATGGCTAGTCACCTGGTGTTCCCTTTCCCCCCTCCCCCCCTGGGGGGAGTGGTGGCTCTCCTGACAGTGTCTGCGTGGGAGTCTGCACATGTAATGAAATTATCAATATTGCAAAAGGTCAAAGGTCGCATTTAGCAGAAAGGTCAAAATCATATTATTGGCTCTAATTCAAGAACAGGTTGTCATAGAAACTTGGGATTGGCACAAAATAGGGGCGAGATTAGGCATTCTGTGAATACTAGTTTGTTAGTTGGGTCTTTCGCAAATTGAAGTATTACTGTAATTCAGAATTAAAAAACACCATGTAAACGTACAGATTAGATGTTATTATAAATAAGGTTGAAATAATTGAAGTAACATTCCTGTGAGGTAAAGGACGAATGAAGGTAGAGTGAAGGAAGAGAAGGTGAAGTAGAAAAGGCAGTGACAGTGAAGGAAGGGTGGAGGCAGACAGTGTGATGGAAGTCATGTTCTCACCGCTGTTCACAACCGTCCTGTCGCCTTCATGAATAACTTAGATGCCAAATGTTCCCTCCCTCTGACATGCATGCATGAAAACGTACAAAGTCATACACAAATGCAGAGCAACACACTCACACTAGAATCGTCATCCACTCTCAGGACATAAGGTCTACATAAACACCATATGCGGGGACACAGAAACACTCCTAAATACACTGGAAATTTTGGCTTTTGGAATAAACTCTCAGTGAGTCAAAAACAACTGTATGTGTGACCAACGCATGTCCTCCTGAGACCCAGTAATACATTTTTGTTGTCTGTGGGGGACAAAAATTTCAGTTTTACTTAAAATTTCTGCCCATTTTAAATGACATTCGATGAAAAAAATTTTTTAAACAAATAAAATATTTGTAAAGACACACAATTTGTAGCTCTTCTGGTCATGTGACTGATGGGCCATCACTGCTGTTAAACATGAACTCCAGTAGATGCGTTAAAATACACTCCTCAAATATTACTCTGACATTCTGACATTCCTCAACACACATGGAGTTAAAGAATCAACTCCACAAATTCAACACTTTCTCTACCAGATTTTTCACTCCAGACATTTGCATCAGAACAGAATAGGCACATTTAAAGTGATTACCCACAACTGCAGGTCAGACACATCTACAGTTTGGATCAGGCACACTATGTCTATATTGACAAGTCTACAATGAGAAGCAAAATATGAAGCAATGTTTAACACAGAATAACCTGCGTAGTTTTTAGCTTGATGCCCTGTGACTTTCAGAAAGAAAGATTTTTATCTAAAAAACATCCAAAGCAACTGCAAAGACTGTTCAAAAAAGAGTAGTGAAACTGATTTATTAAATGAAAAAAGTTTGGCTTCATCATAGGCTGGCTGTGGCTCGGTTGGTAGAGTGGGTCGCCCAATGACCGAGAGGTTGGTGGTTGGCGTCCCGGCTCTGGCTGTCTGCATGTCGAAGTGCCCTTGGGCAAGACACTGAACCCTGACTTAGGCTCCTAGTAGGACTGACAGAACCTTAGAAACCTACTGGTGTATGAGTGTGTGTGTGAATGTGAGGCTGATGTAAAGCTCTTTGAGAACCATGAAAGTGGAAAAGTGCTATATAAGTGCAGTTCATTTATCTAAATGTTATTTTTGGAAATTAGTTAAGTTCTTTGAGGCTTTAAAAGAAAAATAATTGTAATTACAGGTATAAGTCAGTGTTGCGCTGGTGTTTTTTTTTTAGCTAACCCACCCACAGCTCGGACCGGAAGAAGTATATTTGAAAAGGACGCACCCGACCAGCTATTCGACTGTTTTAAAAAGTAGTCAATGGTCTTTATGAACGTCACATGACCTTACTCACATACCTGTATTTTTTTTCTGTGTTAAATTTCCATGTCATTGCTTGTAAGTTAAAATGTTGAGAAAAACACCAACCTGCAGTTTTTGTAAAAATAAAACCAACACACAATGGAGAACACAGCAATATTAATGAAATAACTAACTAACTCCTATAATGTTTATCTAAAATGACCACAACCTGAATATCATGAAAAATATTTTTCAATGACCTGCAACTGCTGCTAACAACGGATGACATATATTTTCATCTGCAATTGCTTCTTAAAATCTCTATCCACCCTCTATCCATTTGCATGAACAATTTTCCCCCAATTAACAGAACTGAACCCGCCTGTCGATTATTTTTTAGGTCTAATGAAGATGCCTCAGGTATTAGGACTATGTCTATCATCTTTTTCAAACAGTGTCGTTCAGTAGTAGTGTCGTCTATATCTTGCCAGTAAACTGGAGCCTTTGTTGAAAAAAAATCTATAACTTACAGCGATACCAAAATTATCTCCCCACACTGCACAACCTGAATGTCAGCAGGTATAACATTATCTTTTAAAATATTTTTTAATTTTGTGGATACTGACATATTACATCTGGCCCTGGGACAATAGTTGAAATGTTCATTAATGTGTGCTGTGACAGCAGTTGGGCTGTTGTGTGATTAAAAACTATTTTAGTGTTGTTTTCCTTTGTTTGTTTATCTTTGAAATAACATGCAAAATGTGTATTATTTTTTTATTTGAGTGCTTCAACCACAACCCACCCCAAGTTAATTAAAGTATTATTTTTTTCTTTTTATTATTTTTCTTGTAAACAGATTTTTCACTCCAGAAATTTGCTGCCTACCTTTGTTTAGGTACAGCATCTAACAGAGTATATTCTACTTTCCTAAAACTGGAGTTGCTGACATAGATCGATGAATATATATATTTTTGCTCCTGAAGCTGAACAAGTGAGAGGGACTTGATAATGTCTGACAGAGTGACAAGCATACAGAGGAGAAAAGTCAAGTTTACCTGACACTTTTTCCTGCCCACAGGGCGCCCACGTCACCCTGCACCACCCTGGCCTTCGCTCATACACTGACATGTGTGTGTGTGTGTGTGTGTGTGTGTGTAGGCTCATGTGTGATGGCTGTGTGTTTTTATTTGACATGGACAAACATCCAGTACAGGAAGATGAGAGTGGGTGAGAGTGAGATCTGGGAGTTCAGTAAAAGGTGATGGCAGTGAGAGATATTTATGTATTTGTTTTGGTTTATGAAGGTTGTGTGTGGGCTCTTGTGTGTGTGATTTTTCTGAAGATGTAATTAATGTGAACAAGAGATTATATTTTAAGAGTGTCAAGTATCATGGTCAAAGACACGCACAAAAAATAAACATGCATTAGGAGTTTTCAATGATAAACAGGAGGGACATTTTGTGCAGATTGAGCCTGTAGTGAGTACAATTTTCATAAATGTTTGTCTTTTTTTCCCCTTCTGGTCTAACATGGAACAAAAACAAATATTTTCAGGAAGTGTACATGATATTAGGGATGGTGAAATTTCTAAAAAATCTTGGCCGATCACCAAGCCTCATTAACTGGTTGAAGTCGCTCACCAAACTTAAGTTAATATGAACGTTTTTAATAGTTTGACTGACTGACTTTATCTGACTGTTTTATTTTGCATAATATCCCTTATAGTCCAGTGTGCTTTATATATGGGGAAAAAATGAAAGCAAATCATTCATTGACAGTGCATCTTATAATCCAGTGTTCCCTATAGTGTGGAAAATACTATCATCAATCTAGAATTATTCAGACTGTTTCACACTGTTGGCAGCAAAAGAAACTTGGAAACAGAAGAGGCAGACACTGTCATTTGTTCATAAATAAAATCTTATCAAATTAACCTGTTGAATTATATATTACACTCCTCGCCTTGTTTAAAAATTGAGCATCGCCTTCTGTCCTGTGGCCCCTCAAGTCTGTGCTCCTCTCTTCCTATTCTACCTCTGAACAAAGAAGCCACAAAAACTTTACTTTAAAATACTAATGAGCCACCTGCCCACAACTTTACCTAATGTTAACAGATAATGCCCCAGGTAGCATTATCTGTTAGCCTCAGGTAGCATTACCTGTTAGCCCCAGGTAGCATTATCTATTAGCCTCAGGTAGCATTACCTGTTAGCCCCAGGTAGCACTATCTGTTAGCCTCAGGTAGCATTATCTGTTAGCCCCAGGTAGCATTATCTGTTAGCCTCAGGTAGCATTATCTGTTAGCCCCAGGTAGCTAGGTTAGTGTAAATCACAAAGGAGAGGAGAGCCAAGGTTCACATATTCAGTGAATGTTCCTCTTATTATTAATTTTAAAGTTAAAGTGATGACACTCAACTCAACACAATGAAGCTCGTTAGCATGAGAGAAAAATGAGAGCAAGACCAGATAATTAAAGCAGCGTGTGCACTAAAAATTTTAGCAGAAGAGACGAGATGAGACAGAGTGACAGAGATGAGTGGAGACAGACACAAAGAGAGGGAGGGACAACAAGTCAAAGTCTAAACTAAAAGTAGAGGGTGAGTAGTTTAATCGCCACACTCACATCAGAATGTTCAGTTTACAGGCATGAGATCTAATTCATTCATTCTCGTGATGGTGAAATAAATGACAGTGGAAGTCATAGTGACAATTCACCACTGTTGAGAAGTCATCCTCTGCCATCTCATTATCTCTGTTCAACATGGTGGCTCTGTTTTTTTGTTATCTTTTTATCCACTTATCTTTTCTCCCATGACACTGCAACAAAACACTGACTTTATATACAAGGGCTAACATCAGCGCTCATGTTCTGATGCAAAGGGTGAAAGAAAATTAAAAGTATAGGCTGCACGATATTAAAAGGAAACAGACATTATGAATTTTGTTATTTAAACCTGCGATATATATTGCAATATGCAAAAACTAATCAGCTGTGTGGTGATGACGCTAACGCTCAAACAGATTAGTGGTCGACACCAACCATATGTTTGACCGTCAGCTTCTGTAGCTAAAATTATATGATATAAATAAATTAATAAATAAATTACAAAAAATCTAAACAAAGAATAAAATAACTCAAATAATAAATAAATAAATTTTAAAAAGACAAATTAAAAAAATAATAAGAATTTTTTTATTAAAAATGAATAATAAATTAATACATTTTAAAGACAAATAAATAAAAATACATAAAAATAAATTAATAACAAAATATGAAAAATTTTTAAAAAAAATACAAAAATTTTATAAATAAAAATAGAGAAAGAAACAAGCAAAAAATATACACAATAAAAAATAAAACTAAATAAATTAACAAAATAAATTTAAAAAAGACATACAAATGCATACAAATAAAACATAAATGAATAAAAAAATAATTTAAAAAATGTATACTCAGACAGTATACTCAAACTGTATCCTCAAACAGTATACTTAGACAGTATACTTATACTACGCAGCTCTAGTTCTCAGTATTAAATTGTCCCTTAGATACTCAAACATTATACTGTGCAGCTGTAGTTAAAATAATTGTGCATTTGTATAAATGCCAATACATTCATCCATTTAGACAAACAGAAAAGCTAACAGAAGCATAAAGCAAACAGGTAAGTAGCAGGAGGAGGAAGAGGAGCAGGATAGTACAGTAGGTGTGAATTTGTGGGAGGAAAAGGATTCTTGTCCTCATCATGTGGAGCTTTAATGCTTCAGTCTCTTCCTATCATCATCTCCCACCCCCCCACCCTTCTTTCCTTTCCTCATTGCCTCAAAGCCACCAATAAATTATGAATGCTTATTAGAAAAGGGCAATATTCAGCATCCAAAATAAACTCAGTAGCAAGAGACAGAAAAGAGTCACAAACAAAAAGTGCTGATGTGAGGAAGAGTTAAGGGGGGAGGGGCAGTGGCCAGGCCAGTAAAACCTGGAATCATGTCTTTCTAGGTCACTGGTTTCACTGGATTTACACATGTGTCACAGACAGAGGTGGGAGTGGAGACTTAACATGAATGAGAAGGGTGAAGCTCCACCTTAACATGATGGAGAAGGGTAACCGGCCTACACTGTTTATGGTGTGATGGTGGAAGGAATACTTTGAGGAGCACCTCAATCCCACCAACATACATTCCGGGTTGGAAGTGGAGCCGAGAGACCAGGGACGGGTGGACTGATCTCCGGGGCAGAAGTCGCTGAGGGAGTGAGGTTACTCTGCAGTGGTGGATCGACAAAATCCACCCTGGGTATCTCAAAGCTCTAGATGTTGTAGGGCTGTCTTGGCTGACATGTCTCTACAACATTGCATGGACATCGGGGGCAGTACCGCTGGAGTGGTTCTCATTTTTAAGAAGGGGGACCAGAGGGTGTGCTCTAACTATCGTGGGATCACACTCCTCAGCCTCTCCGGTAAGGTCTACTCCAGGGTGCTGGAAAGGAGGGTATGATCGGTGGTCGAATCTTAGATCGAGGAGGAGCAATGTGGATTTTGTCCTGGATGTGGAACAGTGGACCAGCTCTTTACCCTCGCCGGGGTCCTGGAGGGGGCATGAGAGTTTTCCCAACCAGTCCAAATGTGTTTTGTGGATTTGAGGTATCCTGTGGGGGTTACTCCAGGAGTATGGGGTGGACGGTCTCCTACTGATGGCCTGTACCGAAGGAGCGAGAGTCTGGACCGCATAGCCGGTAATAAGTCAACCAAGTGTGAAGCGACTGGGATGAAGATTAGCACCTCCAAGTCGGAGGCCATGGTCCTCAGCCAGAAAAGGGTATAGTGCCCACTCCAGGTTGGGGGCAAGGTCGTGCCTCAGGTGGAGGAGTTCAAGTACCTTGGGATCTTATTCACGAGTGATGGAAGGATGGAGTGAGAGGTCAACAGGCGGCATCCGCAGTAATGCGGGTGCTAAACTGATTGTTTTGGTGAAGAGGGAGCGAAACCAGAAGGCGAAGCTCTCAGTTTACTGGTCGATCTACGTTCTGACCCTCACCTATGGTCATAAGCTTTGGGTCATGTCCAAAAGAATGAGATCGCGGGTACAAGCGGCCGGAATGAATTTCCTTTGCAGGGTGGCCAGGCTCAGCCTAAGAGATAGGGTGAGGAGCTCAGACATCCGGGAAGGACTCAGAATAGAGCTGCTGCTCCTCCATGTCAAGAAGAGCCAGTTGAGGTGGCTCGGGCACCTCATGAGGATGCCTCCTTAATGCATCCCTGGGGAGGTGTTACGGGCATGTCCATCCAGGAGGAGACCTCGAGGTCGACCCAGGACACACTGGAGGGATTATATCTCTCGTCTGGCTTGGGAACGCCTCGGGATTTCCCTGGAGGAGCTGGCTGAGGTAGCTGGGGTGAAGGAAGTCTGGGCTACTTTGCTGAGGCAGCTGCCCCCGCGACCCGGACCTGAAAGAGGCGGGAGACGGCGAGTACGAGTACGAGTATAAATACAAAAATAAATACAAATAATTGATGGACCTGCGATGTGAGTAGTGCCTACATTGTGACGTCGATGCTCAGACAGTATACTTATACTGTGCAGCTGTACTTAGCTGTACTTACAGTATTAAATTGTTCCTTCGATAAAATTCCCACAGTGATGGTGAATTTATGAGTAATTTAGACATATTGAGCTTTTTCACTTTGTGTTACTGTTATATTTTATTTTTTATTCTCTGTCTTTAAATCTCCTGCTGCTGAACTGGAACTGGAACCTCAAAATAAATACTGTCCAGTAAAATCATTGATCTTACTTCATTAAATTTCCTGTTAACAAGCGTATAATGAAGCATGATATTCCAGGCTAATGCAGTGCACTTCCCTCTACAGTACAGTAGCAGCTAATGCTTTTGTGTGACTTTGTCAAGCAATCAATAATTTGGTGTCCCTGTGAACTGAGAGTGTGATGCAGCACAAAAAAAACAGAAAAGAAAAAGATGAAGAGACACTTTTTCTGGAACAAATTGTCAGTATTGATATTTTTAACTGGAGTCATTTAGATGAGAAGTGACATTCTGAATGACTGTCGAAAATTTGTTGAGACCTTCGAGAATTTGTCGGAACCTCTGCTAATCCTTATGAGTCGACATGTGTGAATGTAAAGCACTGGATTATAGTACGATTTAAACTGGGTAATTAAAGTACACTATATGTTTATGAGTATGGAGAGGGGAGGAGAGGAGAGGAGAGGAGAGGAGAGGAGAGGAGAGGAGAGGAGAGGAGAGGAGAGGAGAGGAGAGGAGAGGAGAGGAGAGGAGGAGAAGTCCGGCTGTCCAGTTGTCATTTGATGGACAGGTGTTACAAGCTTTGTAACGGCCAATCAGAATGCACAAACATACAATAAATACTCTAACACTGAAAGACACACAGTGTGGGATGGACACGTCCCTCTCTCTGCTGAGAAAAGACAAACTGTTGCAGTGTGAAGACAAGTCCGTCCATCCACCACACAAACACATCCCACTCCCACAGGTTCCTCACGCACTTAACCACATGCACATGTGTTTGTCACACCTGCACACACACAGACACACACACACACACACACACACACTTGACAAGCGTCCAAAGTGCTAACATCAATCAGACACTCTAACACTGTTCATCTCCCAAAGGACACTGGGACTCATCTGTGTGTTCCAGCAGCTGATAAACTATTCTAAACTGAGACAGAAAACATTTTATGCAGATGTGTAGATGGACTGTGACTAGACTAGACTTATTTTAGTTCAGTTCTACATTCAGCTCAATATGATCTCAAAAGAACCAAACCAATGATATAATAATCTCGTCTCATCATCTGAACCCGCGGGGGTCACTAGGGGCCTAATCCAGCAACCATGGCTGAAGGCGGGGTACACCCTGTATGAGTCTCCAGTTCATCTCAGGGCTGAACATATATAGACAAACAATCACTCTCGCGTTCACACCTATGGGTAATTTAGATTAACCAATTAACCTATCAGTGCATGTGTTTGGATGGTGGGAGGAAACTGGAGTACCCAGAGAAAACCCACGCAGACATGCAAACTCCACACAGAAAGGTCTGGTATGGGATTCGAACCTGGGTCGTTCTTGCATTGAGGCATGAGTGCTAACCACTGGGCCACCAGGGGCATAGCAGCAAAATAATTATTTATTTATTATTTGCAAGTGCATTTTTGTGTGTTTTATTGTATTTTTTGTGAATATTAGTGTATTATTAGAGCATACTTTATTACAGGGGTGTCAGACTCATTGTAGTTCAGTTTGTTAAAATTCTATGTATGCTTTTATATTTTAAATGAATACCCCCTTTTTTTTCTTTTGCACCTCGTGCACTGGCATGGATAGGGACCCACTGACATTGAGAGTGTCCAGTCCAGGACCCAGAATTTGGTGCTTTGTTAATAAATAAAATATTCAGTAAAATGAACAAACATGACCAGAACATTCAGTAAAATTAATAAAAATGACCAAAATATTAGTCCTTAAAAATAGTATATGCAGCAAATGGTTAAACCAAAACTGCATTAATAATATTTAATTTCATAATGTTGTGAAATTGTGTTTTAAAAACATGTTAAAAACACGTTTTCCAGCTGAGTGGACATTTTTATAACTCCATAAAAAGTAGGATCATTAAAAAGATTTTAATCACATTAGATTTTCTTTTTATTTCAGAGTAAAGAGAAATGAAAACACTTGGGAAAAAAATCTTGACTAAGTTTCTGATAATTCATCCATCAAAGGGTTAAAGAGTTATTATGAAAAAAAAACCTAATAAATGAGGACAAGAATAAACCAGGTCAAACTGTAGATGTGGGTTTTCTACAGGTCACTGTAACTAGATCAGTAAAGTCACTTTCTCTGTGAGGACACAAGCAAATAAAATAAAAAATACAGTTTATTTCTAAACTGCTGCATCTCAGTCAGGTAATATTTCTGCACTGGAAACATTCTGTAATAATGAGCGTAGTCATGTGGGTGGGTATACAGTAAATCCTGGATTTATCAAAACTGATAAACACAATGCCTGGAGGTAAAAAAATAAATAAAATAAAATGATCCCAGATAAGCAATGTGATGCTTCTAACAACTCAGACATCCTCTTTTTTATTGTAAGGCTATGTTTGACATATCATATAAAACCAGATAGCGCTTATGTAAGCTTCCTGAAATCATATTCTGTACTCTGTGACCCTGTCTTGCTCTGTCACAGCACACAAAGCTGCTGCTCGGTCACAGTGTTAAAGTTATAATGCAAAACATTTTGGAAAATAAAAAATAAAACATAAACTAGTGTGATGCCTTAACCCTTTAATGCAGGGTGTCAAACTACGGTCCTGGAGGGCCGGTGTCCTGCATGTTTAAGATGTTTCCCTCTTCCACATGATTCAGTTTAACCCTTTAACTCCTGTGACTTGAGCAGTTCCACAATAAAAAAATTAAATAAAATAAGCAACAAAATGAACAAAACCAGTCAAAGTCATCAATAAAATGACCAAAAAAATATAAGAAACTAACAAAAAAAATGTGTAACATGAACAAATGGAACAAAATGAAAGAAAAAATTTAACACAATGAACAAAAACTAATACATATTTATAAACTTATGAATAACAAACATTTGCAAACATTTTTTTTTTTTTTTTACAAAAAAACAGAACTAATATTGAAATTTGGTCACAGCAGTTTTAATAAATTAGTTGCTTTTTGACACTTGTTCCATGAACAAAACTCAGTAAAAACACAAAAAAGGAAAACAGTTGAATTTTTCTGAATATGGGGAGCGTAAGTCTCCGTCCCTTCCGGGAGTCTCATGGGGCCTGAGATCGGAAAATAAATGAATGGTATTCAATGGGAAATAAAATGGTAAAATCATATCTTGTTTGTCATGTGTCCTGAATCACACACATGTTGTATCTCATAATAAATGATAATTATTGATGCATTTCAACTGCTTCTGATTAATTTGTCAGTAAAATCTTTAATACTACACTACACACTGTCATGGTGGGGTGAGGTTGAGAGAGGACTCAAATGCTCAGTGCTGAAGGGAGAACAGATTTAATAAGAACAGAACCAAAATAATGACAAAGACATAGACAGAACACAAAACCTGGAGATAGATCAGCCAGAGTCCGTGGTGGTGAATGAAATGTCCGGGTTATGGTGACAAGGGAAATAGGCAGAGTGTCTGGGTTATGGAGGTGAGAAACTGAATGGTCCAGCACCAGCAACTGCAAGCCTCACCGCTTATATAGTGACAGATCAGCAACGGCTTGCAGCTGCGTGGTGAGGGCCAGGTGAACCTGGAGTGGATCTGGGGGAAAGGTTGTGACACATGCCTGGCACCACAGCTAAGCCCACCCAAAACTTAACGTTGCTTTCCATTAAAAGCAGGTGGTCTGCCTATGCCACATCAAATATTTCTTATTAACCGCGATCATATGTTAATGTCAGAGCACTTGTCAAACTAAATGACTCATTCCATTCACTCCCATTCAAATGTTTTGCGAGCTAAGCACCCATGGACCGGAAGTAGAAGTAGAAGGGCGTGACTTAGCCTCTCAATTTAAAGTAAACCATCCATTCAGAACACGCCAGCGCTGACACTTAAGAGTTAATAATCAGCTCCTCATCAGTTCTGCTGAAGATAATGATGGATTGGTTTCCAGGTGTGATGGAAGAGGGAAACATCTAAAACATACAGGATTGGCACAAACACATGTGTTCTCACATCTTGAACATTGTTCCATTATATCAGGGGTGGGGAATCCTGGTCCTCGAGGGCTGGTGTCCTGCATGTTTTAGACTTTTCCCTCTTCAATCACACCTGGAGGTCATTAAACCATCAGGCTTCTGCAGAACTGGATAATGAGATGATCATCAGTTGAATCAGGTGTGAAAGGAAGAAGGAAATATTTAAAACATGAAGGATTTGTGGCCCTCCAGCACAAAACCAGCCACTTGGGTCAAATTTCAGAAATTAAGATTTTATATTTGTCTGAAAGCTGATTAAAAATTCTTTCCATTGATGTATATATTGTACTCGTCATCTGAACCCGCTTTATACTCACTAGGGTCACAGGGGTCACTGGGGGCCTAATCCATCTACAATGGGTGAAGGCGGGGTACACCCTGTATGAGTCTCCAGTTCATCGCAGGGCTGAACATGTATAGACAAACAATCACTCTCACATTCACACCGTTGGACAATTTAGATTAACCAATTAACCTATCAGTGCATGTGTTTGGATGGTGGGAGAAAAACCCAAGCAGACACAGGGAGAACATGTAAACTCCACACAGAAAGGATATATTCTACATGTATATATTGTACAAATCTGATAATTTTTCAACATCGCCGTAGCAACAAGGGATTTTGTTTACTTGAGAAGGCTTTGTTCTGAGGCCTCCCATTGGTTCAAATATATAATTATGTAGATTCGTATTTAAGAGAGAATCCCGATTTTTCCAATAGTACCACACATGATGGGGAAATACCTAACGAAGCGCAAAGGAAACTTTTTACTGTGTAACTACAGTTGTTGTCCTTCCTAAAAGACATGGTTTAAAGCACTTATGGTAGGAGTTTCACAAAAACTCATAGTTAGAAATATTCAGGAGACATTTTACGATTTTATGCATAAACTTAAAATTCGATAATTTTGACCCATGTAACATATTTGAGGCTATAGCTAGAAATACTGCTGTGAGACTGAACCACAGGCTTTGTGCTGAAAACTGATATAGCAAAACTTCAGTTAGTTCAAAATAAAGCTGCTCACCTAGTACTGAAATGTCCCTGTTTTACAAGCATTAGACAAATGCAATGCAATATAAATTACAGCATAACTTATTACTATTTTTAAAGAAAATAATTTGAACTGATAGGCCAAATTAAATTTTTGAAAGATTAGATTAGATATTTAAACCAGACACACTCACATTCCACTGGACATGCTTGTAGAACTAATCTGACCATGAATCAATAATGGATTTATATAGTGCTTTTTTGGCCACTCATAGCACTTTACATCAGTGACCCATCATTCATTCACTCTCACATACATCCTCTGGTGGTGGTAAACTACATATGTATCCACAGTTGTCCTGGGGCAGACTGACAGAAGCGTGGCAGCCATTTTGCGCCTATGGTCCCTCTGACCACCACCAAAAATTCATACATTAGTTTGAGTGACACTGGAGGCAGGAGAGTGAAGTGTATTGCCCAAGGACACAACGGATTGACTAGGATAGAGCGGGATTTGAATCACCAACCCTTCAGTTACTGGACGACTCGCTCTACTGCCCCTGTCAATCAAGAACTAATTCACTGCAAACATCTGTTTTATGCAGGTCTTTGCAGCTCTGGAACAATTTACCAAAAAAGCTGAGGGATTTACGAATCATACATGCATTTAAAGGAACACTAAAATCTATTATGTACCATATGTGAAAGTTGTTTTTCTAATTTTCTGGGATGTGTTTACTATTATTTATTTTTATAACATTGTCGCTGTATTTGTTGTGAATGATGGATTGTGAAATTAATTTGTTCCAGAAGTGGTTTCGTACTGTGAGTGTTTTGTAAATAGAGTTGCATTAGAGCCCCACAATACTACCCATCAAACCCTTTAAAAATTCTAAAAGTAGACACATTTTGTATGAAATTTGAATTAAAAGTCAAATAAAATTTTGATTTAGATGTAATTTATTGCTCTCAGTGGGTAAATGTGTTGTCACTGACTGAACATTAAACATTAAACCATTAAAATGAACCAGACATGTAAATCATTTCCATACCATTGTGGTTGTTTTAATAATCGCTATCATCTTCAACAATGTTTGTTGAAGGTGAAAGTGCCTTTGACCACTTTTCATAATCTTCCTAAAATGTGCAAGGCATACATCGTCATATTGGGTGATAGCACGATTTTTTTTTCCAGTAATTGGTAAAGTTGATGAAATGTGTCCAGCATGTCTTTTATTGGTGCTAATGGAATGATGGCTGCTTCCTTCTTTATTTATCATCTCCCGTTTTTCCTGTTTAGCACTTTTTAATTTCGTTGTACTGGTTACAATGACAATAAATGACTATTCTATTCTATTCTATTCTATTCTATTGATAACGCAGCCCCTTCTTCTTTTCATTCACACCAGGAATCACTTTCTTTAGGCTCATGATGAATAATGAATACGAAGTGTAATAAAGTTTAAATGAGCACACTGGGAAAAACTCACCAAACAACAGTAACTCTGTCCTGTTAGAATTCTGCGATGAATGAGGGTCACAGGTCACCAAAAGCATCATGGGTAGCTCCCTCAGAGCCAATGGGATGATACGGATGGTGCATATTTATGTACAGTACGTACAGTACTGCATTTAAGTCTCGGGGGGTTTGGGTTTTTTCTTAAATTTTATTTTCTTTCGTATTCAGAGACAAAAAATTAACGTAAAGGTTTTTGGTTACTTGGACTATTCGTTGGCTGGGTCTTTCGTAAGTTGATGTATGACTGTAATAGTTTTTGTTCATTTTGTTTGTTTCATCATTTTTCCTTTAATTTTGTTTCATTTGTGTCTTACTCTGTTCATGTTACTAATCATTTTATTGGTTTATTATTCATTGTTGTGCATTTTATTGATTACTTTGGCCATTTTTGTTCATTTTGTTGCTTATTTTATTTTATTTTTTTATTTTTAATCTGGAAAACTGAATGATGTGGACAAGGGAAATATCTGAAATATACAAAACAGCGGCTCTCCAGGACTGCAGTTTGACACCCTTGTATTAGAGCTTGATTAGCTAACGAGCACTTCTACATCTGCGTGTGTGTATGTGTCTGTGTGTGTGTGCCTGGCAAACGGCAGATTGTCAGCATTTGTCCATGTGACGGAAGGCTGCAGGATTGCTCATGACAACAGCGTTCTATGCTACTATGACTAAACAGAGGCTGTTTTCAATGGCTGCCACATGCCTTCAAACGTCAAACTGGGACTATCAAAGCTGACAGATCATTTTGTGTGTTTACCTTGCCCGAAGGGACAGGATGCATATCCGGCCAAGCGCCTGTAGCAGAAGAAACTGAGCCTCTGTAGTACAGTCAGCCAGTCTTAAGAGAGAACAAATGTGCACTTCATCCTGGAAAAGTGCAGCGTGACTGTGGTGTTTAATTTACCAAAGGAAAGCTAGTTTTCACACTGCAATCACTTTCATCTTCCTTTTTATGCACCTGTTGATGGACGTTACTATGGGTGGAGCAGTAACGTGATAGTAAAGTAATAACCTGATAGTAAAATAATAACCTAATAATAGAATAATAACTCCCAGCCCAAATGTCCCTCCTGAACCCCTCCTCCAGTTTAAGTACAATAGACATGACAGGGTAATTTTATTTGGTCCAGGATGCTCTGTAATTTGTTAAAATATTTTAAACATATACATGTATATGGTAAATTAACTGTACTTATATAGTGCATTTTATACACCAGTGGGAGCTCAAAGCATTTTACAATTCCTCACATTCACCCATTCACACACACACTCATACACCAGTAGACGGCTGCTGCCTGACCCTACTGGAGACACTTAGGGTTCAGTGTCTTGCCCAAGGGCACTTTGACATGTGGACAGCCAGAGCTGGGGTGCAAACCACTGACTGAGTGATTAATCGTAACAAAAAAAAAAAGCTTTGCTTCTTCCTACACCTTTTTCAAACTGTTGTTTTGTTGTGTTTTTGTTTATATGATTATTTATTTCCTTGGTATGTACATAGCTATTCTACACACACACACACACACACACACACACACACACATACACACAGACTATATATATATATATATATATATATATATATATATATATACTAGGGGTGTGATGAGATCTCACTAGATGTAATTTGGCACGATTTCTTGTTGTGTTAAAATTGTGTCTTGCAAGATTTGTTATCCAGCAAGCAGACAGAAAAGACATTGGAAAATACTGGTTTGCTGGGGTATCCCCCCCGCTGGTTTTGGACAGCGGGTTCGTTAGGATCCACTGATCCAGGGCCCCCTGGGATCCCACCTTAGCTGGCACACGCCAGCCATCATGGGGTTTCTGGGAGACCCTCTGCATTAGACTCCTGTGTTACCAGATGGGTCGGTGGGTTGCCTACATTGCAGCTGACCCCTGGCATATGTTATACATGGGCCAGTTACTGTCCTTGGGATGCAGTTGACGCGCCAGGGGAGAAGGGGCAGTGAATCCAGGAAGTGGCGAAGTTCGGGCGGAGGGTTCTGTAAAGTGGCGCACCGCTGTGGAGAAAATGCACCTGGCGGGGGGTGCATTTCTTCATTTGGACCTCAACTTCCACAGTCAAGCACCAGATTTGATTTTGAAAAAGGGAGAAATATCTAATTTAATTTTAACCTTCATAACATTTTTTTTTAGTTTCAATTTGTAGAGGAATAAGTGACATGTGGTCAGACTCTGTTGGACTATTTTCAGTCTGAATTGACAGAAAGGAACGTTTTGTTTTTCACATATTGTCTGCACTTGAAAAAAGGAGAAATATATAATTTTATTTTAGCAATCTTAACTTTAATAACATTTTATTTTAGTTTTAATTTGTAGAGGAATAAGTTCATTAAGTCATTCATTAATAATAAGAAGTTTATTACACGTTAATGCTTACAGAGTTATAAAATCCATGTGCAACTCAGTTAAATCAGTCTCTTGTCCATTCATATAATTTGTAATTTAGTTTTATTAAAATCTCTTCTCGTCTCGATCTCGTGAACCCAATCTTATGTCTCGTCCCGCCTTGTGA
This sequence comes from Siphamia tubifer, assembly GCA_020466265.1. NCBI lineage: Eukaryota > Metazoa > Chordata > Actinopteri > Kurtiformes > Apogonidae > Siphamia > Siphamia tubifer. Next base: position 24,856,698 of record CM035785.1, on the reverse strand, counting down.
GCTGAATGTCTCGTCACACCACTAATGTGTAGTGGTACCTCTACTCACAAAATTAATTAGTTCCAGAAGTGTCTAGGTCATTCTGAAGCCCCCAATACTATCCCTCAAACCCTTTAAAAAATATAAAATTTTACCAATTTTGTATGAAATATGTGATAAAAGAAAATGTAGATTTAGATTTTAGCCTGTCCAGGCTAATTGCGGTGTCCAGGACAGAAGAATTGAGTTACATCTCAGTGATAATGAGGATGCAGCAGTCTGGTGGATCATGTTTGGCATATATATATATATATATATATATATATATGTGTGTGTGTGTGTGTGTGTTTGAAAATGAATTCATTCATGCATTCATTCATAACTTGAGTTCAGCTACTTCTCATGATCCCAAACATGATTTGTCACCACGAAGATTCATGTCAATCTAAGAAAAAAAACAAAATAACAATAGGGACTCGGCCCGAAGGGTGTGCAAATGCATAGGGCCTGGACCCTGCAGGCTTGGTCCCTAATTAGACTGGATTCACAGAAAGTGGGTTTTCCCCTATCTCCAAATTGTTGGATGTTTTCCAGCAGCCTGGTGTGATTTCTAAGAATTAATATCTCTCTTTCAAGTTAATTTGCTGTTGATCCCCTGAAGCTATTCACACAGTAGTTTAAACGCCAGTCATTATACAGCCTCTTATTAGCATGTGGTACCAAATCATGGGCAGTATGTGGCACTGAGAAGCCCTTAATTAAGGTTACAGGCTAATAATTGAACAAATTAACACTTGTGCAGCAATGGTGCGCCAAGTCAACCTTCATTAATCAAGTATGTTTTGATGCACAATGACATTAGTAATGCATGTGTAAATATCACAGTCTTACCATAAACTCCTTGGCCCCAGGCGTGTGAACAGACACTAGAAAATAACAAAATCCACAAAAACTCCATGTTCAGCTCTGTTTCGTCATAACCTAGAGAAAGACAGATGCACAAAAATAAAAAAAGAGAAGAGATAAGGGGTGAAAAACAGGCCATTTAGGGGAGAATATCCTGCAAAATACATGTCAAACAATAGGTGACAGCTGTGCGTTCACTGTAAAAACCATATTCTATAGAATGTACTCAATAAAATTAAGGTAACTATTTGCACTCATTTTGGTGGAGGAGGTTTTGCCCCACATTTTAAGTAAAAGGTACTTAATTTTAACAGCTATAACACTAAAGGAAAGGAGGTCAAATCCACCTAACATATTCCATTATACAACAAATTACTCATAAAGCATGAGGTATATTAACTATTAAACGTAAATAGGAAATTTGAATAAATGAAAAGAGCGACATGCTCAGAGAGTTGAATGTTGAGGAATGTATTAAGACACATATGTACAAATGAGTAAATATGATATACATATATACATGAAAACAGACATGCACAGAAGTCCATGCTTAAGCGTACATACACACTCTTTCCACACAATTTCCTACACTGTAAAAAAAAACAGTCTATAGAATGTACTCAATAAAATTAAACTTACAATTTGCACAAATGTTGGTGGATTAGATTTTACCCCACATTTTAAGTAAAATGTATCTCAATTTAACAGCTATAACCCTAAAAGAAATGAGGTCAAATCCACCTAACATATCCCATTATACAACAAATTACCATATTTTCTGCACTATAAGGCACACTGGACTATAAGGCGCCTTAAGTCAAGTTAAAATCATGAGATAAAAAGTCAAAATCATCAAATAAAAAGTCAAAATTATAAGATAAAAAGTCAAAATTCCAAGTCACTAAGCACAACCAGAATTAATCCATATATAAGGTGCACTGTGGTTTTTGGAGAAAATGTAAGTCTTTTAAATGCACCTTACAGCCATGAAAATACCATTTTCATAAAAAAAATTAGGTATATAAACTATTAAAGGTAAATAGGAATGTTTATCTATTTAATTTAGGGTTGGATGTATTACTCTTAATAATGATAGAATCAATACCAGTGTGAGTGAGTACTAGTATCAGATTTATATTAACCCTAAGAAACATGTGAATAAAGAAAGTTAAAGATTTTAGTGTTACATTAAAGTTGTACACCCTAAAATGAAACACCACTACAGAGGGTCATGAAACAAAGGAGCAACTGAGCTCAAGAAGAATATGCAGCACAATGAATGAATAAATAACTATATAAATAAATTAAAAAAATGGCTAAAACACACCATAACTCTGCAATTTATAAAGTCAGAACACTATAAAACACGTCAAAACTGTCCTAATGCATACTGGGAAATCCCACTTTGCTGTTTTTCCAACAGGTCATAATATTATGGGGTAGATTTTATTCTATTATTTTAAGTAGTAATTGTTACTGTTAATAAATAGGTAGAATTTAACCAGTGATAATAGATTTCACTGGAAACTGTTATTACAGATTAAAATGGAACTGATTTCCATAGTTTATATTTACTAACCCCACAAATCCTTTTTTACAGTGTTTTATGAAAAAGGACTATGTGAGCGTCAACAGTTTTCTTTTTCATGTTAAGTATCTCCTCCAAACATTTAAGCCTGCATGGGAAATAATATTGGAGAGTAATTCAGCCCCCCCGCCCCTCTACAGCTTACACCGTTTTATTCAACTTAAAGGGCACGTAATTCAATCATAAATGATGGATTATAGGATGTTTACAAGCAGGACTGTGTGTGTGTTAGAGAATTGGGGATTGACAGGACTGGACTCGTCTATTGTCAGTAACTTCCACTGTCCCACTGTCCTCCCTTCAGTTAAGTATAGGGGCAGGTGTATAGAGTCAGGATGGGGGAAACACACACACACACACACAAACCAAAAGATTAGACCCAAACCTCAATAAAAGTCAGGTAACGATTTGCACTCAGTTTAGTTGAGTAGATTTTAGCCCATATTTTAAGTAAAAGGAAACTCATTTGAACAGCTATAACCCAACTTAACATATCCCATTAGACTCTGCAATTAATAAATGAGTAATATTAACTCTTAATTATTAGTGGGAATGTGTTCGTCTATTTAATTTGGGGTTGGGCAGATGAATTTTATTGTGGATACTAAAGTAAGTATTAGTATCAGAGCTATATTTTATACTCGCTTTTCTTTCTTTCTGTTCTTAAACTGTATAGCAAGTGGTTGAAAATGTGTCTTGTATTTCATAGTTTCGGTATAGTGTACTATGTGCTCTCTTACCAGTGTGTTTGTATGTTATTTCTTACATTTGTTATCTAAACATGTTTTTTCTTGTAGATGTATTTTACTGCTTTTTTTTTTTTATAATGTCCGGGGGACTACATATGAAATCTAGCCTCCTGGTTAATTCTGGCTTTTTTTTTTTTACCTATTAACCATGTGTAATCATGTGTTTTATAAAATTGCATTGTCCCGTTTCAAATAAACTAAACTAATATTAACCTCAAGAAACATGTGAAGAATAGGAACAATAGATTTCAATATCATATTTTAATAGGCAATGGAGCAACTTAGGTCGCGGTGCAAGAGTAGAAGAATATAAATAAATAAATAAATAAATAAATAAATAGTTTATTCAGTCATTCAAGTAAACAATAAACCATACTGTACATACACCAATTTGTCCAAATATACAATAACAGAAAGGGTTTTGACTCAAGTTAATACTTGTTATGCGTAACCGTATTAACAAACATAAAGACAAAAATAATAACCACACACATAAAAAAATAATAATCAGATCATGTTGCACAACAAAACAAACATACAAAACATCAGATAAAGTACTTCTCTAAATTCATAGAAAATTACAGACTTTAATCCGACATTTTCTTTTATTTCTGTATTAATAACTATTTCCATAAAAACTATATTCTTTATAGTGCTTTATATTTTTCTATAACGTAAGAGCTTTTTAAATGTATAGATTGAAGAACACGCTTTAAGATCTTTATTTAGACTCTAACAGAGACACATCTACTTCTTTTGGTAGTTTCTTGCCATAGTTAAAAAAAAAAATCACTTCTCTCTGGGGTTAAAACAACTCTGTCTGGACTGGAACATCTGAACGTCTCCTGGAAACAGTCCGGCATCTTCTGATTGTAAACATTATACTGTGATCAATAAGATCATCTAATTTTAGGATATTTAGTTTGGATTTGTTGATGCATAGTAATCTGTTCCATTATTATTATTATTATTATTATTATTATTATTATTATTATTATTATTATTATTATTATTATTATTATTATTATTATTAATAGTAAGAGAATAATAATAAATGAATAAGGGTAAAACACACCACAACTGTGCTATATAAAGAATAATAGTTCTTATCAACTCAGAACACTGTAAAACATATCAAAATGTCCCAACTATTTTGTCCCAATGCATGCTGGGAAATCCCCCCTAAATTGCTGCTCCTCCAACATTATGGGGTTGATTTTATTTGATTATTTTAATAAGTAGTAATTGTTAGTGTTAATAAATATGTATAATTTAACCAGTTATAACAGATTTCACTGGAATGCATTACTGTTAATAAAAATGCAACTGTTTTCCAGAGTTTATATTTTTACCAACTTCCACAAATCCTTTTTTTCCCCCAGTGCAGAATTCACAGAGGATTAACTACAACAAGTGGGGGTTACACACTGGACACCCCTCCACCTCCACAGGCGCGCACAGCCGTCCCCTTTGATCAATAAGTTATTCCTGCAGCGTTTCTTCATTATTTATTCCATAAATCTTAACATTCCACATCATTATGGCTAATATGTGTGTAGTTTTTGGGGTGGATGTTAGTGTATTTTAATTTTCATGACCAGGAAAAGAAAAGAAAAACGCGTAAAGGGGGATTTTACAAAAAGGGGTGTGTGTGTGTGTGTGGGGGGGGGGGGGGTGGGGGGGGGTTATGGACCCTGTTGTCTGAGGTTTTCTAACCTAACTTGAGATTTTCCAGGGCATGGTTTCGTATTGGTGGAATGGTTGTAGTAGTGGGTTGTATTGACAGGTTACATTAAACCGCTCGCGCAGTGATCAAAGTTTCATTACACCATGGATGTGTGTTAACAGTCGGTGCCTGTCAGGATGGATGAGGACCGTGTCAAACATTATTACTGATGCAAATTCCATAAAAAAAAACACGATGGGAGACACAAAAATGTGACTGTCACCTCCTGAGTATAAGATAAACTTTAATATGAAAAAAAAAAACAATAAATACCCGCATTAGCGCATTGGATCAGTCGTTAAAATACGCACGGACAAAATGTAAAGTAAGAATAAGCACCAAAAAATAAATATATATAAAATGTAGTCAGTGTATTTATATACATTTAGCCTTTAAATAGTCCGCCTGTGTCTACCTGTTCTCCGAGGTGCCGTCCTTTAGGTCAGTCTGCTACCCGGTGCTGTGCGCACTCCTCCCGGTTTACCGAAGAGGGTTGGTCTGCCTTCCTTTAGATTAGACCACCTCCCGGTCTCACCACAAATATGTTCAAAAATAAAAAAGTTATATATCCTCCTCCAGGTCCGGTATCAGCTGTACAATGTCTGCGGAGTATAAAGGGGAGTTTGCCAAGCCTCCACACCTCTCAAATAATCTCCTTTGTGTGTTAAACTTTTTTTTTTTAATTTTACGCACAAACACTCGGGCAGAGGATGAATCTTCCAGCTGCTCCAGTCCACAGTCCACACAGGGGAATAAAAAATAAAAACACTTTGCCTTGGGGGAGGTAAAAAAAAAAAAAAAGAAAAGAAAAAAAAAGAAAAAGAAACTCAAGCAAGGCTATTTAGACAAATCCTACAGCCCCCGTGTCTTCTTTTGTGGATTATTTAGTCTTAAAGACGCTTTGCTGTCTGACTTTCTGTGTCTGACCGCTGACAGTGGAACACAAGCACGCGCTCTGAAAATGAGCTCCCCTCCACTCGTTCAATCAGAGCTGTGTCTGTGGACTCCAAGTGATTCTGGCCAAGTGGAATATGTGCGCAGACTGAGAACGACCGCCCCTGTCTGTGAAGAGAGAGAGAGAGAGAGAGAGAGAGAGAGAGAGACAGAGAGAGAGAGAGAGAGAGAGGAGGGAGGACAGAGGCTTATACAGAGATGCGCTCAAGCTTCACAGTTCTGAGCTGAACAGGTTGTCAAAGGAGCAGCAGTGCTTCTCTCTCTCTCTTTCTCTCTCTCTCTCTCTCTCTCTCTCTCTCTCTCTCTCTCTCTCTCTCTCTCTCTCGCTCTCTCTCTCTGCGCAGAGTGAATAGTATACACTAGACACGAATAGTAGACACTCTTTGAAAACTGCAGTACATATGTCTGTACAGTGGGAACAGTTTGAACGGAGTCACAGGTTATCTCCATCACTGTAAAAAAAATTTTTAAATAAAAATCTATAGAATTTACTCAATAAAAGTCAAGTAACAATTGTCACTGTAACACACTAAAGGAAATAAGTTCAAACCTAACTACCACCTAACATATCCCATCAGATTACATATAAAACATGAGTAATATTCACTCTAAATCAGGGGTGTCAAACTCCAGTCCTCCAGTGTTTGATGGATGTTTTGGATACGACGGAAAAAAAAACAGCAACACAAACATCAGTGGTATGTTCATCCTTTGAACATCTGCAGAGACCTGGATGGAGAGTTTGTGTCTCTGGTGCGTCCAAGGCAAGGCAGAGATGACGAGAGACATTTTTATTACTGAGCAATTACCACATACTGTCATAAAAATTATGATATTATCTAATCACTTCACACAGCTGGACAAAAGTTGGTAGAGCGGGTCGTCCGATGACCAAAAGGTTGGCAGTTCGCATCCCAGCTCTGGCTGTCCACATGTCGAAGTGTCCTTGGGCAATACACTGAACCCTGACTTAGTCTCCCAGTAGGACTGACAGAACCTTAGAACCCTACTGGTGTATGAGTGTGTGTGGATGGGTGAAGCTGCTTTGAGCACCATGAACTATATAAATACAGTCTATTTACCATTTACCATTTCTGCTACGAATATAACAAATACATGAAAGAATGTACAATATTTGCAGATTGACATTGGACAACATATCGACAGAGCTACAGCTGTTCAGTAAACGTTACCTCTGTCTGTTGGATGACAGACGCCAGACAAGAGTTGTTTAACAGTTAATAACAGTAAAATAATTGTGAGCCAATTCCAATTTTATTGCACAGAGTAAAAAAGTAAAAATAAATAAATAAATAAATGCATTTTGTGAGACGACACTGTTATGTTTTAATTGTTCGACGGTGATGATGCAATTAAACAGTGTCCGAAATGTTTTCAATTGAGTTCACTGTGTAGTGGACTACATTTATTTCCCTATGTAGAGGGTAGGGGGTAGGGAGTGAGTGAGTGATTTGGGACAGAGCCCTACTCTTAGTTTCACTTCTAATACACTTGAAAAGGCTTTTACATCGGACTCTAACACACAGTCCTATTCTAGGTCTTTTTGTCTTCGTTTTTCTACTAACATGGTGATTATTATTTATTCTGTACTTGTACATTTTTCAACTTTTACGGTAACACTTTATAATACCTACACACAATTGACTATGTATTAATCATTTATTACCCATTTAAAAATGGGTTGTTCATTATTTGTTACCTATTTGTTAATGTCTTGTAAAGGTTCATACAGTGTCTTCTAAAGATAAATGTAAAATTAGATTATTTTTAACCAACAAGTGCAGTGTCTGTATATCTGAAACAAAGAAACAGTTGTAAACACTGCACCTTGGTTAAAAATAATCTAATTTTACATTTACACTAGTATGAACCTTTACAAGACATTAACAAATAGGTAACAAATGGTTAATACATAATGAACAACCATTTATAAATGGGTAATAAATGGTTAATACATAGTCAATTGTGTGTAGGTATTATAAAGTGTTTTTTTTATGTTTTTACTAATGGTTTTTACTAATGGTATATCTGTGCTTTTATTTTCTCACTTTGTAAACGTTTAACCTATTCAGACAGCAGATGTAAATTAGCCATTGTGCTATAATCTGATACATTTACATACATGTACAGTATATACGTTCATTAATGTGCAAGGTCCTGAAAAATAAAGAATAAAAGTGAATCTATGGGGTTCAGTAGTGAATATAAACTCAGGAGTCCACTGTTATGATAACACATGGAGCATCTTCAACAATCACAGTAATGTTTCTGAACAGTTTTAAAAACCTCAGGGATGGTATCAGATATTTTAAGGCAGGGGAGTCAAACATATTTTAGTTCAGGGGCCACATTCAGCTAAATTTGATCTGAAATGAAGCAGAAGCATTGAAATAATAACATAAAAATACATAAATAATGTCAACTCCAACTCTTTTCACCATATTTTAGAGTGAAAAAGTCAAATTAAATACTGAAAATGTTTAAATTTACAAATATATCCTTTCAAACAATGTGAATAACATGAAACAAATGTAAGAATAAGCAGAATTGTAACAATATTATGCTTCTGTTTATCATTTCTACATGTTCATTATCATCTGGATCAAATACAAACATGTAAAAGATTTAATATCAGGCACATTATGCTTACAATTGCACTGACTTCTCATATATTTGTTCAAGATTATTATATTGTTATAAATTATACTTTGTTTTTTGTGTAAATTTGTGAAAATATTCACATTTACAAAGAGAAACAATTGGAGTTGTGAGAATTGATAGATTATTATGATACACAGTAAATTTTGCAGTGTTAAATCAACACTTAGAGAGTTAATTTGGAGACAATGGGACCAAATACACTCTAGAAGGAGTTAAATAAACTCTCTAAGTGTTGATTTAACACTGCAAAATTTACTGTGTAATATTTTACTGGTTCTGACCAATAAAAATGGACTTTTCTGGCCACTCAAAGGGCTTCACATTAGTGACCCATTATTCATTCACTCTCACATGCTCCCTCTGGTGGTGGTAAACTACATATGTATCCACAGTTGTCCTGGGGCAGACGCCTACAGTCCCTCTGACCACCAGCGAACATTCATACACCAGTGTGAGTGACACTGGAGGCAGGTGGGTGAAGTGTCTTGCCCTTGCCTTTGAGTAGAATAGAGCGGGATTCAAACCACCAACCCTTCAGTTACTGGATGACCCACTATACCAACTGAGCCATGGCCGCTCCACCTCAGATTGAATTGGTTTGAATGTGAAACCTGAACAAAAATTTTTATTAATATTCAAATTCATCCCAAGGGCCAGATTGGACCCTTTTGGCAGGCCAGATTTGGCCCCCAGGCCTTATGTTTGACACCTGTGTTTTAAAGTGTCCGAGGGGGTTTGTAGTAGTTTAAACATTTTCTGTGGTGGACTTGACCAGCTGTGTGTGCCACCAATCGCCAGTGCCAATTAGAAGAAAAAAGAAGCCTCGAAAGTTTTTGGCCTAATGGAGGAGCCCTTAACGCCATCTCTCATCCCCCTGGACCAATTATTTATGACAGCAAAAATGGACTGTTGAACAACCCCCCCCCCTACACACACACACACACACATACACACACAGTGTAGTGTAGTGGAGGCACATACAATGCCTCTCCCTCTGTCTCTTTTTTCTTCTCCTCACACACACAGACATCAGAGTTGCGCCGGCGGGGGTCACTTACGAGTGCGGCCACAAGGGGGCGTGGTTTAGCTCATCACCGTCCACATGCACACAGGCATATGTGTGTGTGTGTGTATGTGTGTATGTAGTTTGGTGTTGTGTGTCGTGATGGGGCCTGACATCTCCATCCTATGTAAAGGGCCTTTGCATGTGCTGTTGACAAACAAGTGTTTGTGTGTTTGTAGTTAGAATTAAACACAATTAAAATATTAAAGCAGGTATCGTACCGGCTGACAAGTTCACTGTAGACCAGAGGTATATTTTAAAATATCTTACTACTGATTGAAAAAAAAAAAAAAAGAGATAACTGATAATCAAAAAAGGGTCAAATCATGAATCAGAACAGAGTGGACATGATGGAAAGAATAACAAATAACAAATGTTACAAATAAAAATGTCCCTTTTTGAGCAGAGATGGCAGATGGTTGAAGAATACTGGAAGAATGAATTGTTTTGGGTTGTTGAATTGGCAACAAAGGGATCTTCAGAATGCAAATATATATGTTTACATCTAAACATTTTGTGCCGTTGTAAGCATTGAATTATTATTATTTACATATTACATATACATAGTATTGCGTGTCTGTGATAATAACAGTCTATTTTATTGAATTTGTATTTTTTTTAAATCTCCATTTATATAGATTATATTCATTCTCAGATGTTTGTTTGTTATTGTTCTGTTTTAAATGTTAATATTTTATTTCTGTGCCTTGAAACATGGACACATAGATGAAATTAAATCACAATTCCATAAATGTTGGCATTTTAAATGAACCCTTTGATGCATGAATTATGAGAATGTTTGTCAAGATTTTTTCTGAAGTATTTTTTATTTCTCTTTAGGCTGAAAAAACCCCAATGTGATTGAAATATTTTGAATAAACCAATTTTTATTGAGCTATAAAAATGTCCACTCAGCTGGAAAACATGTGTTTAAGGTTTGAAGCAAAGAACCTTGTATTTTAAAAAAATATTAGAACATTTTTTTTTCATTTTACTGAAACTTTTTACTTTAGTCTTTTTTTTTTTTCATTTTCCTTAATATTTTGGTTATTTTACTGCATATTTTGGACATTTGTGTTCATTTTAATGAATATTTTGGTTATTTTTGTTCATTTTACTGAATGTTTTGGTCATTTTTATTCCTTTTACTGAATGTTTTAATTATTTTACTATTTAATCTGGCATTGTGACATTAGTATATGAGCCAAGAATTATACAGTCATTTATTACTGATCAGTATCCTAAAAGTGTCCAAAACTTTGATGAATGTGTATTTAGTTCATGTTTCTTTTAGACTGGTTGAAGTACTATACTACTGTGTTACCAAGTTTAAAAATAATGAATATGCTAACACATTTGCACTGCATTTAATGATATACTGTGTGTTTATTACCCTTTCAATAGCTTTCTGTCTTGACGTAATATCAATTACTATATGACGTAACGATTTAATCACCCCTCAATTATACAAACATCTTTTATCCAATCCAATCCAATCCAACTTTATTTATAAAGCACTTTAAAACAACCACAGTGGACCAAAGTGCTGTACAGAAGACTGAAGCACAGTAAAAATAAATTAATAAAAGCAGTAAGAAACAATAAAACCATAAAATCCAATAAAATCAAATAGATAAAACAAGTTAAAACAAATTAAAATAAATAAATAAATAAAGGAAATAATATATATATATATATATATATATATATATATATATATATATATATATATATATATATATATATATACCTACAAATATCTCACATGTTTTTAAAAGCCAAGGAGAAAAAATGGGTTTTAAGAAGGGGTTTAAAGACCGATAGAGAGGAGGCCTGTCTGATATGATATGTACAGTGAGATAAGTAGTTTGTGCTGTCTTGACAAGTGTGTATTAATTCTTATACCAAACAGTGTTTACCAAGGTGAGACAACACTTATGAAGCATGTGAATTACATTTCTCTCTCTACCATGAGATATAAGCAAAGAAAAATAACATAAAAGACAAAACAAAATATAGTACAAGAAAGAAAAGGAGAATTCCGTACATAATAAGGTGTAAAAGATGTAACAGTGCAAGTTCAGCAAGTTGAACATGATGTAAAAATCAAAGATGCATCAAGATGGAAATAATGTGAAACATTTAAGTGGATGAAAACTTACCAAAGAAATGTCACATTAAGATTTTTTTGTGACTATGTATCAGGAAAAAAAAACCCAAAATAATAATATTATTAATAACAATAATAATAATAATAACACCATTTCTACACAATTACAACTGTTTCTTTGTTTACCTGTAAAGCAGATATACATACACTGCACCTGTTAGTTAAAAATAATCACATTTTACATTTACACTAGTATGAACCTTTACAAGACATTAACAAACAGGTAACAAATGGTTAATACATAATGAACAACCCATTTATAAATGGGTAATAAATGGTTAATACATAGTGAATTGTATGTAGGTATTATAAAGTGTTACCGGAACAGTCAGTAACAATGTACAGATTGTGATCCACCTACAGATTTTTTTCCTGGAAATGAATAGTTAGTACTTTCTACTGCCCCCCGCCCCCACCCTTCATATACACAGTGGCATGCATGGATACCCATAAAAACTCATTATCTCGCATCTGAGATGTTGGTCAGCTCTAGGCACCTCAGCAGGCAGAGCAGCGGAAAGATAAAATAAGCAGTTTGTACGACATTGATTGTATATATTACAACAAATATCTATAAGAAAGATACTGAGATATAAGGACAATGTTATTAAACTATAAAATATTAAAATTATGTGCAGTAAACTAATCTGTCTCCTGTCGTGTTTTTTTCAGTGCAGTACCTGGTGGTTATGAGTCTAGGGTCTGTGTGTGTGTTCTAGAAAAACTGACATTGTGATTTTTATTTTTTAATCCTAAAATATATGTCTATATTGTGATAAGAAAACATACTCAGGAGTAAATAACAGCTGTGTGGTGCTGACACAAATGCTCATAAAGATTAGTGGTTGACACGGAACGTTTCAGTGTCATCATTCTGTAGTTGAAATAATTAAATACAATTAATAATTATAAATACATAAGACATAAAAAAACAAATGAATGAAAAACCAAAAAAATTAAATACATGAATAAAAGTAAATGCAATAAAAATAAAATGAAAATAAATAAATAAGACAAACAAACAAATAAAAAAATAAATAAATGAAAGTAATTTTTTTTTATTTCAAAAATAAAAATAAATAAGACATGAAAACAAAAAATAAAAAATCAATACAAATAAATAAAAAGTTCAACTTAAAACATTTTAAATAACTAAAAAATAATAAACAAATAAATCAAATAAAAAATAAATAAATAAGACATAAATACAAATACAGATAAAAAACAATAAAGGAATAATTAAATGTTTCAGTGTCATCCTTCTGTAGCTGAAATAATCAAATAAAATAAATAATTATGAATAAATAACTAAATAAATAAACAAATAAATAAAAAAATACATAATTTTTTTCAAATACAAATAAATAAATAAATAAATAAATAAATAAATAAATGAACAAATAAACAAAACAAATGAATGAATAACATAGGAGTGGTGCAGTGGTTAGCCCTCGTTCCTCATAGCAAGAAGGATGCTGGTTCCCACCCCAGACCTTTCTGTGTGGAGTTTACATGTTCTGTCTGTGTGGGTTTTCTCCAGGTACTCCAGTTTCCTCCCACCATCCAAACACTTGCACTGATAGGTTAATTGGTTAATCTAAATTGCCCATAGGTGTGAATGTGAGAGTGATTGTTTGTCTATATATGTTCAGCCCTGAGATGAACTGGAGACTCATACAGGGTGTACCCCGCCTTCACCCATTGTAGCTTGATTAGGCCCCCAGTGACCCCCATCACCCTAGTGAGGATAAAGTGGGTTCAGATGACGAGATGAGAGACGAGAATAAATAAAATGAACAAATAAGACATAAAGACAAATGAATCAAAAAATAAATAGGATTCAGTGTCATCCTTTCGTAGCTGAAGTCATTCAATAAATCATTAAACATAAATAAATAAATAAAATAAATAATTTAATAAATAAAATAAAAAGAAATAAAAAAGAAAAAAGGAATGAATAAATAAAATAAATATTCAAATTAATGAAAAATTATAAAAACTAAAATACAAATACTTACAGTCACTCATGTGACTGTTGTGATGTCGAAGGTCAAACATTATACTGTGCAGCTGTAATGTGGAAGGATACATGGGAACTTCTGTCAGCATCCTACTGACACAAACAATTTCAACCATTTTAAACATTTCAACCATTTTAACCATTTTAACCATTTTAACCATTTTAACCATTTCAACCATTTTAACCATTTTAACCATTTTAATCATTTTAACCATTTCAACCATTTTAACCAGTAATGAGTGGAATAATAACCTTTCATATCAGCTGATCATTTGTCAGCTGTGGGGACAAGGGTTGTTGGGACTTCATCTATTTCTGTGATTGATTGTTCTGTCCAATCAACCCTGTAAAACCCTGTGAGACGACATTATTGTGATTTAGGATCTATACATAAAAATGAATTGAATTTAATCCTGTGGAGTCTAGAGTTTAGTATCAGAAAAGAACACGTTTCATTTCATCCTTTAATTCAACTGCTAATATTTGTCTGGATCACCTGACATTGAAACCCTAACCCTGGCAGTCATGTGTCCATCTGTCTACTGCACAGAGAAACCCTTTGATGTTGTGGATCAAAGTGGGCCGTACCGTACTCTGACTGCTGTCTTTACTGTGTGCTTAGTTCTGCTGACACTTCACTTAATAAATCCCACATGACAATTTAGAAAAGTAGACCTACTTTTAAAAAATATTTGAAATTAAATCAGTACAATGTTCATTAGTGCTGGTGTTATATCTCACTGAATTTTGTTATGACAAACAAGCAATGGTATTTATTTAAAGGTGTCATTCTGACAACACCTTTCCACGCTCCTTTTGGAATCTAATGGGTCACCCCGAGTTACCAACACATGCTGCTTTTAAAAGTGGTTTGTCACCTCCACTGGCTGCACAGAAAACAGAACCAGGCAATGCCAGATTAGCGCACAGGCTGGGTATGGCTTAAGCCTTGGGCCTCACGTGCAAGGGGGGCCACTGATTGGTCAGTAAAAAAATATAATTTCATTAAAATTTGCATTTTAGAATATACAAAATTGTATTGGCCCACAGAAATGCAAGCAACGGACAAACATGCAGAGAGGGTAAACGTCATCACGTAAGCCTTCACTTGACTGGAGTGAGAATGAAACAAAAATGTGAGGATGAGGTTTTTAGGGAAGGAAAGTCTTAGCAGTGTAACAAGCTGTTTTCCGCCAAATATAGAAGCAAACATTTATACTTATATTTATATTTATATACTTCATCATTTCTAGGCATCATCTCATTGCAAAATATCTTGGGTTTCCATCTGACATTCCTCAACAGGATCAAGACATTCAGTAATTACTTAGTACTCAAAGTTCAAATAAATGTTTAATGCAAAATAAACAAAATCATAGGATCTGGCTCAAGAAGCTGTCTCTTTCATTCCATCTATTCTTCTTACCCCCTCGTCTTGGGCTGAAGCCAGAAACTTTTGGCATGTCTTGCTGGGCGTGCATCATCATCGCTTAAGGCAATGAATCTCAAAAGACAACATGTTGTAAGAACAACCTTGGGTGGCAGCCACACAAAAGTATACACACATGCATGCAAACACACACACACACACACACACACACACACACACACACACACACACACACACACACACACACACATATATTCATACCTCTACCTTTGTGAGGACACTCAGTGAAGTAAAACAGTTCCTAATCAAATAATGATGACTTTTTCCTCATTCTAACTTTAACTTTAAAATCAGGTCTTGTCTCCCAAACGTGAGGAATGTGGCCTCAATTTGTGGGTCACGTTTTTAGTATCATCACTTAGAATCTTTTTAGAACATTTTAACCATTTGATACATATACTGGTCAGTCCAGTGGTCAGTTGTCCAGTTGTTCTCTTGTATATTCATGGGTTTAGTTGTTTTAGTTCATATCATTACTGTAACTGGTCTGTTCTTAACACCTGAACTGCACTAACATATTTACCTGTAAATGTATTACTGTTGTTATTAGACTGAAATTAACTGTCATAAAAACATTAAAAATGATTTAAAAATAAATGAATAAATAAATAAATAAAAATTATAAAATTAATATATATATATATATATATATATATATATATATATATATATATATATATATATATATATATATATATATATATATATATATATATATATATAAGAAAAAAATAAAAAGAATAGAAATAAAAAAAAAATTTGAAATTAAATAAATACAAATGCTATACAGTGGTACCTCAATTTACAAAATTAATTTGTTCCAGAAGTGGTTTTGTCACGTGATTTTTTTCATAAGTAGAGTCGCATTTTACATATAAAAGGTCTGATTGGTTCCAAGGCCCCCAATACTACCCCCTAAGCCTTTTTAAAAATATAAAAGTATGCACATTTTATATGAAACATATGTTCAAAGTAAAAGAAAATTATTTATTACGTAAACCATTAAAATGAAAAAGACATGCAAATCATTTACGTACTTTATACTCTTTACATTTATATAAATATCTGTACTTTATACTCTATATACAAGAATAGAAAAAAGCACTCTGAGACCTTGCCAAGGCAGACCCCCCCACCCCATCATATTTTTTTTAATCTCATAATTATGCTTCTTTAAAAAATGTCCTGTTCATCTGACAGATAGATAGATAGATAGATAGATAGATAGATAGATAGATAGATAGATAGATAGATAGATAGATAGATAGATAGATAGATAGATAGATAGATAGATAGATAGATAGATAGATAGATAGATAGATAGATAGATAGATAGATAGATAGATAGATAGATAGATAGATAGATAGATAGATAGACAGACAGACATTGTAGACACAGAACACACAGACACATGATGGCATTTTTAAAAAATGTTTTGGGAATTAGGATACAGAGGCAGACACAGATTGAATTTTGGAGAGGGTGGGGGTGGGGGTGGGGGTTTCTGTATGTAGTGCAATGTCATTGAATTCAAATTCATGTCTTCAGTTATGGGTGAGTCTCAAACACATATATCCTTTCATCATATTCAGCCTCTAATGCTGCCAATTCTAAACAATGATCCCTGTTACAGTACGTCCTGAATGCTCTACAGTACATCTCCTGTTTAGTTTGATATCACTTTAATTTTGGCAGCCCATCAGAGCACTGCAGAATGTAATGTGATCGGAGGTGCTTGGTTAAATTTTTTTCTGGTACCATGCTCTGTAATTGATGTTCCCATCAGTGTAATTCAATCAGTGCTCAAAGTGCTGTATATCAGCATCAAGCACTTCACCACATAGAAACAGCTAAATGGACAGAAAAGATACACTTGAGACTGGTGATAATTTCATTGTGTGTGTGTGTGTGTGTGTGTGTGTGTGTGTGTGTGTCACAAACACTGGGCAAAAGAAAAGCAATATAACTCAGTTAAAGTGAGATGTGATAACAGGCATCTTAACCTGACAACTCAGCACATCAACAGGCAGACAAGGAGGAAGCATGGATGATGCAAAGAGTTGAGCGGATTGTGTATCCTTTAGAGAGATTATAGAGACATTAGTCAGATTTAGAGGACTAGGTGTGCCTTTTTCCTCATACAGAGCAGTGATTATCATTTGTTAGCCTGGTTCTGTGAGAAAATATATCCCACCTTGAACAAAATATACAACATACTTGAACGTTTTTATTAAAGGCTCTATCAGCACAGCATTTAACTAGAAAAGCACTCTGAGAGAGCAAACCTCCGCCAAGGGAGACCTCCCCCCTTCGAATGAAGAGAGGTCCACCAAGGTGGTTATGTTTTTGCCAGAGTGTGTCTGTCTGTCTGTCTGTTAGTTAGTTAGCAAGATAACTCAAAAAAGTTATGGATGGATCTTGATGAAAATTTAATGAAGTGTTGGGAGTGTCACAAGGAACAAATGAATAGATTTTGGTGATGATCCGGAAGAGATCCAGGATTCTGGATCACTTTGAAATGTTACATTGTGGTCAATGGAGAATACATTTCAAAGTGATCCAGAATCCAGGATCTCTTCTGGATCATCACCAAGATCTATTCATTCCTTGCTTATTAATGGTGAAGAACAAGATATTGTCGGATTTAACCAAATATGTCAATATCCGGCTTTAAAGTAAAGGTCATACATCTTGCAAATATACCATTGGCTTGATGTCATATGACGTCAAAATGTTTGAAGGTAAAATGAATGATATCACCACTGACGTGTTTTAGCTGTTGACCTTCACTGTGACCTTGACCTCTGACCTTTATAGCTCAAAATTTAATGGTTCCTTTCTTTCAATCATCTGTGAAGGTTTCATCAAAATCTGTCCATAACTTTTTTGTGTTATCTTGGTGATCAAACAGACAGACAAACAAACACAAGGTAAAACATAGTTACCTTCGCAGAAGGAACTAATAAGGGGTGGGATTAGATCAGTTTTTGACTTCTTTTCACTCCCTTTTGAACATGTTATTGCTGTTTTTATTTTATTCTTTTTTTGTTTTTGCTTTTTATCAATCAACCAATCAATCAATCAATCCAGCAATCAATCAATCAACTTCCAAACAACTGAACGCCATTAGTGTCAGTCTTTTCTACTGTGATGGTAAAATAACTATAAGGACCTCTGTTGTATTTTGTAAGTCTGGTCTGAACTTTTTTTTTTTTTGTTAATAGACAAAAAACCTTCAAACATAGAAGGTGACAGTAATACAGCATTACATGACATGTGACAAAATGGAACAAAGAAGAGCTCATATTTGAGCTGCAGTAGAAACATGATGGATTTTGATGGAGGTCTGTTCCCTCATCAGTTTTAACATTAATAAATGTTGTTGAAAATGCACCTGTGAATATTAAATGTTTCCCTTTATATGTTAAAGATAGACCATATTATTAGACAACCAGTTTTACAACTAACAGTGAACGGTGGAAAACAGCAGCTGAGGACTGTCTTCATTTTGACATTCATGTTATATTACTTATGTAAAATACAAAGTAGTTACAGATGACGGTTACCGCAAAGTGCACCATTAAAATCATTCTTACCTATCACATGTAATGTTCATAATGACTGTATATTAAGTTAAAGTGATCACCAAGGAAACAAATGTGGTTTCCCTGTGTAATAACAGTGTGATAATATAGAAGAGGAAAAGGGTTCTTAAAGTAATTTAGAATGTCTTTGCACATACATGCTTAAAACCATAAATGATTATTTGGTTTGTATGTATGGCACAGGTGTCAAACATGTGGTCTGAGGGCCAAAACCGGTCCACCAAAGAGTCTAATCCAGCCACTTGGATGAATTTGTGAAATGTATATATTACACTGAAGACATTAACAATTAAGGATGTTGAAATAATTTTACATCAATTCATTCTTAAGTGGGTCAGACCAGTAAAATGCAATCATAATTTCATAATTAACATAAAGTAATGAAAGAAGCTTTTAAAAAAAAATTGTTTTAGTGTAAAAAGAAAAAGTTAAATGACCATATTTTCCACACTATAAGGTACACTGCACTGTAAGGCAGGATTAAAAGCATCATAAATTACACATTTTGATACCCCTGATGTATAGTCATAATTACCATATTTTCCACACAATAACATTCACTGTCAATGAATGGTTTATTTTTTAGGTTCTTCATATAAGGTGCACTGGATTAAAATTATGATATAAAAAGTCAAAATTATGACAAAACCTCAAAATTATGATGTAAAAAGCCAAGATTATGAGATAAAATCCAAAATTCCCAGCCACTAAGCACTACCAGTATCAATCCATATAATATTTAAGGGGCTCTGGATTATAAAGTGCACTGTTATTTTTGGAAAAAATTAAAGGCTTTTAAGTGCGCCTTATAGTGTGGAAAATACAGTAATTAGGTGTGTGACAGACAGACAGACAGGTATTGCTGTCCACAATTGTTTGACACCAGCTGATCTGTGTCAAGCTCTCCACCACCCCTCACACACACACACACACACACACACACACACATCCCAGAAAGGGCCATTTTTCACTGGGTAATTGGCGGCGGGGCACATTGCCCTTGGGATTCGATAATTCATAACCTCCTCCCATCCGATATCGGAATGCGGATAGAATAGGCTGAGACAGGGTGGTGGTGCGTGGTGTGTGCGGAGAGGAGAAGAGGAGGAGGAGGAGGTGGCTGCATCATTAGAGAGTGGAGGTAATGGCTCTTATTGATTCCGCCCCGCCGGGCCCCCCTTACCATTTCATGTTTAAAACAACACTGATCCTCATTACCCAGGCAGCCACCACCACCCTGATAAGGAACCAGAGGAAAGAGATGGAAAGAGAAGGTGAGAAGAGAGAGTGTGTGGTGAGAGGGGAGGCAGGAGAAAAGGAATTAAGGTGAGAAGAAGCAATGAGATGAGAGAGAGATGGGTAAAAGGAGGAAAAGACAGAAAACAATGAGGGGAACAGATGGTAGAAGCGGAGGAAGTAGATGCACAGCTTGGCTTTGGCTGTTTTAATGCCTCAGTTTGAGAGCGATAAGTAATTACTGTTCCCCTTTAACGCGTGTAATGTAGTATTACTTGTTTAAAATCTCTTATTCGCTCCCCCTCCACACACACCCTGCACTGTAAAAAACAGTCTATAGAATGTACTTAAGACAATTAAAGTAACAATTTGCACTCAGTCGATTTTACCCCACCTTTTAAGTAAAATGTACCTAAATTAAATAAATTACTGTATTTCTGGATTATAAGGTGCACTTCAGAGGATTTAATTTTCTCCAAAAACCACAGTGCACCTTAAAATCCAGAGCGCCTTATATGGATTCATTCTGGTAGTGCTTAGTGACTTGGAATTTGGACTTTTTATCTAATCATTTTGACTTTTTAATGACATAATTTTGGCTTTTTATATCATAATATTGTTTTTTTTATTTCATGATTTTCACTTTTTATGTCATGATTTGACTTAACTTAATGCATGTCCAATGTGCCTCATAGTGCAGAAAATATGGTAGGTCAAATCCACCTAACATATCCCATTATACAACAAAATACTAATAAAGGAATGTTTATCTATTTGATTTAGGGTTGGATGTATTACTCTTAATAAGGACAGAATCTATACCAATGTGAGTGAGTACTCACATTTATATTAACCATAAGAAACATGTGATTAAAGAAAGTCAAAGATTTTAATGTTACATTAAAGTTGTACACCCTAAAATTAAACACCACTACAAAGGGTCATGAAACAAAGGAGCAACTGAGTTCATGGTGCAAGAATATGCAGCACAATGAATGAATAAATAAATAAAAATGACTAAAACACACCATAACTCTGCAATATATAAAGAACACTTTCTTATCAACTCAGAACACTATAACACATCAAGACTGTCCCAACTAGTCTGTCCCAATGCATACTGGGAAATTCCCCCTAGCTTTTCCACCAGGTGACAAAATTATAGGGTAGATTTTATTATATTATTTTAAGTAGTAATTGTTACTGTTAATAAATAGGCAGAATTTAAGAGGAAACTGTTATTATTGATTAAAATGGAACTGATTTCCATAGTTTGTATTTACTAACCCACAAAATCCTTTTTTACAGTGTGTTCCCCTTTAATGTGTGTAATGCAGTATTACTTGTTTAAATCTCTTATTCTCTTTTGCCCCCCACCCTCTAACACCCTGTAGTGTGTAATAAGGCTAAAGGAATGACTTAAATACAGACTGCACGGATGTGTCTACTAATTCTCAGAGCTATTATCTATCCTCTTTGCCTCTAACACACTGCTCTGTCCCTGTGTTTGGCCAAAGGCAAACACTATCATTACTACAACACTGATATAAGGAGCTTGCCCCCCCTCCCCTCCTCTCTCTTTCTCCCTCTCTTTCTACTTCTTCTTTGACTCTTTCCAAATTTGGGTTTTTATTAGAAGGATGTAATTTGCCAGCTCAAATTGCTCCAAATTCACAACCAGGAAAGAAATATGTTATTCCTTTTAAAGCCTGTATTTGCTGGTATGAAAAGAACTGTTCTCTATTTGCTTTATTTTGGGGGGTGTTGTATTTTTCTTCCTTTTAGTCAGCAGATCAGATGCCTTTTGGCTGAGTCTTCATCACCAATTCACTTTATTTGTTTTGTTTGTTTTCCATAAGAAAAGAAAAAAATTGTGCTGTCAAATTGTTAAAATTGGTGACCAAGTGTCAATTTTGATTAATCATGATTAAGTCTAATTAATTTTTATTCTATATTAATTGTGTTTCAATTAGGGCTACACGATGTTAAGAAAAAAACTGACATTGTGATTTTTTTAAACCCTTCAATATATATTTCAATATGAAAAAAAAAAACCAGAAGTCAATAGCATATGTTCAGTGTCATCCTTCTTATAGCCAAAATAATTACACAAAATGAATAATTAAAAATAAATAAATAAAAATTAAAGCTGAAAAAAAATTTAAATAAAGAAAAATAAAATGTATTAAAATTTATGATAAATAAATAAATCACATAATAAATATTAATTCAATGAATAAAAATATATACCAAAAAATATCTATCTATCTATCTATCTATCTATCTATCTATCTATCTATCTATCTATCTATCTATCTATCTATCTATCTATCTATCTATCTATCTATCTATCTATCTATCTATCTATCTATCTATCTATCTATCTATCTATCTATCTATCTATCTATCTATCTATCTATCTATACATACACACACACACACACACACACACACACACACACATATATATATATATATATATATATATATATATATATATATATATATATATAAATTAAAATATACACACATAAATCAATAATACATGTACAAATAATTGCAGGACTTGCGATGATGATCTACTGCAAACACGTACATTGCGATGTCGATACTCGAACAATATATTGTGCAGCTCTAGTTTCAATTTACATGAGCTAACAAACTCAAGAAAGAAGGGAATATATTTGCACTTAAGATGTAAGATGCAAGCTGGACGATGCATTAGCTGAAGAGTTGGCAGAATCCTTGACTAACGTATGCTTCACATTAATGTGCTCTTAAGCTGGAAATTCTTTGGTGCAATGGAAACTGGTCCTTGCAAAGTGTAGATAATACTTTATTACTTTATACTGGTTAACTGTTCCATCGTGTTTAGACACAT
Source organism: Siphamia tubifer (assembly GCA_020466265.1). Lineage (NCBI taxonomy): Eukaryota > Metazoa > Chordata > Actinopteri > Kurtiformes > Apogonidae > Siphamia > Siphamia tubifer. Next base: position 24,833,688 of record CM035785.1, on the reverse strand, counting down.
GCAGTAGTGCCTCAATTTATGAAATGAATTCGTTCCAGAAGTGGTTTCGTAACATGATTTTTTCATCAGTAGTCGCATTATTACATGTAAAAGGCCTGGTTGGTTCCAAGGCCCCCAATACTACCCCCTAAACCTCTTAAAATTTACAAAAGTATACACATTTTGTATGAAATATGTGTTAAAAGTAAAAGAAAAGTATTCATTAAATAATTAAAATGAACAAGACATGCAAATAATCTCCAAACCATAGTTGTTGTTTTAATTGTGGTCAGTGCTTTTTGCCTGTTTTGGTCCACTTTCAACTTGTTTGTGTTTGTTGATGGACCGGTAATCACTTTCTTTGGGCCCATGATGAATAACGAATAAAGTTGTAATGAGCACACTGGGCGGCTGTGGTTCAGTTGGTAGAGCGGGTCATTTAATGACTGAAGCGTTGGCGGTTCGGGTCCCGGCTTTGGCTGTCGACATGTCAAAGTGTCCTTGGGCAAGACACTGAGCCCTGACTTAGGTTCCCAGTAGGACTGACAGAACTTTAGAAACCTACTGGTGTATGAGTGTGTGTGTGAATGGGTGAATGTGAGGCTAATGTAAAGCGCTACATAAATGCAGTCCATTTAACAGTAAAGGTGCTTACACACTGACCGTGCTAAGAACTCCGTGACCAATGAAGTTCAAAGACACATGAAAAGCATCATGGGTAGCTCCGTCCTAGCCAATGGGAGGCCAGCGGGGTGTTGGGAGATAGCCAATGGGGCAGCAGCTGTATCAAATAGCAAATATGATGCTATGTGCAAATGTACAGTACTGTATTTAGGTTTCGGGGGTTTCGTTTCATATCTTGAATTTTCTTTTGTATTCAGAGATGAACATTTTATGTAAAGGCATTTTGTGACTTGGATTATTTGATAGTTGGGTCTTTCGTAAATTGAGGTATTACTGTATTTCCATCCAAAGGCCAACTGGTTGTTTAGTGTCTTCCACTTGTTCATACACTAACTCTACTAGGACAAACTGTCCCAAATGCAGTGGCAGAAACATACAGAGTAATTCTGCACTGCACATGAGTTCATTTGTGAAATGTAATTAGATTAATCATGATGACAGATTAGTCTGCATTAACCTGTTCATTTTTAGAGCCCTAGAAAAACGAAAAACTTCTGGGCTGATAAGCATCAACATACAGTACGTATATAACTTGTCCTCATACCTGAAACTTAAAATAACCAAGCAGAGGTGTTAGTCTGTCACAAGCAATGTAGCGTTCTGCTGAGTGTGAAGTGTAATAAAAGATCACACGAAGCCAATTCACATTACGTGATGAATTCACATCTTAATTAATCCTTCAGGTTCCAACCCATAATACAATGTTACTGTTGTGTCTGTGAATAATGGATACATATAATGTCAAGGTAATGTCTCATTGAAAAAATTAGATTAGAAAATTTGGGGGGGGGCGGGGGGGGTGGATCTAGGTTCCACTAAATTGAAGGTTATATCCAATTTTGACCTGAAGCAAATTGAGTAAATTATTCTTAACAACGGAAAGAAACCTGTTCACCTTGATATGACACCAATTTTCTTCGTGGTCATATCTTCAGGTCTTAGGGACACCTTCTTAGTTTCCCCAAATAGGACGTAGGTTTCCGTCTTTGTCACTGCAGGTCACACTTATTTCCGGTTTACTCAAATTGCTTCAGGTCAAAATTAGATAAAACGGAAAACAGCCATTTTTTCCATTATTCATTTAAAGACAAAAAGGAAAACTGAAAAATTGCATCGTTATCCATTTTTTTCATTTTGGTTTTGGAAACAATGAAGAAATGACTTGTTGTTTTGTTGTCTAATGCCCTATTCGCATTGGATAAATATAACCTATGGACCACTGGTAATTCGGAATAATCGGAGAGTGTCTGAGTTATAGGTTCCGTGCCAATGTGCCATGTCTGTGATTTGCTCTGTTATAATTCAGCCGCAAATTACCTTCTGTGTTTGGGCGAGAAACAGACGTCCAGTGATAATTCAAGTCCTGTGTGAATGCGCATGTTTTTAATTACGCACCTGTTGTCTTTTTCTGGAGTGAATAATGGAGGAAGCGGCCCAAATTGTGTGGCAGCATGCGATAAAAGGAAAATATGGCCAGGCCACGGCCACATGTAAACAATAATATTTATAACTATCTGAAATTGTCTCTATAGATTCAGTCGGTCATTTACCAGAGGGAAAGTCTCTGCTAAGAACTGCCCATTCACTTCTATTGGAACCTGGAGACTGTTTTCATCTGCACTGACCCTGCTCTTATTTTGGAGACTGCATCCCTATCATTCCTTTGTGGATGCAGTGCTATTCTTATGCATACTTTATTTTCATGCTACCTTATTAATGCATTGTGACGAATCACGATGTTTGAACTTACAACCTATGCGGTCATAATGTCTGGAATTTGCGTGAATTACAGACTTTTGTTTATCTCGTCTGAATGCGGTACCTTGAACTCTGTCTTATTGTGTGGCGCATTCAGACAAGATAAACAAAACAGTCTCCAATAAAAGTGAATGGGCAGTTCTTAGCAGAGACAAACAACCATATTCCTCTGTGATGGGGGAAACCGGAGGAAATCCATCCAGACATGGAGAGAGAAACATGCAAACTTCACACAGAAATGCCTGCACAGTCCAGGAATCGAACCCGGGCCTTCTTGCTGTGGGACAAGAGCGCTAACCACTCAACCACTGTGCTCCCTCATTGGTACGGGGGCAATTGCGAATTACCAGTGGTGCACAGATGTGAATAGGGCATTATTTTAGTTTTTATTTTGAAAAACAAATGAACAAATGATACACGGATTCTGCTGCCATGTGGAGTTACCAAATCGATTTTCACAGTAAATGTTGTGGACCATGTTTAGAGTGATAATTTAAAAAAAAAATTCTGATACTGATTATTTTTCTATTAATGTCATGAAACACCCCCACTGGCAACTCACTCTTCTAATGGGCTATGCACTAATGCTAGTACTAGCTCATGTGTAATGAAGCTCGTATATGCAGGTATCATTTTGTGAGTTAAAGGTAGGGTAGGAGATCCTAGAACACAATCTATATTTTGAAAGTAAACACTCAAAATACAGGTCTTCATCAGCTTGCCCCTCGACACCATGACTTCAAAAATACATCAACGCGCATGCTGTCTGGAATGATCATCGAAGTTCACGAGAACTCAATGTCCATTAGCTACCGCATTGTGTTTCGTCAATATCTTTAATTTTTTTCACTGACGGGGTGACCAGTCCAAATGTCCAAATGTTATATAATCATAATAGTATCATCTTACCTATCCAATAGAAACATGGTCACCTTAGCATGGGTTTGGAGCCCCTTTTTCAGCTGATGCCAGTGCTGGAAAGCCGTAGTGATTACCACCCTTGTCCTGTTCCGTTTTTTTTTTAGCTTTTACAAACAGTTTTTACTTTGGTTTTGCTACCAGTTGTCATCTTTTCCGCCATAGCTGTTCATGCGAACGTGCAGAAGGGTGGGGGGTGGTGGATGTATCAGCAAATCAATCATTGTAAAGATGGCCGGAATTTTCCTCTGGTTCCACCCTCTAGACTGGACTAAAACATTAATTTTTTGCAAACATTTTATTTCAGTGCGTGATATGGGATCATTAAGAGGTTTTTAAGCAATATGGTTAAAAAATGCTCCAAAAAAAGATCTCCCACCCCACCTTTAAGTGAATGTAGTAGAACACTTAGTTTGTGAAGGGTTGGGGAAGGAGGGTGATGTTCTGTAGTAGACCATTAAAAGCTACATTTGAAAATAAGGTAATAACAATAATTGTGAAAACTGAAAAATACTAGCCTAGGCACACTAGACCATTCTAGTGGCACAAAAACTAATCTGCTACCATAGTAGCCTAGTAATGCTCAATGCATCTCTTGGCTAGATTTCCCTGAAACTGGCCCACCAATCAATCACTATAGAGTCAGAGGGCGGTCGTAACAAAGTGACGCTGTGACGATTCAGGGACAAACCATAGTAGAAGACCACCAACATGTGGAGATTTCCTTTTATCAAAGATGAGTGAAAACATAATTCCTAACTTTTTCCGGACATTCACCAGACTCCTCCGTCAACTTTCCAGCACTCTGACTACGTCATCCTAAAGATTACACTGATTGGTTACAGAGGGATTTTAAAGACAACCTTTTAGTCCCACCTCCTCTGCCTATGAAGCATCACTAGACCCATACATGGAATGAATAGCGATAGCGTGGCTAGGCTAGAAAAATACCATAAGTGGTTCACAATTTCAGATAATGGAAAAACATGCGTCTGAATGTTGACATTTTCAGAATCTACATTTTGTTGAGGTACACCATGGCAACCTTCTATTCATGTGAATGAGTTACAAAATATGTGTTTCTTTCACAGGCATTCTGGTTTTTTTTTAAGTCATTAGTGTCACAGCACTAACAAGAAGTCATTACCGAAGTCTTCCATTCAGTATGACAGTTTGGTGTTTTAGATATTCCACATGTTACTAAGACCAAGTGGAAGCACAGAGAAAGAACTCTCTGAGCAGCATGGCTGTCACAACAACTTGGCACAAAAAGAGACAACTGCAGTCAAGTTGTGATGTCTCTAAATGCCTGGATAAAGGATAGTGTTAGAAAGAGCCACATCTGCCCCAGCTCCTTGAATCACTTTTCAGCTTTTTCTTCCCAGAATGACAGCAAAGGAGTCAGGCTACCCAAACAGTCACTCCTTTCTCTGACAATCTCACCCCTGCCTTTCTCTCTAATGCCCTCTCACTCCACCCTTGTTCCTTGACAACAAACAAGCAGTCGACACTCTCTACCCTCTTTCAATTACAGGTCTATTCTAACCTTTGCTATCCCCATATAGGCCTGTTAGCAGGGCCGAGGAGAAGCAAAAAAAGGCAGTAAATTGGAGAGGGCGACCCCTGAGGGGATAATCCTTGTTCTGTGGCATGTTGAGGGTCAGCTCTTTGCATCTTGCATAGTAACGAGCAGAGCATGAGAAAGAGAGAGAGAAGAGGGACTGATTATTCTGATTAGCTATGCATTCTTCCATCCATCTAACCCACTGCAGCACTGCCATCCACACTGACAGAAAACATACACACACATTTGCACAAAAGCCTGACCAGCTAGCCAGCAGATTTTGAGATAAGCTACCTAAAGGGCACATCATCCACAAAAGCAGGATGCACACAGAATGACATCAGCACACAGACATGTCGGCCCTCGTCTTTTGACCTCGCAGCTAAAACCCACGACTTGTATCAGGACTCAGCCACAGCTTGAAAAGTCATTGTACCCCCAAAGCTGCAGCACTGCTTCAACATGAAATGCTGAGTGTGAATCAGACTTGAGCATTAATAAATAATGATTTGCCACAGAGAGTCTGTCTAGGTCTGTACATTCTCATCTCTTAGATGTGCAGTTGCCATCACCCCCAATGTGTGTGCGTGTGTAGCTGCTCGTGGACACATACTTTCCGCAAAATGCCTCTATTGATGGTAGTCAAGTCAATGGCATCCTTGCAATAATCATCCCCACAGTCAATTACCTCACAGAAAGGCGGGTTATCTCCCAAATAGTCTGAGCTGTAGCTGGCAGTTTGCCCGGAGTGTCTGCAAAGCAAGAATGTCTTTCTTGAAACAGCTTCTTTTTTTCCCCCAAGGAAATAATAGGGATTCAAATATTGGACCTGCCTGCAATTGACACCATAATACAGAGCGCAGGTGTCAAACATAAGGCCCAGGGGCCAAATGTGGCCCGCCAACACCCCTTAGCCCTACCCTTTACTAGTCTAGTCACGCTATCCCTATTCATTAGATATATGAGTCTAGTGGTGCTTCATAGGCAGGGGAGGCGGGACTAAAAGGTTGTCTTTCGAATCCCTCTGATTGCAATAGGCCAGTACTACAACCAATCAGTGTAATCTGTAGGATGACATAGAGCACTGGAAGGTTGATGGAGGAGTCTGGTGAAAGTTAGAAATGACTAAACAAAATGGTGGATTATGGAGCTTAACGACTGTTGTCTCTTCTATAAAAAGAATTGAAAGATTACTGACGTTTCCTCACATTCTTCACTCATCTTTGATAAAAGGAAATCACCACCTGTTGTTTTTCTTCTTCTATGGTTGTTTCTGGTTGTTTCTCCCTGAATTTTTACAATGTCACATTGTTGTGCCTGCCCTCTGACTCTTCCTATACCGCAATTGGTCAGCCAGTTTCAGGGAAATCTAGCCAAAAGTTACATTGAGCATAACTAGACAACTACGGTAGCACATTAGATTTGTTGCCGCTAGGGGCGTCTAGCACAGCTAGGCTAACCCCTTAGCCCTTCCCCTCCATTTTGCGCATCTACCTGTAGGGGTAGGGGCAGGTCCAGACTGGCACACGGGAGGACCAGGACCTTTCCTGGTGGCCTGCCTGGGTCTAAAAGTGAAGTGATAAAGCTGAACGGCGGATGAGCCAGATAGTAATGTAGCCTATGTAATAAAGGTGGTGGCAGTAATAAAGGTGTTATGGCTAATCTATAAGCAAACCACCAATAATATGCTTGAGTTCTGGATACGAGGGTGAGCAGTACTCAATCAACCACAATTAGCAGGCAGTCGCAATACATTTATTGTGCAAGGATGAATATATACAGAATAAAAGGGGTGGGTAGCATGTCCTTTAAAAATGGGGGGAAGGTCTTTGAAAGGGCAAGTTAAAACAGTCTTAAAAGGACTAGTCCCAGAGGCTCACTGTTGTATTCCCAGAAGGTGCTAGTGCCCCCTATCCAGTCGGTTGGATCCACACCACCAGAAATCCCTCTTCTCCAGCTCCCTAGCCAAAGGCTCCTCTGCAACGGCCACATCTCCAGGTAACGTTCACCAACCGGTTTTAGGCAGAAGCTCCAACTTCTGCCACTCGAACCCAAGGCCTTCAATACACTGCTGCTGCTGTCTTCTGGTCTGCGTGGGGGTCCTCCACAGCTTGCAAGGTGGGTGGCTCAGTCGACCGGGATGAGTGCAACCTGCTGCTCATCTATATAGCCCTGGAAGGAACCCTCCCCTAAGTCACCATTGGCCTGTGTGGCCAGCCTGCAGCAGTTGATTGGCTGCAGCAGCTGTCAGTTCATGTTGGTAATTACTGTCTCCATTTACTTCAGCTGTGTCATTAACTTAAAAACCATGCAGGCAGATATACAATCAAACAAAACCAATACTGCACTCAAATAACTAAAGAAAGCAACTAAACACAAACATGCAAAACAAATGTTGACGTATATGTAAATAAACAAAATAACCAAACACGGCAAATAATAATAAATACTCAAACACAGCAGATAATAATTCTCAATGAAGACAGCAATATAACATAACAGTCCTCAGTATGACAGCCTACAGTAATTAAGATTGGTGTAATGTTAAGTTTAACGTGAATCAGATGTTCCACTTGTTAATTCAGTAAATTACAGACCTTGTTTAACTTGTGTGAGTGCACCGTAATAATAGCCTCGGTCACATCCGGACTTGCTGTGGCCGCAACAATGACAAAATTGTCTGTGAATTCTTGTGGGGACTGAATTTGTTAGCGGCGTGTAGCACAGCTGTGATGTTTTCATAGAGATCTTGTGAAAGTCCATAACAGCAGTTAGTTCATTAGTAATGTACTACAGCACAGCTGTAGTTAAATGAGTTTAATATCTTTATTGTTGTATGTCATAACAGTGTGAAACTTTGCACTGCAATCCACCATAATACTGGACAGTTACCCTCCAAATTTTGGATCATTTGATGGAGTGTTAGGCATTCCAAATACAAACAAGACACGCTACAAACAGAGATGTATTGAATTATAGATAGATTATCTTTTCATTTTACTGGTCCAGCCCATTGGAGATCAAATCAGGCTGAATCTGAAACATGAAGAAAATTACTTTGACACCCCTGATATAGAGAAACTGATGTCCAGCAACATTAAGATTTTTCATTTGCACACAGTCAAGATTAATCCCAAAGCTGCCCTCTAAACTAGGGTTATGTAGAGTTCTCTCCAAAATGTGACTAATGAGACAGACCTTGTGGCTTTAATATGACCATGTCCTGTTGATGATAAAACACACAGGTGGTCATGCTTCCTAGAGTTCCAAATTATTTTTTTTTAAATTTTACCCAGGAGTCTGCCTCATTAAGTAATCTTGTAGTCTCATAATATGGGGATGAGATAGATATTAACATAATTTTTTCCCCTTGTCCTTTGAAAAAAAAAGGAGTTGTTGGGAACAGCACCCCAAGAGTAAAGATACTTACCGTATTTTCCGGACTATAAGGCGCACTTATCAGACTAATTTTCTCCAAAACAACAGTGTGTTTTATAATCCAAAGCGCTTTATATAGATTAATTCTGGTTGTGCTTACTGACTTGGCTCTCAGAAATGTGGCTTTTTATCTGATAATTTTTACTTTTTATCTAACAATTTTTACTTTTATTTAATAACTTAGACATTTTATCTCACAAGTTAGACTTTTTATCTCAGGATTTTGAATTTTTATCTCATGATTTTTACTTTATATCTCACAATTTTTACATTTTATCTCATTATTTTGACTTTTTACCTTATAATTTTTACTTTTTATCTCTTTTTTTTTTACTTCACTTAATGCACCTTATAGTCCAGTGTGCCATATAAATGAAAACATCCTCAAAAATAAACCAGTCATAAATAATGCATCTTATAATCCAGTGCGCCTTATAGGGTGGAAAATACAGTAGATGAAACATGGAATATTATAGTCTCACACATGTCACTGTTTGTGTTTGTTGAGCCCCAAATCACAACCAGGCTTTACAGATTTGATTAGAAAAAAACAAACAACCACAGAAATAGATGAAGTCCCAAGCATCCTCTGTCCTTAGATCCTTATTTCAAGAAAAAACTCCAAAACCCAGTGAGAGAGAAGAAACCTTGGGGAGAACCACACTGAAGGACAGACACATTCCCATAGACGGACAGGCTATAGATGAACGTCCATCTGTAGATGAAAGGGGCAGGTCCATCCATCAGTCAGGTAAGGGTGGGGAGAAGGTCACATTAGTCGCCAAGGAGAGTGGCAACTCTCAGCAGTATCCACATAAGGAGCCATAGACAACAGGATCTGCAGTGACTCACCTGTGTCCTGTGTTGACTTGTGACCCCAGACCTCCTCCCCCTGCCTCACCTGTCTGATGGATGGACCCCCTCTCCCTTCATCTACCAATGAACGTTCATCTAAAGCCTGTTCATCCATGGGAGTGGATCTGTTCTTCTGCGTGCTTCTCCCCAAGGTTTCTTCTTCCCCACTGGGTTTTGGAGTTTTTTCTTGAAAGGAGGGTCTAAGGGCAGAGGATGCTTGGGACTTCCTGTATTTCTGTGATTGATTGTTCTCTCCAATCAATCCCTTAAAGGCCTGTGATACAACATTGTTGTGATTTGGGATAAATAAAATTGAATTGAAATTGAATTAACCATTAACTTATATAGCGCTTTACATTAGCATCACATTCACCCAGACACTCATATTTACGTACCATAGGTTTCTAAGGTTCTGCCGGTCTTACTGGGAGCTTAAGTAAAGGTTCAGTGTCTTGCACATACTCCTCCATTAACTGGTCAGGTCACTGCAGACACGATGCAACAAACACTGGTTCACACCAGGTTCAACCCCCCACCCCCCACCTCTGTCACCTACTACCTCCTACAACACCTGGCCTACTCACCTGTTCTACTTTAAGGTCCCCACAACCACATCTACCATAGGTGAGAAATCTTTCAGGACTCCAGCTGCCACTGACTGGAACAATTTACAGAAAACACTCAAACAGGAAACTTTTGTCCCCAGATCCACCTTTAAAAAATCCATTACAGCCATCCTCAAGGACACCTGCCACTGTTTCTCACCACAATAACCCCCCCAGACCTTGTCCTCCAGTATGAGTGCTATATGTTCCTGTCTGCTGTGTTTTATGTTACTGGATCTTTCAGAGGTGTTTGTTCTGTGCTGCATGTTTTTTTAAGCATCATTTTATGTGAAATTTTTTATCGGTTTTTAGTTTGCAGCCCTTTGCCCTTTCCCCTAAAGTAACTGGACTCTTGACAGGCCGTCATTGTAAATCAGAATCTGTTGTTAATGACTTGACTGGTTAAATAAAGGTTAAATAAAATATAATTAAAACACTTCGACATGTGGACAGTCAGAGCCGGGGCACGAACCGCTGAGTCATTGAACAACCTGGTCGACCAACTGAGAGTAATGTGACACTGAAATGAAAATGGTCCCTTTCTCATGACACTGCTCTTCTTGACTCTTTAATCTATGGGTCAGAATCTCCATCTCAAACACTCCATTCACAGTTTGTTGACAGTCATTAGTTGTAGACGGTCTGACCTCTAATTGTTCTTTTATACCCAAACAGAACAGAACTTTACAGTTTGTGATTTCAGCAGTTTCTAAAATGTCCCTGAGTTCTGCTGAAGGACAGTCATTTTTACAACATTCCCAGAAACTTTTATTACCAGAAATTTACCTGAGTAAGAGAATTCTTGATAATCTAATCTGTAACGCTTCCGCCACACGATAAAGCTCCGGGAAATATATTCAAATCAGGCTCTGCTGTTTTGACTTATGAGCATATACGTGGTGCAATGAGGTCCAGGGCTATTTTCAGCATATGGACAAACAGATTATTGAACTGACAGATTATTGCAAAGCACTGGTAGAAGTCCATCAAATACATTCAAAAGAATGGCTTTAAACACGCAAAAGAAAACTAATGGACCTTGTCATCCATCTAACTTCTCTTCTTTTGCTCCATTTTTCAAATGATCAAACCACTAATGAAGTGAGGCCAGTGCTAATATGATAAACAAGTTTGTAGCCACACACCAGATTCAATATTAGAACTTATGACTTATGGATCCACGAACTCAAATGTGGAATATTGCAAGTGTGTTCCACTGATCAGCTCACAACCCTCCACGACGTGTCATGTGCTCTTTAATGTTTTTTTTCAACACAAACATGTGTCTGTGTGTGAGGAGACCCTTTAATTATGAACAAAACCGTCCATGCTCCTTTTCTACTGATCCATTTCCTGTCAGAGGGGGATGAAAACGCTTTGTTTTGCATTTTCTATGCTTCATACGTTCCATGCATAGATTCATTTAAATACTCCATCCCACCCAACCAACTCAGCTAACCCCACCTGTCCAGGTTGAAGAGGCTGCTGTATCTGCATCATTGTGGGATTTGGACCAAAGCATAAGACCGACACTGAGACACCAGGGAACTGTGTTCACTGGTGGAAAAGGGACGTGATATGTCCCCTTTGAAGGTGTCATTCTGCTGAAAACCACTTTTCCATCCACCTTTTGGAATCTGATGAGTCATCCTGAGTTACCAACAAATGCTGCATTTGCTGCATAGTGTGTCCCCTCCACTGGCTGTATTTCCCATTCATAGAAAACAACACAGATAAAGGAGACACTCAGAAAAAGCTTGTCCTCAATATGTCATGTGGACATTGGTGTCACCAATGGGTCTTCTACCCTCCAAAAACAGCTGGAAACAAAACAACCCACACATTTAAAAAAAAATAGAACCACAATGTATTCAATAACAATAGAAAACAGGAATATTAATGAAATGCCATGGAATGACTCCTTTAATGAACTCTTTTTTGCAGGTAATTTCAATGGACATGTGCTGAGGTTTTTGGAAATCCTAGGTGAAGTTGCTGGTAAAGTTTCTGCAATAGAAAATGGGCTTGGATCTCTGTGTCTGCGTGTCACTATTTTAAGTCCAAAACTTTGCATCTTCCCTTTCCTGTACTTTGTGTTGTTTCCTTTCTGCAGGTTTTTCTGACTACAGTTGTACATTCCTGTTGTTATCAGGCTACAACTTGCCCAGTGTGTGACTGTGCTGCCCAGTCTAAGCTGGTGGTGGCCACTTCTCTATATTTTTTTCCTCCTTTCGTCTATCTTTTCTCACCCAAACTGCTCAAGGCAGACGGTTGCATACCTGAAGCCCTCACAGTCTGAGGGTTTTTTTGTTCCAGAAAACAAGTTTTTTCCTCCACTATCTCACCAAGGGATTATTGTTGGTTTTCTTCTGTGTGAAATATTTCTAAGGCCTTTTCTTATTTTTTTAATGCCTGGAGATACTTGTTTAATTATTTTTATTTAACAAAATATTGCATAAAACAAAATGATTTTTACTCTCCAATATATATTAGAGGAAAATCAACTTAAAAAAAGAAACACATACTTCAAGTAGTAAAATAAAATTTTCAATTATTTCAAGTTCACACTATTTGGGTTATATTTATTTCTACTCACCCAGGACAAGGCCATCATCTGTACTGCAAATCTATATGGACCATATTTTTCAGACTATACTGTAAGTCAAATTTTTTTCATAGTTTGGCTGGAGGTGTGAATTATTCTCCAGAGTAGGGGTTGGACCCGTTTGAATTACAATGATTCCGGGTCCATATCGGTTCCCATTAAACCATTCCGGTTCCTAACTGTTCCAAATATACACTTTTTTTTGTATAATTTATTTATTTATTTATTTTACACCATTCTATATTATAGTACAAGCACATTAACACAGACTCAAACATACGAATGCAATTTTATTGTAATTATTCCACATTTGACAAAAACTGAGGTAGCAGGTAGGCAGTTTTTTATGTCAACACACTGCACAAAGTGCATATTACAATAAGAATCTAAGCTCCTTAAGTATTATTATTATTATAACTTTTATTATTAAGTAGGATTCCTTTATTTTAAAGCCAATTAAACATATGTTTGTTAATAGTTAAATTAACATAAATTAACATAACATAAATAGTCAGACGAATGTGGCATCACTATTCATTAGCGTTAGCTAGCGCTAACAGATGTACAATACAACAACATGTCTAGGCTGCCTAGTCACATTGACATTTGAATCTCTGTTGATTATACTACATTATTTATATAATATAGTATATTCTTCATATAATATGGTACTAACCTGGAGAGAGGGAAGCGCCTGCAGCCTCGTCATTATGGTCTCTCTTGAGGTGAATATCCTCCAGCTCTCAAACACGGTGCATGTGTCCATGTTAAAGTTATGTTTTACAAGATATGTCTTCATGTTGGACGTGGTTCCACCTTTGCACAAAATTAGTGTATAGTATTAATTGCGCTTTGTGTGTTCATTTCCACATCTCTCACTTTGGAGCGTTTACTTTTTACCACCTTCAGCATTGTTGCATTCGCCGTGCTGTTCTTAGCAGCTCACAAGCTAACTGATGGGTGACTTTTGTGCTTATCCTCTTTGTCTGAGCTGGGGGATGCAACTATTCGGCATTTTGTTCTCTATTCTATTTTTATTTTAAATTAACTTTCAAGATGAAATGTCTGTTCATTCTTCTTTTATCAACTAAATTGCCCCCCAAAAATGTGACTTATACTCCAGTGCACCTTATATATGTTTTTTTTTTCGTTCTTTATTATGCATTTTTGGTTGGTGCGACTTATACTCCAGAGCGACTTCTATTCTGTAAGATACGGTAGTTGTGATTTTTATTTCTATTTTTTAAATTTGGAGCTAAATTCTATCATGTATGCATAGCGCTGGCTTTATTTTAATTAGACTGTGTTGAAATTTGTTGTGAATTATTCGAGGAATGGTTTGAAATTTGTAAAGTGTATTCCTGTAAACAACTGTTGCTGAAACTAGTTGAAATATGATTTGTAGACAAGGTTGTTTACTACTACTATTGGCAGTTATAGCACATGGTTTGTCTTACATATCCTTTGTTCAGGTTATGACAGCGTGGGACAAAATGGCTGACAGAAACTGTATACTATCCTGGTGGTGTTGAGTGATACTTCCCTCTCCTCTTTGTCCATTTTAAAAGATTAAATATAAACATAGATGACCTGATGACAATATGCAGCCATGAGAAAGAGGACATTTTTCTGAACTCCTGTGAGCCATTACTGAGGGCATTAGGATCATTACTGAATATTTCTTATCAGTGGTTCTGGTCCATAATTACCTGTCTGAAAACTCTGTGATGAACTCGAGTCTATTGAGGTGGATGGAATTCTTGTTTCTTATTAGACCACTTGAGGTATGGATGGTATGATTGGTAATTACAGAATTTTTTTGTCCTGTGACACCAGATAGGTATCATGTACTCCACCTCTAAAGCAGAAACCCAAAACAATCTGAAGTCATTAGGAAAAAATGAACAAAATCATGATGGAAAAATTAGAATGATGTGACAAAAATATACCTATGGGTCAGTCGGCTAAAGAATTAAACTGCAAATAAGTCCTGAAACTGGACTTCTTTGTGATTAGCTAGTGCACAACATTTAAGCAGGGCTGTAGTACTCAAGTCCGATCTTGGACTCGAGTCCGGTATTTTATGGTCTCTGATTTGTCTTGGACTCCCTGGTATTTCACTTGGCCATTGGTCTTGCCAAATATGGTTCTTGGTCTCGACCGAGTTCAGACATCTTTATTTTGTTACAATATTCCAGGAAAAAGGCATCATTCATCTGGGTAAGTTAACTGTAGAGCTAGGCAGTGCTTAGCCTCATAAGTTAGGCTATGTGTTATGTTAATGTTAACATTAGCTAACACAGCAGAAGATAAGTCAAGGTAATGTGTTTTGGACAGAGTTATCATCACTTACTGTATGGTATTATTGGTTTCATGATATATATATATATATATATATATATATATATATATATATTTTTTTATTTATTTTTTTTTTTTTTTAAATCAAACGATTGTCATGAATTACATTTGTAACGTTCACTTTAAGGTAAAGTAAATGTTAGTGTGCGTTTGTCCTCTGTAAATAATTTCTGTTTACTTCCTTTGTGTGATGCTGTACTTGTGTTACAAAGGGTAGCAGCTACACAAGCATTTGCGTTAATGTTGTGAAGGAAATTTGACCTTGACTGGAGACTGTGGGAATGTCTCACTGATTGTAAAGATTACGTTCATTCATGACTGGAGAGGAGTTCTCACTCTCTCCAAGGACATGTTTTGGTCACAAGGGTCTGAGAAAGACAGTGTTATTCTTTTGTCCCTCTCTACCTGTGAATGTTTAGTGAGTATAAAGAATCTGTATTTTAGATTGGACATCAGAACATCTGACGACAGCTCGTTCTGTTCGTGTTCTCACTTGCATGTGAGTCCCAAATTAATTTGTTCATCTCATCATCATCATCATCATCATTAACAACCGCTTCATCCGGGGCTGGGTCGCGGGGGTAGCAGCCTAAGCAGGGAGGCCCAGACTTCCCTCTCCCCAGACACCTCCTCCAGCTCTTCAGGGGGGACCCCGAGGCGTTCCCAGGCCAGCCGAGAGACATAGTCTCTCCGGCGTGTCCTGGGTCTTCCCCGCGGCCGCCTTCCGATGGGACATGCCCAAAAACACCTCCCTAGGGAGGCGTCCAGGAGGCATCCGAAACAGATGCCCGAGCCACCTCAACTGACCCCTCTCGATGTGGAGGAGGAGCGGCTTTACTCCGAGCTCCTCCCTGGTGACTGAGCTCCTCACCCTATCCCTGAGGGTGCGCCCAGCCACTCTACGGAGGAAACTCATTTCGGCCGCTTGTATCCGGGATCTTGTCCTTTCGGTCATGACCCAAAGCTCATGACCATAGGTGAGGGTAGGAACGTAGATCGACCGGTAAATCGAGAGCTTTGCCTCTCGGCTCAGCTCCTTCTTCACCACGACGGACCGATACAACATCCGCATCACTGCAGACGCCGTACCGATCCGCCTGTCGATCTCCCATTCCATCCTTCCCTCACTCGTGAACAAGACCCCAAGATACTTAAACTCCTCCACTTGGGGCAAGGACTCCCCACCAACCCGGAGGGGGGGGCAAGCCACCCTTTTCCGGTCGAGAACCATGGCCTCAGATTTGGAGGTGCTGATCCTCATCCCACTCGCTTCACACTCGGCTGCAAACCGTCCCAGTGTACGCTGCAGGTCCATGTTTGAGGAGGCCAACAGGACAACATCATCTGCAAAAAGCAGAGATGAGATCCTGTGGTCCCCCAAACCGGACCCCCTCCGGCCCCTGGCTGCGCCTAGAAATTCTGTCCATAAATATTATGAACAGAACCGGTGACAAAGGGCAGCCCTGCCGGAGGCCAACGTGCACCCGGTACAGGTCTGACTTACTGCCGGCAATGCGAACCAAGCTCTTGCTTCGGTCATACAGGGACCGGGCTGCCCTTAGCAAAGGGCCCCGGACCCCATACTCCCGAAGCACCCCCCACAGGACATCTCGGGGGACACGGTCGAACGCCTTCTCCAAATCCACAAAACACATGTGGACTGGTTGGACGAACTCCCATGACGCCTCGAGCACCCGATGGAGGGTATAGAGCTGGTCCAGTGTTCCACGACCAGGACGGAACCCGCATTGTTCCTCCTGAATCCGAGGTTCGACTATTGGCCGAATCCTCCTCTCCAGTACCCTGGAATAGACTTTCCCGGGGAGGCTGAGGAGTGTGATCCCCCTGTAGTTGGAACACACCCTCCGGTCCCCCTTCTTAAAAAGGGGGACCACCACCCCGGTCTGCCACTCCAGAGGCACTGTCCCAGACTGCCACGCGATGTTACAGAGACGTGTCAACCAAGACAGTCCCTGCACATCCAGAGACTTAAGGTATTCAGGGCGAATCTCGTCCACCCCCGGAGCCCTGCCACTGAGGAGCTTGCCAACCACCTCAGTGACCTCAGCTTGGGAGATGAACGAGTCTACCTCTGAGACCTCAGCCTCTGCTTCCTCTATGGAAGACGTGACAGTGGGATTGAGGAGATCCTCGAAGTATTCCTTCCACCGCCCGACGATGTCCCCAGTTGAAGTCAGCAGCTCCCCACTTCCACTGTAAACAGTGTTGGTGGGGCACTGCTTTCCCCTCTTGAGCCGCCGAACGGTTTGCCAGAATTTCCTCGATGCCGACCGGTAGTCCTCCTCCATGGCCTCCCCGAACTCCTCCCAGACCCGAGTTTTTGCCTCCACAGCCGCTCGGGCTGCAGCACCCTTGGCTTACCGGTACCCGTCAGCTGCCTCAGGGGTCCTATGAGCCAATAAGGCCCGATAAGACTCCTTCTTCAGCTTGACGGCATCCCTTACTTCCGGTGTCCACCACCGGGTTCGGGGGTTGCCGCCACGACAAGCACCGTAGACCTTGCATCCACAGCTCCGAGCAGCTGCTTCAACAATGGAGGTGGAGAACATGGTCCACTCGGACTCGATGTCTCCAGCCTCCCTCGGAATCTGGGAAAAGCTCTCCCGGAGGTGGGAGTTGAAGACCGTGCCGACGTCGGGCTCCGCCAGACGTTCCCAACAGACCCTCATAACACGTTTGGGCCTGCCAGGTCTGTCCGGCTTCCTCCTCTGCCAGCGGATCCAACTCACCACCAGGTGGTGGTCGGTTGACAGCTCAGCCCCTCCCTTCACCCGAGTGTCCGAGACACGCGGCCGGAGGTCAGATGACACGACAATAAAGTCGATCATCGACCTCCGGCCTAGGGTGTTCCTGGTGCCACGTGCACTTGTGGACATCCTTGAGCTCGAACATGGTGTTCGTTATAGACAAACTGTGACTAGCACAGAAGTCCAACAACAAAGCACCGCTCGGGTTCAGATCAGGGAGGCCGTTCCTCCCCACCACACCCCTCCAGGTATGACTGTCGCTGCCCACGTGGGCATTGAAGTCACCTAGGAGAACAATGGAGTCCCCAGTCGGGGCACCATCCAGCACCCCTCCCAAGGACTCCAAGAAGGCCGGGTACTCTGCACTGCTATTCGGCCCGTAGGCCGAAACCACAGTGAGGCACCTGTCCCCGACCCGAAGGCGCAGGGACGCGACCCTCTCGTTCACCGGGGTAAACTCCAACACATGGCGGCTGAGCTGGGGGGCTATGAGCATGCTCACACCAGCCTGCCGCCTCTCACCGCGAGCAACGCCAGAGTAATGGAGAGTCCAGCCCCTCTCAAGGGGTTGGGTTCCAGAGCCGAGGCTGTGAGTGGAGGTGAGCCCGACTATTTCTAGACGGTACCTCTCAACCTCCCTCACAAGCTCCGGCTCCTTCCCCCCCAGCGAGGTGACATTCCATGTCCCTAGAGCTAGACTCTGTGTCCAGGGATTGGGTCGCTGAGCGTCCTGCTGTCGACCGCCACCCAATCCACATCGCACCCGGCCCCTACGGCTCCCTCGGCAGGTGGTGGGCCCACCAGGGGACGGACCCACGTCGCCTTTTCGGGCTGAGCCCGGCCGGGCCCCGTGGGCAAAGGCCCGGCCACCAGGCGCTCGCTTACGGGCCCCAACCCCGGGCCTGGCTCCAGGGTGGGGCCCCGGCTGCGCCATACCGTGCGACGTATCGGTCCAATTTGTTCATCTCTTCAATAAATAATTGTTTCTGACTTGAACAGTTTTTTCTCCTTTTGTGATCAAAGGTCGTATGCCTGTTGGTAAAACAAAAACCAGAGGACGGGGACCGAACCGGACTCCGCCTGCACATCACAGGATCTGCACTGGACCTGTGGAGATGAGAACATAGTTTTAATTTGGGGTTAAAATAGGGACTCGTGGTCTAAAGCTCACATCACCTTCCTGCTCTCTGCTGTTAGGGTGCACAATACACTAGAGGATATTTTAGATTCATACCAAAACTAAATTGGGTCACTGTGAATTAATTTCATGAGTAGAGATTCCACAAATTTAGATTCATAGAAGTAGGGGGGCATATCCCAGGGTTAAGTGATTTATTTATTAAGTGTATTTAATGCTTAAGATTGTGATCTGGGAGAAATGCTTGTGGGATTAAAGTAAATACTGTATATGCAGACTATATATAGTAAAAGAACACATTAGGCTAAAGTGTGTTTTGAAAGTTATGCACACTTTCTTGAGATTTTCCTACTTTCAGACTTGTGTGTTGTGAATTAGTTATAATCTAACGCTACAGTGATAACCTCCTCTTCTCCAGATTTCCAGGTCTGAGCAGATGCTGATGAAGGACACCATATGTTTTTTTTTCTTTCTCTCCTTTTACAGGTCAGCCTCGGTGCACAGATAAAAAGCACTTACTGATTTTACTGATTTTGTTGGTAACAGTAATACATGTTTGTGTCATTAACGATGTTCACAAAAATCAAAGAACAATTCTGCCATGGGTTAAGTCTTGTCACATTGTTTGATGTACATGGTCATGCATAATCATAAGTCTGGTTTCCACACCTCCTCATTTGGGGTGTCATGTGTGTTCTCTCCCAACCTTAAATATCTCAGCAGGTAGTTATGGTGTTCTCTTCAGTCTGGTGATTGGATCCTGGTTCCGGCACTGCTGACAGAAAGCATCGGAAGCAGCAACAGGCCCTTCCAGGTGCTCCTGACGACGCACACTGGTCAGAGTGCCTGAATGGACTACCAGATCCTACCAGATCCAGGTGACCCACTGCAAAAGGTTCCTGGGAGGACCACCAGCTGGTGGACAGAGGGACAGACAGAAAGGAAACAACACAGACAAAGAAGGGAAGCGCAGAAGGAAATGTGACGGAGACCAGACGAAGGGACACAGAGGACAACGGAAAAGTGACATGCCAAGTCACCATCCGACATTGTAGACGCCCTGAGGATGACATCATCCACGTTGCATTGCGTACACACACAAGTGATCAGCTGCGAGTCTCGATCAAACATGGCAGAAATGTGCATTGAAGTGTAATTTGTTCCGCTAATGCACAGATATACATGAAAGCAGAGCTACACTGCCGGAACTTACTGGGGCGCCATAGCTTACATTTGGACGGGAACAGATGAAGATTAATAAAAACAGGTGTAGGGACTTAAGCCAGACGCACAGACACAGACAACAGAATGAATGACAGAAAGTAGAGCTGAGGGCAGTGAAAGACATGAGTTGGAATGATTCACCAAAGAGGTCGATATTATTGGCAGTGGTTTGGCTACCGCTAGAGTGACGTAGAGCAAATCAACCCAGTGTGCAGGGTATGTCAACGGTCCGTGCCATCGAAATCTGGCAACACAACAAATGTTTTTAATCACTTAAAGAAAAACTATGTGAGTTATTATGGAGAAAAATTAAAATGTGAGTGGAGTCTGAAAAAACACTACTGGAGGCACAGCCACACGACCACAGCAGCAGTCAATCGTTTCATCTTTTGTGGCCATTACATTATATGAGCATCATTCCAACAGAAAGAAAACAATCACACACACAATTGTTTTTTTATCGAGCAAAAGACATGATGACATTAAATAAACACAGTAGAGAAACATGGCTTTAAGCATTTAATGAAAGTGTTGGATCTGAGGTAAGAGATCCCCAGCACAAATATTAAAAATATTTATATTGTTAAATGTTTTTTTATATTTTATGTTTAATGTATATGTATAGCATAACTTGAAAAATAATGTTTATACATACATAATGTTTATATATTAATGTATACCTCAAAAACCTCAAGACTCTTAAGACTGTTAACTGTTTTATATTTTTTCAAAAAAGTTTTGCAGTTTAGTGAAAATTATTAGTTTTAAATCTTATTTAATTTGCCGTCTTTTTTATTTCATATCTTAAAAAAAAAATCAAACTAATCTCTAGTTTATAGTTTAAAAACAATATATATATATTTTTTTTTAATTCTGATAATAATTGAGATCGGATGATACAAGAAAATTAATTGTGATCATTTTTTTTGCCATATCACCCAGGTAAAATTATGTCCCCACCAATGTCAACATCATTATTACCCCCTTGGACCTTATATTTACAGTAGTCCCACATCTCTAATGTGTCTCTCTCTTCTCACAGATGAAGCTCATACAAACAAAGTCTGAAATCCAACTCTAGAAATGCACCATAATAGTCAACCCTCTCATATGCAAATGAAAAAATGAGTGGCAGTTGCTGTTAAATCTGACCTTAGCCAACCCTTAAAATGAATTCTAAACACATTAACTTGATGTAACTCTGTGATATTTTACTAACAACCACTAAAGTAAGTTATTTTTCAGAACGTCACATATCATTAAAACAAACTTTTCAGAGAGAAATGACAACTTGTGCAGCTTGATGAGTCCAGGTCTCTAATAGAGTTAATATATTTGCTTTGGGAAAACTTTATGTCTACTGACTGACTAATACTGACTAATAGAGCAGAGGCCAGATTTATTAACACCTCTGCAGGGAGCCACCAGGGATTGACTGACATATTTTGGCTTCAACCTCAGGGAGCTGTTTAACTGTCCAATTTTTATTTTTATTGGTCTGTCACGTACAAACCTCTATTGGGTTAATATGAGTTACACTGCCAGATAAAACTGATTGTTAATATTAAGTAGTATAACAGCTATGGATGTCACTCCCACACAGTACAAATGTCTACTCTACACCACAGGTGTCAAACATGCGGCCCGGGCGACCAAAATTGGTCCACCAATGGGTCCGATCTGGCCACTAGGATGAATTGGTGAAATGCAAAAATAAAGACAAGCCTGTTACAAAACGTGAATAACCTGAAATATATGTGGAATGTTACCAGTATTGTGAATGTTACTAAATATTATGTATATTTGTAAATCCACTGTTACCTTTACTGTATGTTGTGACGTACAATAATGTTAATATTGCACTTATTTTTCTTACGAATTTTCAGGTTGTTAATATTTGCTAAGTACAGTTCATAGATATAAACATTTTTATTATGGAATTTTGCTATTTTTGCTCAAAAATAAAGGAAAATCAAAGTGGGGCGTTAAATATAAAAACATTATATAAAGATGACATATTCATATATATATATTTTTTATCTATTTCTTCCCTTATGGATTTATATATTGAGTATGGCAAATTTATGATCACCTGAATGCATCCACACTTCGTCAAAGCAGACTCGTGAGTACTAGCATCTGTTAGCATGTAGCCTCGGTGTTGTAATTATTTTTAGCAAATGTACCTAGGTAGTGTAATTATTAGACTACATCTGCTTCACACATCCAGGCATGTGCGCCGATGCACACACACACACACTTCAGTCTTCTCCCATCCCCTTTTATTGATTGCTGTAACTATTCATACCTAGATGAAAGGTATGGATGTTTAAAATTCCTTCCATGATCGCCATCTCAAGTTTTTTGGTCGGTTGATCGGTATCGGTGATCAGGTAAAAAAATACTGATCGTTGCTTCAGAAGTGCAGAGGACATGTTACCCTTTGTTTGACGTTAGAGAAACATTTGATTTGTCTCGTCTCATTCATCTGAACCTGCTTTATCCTCACTAGGGTCACAGGGGTCACTGGGGGCCTAATCCAGCTACAATGGGTGAAGGCGGGGTACACCCTGTATGAATCTCCAGTTCATCTCAGGGCTGAACATATGTGACCCACCACCACGAAAACAGGCATATGTGTCTGGAAATCAAAACTGAGTTATCTGTGTAGCTTGGCAGAGTGGAAACTAAGGTTTAAAATGGTGAAAAAAATTATGTTTCTATCACAAGTAGAACCAAAGTTATAGTAATTTTAATATCCACATTTGGACACATTTTGCAATTTGCATATTTTTAGATATTGTCCGTTAAAGTTTTGGACTGTTTTGGGGTAGGAAGTCCTTAGCAACGCATAATAATTTGTATCCGATTGACAAAAATTATTCACAGATGTTAAAGGACACTCTGATGGACATGTCACAGAAGTTTTATATATTATAATAATAGGACAGAATTGCAACGTATTATAATCATTTGGCTTACACCATTGGACAAGAGCATTCAATATAGGCTTTTACCTCGTACCGAACACTTGGATGTTTACTCACGGAACGGAGATCGTTTTGTTCAGCGAAAAGAGGTGGAAGTCGGCTTTGTCTTTGCTCAGCAATCCCTGAACTTTTGTCGCCGCTTAAATAATTGACTCAATAAACACCTTTATTGATTGGATTTCAATGTAATGACCACAGGAACTGAACATAGAGGTGTTAAGGTACCGTTTTTTGATAAGGTGTAAACACAAATAAGAAATTGCCTTCCAGCCTAAATTTGGCTGTAGCTCTGAACGGCTCAGCGCGACATATGCCTGGTTTCGTGGTGGCGGGTCACATATATAGACAAACAATCACTCTCACATTCACACCTATGGGTAATTTAGATTAACCAATTAACCTATCAGTGCATGTGTTTGGATGGTGGGAGGAAACTGGAGTCATATTTTTTTTAGATATCTGGACGTCAGACATTTTGTATGGAGTTACTTTAGTTAATTCCCCTCAATACCAAAAATAAAGAAAACTTTAGAGTTGACATTATTTCTACGTTTTTATCCTATTATTTGTATTATTTTACTGACACGGCCCTCTTTATATTCGGCTGAATGTGGCCCCTGAACTAAAATGACTTTTACATGCCTGGTCTAGACCACAGCAATAAAAAAAAAGCCATTTTAGAGACAAATACAACCTATTATAAAAGGAGTATATTCTTCTAGACACAAGAGAAGAGAACAGAGATAATATGAATACAAGTCATGTGAAAACACACCAAAGAGATAGCAAGGATGTGTTAATTGAGCGCTAGAATAAATAAGCACGCATCAAGATGAGACCTTCCCATTCAGGCGTTGATCAGCTATGGGAGAGTGATGAGAATCGACTTAAGAGTCCCAATTTCCAATAGCAATCACAGTGTGACATCTCTTTCACCAATTAGGGCTGGAGAGAGAAGAGATGAATCCAGTGGGAGCTGCTGTTGCTTTGAATAAGTTGTTGTCTACTTTAATAGTGTCTGTCTTTCTATCTGTGACCTGTAAATGATGTGAACACTGTTCAGCCCACGAACACATTCTACCAGGAGCTATTGTCTGCTGCTGGGTGAATTACATATCACATACAGCGTTAGTTCGAACAACTCTTGCATTTCATTGGAACTGTAAACAAGTTGGCTTCACGGGGAATGTAAGTCATCCATGAAGGCAGAATTTATTCTGGTAAATTTTAAAAAAGGGTTGAAATTTGAAAGTTAAACATAGTGCACTGATGGCTGCAACACCTCACCATACAGAAGTTAAGATTATTTATGGTCTATCTATCTATCTATCTATCTATCTATCTATCTATCTATCTATCTATCTATCTATCTATCTATCTATCTATCTATCTATCTATCTATCTATCTATCTATCTATCTATCTATCTATCTATCTATCTATCTATCTATCTATCTATCTATCTATCTCCTACACGTACTACCTCATTTTAACACTTTTTTGCAATACTGTGTCTGTACTGTATTTTGTCTTGTCTGTAATTCCATGTCATTTTGCTATATCTCAGTTTTGTTATTTTAGACTTGACTTGACTTTGTTACCTGGTCGTTTTTTGAATTCTGTGTTTTTAATTATTGTGTGTTTGCGTGAGGTGAAAAGATACACTTACATCTGTGCTGTATTTTGTGCATATGGCATATTTGACAATGAAGCTGATTTGACTTTGATATATATATTAATGTTCGATCACCTGCCGATCATCACCGGCCAATATTACCTAAAACTAGCCTGATCAGCCGATTACGTGATGTAAATTTCTAGTGACTGCAAACAGAATGGATGTACATCACTAATGTGTGTGTGTATATATATATATATATATATATATATATATATATATATATATATATATATATATATAGAGAGAGAGAGAGAGAGAGAGAGAGAGAAAGAGAGAGAGATTTGTTATCTAGCAAGCAGCCAGAAACATGTCAGAAAAAACAAATATTATTATAGACAAGTTTTTGACCCGTTTCCGCTCTACTTCCTGAACTCCTCCCACCAATGCTTTTCACTTCCATTCTCACAGCCTATGATATGACAACAATTTTCTCCGTGGTCATGTCTTCAGGTCTTAGGGTGACCCTCTTAGTTTCCCCAAATAGAACGTAGGTTTACATCTTTGTCACTGTGGGTCAAAGGTCATTTCTGGTTTACTCCATTTGCTTCAGGTGAAAATGAGATAAGTGGAAAACAGCCGTAATGAGTTCTTTCCATTATTCATTTTAACACAAAAAGGAAAAGTGAATTTTGTTTTGGAAACAAATAATGAAGAAACTTTCTTTTCCTCTATATTAGTGGGTTTTTTTTTTTATGTTACTTCTTTTTGCTGTCCCCCTATTGCAGTATATCGCTGGATACTGTGACATGTAAATTTCCCTGATGTGGGATCAATAAAGTCTATCTTATCCCATCCATCCATACATCCATCCATACATCCATCCATACATCCATCCAGTTGTGTTTAAATTGTCACTAATGTTTGCATGCAACATGATAATGATATTGACAGCTGTGTGGAATAAATCACTTGCTAAGTATCTTCATTTTCTGAGTCAGCATAAGCCTGAGAGGCATATTAAAATCTAAAAGGCATATCACTGAAACCCACAGAGCGTATGCTGCTGTAACATGGGAAAATTAGCTGCAGCAGAATGGCCCGATTAGAGCAGAAAGCAACTTTAGGACTACCCATATGATCATTTTGGCTTTAGTCCGGCTTTTCCATTATTGTCTTGTGCATTTTCTATAAATATTATGCATAATTATTCCCTGTACCCTCCAAAAATATTGTAATGAGAAATATCATAAAAGGAAACCTTAAATAAATCTACCGATTTAAAATGGGGAGGGTGGGGTTAAGTGGACGAGCAGTGTCTAAAAATATTCAAATATGTCTAGTATATTCTGTGGTATACTGTAGCACTGGTTCTTCTGCCACCTGCTATACGATACACATTTTAGAAAGTGTTTTAAAAGCACTTAGAAACACAGGTGTTGTTGTTTATATGATTAAACTGTCATGTTCCGTTCCTTGTGTTTTCTGTTTTCTGTCCTGGCTGTGTGTTTTTTCTGCTCTGTGTCTCTGTTCTGTGTCTCTGTTCCTCACCTTTCACCCTGTTCTGTCTCCTTGGCCAATCACTGATGCAACTCACCTGGTGAGGGCAGCTGAACTCATCAGGTGAGAAGTATATAGTCTGCATTCAGACCTGACTCTGTGCCAGATTATCATGACCTGTTCCTCTGATTCTCCAGCAACCTGTATTTCCCGTATTCCGTGTACCAGTCCCGTTTCTGTCTGACCTCTGTTTTCTGCCTGTGATCCCTGCCTGTCTTTGTTGTTACCGAACCTGGACCGGAACCTGTTAAGCCTCTTGCCGCCTGCCCTGACCCTGGAACGAACACCGACCCTGATACTAGCTGCCTGCCCCGACCCCGGAATGAACCCCGACTAAGAGACCCGCTGCCAGCCCCGACCTTAGACCAGAACCGGCCTGAATCCAGTCTCGTTCTCAGACCGGAGGAGATCTCCCGTGCTCCATCTGGATAGGTACATTCCAGCCCTGAGAGACTTTAAAGGGGACTCTTCCGCACTCATCTGTATTGTATTACTAAACTGTGTGAGAATAAACTACTGCTTGGACTTTTACGCACGCCTCCTGTTTTGCACTTGGGTTCTCCGTGGTCCTTTACATAAACAGGATATTTTCCATTGGGTAGTGACTCTTAAATGGTTTTGTGTGTGTTAGAATCAACATTTCAAAGCAATAAAATAATTACAATTGTAATACTTTGTGAAGAAACTGTTAAAATGATGCATAAAACACAATAATACAATGGTAAATTACGCCATTAATTCATTACATATTTGAGAAGTGCAGCCAAAAACAGAGGCAGAAACCTGCTCTAAGATGGCAGATGTAGAACACTGTTTTTAATTAGAAATCTTCAGCACTTTGGATTTATTGAAGTTACTCATAGCTGAAGAGTTTGTTTTTCCATGTAAACTACAAGGGATTTAAGCATGATCAGACATAAGCTCAGGTCTTTAAATTAAAAAAAAAACACCCTGGTTAAAAGATAAGTGATCAAAATATACCAAATATAATAAAAACAAAAAATGCTAGCCCATAAATGAGTTCTGATTTCTAAGGTTTGCTATGAATGGAACCTAATGTAACTATAAAAGAGACCACGTTTCAAGGCTCAGTTAGATGAAAAAGAATAGATGCATGTTAATTCTCAGTATTTAAAAAATATATCAAATATATGCTTTCTTACAATCATACCCTACAAATACATGCAGATTATTTATATAGTGCATGAAGGGAAATTAATTTGCTCTCTATATATTTACACTTTATCAGGCATGTAACTAGTTTTGGTAATTTCTTCAAACATTAAATATGGGGCAATCCGTGTATCATTCATTCTTTCGTTTTTCAACTGCCAATCAAAAACAAAAAACTAAAAAGGAGATGGATTATTTTAATTTTCGTTTTCTTAATCTGACAAGAAAAACAAATATATGCCTGGTTTTTCATATTTCGATTTTAGGCTCAGATAAAAAAAAACTAAAATAAAATAAATAAACAGGCCACCTGGCTGAATTTGATTTTTCTATTATTATTTTTTTGTATTTATGTGACCCGGAAGTTTTGCGCGCACCTGTTTGGGTAGCTATTTCATTTATCAATAATACTTTTTTATTAATCATGCTTCGATGGCAACACTGCCACCAGCCAGGAAAGGTAGAAGTAGAAGCACGGACATGATGACTCACTTTTGGAAGTCAGTCAGAATGAATGAAGTTTATTTGACAGAAGTAGATTAAATGGTGATAGCTTAGCTTTAGCTAGCTAGCTGGTTATAGTTGCCACTTGAATGAAATAGTGTTGGCTTGAACAAATGTCCAGAGCTTTTGACTGCCACTGCATGTGTTTTTGTGTCGGCTACACTGTTGTATAGTTTACTCTTTCTGATGTAAAGTGCTCTGTGGCTGCTGCCTGAGATGGTTGAGCCATATATTAATAAAGTTTGATTTAAACTTCATTCAAAGGGTTAAAGGGACATCCAGAGGGAAAATGTTTAAACAATAAAAAATAGAATATGACAAATATAGCTGAAAGAGAATACAGGATACATAAGAGACTACAAAAAATAGAATAACTTTAACATCTATATCAAATTATTAAAAACATATACAGTACAGTACCCTCGACTTAAAAGGGAAGAAGCATGAGATTCAATTAAGAATTATCGATAATATCGATAATTCTTAATATCTTATTTTCTCGTCTCGTCATCTGAACCCGCTTTATCCTAACTTGGGTCGCGGGGGTCACTGGGGGCCTTATCCAGCTACAATGGGTGAAGGCGGTACACCCTGTATGAGTCTCCAGTTCATATCAGGGCTGAACATATGTAAACAAGCAATGACTGTCACATTCATTCATTCTTCTTGCTGTGAGGCACGAGTGCTAACCACTACACCACCGTGCTGCCCGTTATCTTATTTTATCTCATCTTATCATGCAATAAGAAAAAAATAGTATAAGTTGTATCCATACACATATATATATAAATATATACACACACATACATATGCATGGACTCATAGGACTGTAAGCCATACGAGTGCAGCCTAATAAATGCAAATAAGTACTCTGTGCATATATTCTTCTTTAAGTGCTGTGTGTCTGGGGAGTTGTATTGGAAATGTTAACTGCCGAGCGTACACTGATCTCTATGTAGAGGAGTAAGTTAGATTTTCTGCAAAAACCCCAATGCTTGCTCTCAAATGCCTGGCTGCCTCTCGCCTGCTAATCTATGCTTTCAGCAGCATGCAATACTTCTTTGAAATGGAGTCAGCTAGTATGAACAAACACCAGCTCCCTGCACAACATATGTACTACACAGGAGCTCACACCGCGTTATATCACCTGTAAGTGGATGTCAGAATAGATGTTGTTCATAATTTATATAAGAAAATGAAATGGGTGTGTTCTAATCATAAGGGTGGTACATTTCACTCATGTTCCATTTATTTTAGATACAACCAAAGGTAGGACAGTAGGTTATGGATGTGGTTTGGACTTTAGCTCTGTGGTATACACACTAGCAGCTTCTCTTTATCATTGTCTTTACTCCTGCCTGAAAGATCTGTAGAAATGTAATAATGGCTCATAATAAACACCCGCCACTGTTCTGATCTCAACACTTTTAAATTCCCTTTAAAAACTAATTTAGTTAAGATTGCTTTTGTTGATTATTTATTTTTATTCTGATTGTTTTTAATGTGTGATTGCTTTGTTTTCTATTGTTTGTTTTAATTCTAGTGGGCTTTTTTTGTGTAGTAGGGCTCTTATATTTTCACTTCATGTAAAGTGTCTTTGATTGCCATGAAAAGCGCTATACAAATAAAATGTTTTATTATAATGTAATAACGACTCATAATGTAATAACTTAAATGTAATAAAAGTGAATAATATAATGATCGACTCATAATAAAATCATAAGCACATAATGTAATCATTTATTACATTATGACCTAAGTTATATCGCAACTCATAATGTAACAATAGTTCATACAGTGAGAAATTGCATTATCACCTTTTTTTTTTACCTTTGCTGCAAAGTGAACTATGGTTAAGCCATGCTTTTGAAGCAATCCTATAGTTTATTCTACTCTACAAAGCAAAAAGGCAGTAAGTCCATTTTTGGCAAAAATTAGTTATTGTGTTTTTCACAACTTTCAAATCATTCTTTGCCATGTAATAAAATAAAAAATTTAATTTAATAATGTCTGTCGTTTTGGAGAAAATTGTTGTGTGTTTGTACAGTAACTGCAAAAAGTACGAGTAAAACAAAGCAAAAAGGCAGTAAAGACCATTACTGTGTTCTTACCAACGTCCATTTAGGATCCTGTGTCAATAGTTTGTGAATCACTTTATTAGACTGAAACAGGTTATGGAATTACCTTATTTTCTGCATTATAAGGTGCACTGGACTATAAGGCACACTGTCAATGAATGGTTTTTATGAAGGTTTGTCATATATAAGGCAAATTAAGTGAAGTCATAATCATGAGATAAAAAGTATAAATTCAAGTAAAAAACAATCCATATACAAGGTGCACTGTGGTTTTTGGAGAACTACTGTAGGTAATATGGAGTATTACAGTATATACATAATATTATCATACATGAGGCAGTATAACAATAGTTATAGTATGACAATGCTGCCTCACTACTGGGGCTGGACAACAGTTTGGTGTTCTGCGCAGTTACTGCATTTTTGCTTTGTAGGGCCGTATAGAGGTTTGAGTCAGTTATTCAATTTTAAGTAAAGCCTACCTGATAATCTACACAAGATTAGTAAATGATTAGTTAATACTAGTACCGTCAATCGATTAAAATATTTAATCACGCTTAATCGCAATAATGCAATAGTTAACTCGTGATTAATCACACTTTAATCGCACATTTTTGTGTCATTGAAACTTATTAAAATACTCTTATCAATGTAGAAAAACCAATAGGCTTGGTTTGTACAACCAGGTTTTTTTGTTAAAAACAAAGTAGAGTTACAGACACTAACATCTGCCATAATCAGATATGATGAACAGGGGAAAAAGATTAAAAAAAATAATAATAATAATAACAATAAAAATAAATAAATAAATAAATAAATAAATAATGATGAAGGTTCAAAAGCAGCCCCTAAAAATAGGCTGATACTAGACATATTTTTTTTTTTACCTTCTTTAACATAAAGTGACACTGTGGTGGTGGTACTTGTAAAATGAAAAAATGCTTTGGAACTCTAGTCATGATTAATCGAGATTTAAAAAATATACAAATAGTTAATCGCGATTAACTCAATTAATCATGACAGCCCTACTTAAGACACTAAATGATTGTTTATTGCACATCTGCATAAAATGTGTACTATTAGACAATGATAAGTAGATGTATTAGGAAGCTGTTACTAATGATAATTACATCCAAATTAACACCGATAATAAATTGTGACAAGAATCATTACTAATGTCTAATTAATCTCACCAAACATTGGGTGGGAGAGATTATTGTAATAACTTTGTGTATCTGTGTGTTTCTGTCTGTGTGTGTGTCTGCAGAGACATATGGTAAATGTTCTGCACTTACATAGTTCTTTTCCACCTTCATGGTGCTCAAAGCGCTTTACATTAGCTTCACATTCACCTATTCACACACACACTCATACACCAGTATGGTGTATAAGGTTTAAGGTCAGTCCTACTGGGAGACTAAGTCAGGCCCAAGAACACTTCGACATGTAGAGAGCCAGAGCGGGGACACAAACCGTCAACCTCTCGGTCATTGGGCGACCCACTCTACCAACTGAGCCACAGCCATATCATGCTATAACTCAATGAATACTTGAAATATCACCATAAAATTACATGAGCATATACATGTTGTTAATGTGCATCACATGCAATGATCTATTTGAATAAAGGTCAAAGGTCAAGGTCACAGTTAACTAAAAGGTCAAAATCCCATTATTGGTTATTACTCAAGAAGGGAGGGTCACATAACTTTCAGATTGGTACCAAACTTTGCAGAATGAAGATTTCTACAACTGCGACCAATAGTTTTTGAGATCTCTGGAGGTCAATGGTGATATGTTGCAAAATTATCTTGTGTAACACTGTGTGTGTCAGGCATAGACATATCACACTGTATATATTATCATAATATTACACGCATATATACATATAATGAAATTATCAATATTGCAAAAGGTCAATGGTCACGTTTGCATTTAGCAGAAAGGTCAAAATTACATTATTGGCTCTGATTCAAGAACAGGTTTTCATAGAAATTTGAGATTGGCACAAAATAGAGGCGAGATTAGGCATTCTCTGACTACTTGTTATGAGTTGCTATATAGTTGAGCTCATAATGTCATAAGTTATTACATTATGCACAAAATTGTTATTACATTATGCACTCATTATTTTATTACATTGAGTCGATTATTACATTATGAACAGGTATTAAAGTTATTACATTATGAGCCGTTATTATGTTATGAGTTGCTATAAGCTCTATTAAAAATCAGACAGAGGTTTGACTTTGGACTCCATTCCTTCTTCTGAAACAGGAAGCAGTGAAGAAAGATTTCAGGTGTTCTGCATTTGTGGTTAAAAAGCAGCCTTTTTCCCTGCTGACTGTACTCTCACATTGCACCATTTGAGAGTGAGATGTGTGTGTGTGTGTGTGTGTGTGTGTGTGTGTGGGCTGACAGAATAGAGCAGAAACAGGTCGTAAGCAGGAGATTGAAATCATGTTTCCTTTTTTTAGGGCAGCTTTTAGTTTCCAAGGTAACTTTAAACATACCGTCTCTAAAAATTTACTGGACCTTGGATGGCAATCCAACTCAATCCACAAACAGGTTTAGAAGGGAAGAATACAATAACAGAAGGAAACAAATAGTCCCACTGATAACCCTGTCGTTGTCGTGTTAATAGAAAGACCATAAAAGAAGGATTTTCTTGAAGCTTTATCATCAAGGCCGTAGGAAATTGGCATGTGCAGGTGGCTGCAGCGCCACCCTCTGGAGCACAGGACAACATCTTGTGAATGTAGAAATTCTATAATTAAACTAACACACACACACACACACACACACACTGATCACTATTAGACTTTAATCACTTGTACCTTGTGCCAGTATCAACTAGGGCTGTGACAATATGCTTTTATGACGATTTGATTCTTTTGCGATTTGATTTAAATTGTGATTCTTTGATATTCCTGATTTTTCACTTGCTTTTTTAACACCAGACCATGTGAAAAAGCTGAATGATGATGCCTACTTATTTTCCAGAATTCATCTCAAATGTTCTGGAAATTATGTAAAAACCTTTTTCTTTTTTTTTTACAGCATGCACAGGTGGGGTGGGGGCCCCAGGGATTTCTTGCTTGAAGCCCCAAGAGACCCTAACAATGCCCCTGTGCACAGGTCGAGGCGAGCTGAGCAGATACTACTGGAAATGGGGCACTAGTCTTCAAGTGAATCTGACAAGCTGTTCTATTCACAGCTACTCTTTTGTGCTATTTCATAAATGACAAATTGAATATACATACAGTCTGTTCACCTATATGCACTCACTCCCCCACCTCCCCCTTCTCCTTTTACGCACAGTGCGACTGTCAGCTCAGTAGAGCTCAGACACACTGGAGTTTGGGCTCTGACTGAACTACGTAGACTACACTATGTCCTTTGAATATCTGGCTGTTGAGTTTAAGACACAATTATCCCTGCTTATAATCACAGTATACAGACCACCCAAACACTCATCACTGTTCTTTCAGGAATTCTCAGAGCTGTGGCTCAGTTGGTAGAGTGGGTCGCCCAATGACCGAGAGGTTGGTGGTTCGCGTCCCGGCTCTGATTGTCCACATGTCAAAGTGTCCTTGGGTAAGACACTGAACCCTGGCTTAGGCCCCCAGTAGGACTGACCTTAGACCTTAGAAACCTACTGGTGTATGAGTGTGTGTATGAATGGGTGAATGAGAGGCTAATGTAAAGTGCTTTGAGCACCATGAAGGTGGAAAAGCGCTATATAAATGCAGTCCATTTACCATTTATCTCACTAAGTATCACCAGATGTGAAAGACTAATAATACACGGGGATTTAAATATTCATATTAATAAGAAAAATGACCCCAAGGCTTTAGCGCTCATGAACCTAGTGGACAGCTTTGGACTGGAACAGCTTGTAAAAAACCCCACACACCGACTTGGAAACACCCTTGATTTAGTGATAACTGCAAGAGTTAACATTGACAAGGTTGCAGTAATTGAAGTGCCCATATCTGACCATCACTGTGTGTACTTTGACGCCAGCCTTATGTTAACAGAGAAGAGAAAACAGGCTGTAGTCAAAAAACGGGTATTGAATGACAAAGCTGAAGAAAAGTTTATGAACATAATGCGAGCAGTGGCACCTAACAACACCTGCTCTTTAAATTCCATGGTGGACAATTTTAACAAGACACTATCATCTGCTTTGGATGTTGTTGCTCCGTTAAGAGTCAGAAAGAAGTCAAATGACATAATCTCCCCATGGCTAAGTAACAGTAACTGTCAGTCAAAACAAACAAACCTGTCAGAGAGCTGAGAGAAAATGGAAAAGCACCAAACTCACAGTTGACTCTGAGGCATATAAACTTGCAATTACCACCTACAATCAACCCATTCGAGTTGCATGAAAAGATTACTTCCCCAAAATTATCACAGAGAATGCTGGAAATTCCAAAATATTATTCTCCACTATCGACAAGCTACTTAACACTCTCCCCACCCCCCTCCAGCCCTCTGCATCCAAGTGCGAGGAGCTGGTCGTGTTTTTTGAAAAACAAAATAACGTCAATCAGGTCCAGTATTAACTTCAGCACATTAACAGATTGTGTCTACAGGCCCTGTGCTGTTACCATGGGAACATTCACCTGCATTACATCAGCAGAACTCTACAGAACTGTCAGGGAATGTAACTCCTCAACCTCATGTGTCGACCCAATACCCACTGTATTTTTTAATAAAAGATTCTACAGTGTCTCAGATCATTTACTACAGATTATAGACACATCTCTCCTAACTGGTATTTTTCCAGATGCCTTCAAAACAGCTGTTATCAAACCCTTACTAAAGAAGCCTAACCTTGACACTAACGATTTGGCCAGTTTTCGTCCTATATCTAATCTGCCGTTCATGGGCAAAGTACTAGAAAAGATAGTCCCTGGTCAAATAAATAACTATCTCAAAGAGAATAACTTCTTAGAGGAATTCCAATCAGGCTTCAGGGCACTGAGACCGCCCTCACCAAAATTATTAGTGACCTCAGACTTAACTCTGATGCTAATAAGGTCTCAATCTTGGTCCTCCTTGACCTAAGCACAATCAATCATGACATCCTGTTAATTGGCTGGAAGAGCGCGTAGGTCTTTCTGACAGTGTACTACAGTGGTTCAAAACATATATTTAGGGAAGACAGTACTACGTCAGGCTTGGAGATCACGTGTCAAACAAACATGACACATGCTACGGGGTTCCACAAGGGAGCTGCCTAGGTCCGCGACTGTTCTCCTTATATATGCTACCACTTGGAGATGTCATTATAAAACATAATGTTAGCTTCCGTAGCTACGTGGATGACACACAAATATACATCTCTGCAGAATCCAATGATGTAACAGCCATCCATTCCATTACGAACAGCCTTATGGAAATAAATCAGTGGATGAGCAGACATTTTCTGAAATTAAATGAGGACAAAACAGAAATTCTACTTGTCTAAAGCAAAAAGAGAAATGCTGATGAGTAGGATGGGCAAACTCGCCTCCTGGATCTAGGAGTCACTCAAGACTTAAACTTTAAGTCCCATCTAAAGAAAGTCACTAAAACATCATTCTTCCACCTTAGGAACATAGCCAAAGTAATACCAATTATAAATCAAAAGGATGCTGAAAAACTGGTCCATGCTTTTATCTCCCGCAGACTGGACTATTGTAATGCACTCTTTGCAGGCTTCCCTCCAAAAAGTAGTTGCTGATTTATGTCAAGTAAAGATGCTAACTAGGATATAATGTCCCTGCTCGTGATGTGCGGATCAATCCGAAAATATCGATACCTCCGATACCGGATTTTTGTGCTCTAAAATGGATTTCTATTTGAAACTAGACCTATGCAGTCATCTCCAACTCCTAAAAGTATATCCCCAAAACACCATCCTTCCAGTCACCCATCATTTGCGCCATTCTTGTCCACCCATTCCTAAACATATATATATATATATATATATATATATATATATATATATATATATATATATATATATATATATATATTAAATACAAAATATAAAAGAATGAGTTCATGTGCCTGACCTACAGCATGAGCATAATGAATTTGGTGGCAATGAGTCCATCCAGTCAAAAGTTATGGAACAGACAAAATTTGGCCATCATGAAAGTTTTGACCTCCAAAATCTCATCAGTTCATGTACTAGTTCTAATCTGTTCGTAGAGCATTAGTACACCGAATTTGGCACAAATCCATCCAGCTGTTCAAAAGTTATCGTGTTAACATGAAAGACCTCTCTGAACGCTCTGTGTTTCGGGGATATAAATATCAATACTTTTTATGTGTACATCATTTGAGGTAAAGTCGATCTACCAGGAACATGGTGAAAACTATCTTAACTATTGACACGGTGCCTAAATGACAGACAGTTGGTGGGTCTAGTTTTTCTTCCACCTGCGTAAGTGCGTTGGATGTTATTGAAATGTTCAGTATTTTCAAGTTAATGGTAGGGTGGGAGATCTTGGAAAACATGGTCCAGCAATTCAACACAAGTGAGATTTTGAAAATATACACTCCCTCCTCTTCTTCAGCCCACCCCTCGAAACCACACCATCACAATTCATGGATATATAGACACCGAATTTGGCACAAATCGCAGGCTATCTCGAGCGGTCACGAAAGTTCACGACCATACGCGAGAACTCACGTCGATTAGACAATAACCAATACCATGGTGGCTATTTTCATCAACATCTTTCATTTTGTCACTGACAGGGTGAATACCATACCCATGACCCATTACTATGTCCACATATTATATTATCATAACAGTATCATCTTACCTATTGAGTAGAAACATGGTCACCTTAGCATGGGTTTGGAGCCCCTTTTCCTTTTTCAGCTGACGCCAGCGCTGGAAAGCCATAGAGATTACCACCCTTGTCCTGTTCCATTCTTCGCTCAGATTCCTCATGGCCATAGGTTTTTCAAACAGTTTTTACTTTGGTTTTGGGATGGGGGTGGGGAGTGGACTTATCAGTAAAGTAAAGTAGTTTATTTGTCACTATACACTGTACAACGAAATGTGTCCTCTGCATTTAACCCATCCTTGATGCCATTGGGGTAACCTAGGATCAGTGGGCAGCTGTAGAGCTAGGCTAATGTTCAGAATCACCTGGCTGGAGGATGTATCAGCAGTCAATCAGTGTAAAGATGATCAGTACACTGATTGGCCAGAGTTTTCCTCTGGTTCCACCCACTTGACTGGACTAAAACATTTGGGTTTTTTTGCAAACATTGCGTGATATGGGATCGTAAAGAGGTTTTCAATCATCGTGTTCATGGAATAATAATAATAAACATGGAAGTTTTCATCTTTATACTAGTTCTGAAGAATTAACTAAGAATCTATTTTAATGTTTTTATAATTGGAGTAATTTTTTTTCAGAGTTGGAAACATTATTTTCACAGATTTTGTATGAATGTGTCCTGTGGATTTTCTATTGTCTATTTCTATTTTCTATGTCAATATGCTTCAGTTTAAAATTAACTAAGTAATTAATCTGCTTTGTAATCTTAAGGAAACTAGGACTTGAAATACTCTTTTTTTAGATTTAAAAACAGGTGTAGTTGCATAAAATATCGGAATCGATATCACCGATACCAGACTGAATTTTACTTGGTCTCAGATCATAAAGGAAATCAGTAGTATCATCACTACCAGTAAGCCAGAAAGAGGTCCAACCATTTTCTTGAAAGATGGGGTGGGAGGTGGAAATATTTACAAAAAATAACAACTTTTAATTGTTATGTCTATGTTGAGTTAAAACTAAGCTTAATGTCAATGATTTAAACAAAAACCAATGTGCAAATATTTGGTGAAATACATTTAGGGTCATTCATGGGGGCCCCTATGGTCCTGAGCCCCAACACCACACAACCACACAGGCTTGACTATGTGTTGCACAATACGAGACTGATCTGGTTAAAGAACAAAAAAGTAGATTAAAGAAAATAAGCAGCCTAGTCA
Source organism: Siphamia tubifer (assembly GCA_020466265.1). Lineage (NCBI taxonomy): Eukaryota > Metazoa > Chordata > Actinopteri > Kurtiformes > Apogonidae > Siphamia > Siphamia tubifer. The sequence goes on along the minus strand of CM035785.1, from coordinate 24,795,858 downwards.
CCATAAGAAGCACAGAGAAATATTAACACAGACGGATTTGTTTCACACACACACATGTGCTTTGTAAGACATACTGCTCTTCTTTTAATCTTGGACCCAGAATTCTGAAACAAAATTAACTGTCAAGGCATCCCATTATTTTTTTTTTATAATCCTGGATCCAACACTGATTGTGAAAATTATAAGAGAATAATTATAATTACATTTGCAATTATAAGAAATAATATAAGTAAGTGACAGGAAAGTCAACTTGAATTAATTAAGACATTTCATCTTCACAGTCAGAGGAGGAAGAATGTGCAGAGTGAAGTCCCACCCAATGCTGCTTGCAGCTTTAATAGTGTGTAGTATAATATAGTATAGTACTGGGGTCTGTTTGTCTGTCTGTCTGTAAGATGACTCAAAAAGTTATAGATTAATTTTCAGGCAATTTTCAGGAAAGGTTGTTACTTGCACAAGGAACAAATTATTAAATTGTAAGGTGACTGATCTGCCTTGGTAGAGGTGTGTGCTCGCCAAGTGATAGTTTTATATACAGTATGTTATCTGTTATTTAATACAGTGTATATATTAGGGGTGACACGGTTCACAAAAGTTGCAGTGTGTTATGTATTGCAATTTGAGGTCTGCAGTTTTATTGTGTTTTTATTTTATTTTAAATACCCTATACTTGGGCATATGATATTTACCTTAAGTAACCATGGTTCAGGATACAGCATTTAAGAGAGGATAAAATTATAGTTATAATGAAATAATCATAGTAACAGTAAGAGCTTTGTAATAAGTGTTAACAAAGTTGTCACATGTAGATGGCAGTGTTTCTTCAGTAGACCACTGATAGAACTGGTGTGTATATTGATCATGTGCACAACAAGAATGTGATGTCAGACTACGTTGACGATGAGCTGCGAATGATGCTTTATGCTAGCAACACCAATGTTTTATTCATAGGCCAAGAACAACAATACAAACTTGTGCATGAAACACGCAATTCAATTAAACAATGACTAGAGCTGGAGACGAAGCAGTTAAGGCAAAACTACAATGAAAAGTAAGAAATAATGATGCATCAGTCAGACTGATGGAACTGACAGAGAAAGTCTGAAAAACTTCACAAGTTGATGAGAGTTAAAGGTGACAGTGACAACAGGTTATATGCAGCGTGTAAAGCTTGTAAACTATTACTGAACTATTCCACTGAATCTGAAGAGGGACACATGTAAAGGAAAACTCAGTGATAATTGAGCCTACGTTTATGGACATACTATCAGTCTTTTTGCTCATTATTGTTACGGTTTATCCTAGTTAGAAATGTTTCAAGGCCACTGTGGGGTATCAGATTATAATGCAGACATGATGTACAGGTTCCAGGTAGTTTGTGGAGTGGATTATTTCCAAAAAAGACTGTGCTTCACATCTGTTGTAGGTTTTATGGTTTGTATAAGTAAAGAAATACAATAGTACCTTTATAAGATTACACATGATGCTTATATTAGCATGGCTAATTATACTCTAACACAGGTGACAAATAGCTAACCAGACATGGTTAGCTACATGTAATGACTAAATAGACACCTCAGTCTCCACAGACACATTGTTATATTAACACACTACGCTGGAACCGACAACCATGACTAAATTATAAACATAAAGAATGTTTCACAATGAAAAATAGCTCTCAACTATCCATTATCTTATCTGTGATTAGCACAGTACCACATTATGCACTGTTAGCAAAACTCTGTTGAACTATGTGGACATTCTTCATATCTAACATTCAACAGGTCACATAGAAACAAGAAATACTGAGAACTAACAGTATCTGAACACACAACAACGTCCAATGTCACAAACAGTCTACAAAAATAAGTAGATACTTCCAAGCCTTTTTTTTCTCTCTCCTGCAGGGTGAGAGAAAAAGAGGGTGAGAGGGTTGTCTGTGCAGACACTCCGGCTCACACTTCAGTTAACTACACAGGTGTGTTCACAAGTGTTTCATGCAAAGGACACATGGATGAACAGCGACTCATGTGAACAGTCTCTTTTTTTCTCTGAGAGTGTGATGAAAATTCACTCCTGTCCCAAATGACCATGTCATGCTCTATTACATATGGGTATTCGACTGCTAGTTTGTTTTTACGTGAAGGTCTTAAAAGTGGATGCTGCAGTTTGCACACGTACCACACCGCAACAGGCATGGTGCAGGTTTTTTTTCCAAAATCGTGCCAAGCCTAACATATGTATATACAGTATATATATATATATATATATATATATATATATATATATATATATATATATATATATATATATATATATATATATACATATATATATATATATATACATATATATATATATATATATATATATATATATATATATATATATATATATATAAGGCGCTCTGTTGTTTTGGGAGAAAATCTAAGTCTTTTAAGTGCACCTTATAGTCCAGAAAATACAGTAATATACATAAGCCCCCTTGATCTGCACTTATATCGTTGTTTTCCACCTTCATGGTCCTCAAAACACTTTACATTAGCCTCACATTCACCCATTCACACACACTCACACACCAGTAGGTTTCGAAGCTTCTGTCAGTCTTACTGGGACACTTTAACATGTGGACAGTCAGAGCTGGGATGTGAACCTCTGACCCTTTAGTTGTTGGACGATCCACTCTACCAACTGAGTCACAGTTGCTCATCCCCCTTTGGGTCTCAGTAATGTTCGCATTCTCTCACCATAGTTAGTAATGTTCATATACAGTACACACACACAAACACACACACAAACCATGCTTTGCCTGAAATCCAACCTGGATTGGATTGTTCAATAACATGGATCAGTCTAGATAAATAAATTAGCTTTACCCCCACCCCCCACCCCCACCTTCACGTGCACATCACAGGCCTGTGCAAATTGTTAGCGCCCACTCCCTGTAATGTGATATTAGAACAATTAGCAATTAGACCCTATACCACGCTGGTACATTGAATTTATGTTTCTGTCTGCGTCGTTTCCCGATGCGATGGTGCTGGGTGTCACTGGGAAATTTTATCACTGCTTGGGTAATGGAATCGTGGAGAGAAGTGGGAGGGGTCTGAAAGATTGTGTTGTCAGGATTTACTGACAGATGAGCATGGCCTTTCTTTGCAGACCACACACACACACACACACACACAAACACATATATATATATACATATATATATATATATATATATATATATATATATATATATATATATATATATATATATATATATATATATATATATATATATATATATATACAGACACACACAAACCTTTTTCTCTTCACATTCAGTGTAATGAGCTTTATGAGTATGAACGTTCACAAACATATTGCAAACAATTACAGTCACTGACATGTTATTCAGATAAATGATATTTGATCATTCCTAGTTTCTATACATATATGCATGATTTCATTTGCAACACTATAACCGAACAACAATAAAACACTTATAATTATATCAATGTGGGACTGTATTAAGATATAAATATAATGAGGAACGTAGTTAAACTTGTCATGTGTTGATGGAATGGATTTCTCTTTACTTCTGGCATATGTTGATGTATTTTGCTGGAAGTTTTCTCTCTGCAGTTACTGAATTAAAAAGTCAGTAAGAGAATGCAATAAATTCTTTTATTGTATTTTCCAGACTCTAAGGCGCACTTAAAAGACTTTCATTCTCTCCAAAAATGACAGTGTACCTTATACATGGATTAATTCTGGGGATTAATTCTTTTTATCTGATCACTTTGACTTTTTATCTCATTATATTGTTCTTTTTATCTGATTTTTTTTTACTTTTATCTCACAATTTTGACTTTTTATCTCATTTATATCTCTATTGTGACTTCTCTTAATGCCCCTTATAGTCCCGTGCGCCTTGTACGTGAAAAACTTCTAGAACCATTCATTGACAGTGTGTCTTATAGTGCAGAAAATACGTTACATTATTTTAACAAACAGGTATATTTTTTGTAGTGCAGAAGCAAATACTAATTTGTCTTTGCATCAATAACAGAGCAGATACACTTGTAATTACTTTGGTTAGAGATTCTACAAGGCTCACAGGAGACTGTGAACATACATTTTTGTCACTGCCTTGGAAACATAACTAAAATGTATTAGTTAATCTGTGGTGACGTTTACTGTTCCCTCGATAACACAGTATAGGCTCAACAGGTGTGTGCAAAAAATAGTTTTTACTCTAATCTACATATAATTCTACAAATGTGTGTCTGTATTGTGTCCTGTTTGTCTGTGGAAGGTTTAACACAACTCCACCAAATGATCCGACATTTGGAGGGTGACTTTCCAGTACAATGGTGGATTGCAGTGTAAAGTTTCACACCATTACGACATAAAACAACAAATATATTATACTCATTTCATTGCTCTTTCTAACTTTGCCGCTCTAAGCATTGACGCGTACATTGCCTACGTCCCAACCCCCTGATTTGGCTACAGTTGTGCCATAGTGCATTACGAATGACAATTAACTGCTGTTATGGACTTTCACAGTTGAGACCGAGGATATTTTTATGAGTTTCAATTCAATTCAATTTAATTTTATTTATAAAGCCCCAAATCACAACAAAGTCATCTCACAGGGCTTTACAAAAACACAATCAACTACAGAGATATATGAAAAGTTTGCATTTGCACAAGTTAAGCAACATCTGTAATTCATTGTATTAGCAGGTGGAAGGTCTCATTCACCTTCAACTTAACATTGTACCAGTCTTAATGACTGTAGGCTACATTACTATCTGGCTCATCCACGTTCAGCTTTATTACTTCACTTTTAATCCCTTTTTATTTTTGGTTTATTTGTTGTTAGCTGTAGTTTAGTAAGCGGCGCCACATTGCCCAGTTTACTGCTTTTCATGCATTCAAGTCTGAAAGTAAACAGTGGCATTTGAGTGTGGGATGAGCGACTCACGGCTCACTTCACTGCCGTAATAATATATCTTGCAACAGTGCGACTTATATATGGTTAATTGTGGTTGTGCTTAGTGACTTGGAATTTTGCCTATTTGTGTCATAATTAAATTTTTTATCTCATATTTGACTTTTTATCTCCTAATTCATAGTTTTTCATCTCATAATTTAGATTGTTTATCTCATAATTTTGACTTTTTATCGTATACTTTTGACTTTTTGTAGAAATGTGTAGCCATTTCACACTTATCGTCACACTACAGCAGGGGTGTCAAACTCATTTCAGTTCAGGGACCACATTAAGCTAAATTTGATCTGCAGTGTAGCCGGACCAGTGAAATAACAGAATAATATAGAAAAAATGTCAACTCCAAACTTTACTCTATGTTTTATAACATTTGTGGTTAGCTGTAGTTTAGTAGGCGGAGCCACATTTCCCAGTTTCCTGCTTTTCGTGCATTCTAGTCTGAAAGTAGACAGTGACATTTGAGTGTGGGATGAGCGACCAGTGGCTTACTTCACAGCCGTAATAATAATATATCTTGCTGGGTGTTGATTGGTGTGGCCTGCATTAGCATGACACAAACCACTACAGTGGTAGGCTGTCTGCTCCACCTGAAACTGGGCTTTACTAATTCCACCAACAGTAACAACTGACAACATTAGCATTATCATACTCACAGATTCCAGTACATGTAGCAGGCACTGAAAAGTGTGCCTTTTTATTTAGTTATTTGTTGTTGATTTTTTTCTTCTTGTTCCTTTGTGAGCATTAATATCTTTGTTGTTTGTTTTTTCATACAATATTTTGGTTGAAGCTAGGTTATATTATTTATATGTTGAAAAATTGTCAATGAATGACGTAATGCCGTGCCTGGATGGCCAGGTGACCTATATAAAGCGGAAGACGTACCTGGTTAGGTGTGGACTGGCAGCATTCATTGACAGATGAGTTGGCAGTGTCTGTAGGACCTTAGTAGCTCCTAATGTTTTGGTTGGAAGGTGCACACGGTAAGGGAAGATGTATTCTTTTATGTACTGTGTGTTTATTCTGAGGATCTTATATTGGGATGCTTATGAGTTGGGGAATATGACAGTGTTAAACATGTATTGTTTATTTCATTTCAATTTTTCATGTATGGTGTATGATGTATGGTGTACAAGAAAAAAAAAAACATCACAGGGGCAGCTACAGTACACACTTCCAAAACAGCCCAAAATAATTATTATAGTGTTTCTTTCTGCTACTTTCAAACTCATTTCACCCACTTCCACAACACAGTAGTAGAAAACAATCTCACATTTTCTACAGGCTCTGCACTAATATAACCAAAACAAGCATGAAAAAACTGACCAGACTAACTTCTATCTTTCCCACTTGCACTGTTTTGCCTTTTTTTTTTTAACCATGTCCACATCAGAAACGATAGAAAAGGCACTTTCAAATGTCCCAGAGTCTAAGCAACAGTGAAAACGAAGTGTTTATTGGCTGTGTTTATTGTCAAAACACATTATTCTGCTTTGGCAGTAATAAAGGCCTATAAATACTACCTGTCCAGGAAGGCCCAGTAATTCCTCTGTGTTGTTATTTAATCACTGTTGCAGGCAGCTGATAACAGAAAAATAAAAATATTTCAAATAGAAAAGCAGACTCCACCAAGGCAGATCAACCCCCCCACTTTAACATCTGCCCTGACCTGAGTTATCTTGCTAACAGACAAACAGATAAACACAGAGAAAAACATGGCCAGAACATATATTGGCAGAATAATAACAGCAACTGCCCTGGTTGATCGTACATTAGTCGCTGCTAGCCGCTAGCAGTAGCGACTAATGTCAACAAACAACATCTTAATGTGTATAGGTAAACCATATTACAACAGTGTAATTGAACATTTAACCACAAACTAATGCTAGCACATCCACAAAAAAGTTAGCTTTGGAACATACCTCTGACCAAGTGGTCACTGCAGACATGGCCATCAGCATTAGCATTAGCATTAGCAGACTGCTCCTCCCAACTGCAAACGTGGATTTAAAATCCATTTTTTGCCTGGTTTTTCTGTGAGCTTTTTCCATTTTTGACAATCTTTGATACAACTTTTGCTTCTATGGGTGGGAACGACTGGTGCAGCCGTAAACTACACAAAACATAGACGTTTTCCCAATGGAAAACTCACTGGGCTTCACTCCCTGCGCTCCATCTGAAAATTGTGTGCTGACGATATAGCAATATGACGTCACATGAAATCAACCTATTCAACATTCTCTGGATATGTCATAATAGCTAATGCTACAGTTACTATTATTGAGTAAAAATATAAAATTAATTACTGTGCTGTGTCATCTCATCACCACAATGCACTTTCTCATTACCACAATAGTTTCACATCTTGTGAAAATCACACAGAACTGATACAAACACTGCTTCTTAATATTGCTAGCAAACAGAAGCACTGTATGTGTTATCAAAATGGACATTTACACTGCAACATGTGCTGACATAGGAATACTTCTAAAAGCTTTGGTTACAAAAACAGCCGTATTATTGTGGACATTAGGCACACAAGCCACTCATACACACACACACACACACACAGTGTCACATAATATCACATAGAGCAGTGGCCTCTTATATATAAGTTGCTAGTTCAGCAGAAGATGAAACAGGGCATAAGATAGATTATGTTGAATATGAAAGGTTAACAAGTGTGAAGAGGGAGGGAGGTGGAAATGGAGAGAGAAAAAATAGAGTCTTTTTGTGTGTTGAATTTTGTTTGTATGGACAGTTTGACTAGTGTAGAATATACCCAGGATGATCCATTAGACACAAGTGAAATGTTATAAGATGTGTTTGTGAATCTGAGATACACTGTCTGTATCACTAATTGTCTTGTTGTGCGTTATGTGTATTCATGAGTGTGTAAAGTCTCTGAGATTTAACATTAAGGCTATATAACATTTAATAGCAAACAATGAAATAACTCATCTGAAACCTGTGCAATTAAAAAGCTGAACAATCTCATCTGAGCTGACATTTACAGGAGTGCTCCACACATCTTAAAAGCATACACAGATCCATGCACTTGTCTTTGCACTTTCTCCAGACTATGGAGACATATATGCAGCACACATGAATCCACTGCCTGTGGTGTATTCTGGGTTATCTAAGATCCCATTTCAGGGAACGCCTGGATAGGTTTCCCACTTGGGAAAGAAAGAAAAGGAAATGGATTGTAGGGCCATCTACTGATTGATAAACCATGTATGCAGTTTCTTTGGCTAACCCTCTGAGTATATGAAAGTGGTTGTTAAATCATTCTAGTACTGATGGACCTGGCTGAACCAGTCTGCTTGCCTTTCTTTCAAATCTCTATAGTAAAAACATGAACAACTGTGGTGTTTCATGAGCCAAGAACATACTTTTATAGTCATTTGATTTATTTTGAAAAGATAAAAGAATGATAAGAAATATTTTCTTTGTATATTTACTTTATTATTTTATATTCATACCTGAAAATAATGGATTTACTAGTGCCAAGTAAATGTAAAGCATGGTTAATTTCATGTAAAATAAAGAGAACTACCAGTGGCATTCTTTTAATAAGGTTTTTGGCATATGTGTTTTGTGTTCATACTGTAGGACACAAGACAAAGAAACAGGCAAGATTTAAAAAAAAAAAAATGATGCTTTTAGAATGACATTGTATTCTTCTGATAACGCAGTGTTAATGTTATATGTGATTACTTTTGTATTTTCAATTAATTAAATATGAGATGGAGGCAAATAAATGAGATGATTTGTTTTACTCTGAATTCTATTATCATGAAATTAAATTAAACAAAAAGCAGTGGCATGTACTACAAGTATTACACTTCATACCCTGATAGTAAACTATCACAGTAGAACTCCACCATAATACCACTAGCTAAATTAAATAAACCCAAGGAGCTAAATTATTTTAGACCAGTTGCTCTTACATCCCTGGTGATGAAGAATTTTGAAAAAAAATCCTTAATGCTGAAATTATGTAACCTGACTCACACCAAGATGTATGGATGCTTCACATGGCTGATCACAGCTTACATCTGGGAAAGCACCATTAGCTTCATTAAAACTTTCAAAACCATTCTCTGTTCATCTTTTAAAGAATCAATATGTGGTAGTTTCCACAACACCATTGAAATTGCGGAATCGAAGCCGAATTCAGTCTCCTCCATGCTAGCTGTCATGTTTTTCAAAGCTACAGTGTCAAGAGTCTCCCTTACATCATAACTGTTAAAATCACGCCCATTGATCTTGATTGGTCCATCCACAATTTGAATAGAAACAACAGACTGTCTACAGTGCTTTACTAGACCCTTGTGTGAAGCTCACGACTCTGAGGCTAGAAATGATGTCCTTGGTCACTGGGAAGCTGGATCCATTACAGTTTGCTTAATAAACTAGTAGAAGTGTGAATAACGCAAAAGTTTTTATTTTAGATGCAATATACAAACACATGGCAACACCTTAGACTTTTATTTACAGACTTTTCTTCTGCTTTTAACCAAATGCAGCTGCATATTCTGATTGAAAGACTAGCAAACGACTTTCAATCATCAAATCAACTATTGCTGCTGCTTTTACATTTTTTAACAGACAGAACACAAAGAGTCTGAGTAAATGGTCGTTTGTCCCAACCTATTACTTATTACTTACTTACCAAATACTGGCTTGCCACAAGGATGTGTACTCTCTCCCTTGTTATTTATTTTGTAAACAGGTCTTCCCAACAGGGGAGCTACCTGGTCCAGTTTTCAGATAAGACTGTGCTGCTATCTTTGTTCCAAGGTCCATATTCCAGTCAGCATTGCTAGCGTTGACATCATTTGTGAAGTGGTGTGACAATAACTTTGGTTCTTCCTTAGCCAACTTAAAATCTATTATCAGCTCCTTTGTTTTATCTACATTTAAATCTACAAAGGCAAGTGTCATACATGAGGGGGATGTGGAAATCATTGATTCTTACAAATACTTAGGCACAATATTTGACAGTGAGCTAAAATTTCATGGTAACTGAGACCATTTTCAAAAAGGGACAACAGAGAGTTCATCCGCTGAGTTCAAGTTCTTTTATCAGTCTTTTATTGAAAGTCTTTTAACTTTTTCTTGTTTATGTTGGTTCAATAGTTTATCAGTCAAAGACAAGAAGAGTCTCATTAGCATTGTCAACACTTCATCTAACATTATTGGAACACAGTTAAACAGTTGTGGGTGTTCTTTTTAACAAACAGGCGGTCCAAAAGGCCACAAGTATCATCAGAGTAATCATGTTTTAGCAGGAGAATCCTCCTTAATGCCCTCTGACAGGTGCTATTATTCTGTCAGGACAAAAACAAAAAGGTATTTAACTCCTTCATCCCTGCAACCATTAGATTATTGAATAAGATGGGAGGGCAAGAGTAGACGAGTGAGAACTGGATCTATTAAACACTAATTATCACTGACAGGTCTAGTATTTTTATTTATTTTTTTACTTTTATTTATATTATTATTGTTGATTGAGTTATTCTTGGTTGATGGAGACTGGGACTGTAAACTGGGACTGGAACTTAATTGCTCATTGATCGGACAATTCAATTCAATTTTATTTATAAAGCCCCAAATCACAACAAAGTCGTCTCACAGGGATTTACAGAAACACAATCAACTACAGAAATACATACAAAAGTCCCAAGCATCCCCTGTCCTTAGACCCTCCTTCTCGGCAAGAAAAAACTTCAAAACCCAGTGGGAAAAAGTAGAAATCTTGAGGAGAACCACATTGAAGGAGAGATCCACTCCCATGGATGGACAGGCTATAGATGAACATTTATTCATCTATATTCCCCCTCCTTCATTTATAAATGAAGGAGGGGGGGCAGGTTCATCCACCAGACAGGCGAGGGAGGAGGTCCGGGGTCACAGGTCAGCACAGGGCACAGGCGAGTCACCACAGATCCTGTCGTCCATGGCTCCCCATGCGGACACTGCTTAGAGAGCTGCCACTCCCACCCAGAGGGGGGAGGGAAGTAGGGAAAAGGTGAACATAAACCAACATGTCAAAGTAAAAGCCCAGAGCTCCAACAAAGACAAAAACCACAGAGAGACTTACAAAAATAAGACAAAAACAAGACACTAGATACTGAAATTATTACCGTAGATATTGCAAAATCCTTGAAAATTTAATTCTTTATCCATTCTTTATACTTTCATTTGGTACCAATTTTGCTGAGCTTTGAAAGGTCAATCTCAAGGTCATGATGTTTAAAATACCCAGTTGTTGATCATAAGTCACTCAATTTTGCAGACAGAGAAAAACAAGTATCAGTTTATAAAATGTGAAAATATAGGCCGAAGTTTTCTATCAACGATCTCCAGCAATGCATTACCTAAATAAGGCATAAAAGCTTTCTATTGTTTAACTTGTTTTAAATAGTAAATGGTCTGCACTTACAGTATATAGTGCTTTTCCACCTTCATGGTGCTCAAAGCGCTTTACATTAGCTTCACATTCACCCATTCACACACACACTCATACGCCCGTACAGTATCTTTTTACCTCATGAAAATGAGGATCGTTTGGCAAAAGAAAATCTTACACTTTTGAAAGATCTTACAGAAGATTTTACATCTTACACCCACATTTGTATATTTCTTGGTGTTATATTGAGCTGTTGGTTGTTCATGAGTCAGTATTTACATTTCTGGTCTAATATGACTCGAGCTTCGCTCCTTTGTGCTCACACATCCGCTTTGAGTGTCTGTCATGCTCTCCAAAGGTTTCAAATATGGGCTCAGGGACTGGGTTCTGCTTACAGCAGGATGCTTTTACTCTGCATCTTAGAAAATCCTTAAGCAAAGTGTGTTCGCTAGATAAACCAATACAGCCTTACTTTATGCAGTACTGCCTTGTTATGCTGCAGCTGTCAAAACGGCTGCTTACGTCTGGAGAAGACTCAGCATTTTTAAGCACTGGCTCTTAAAAACAGGCGAAGCAGAAAGAAGTGAGAGGAACATTTCACCAATTAATAAAACAAAAAGAGAGGAATCTAAAGATAGGTTTGAAGACAAAGGTTCAGAAAGAAGAGAACAGGTGTAGAAAAGGAGAAAGATGAAAGACAGAGATAGATGAGCTGCCCAGTTTGATAACGGTTTGGAAAATTGAGACCCTGAGGATCTATACTGTCAACCACCCTTAATGGCTGCTTTAAGGAGGCACATGTCACATGATACCAAATGGAAAATGCATTTGGGGACAAGATGTGTCCTGATCTGGTTGTGAATTTGAGAAATGAATATGGAATGACTCCTCATAAAAGCAGGAAAAAATTTAATTCAACCATCTAGAATTAAAGTGTGAATCTCTCTTTCTCTCTCTCTCTCTCTCTCTCTAATTTCTTAAATCTATCAAGTCTGTTTATAACTATTCACCCAGTGTCCCCTTTCCAACTCTCCCAGCAGTATCCGCATAAGGAGCCATAGACAATAGGATCTGCAGTCACTCACCTGTGTCCTGTGCTGACCTGTGACCCCAGACCTTCTCCCCCACCATCAGCTATCTGATGGATGGACTTGCCCCCTCCTTCCTTTCATCTACAAATGCACGCCCATCTATAGCCTGTCTGTCCATGGGAGTGGATCTATTCTTCACTGTGGTTCTGCCCAAGATTTGTTCTTTCCCACTGGGATTTGGAGTTTCTAATCTCACCCAACATTGGTTCGGAGAGATTATTGTAATCACTATCTGTGTGTATCTATCTGTGTGTGTGTGTGTGTGTGTGTGTGTGTGTGTGTGTGTGTGTGTGTGTGTGTGTGTGTGTGTGTGTGTGTATAACTCAATGAATACTTGAGATATCACCATGAAATTACATGGGCATATATGAACATATAGCTAATTTGCATCAGATCCAACTATCTATTTAAGTAAAGGTCAAAGGTCAAGGTCACAATTAACTAAAAGGTAAAAATCACATTATTGGTTATAACTCAAGAGCAGAGGGTCACAGAACCTTCAGTTTTTTACCAAATGATGTGGAATGAAGATTTCTACAATTCTCATAATTGGTGTTATCACCTATGACCAATAGTTTTTGAGATCTCTGGAGGTCAATGGTGATATGTCGTACTTCTGTAAGACTGTGTGTGTCAAGCATAGATATGTCATGCTATGACTTAATCAATACTGGATATATTATCATAATATTAGATGCAGTGACACATATATACATATAAAATAATTATCTACATTGCAAAGGGTCAAAGGTCAAGGTCGCATTTAGCAGAAAGGTCAAAATAATATTATTGGCTCTAATTCAAGAACGGGTTGTCATAGAAACTTGAGATTGGCACAAAATTAGATTAAGTATTACTGAGTACTTGTTACCTTCTGTCCTGGAAGCCACTGTACCGCACTGTTTAATTTACAGACGTCACTAACGAGAAGAGTTCACAGCAAAGGCAGATAGATTTAGAGTGGTTCTGCCACCATGAGGTCAAAGGAGGAACTGCATTTTGAAACTTTTATGATTTATTTATTGTTTTGGACAGTCTGGGCGAGCCATAAATAATATATTATAAAACTGAAGCTGCAGGGCTGTATGAATTCTGCCTGCTGTGCCGTGATTGACCCTTGGGCCAGACTTTGAGCATGCCTGCATCGGGATCAAAGTTAACTTAAACACACACAAAAATCACCAGTGTTGGTACAAAGGTAACACTTTATAATACCTAGATACAATTCATTATGTATTAACCATTTATTGCCTATTTTTAATGGTTTATTTATACATAATTTATCATACACAAAGTGTTTGTTCTTCTGTTCTATGAAGAAATGATTTGGAGTCGTGTGAACAAATGCTTTAGGATAAATTGTGTATAAGCGATACATTAATAAACATTGACAAATAAGTAACAAGTGATTAATAAATCATGAACAAGCCATTTACACATGGGTAACAAATGGTTAATATATAGTGGAATGTGTGTAGGTATTATAACGTGTTACCAAACATTTTTATTTTTACACTACCTCAGTGAACATATGGTATGTATACAGAGTGTAAAATTTACACTGAACCTAGAATTACATTTACAGGCTCAACTTTACACTAGCAAGAGTTCATATTTTACACTAATTAGTGTCAAACAAGCTTTACGCTATGTGAGAAGTAACACCCATAGTGTTACTGACATTCAACGCTGAAGAATTAAGTGTTTAGAAATAACTTTTCAAGTGTTAAACCTACACTACATGTTCATAAATAAATTACTCCAAAAAATTTTTATTTTTTATTTAGAAACACAACATCACTTTATTTTTGCATGGGTTCTATTTGAATTGAAAAACAAAAGCATGTGTTTATTCGGAAAAACTTGCACAGTTTTTCAATGTCCAAATTCTTACTCAGTTTGAGCGCAGAGGTTGGTGGGTGGGGCTTTAAAGAGTCACTATTTTTAACACTGAAATATATCTTGCTCTTATCAATATTGAGTGCTTAATTACATTGTACTCTGTCTATTGTTAGAATAACTCTCAAACAATTAAAATACTTTGACACTGCATTTTTTACACTGGCAAATTTACTGTAGATCATAATTACAATACATGCCCTAGTCAGTGGTCAATGTCCAAGACTATTATTTCCACTATTTTAAATAATAATAAGCCAGTGACATAAGGTGCAGCCATATTAAATCTTCCCTACAGGTTGCCCTTTAGTTTGATAACAAGAATTCTTATGAAAGTGTCTTTAAGCCTCATTTTGCAAAACCACGTTCAACCTGTATCTCCCTTTTTTGGTCATTACTCACCTGAAATGATTAAAATACAGTACATACTGCATGTTATCAGATAGCTTCTTTTGCTAAGTTCCCTTTTCCATGTGTAAAGACAACAAACTCCAAGCTACTCTCAAGCACCTAGCAAAAATGTACAAAATTTGACAAAACACACCTGTTTTAATTGCCCCCCCCCCCCCACACACACACACACACACACACACACAAAGGGGGAGAGGGGTATTGTGTTTGGGTCGGTTTGTTTGCTTATTTGTAACCAGGTTTACGCAAAAACTACTAGACTAATTTTCTTGAAATTCTCAGGAAATGTGCAAAAAGGTCCAAAATTAATCCCAATAAATGTTGGTGAATTTAGGTCAAAGGTCAATGTCACCAAAAATGTGTTTTCACAATGATCAGAGATAGGGCAAATCAGGAATGTCCTTTTAAATGTCTATGTAGTTTAGTGTAGTTTACGGCTGCAACAATCGTTCTAACCGACAGAAGGAAAATCTTTTTTTTTTTTAGAGTAGCAAAGATTGTCATTCACAAAGGTGAGAAATGGAAAAAGCTCACAGAAGAACGCTGTAAAAAGTGGATTTTAAATCTGCGTTTGGAGTCGGAAGGAGCAGAGTCTGCTAATGCTAATGCTAAGGCCCGTGTCTGCAGCGACCACTTCGTCACAGGTATGTTCCAAAGCTAACTGTTTGGCGGATGTGTTATATATCATTAGGTTTAAATTTTCTATTTCAATTTTATTTATAAAGCCCCAAATCACAACAAAGTCGTCTCACAGGGCTTTACAGAAACACAATCAATTACAGAGATATATGAACAGTCCAAAGCATCCCCTGTCCTTAGACCCTCCTTCTCGGCAAGAAAACACTTCAAAACCCAGTGGGAAAAAGAAGGAATCTTGAGGAGAACCACACAGATGGAGAGATCCACTCCCATGGACGGACAGGCTATAGATGAATGTCTATTTATAAATGAAGGGGGGGGGGGGGCTAGTCCAGACACCAGACAGTGTCTGGTTGTGGTTAAATGTTCATTTCACTGTTGTAATATGGTTTACCTCGACACATCAAGATGAGAGGCATGTTTATTGACATTAGCCAGTACTGCTAGCCACTAGTAGTAGCGACCAATGTAAACAAACATGCAATACATCGTCACGTCATATCTTTACAAATAAAACACTCACCCTGGCGAAGACCAAACTATATTTATCGCTGAGCCTTTTGGTAACACGGTTGTGGGCCCACCCGCTGACAAAAAAGTTCTATGGCTCCAAACTTTTCTCAGCTTTCATCTGCTGTTGGTGTAGTAGTATGTGTGCAGGACCAGGTAGTTAGTAATATCCACAAACTCCATTGTTGGAAAATCTTTGGGTTCTGTCGAAAACTGTTTAATTTTCATAAGATACAGGTCACGCTGAATACATTCTTAACTAACTATATGTATTGTATGTAACGAGCGGCTGTGGCTCATTTGGTAGACCCAGTTGTCCAATGATCAAGGGGTTGGCGGTTTGCGTCCCACCTCTGGCTGTCCACATGTCGAAGTGTCCTTGGGCAAGACACTGAACCCTAGGTTGCTCCCAGTAGGGTCAGGCAGTGCCACTGTATACTGGTGTATGACTGTGTGAGGAATTGTAAAGCACTTTGGGTACCCACTGGTGAATAAAATGCACTATATAAGTACAGTCCATTTACCATTTATCTGTGTTTGGACACTGGATCTAAATCCCTACAATAAGCACTCTCTTCCAATGGTTTCCTCCATAGCAACATAGTACATCGTTTACTTCCTGTCTTCTAACTGAAGTCACAGCATCATCATAGTCATATGACTTCTACCTACCTATACTCAGTTTAACATTTAGCTTCTTTTTACTCTCACTGTTGTTAAAAAATCTGCCAATAGA
The DNA here is from genome assembly GCA_020466265.1 of Siphamia tubifer. NCBI lineage: Eukaryota > Metazoa > Chordata > Actinopteri > Kurtiformes > Apogonidae > Siphamia > Siphamia tubifer. Next base: position 24,779,146 of record CM035785.1, on the reverse strand, counting down.
ACAAGTGAAGCATTTCTTGGCAAAGTTTCTTAAAATAAGATTTTCCAGATCTATTGTCTAAAAATAAGTTATTTATATCTCACTTAAAAGTTACTATTTTGGTGATTATATCATATTTGTATGACATAAAAATGCATGTTCAACATAAAAACTGCACGAAAAAACTGTCAGTCAGTTCAGTTCAGACAACTTTAGTTTTCATAACTGGGTAATGCACATGCAAATGAATGTGTCCCAGATCTTATGCATTCAACAGTTGCTAGAAATGGGCCTAACTTTACTATATTTCTCAATAGCTAAAGAGCATTTGGCCACATTCCATGTAACTTCAGTCCCTGTGTAAAACAGAGATGGAAGTGACTAAATAGAGGTTTAACAAACAAAACAGAGCAAAACTTTATCTATGACATCTGGAGCAGCTTTATCTTGTGCTTCTGCTTTATTCTAGAATCCTGGATGTCTATCTTACTTAAGACCACTCGGTAGCCCAGTGAAAATCATCCAACCGTATTAGGCAAAGAAAATAAAAACAACTCTGAGTGGCTACTGGGTACAAAAGGTGACCTGGGTAGGATCCTTTAGTCTTCCAAGCCTCATGTCACCTGCTCACAAAAAAAAATACAGTCATGCACACACACAACTAGCCAGAAACACAATGAATACAGTAAATAACTAGATCACTCCCAGAGCGCAGACCTCCACGAAGCAGCACCAGTCTGCCAAGGTTTGGATGTTCATAACTTATTTGTAAACTAGTGTTCCATGTTCGTTAATGGTTTATACTATCTATCATTATCAATCCCTTAGAGGGTTTAAAAAAATTCAAACAAATCCTCAGCCCTGTTTTTGAGATATGGCCATTTCAATATTCGACAGCGTATGACGTCACTCTGGCGTTATACAACGTTGAACAACGACTAAATTTCACATGTTAGATCTAATGTTAAATATGAAGCACAAAATATTGTCTGATTTAACAAAATATGTCAATAAAAGGTAAGGTAAAAGTAAAATTTTGCAACGACGTCAAAATGTCATGGAGCCTGTCGGTGTTATCTCATCTGATGTTCGAAGGTAATACCTAATACCACCTAATACTATCTGGTCTGGATTCTAAGATATCACCACTTATGTGTTTTAGCTGTTGACCCTCACTGTGATTTTGACCTTTGACCTTTAAAGCTTAAAAATATAATGGTTTTGTCATTGACACCGTATCAATTATCTCTGAAAGTTTTAGCAAAATCTGTCGATAACGTTTTGAGTTATCTTGCTGACAAACAAAGAAACACACATTTGACCTGATTTGCTCTATCTCTTATCATTGTGACTGTGACCTTTGACCTACATTCACAGAAATTGAATGGATTTATTCTGGACTACCTCACACCTTTTCTGAAAATGTCAGGAAAATTCATCCAGTAGTTTTTGCATAAATCTGCTGACAGACAGACCGACAAATAAAGTGATTCAAATACAATACCCCTCTCCCCTTTGGGGGGTGGGGTAACAACACAACACAAATTCTAAAATTATAAATAAATAAATATTAAATTAACAATATGAACACAGGGAAAGTATCATATTTCAATATTTTAAATGGGTTTTTTTTAGATTTATTACTGAGAAATTTCTGCTAAAATTAACATTTAATATTATGTGTAAATAGCTCCCGTTTTCAGACCACTAGATAAAACTGTTATCTGTGCATCCACTATATACTTCTGGGTTGCTTTTATTTACTTGACTGCTACAACGTAGTGTTTACAGAGAAACAACATGAACCAAGCAATTACCATCATATCATTTCACCAGCTTGTATTCATATGTATCATGAGCTGAGAGTCAGTCTTTACAATTCTTTGACTCTAACTGTATAGGAAAAAAAAGCTAATAAAAAGCTAATCCCTTGTCAGACCATATCGAATGACTTCAGCACCACGTGTTGCCATCCCAAACCACCCTTAACCACAGTAAAGTGACTGCATACTGTGCAGTCATACTGGTGACATTTGGTCTGGTTTAAGAGAAAATTAGTAGCAGTGATGGAAGATCCACTCCCACTGTTGCCATTGCTGTCAGGTGGACATTTTTTCCCTGTGTGACCTTTAAGGAAGAAGCTGACTGCACTCTTCTCCTCAGTTAGTGGCCGACCTCAGCACAGAAAGATAAACCAACGAAGCCGATGAGACATTTTAAAGATGAAGTACAGATGCAATAGGGGGTCTGTAGGCAGAGAGAAAAGATGATGAGAAAAAGGAGTTTATTCAATACAATATTGAAATCTTTGGTTCTTCTCTTCATCATGTTTGGTAGAATTAGTTTAGATCTCATACTAATTCTAACTTAGGTATTGTTATTATTGACATTAAGAGTGATATGTCCAACCTAAAATTGAATAGATGAACATATTCCGATTAATAATTAAGCGCTACTATTACTTGTGTTTTATGTCTAATTAGTTGTGTAATCTAATGGAATATGTTAGGTGGATTTAACCTGATTCCTTTTAGTGTTATATGATTGATTGATTGATTGATTGATTGATTGATTGAATTTAGTAAAGTGTCCTTCACTTTTTTCCAGTTTGTGCAGCAGCTACTGTGGCGCCGTCTTCTCTTTTAGATGCTAATGCTAATGCTACTTCAGATTCCCTGCAACGGGGGATGGGTTTAACCCCACGTGGGTGATGCTAAAGTCCATGTGATGTCAGACGAACCGGCTTTTTCTGGGTCCCTCGTTCCTCTCGTTGTTTTCTGTGAATGTAGTATGCAGCCAGTGGAGGTGAAAAACCACTGTCAAAGGCAGCATGTGTTGGTAACTTGGGGTGACCCATCAGATTACAAAAGGAGCGTCGTAAAGTGGTTTTCAGCGGAATGACACTTTTAAAGCAGGGTTATCAACACATTTTGTTAAATTCTACAATATCTTGTGCTTCATATTTAACATTAGATCTAACATGTGAAATATGGTTGTTGTGTGACGTCGCATAACGTCAGGGTGACATCATACGTGGTCGAATATTGAAATGGCCATATCTCCAAAACAAGACAGAAGATTTCTTTGAATTTTTTTAACCCTCTAAGGGATTCCTAATGGCCGATAAAATAAATCCGTAGCAAACACAGAACACTAGTTTACAAATAAATTAGGAACATCCAGATCCAAACCTTGACACGCTTTTGCTACTTTGCAGACTTCTGCGCTCTCAGAGTGATCTAGTTTCTATAAATATAACTATCACACAATATTGCTGCCACCTCTTTGGTCCATTTGTTATAAGTTTTAAAATTAGTGACATTTTATTCAAAATGTGGGGTAAAATCTACTCAACCAAAATGAGTGCAAATCATTACCTCAATGTTAGTAAGTAAATTCTATAGGTTTGTTTTTACAGTGTGACCAAGTGTTGCAGGAAGGAACAGCATCATCTCTAAACAAGTAAAGACAGGATGTAATTACATACACATTTTGTCACTGATGGGTCATCATCAAATGTGATTCTATTACTAAGTGACTTTACCAGTAGATTTTGAGGTGTGGTCAGTGCCTGGAAAGCCTCATATGACACATCAGAGAGTGAAACTGATCCAGCCGATACACACGTCACTTCACTGTAAATCTGAAATAATCTTTATCTGTAATCTGGTTCAAACTGGGGCCTATGTTCTGAAGAGTGGACATTAGCATTTCCTTCCCACGGGCACATTCACACTTGCAGCAGGATGCGGTTGCTTCAGTGAGATGGAAATGAGAGGGCAAATGTGCTAACAGAGACGTGAAGGCGCAAGATTGAGTATCAGGAGAGACAGTGCAATTAACATGACAACATCCAATAAAAAGATGGTGTACATTACTAATGTTTGCCAGATGAGGCAGTGAGAGTGGCAGGCTTTCTTGTATTTGTTGAGCTGTAAGGAGATTACTTCCACCGACCACAGCATCTTATCCCCAAATCCCTCGCTAACACTAGGCAGCCTCCAGCAAACACAAATCTCACGCTCCTCGTTGCCACCCGGCCCCGTGCTTCATCCTGTGTGTCAGGATATCATCAAGACAAAATAAAACACAACAGAGAATAGAGACACTGACAAGCAGAACAAAGTAGGAACTTGAAATGCCTGAGGGAAAGAGATAAAACAAAACCCTGATGTATTCACACACACAATGCAAAAGAATGAAAAGCAAGAAAATGGCTCTTAAAATGTAATCACTGCTATCAGAAAAGACATCATTTAGAGGTTGACGATTCATTCAATTTAAGCATTCACAAACTTAACTTTTAATTACAATTACACACACACGTATATATATATATATATATATAATTGGAATTTACATACTATACTATATATATACTATACTATTTACATATTTCAGTTCTTGTTAAAATATCATCTTCCTCTTAATTTATTTTAATGCACATTACCACTTTTTATGTATTAAACTAGACATTTTATTTATAAATTTTTTAACCACGGTGTGTATATATACATGTTTATTACCTCTGCTTATATATGTTGTTTATATATATATATATGTGTGTGTGTGTGTGTGTGTGTGTGTGTGTGTGTGTATGTCTCTGTATAATTAATCTAGTTTTTAAAGGAACATAATACATAATTTAAACTTCAAGAGTAATTTCACCTCCCATCGAAAGGTTTTTACAAGTACCTCCAGATCAGATATTATGGCACAAATCATAAGGACAAAGGAATTGGTCAAAAATAGCCCCAATGAAATAAAGTAGTATTTCATTACTGTTCTAGATAAACATTTCCCAACAAAAAACACCTATCCAACATTTACAAAAGACTAATAATGGGCACTTTTCAAAATACAGAGTTCATTAAAGGAGTCATTCCATGTTTATTTCATTAATATTGCTATGTTCTCCATTGTTATTGAATGCATTGTGTGTTGGTTCTATTTAAAAAAAAAAAAAAAAAAACCTGTGGGTAGTTTTGTTTTGTTTTCAGCTATTTTTCGGGGGTAGAAAAATGACTGGAGGTCGAACAACAGTTTTCTGTTCCTTCCTCATACATATCCATGACACGGTAATGAGGCATCTCTGATTGGATTCAGAGACTGAATGCGTGAAGGAACACTCCTTCCTCCCCTCTGGCTCTGTGTGTGTTTACCATCCCAGAGTAGCATCCAGCTATTCTTTGTGTGGTTGCATGTTTTGAAAACTTGCAGGAAATAAATCAGGCTTTATTTCCACAGAGAGCACACGGACCAATTTGATCCCCCTTTTTTTTCAAGCTACTGGCGTCGTCTTCTCTTGTAGGTGCTAATGCTAATGCTACTTCAGATTTGCTGCAATGGGCTGCGGGCTTGACTGTGTCCATGACGTGTAGTGGACAGACTTTTTCTGAGTGTCTCCTTTCTCTGTGTTGTTTTCTATGAATGGTAAATACAGCCAGTGGAGGTGACACACCATGAAGCAAACGCAGCATGTGTTGGTAATTCAAGATGACTCATCAGATTCCAAAAGGAGCGTGGAAAAGTGGTTTTCAGTGGGATGACAGCTTACAGATAAATGGGAACAAGAAATGAATAATTGAAGACTCTGAATGGAAGGACATATGGGCAGGATGCCATAAGGGACTAAATAGTCAACTATGGAAATAATTTGATTGGAAGGTAAAGATTACATTTTTAATACTTATTTCTTCATATGTGAAGAATCCCAATGTTGCATTATGTTGGGGAAAATGTGGAAATATTGGAGACACCACACACATCTTCTGGGATTGTCCAGTATTGCGGGGAAAGGAGCGACCATGGCTCATTTGGTAGAGTGGGTTGTCCATTAACTGCAGGGTTGGCGGTTCCATTCCCACTCTGTCCTAGTCAGTCCATTGTGTCCTTGGGCAAGGCACTTCACCCTCCTTGCCTCCAGTGTCACTCACTCTGGTATATGAATGTGTATGAATGTTCGGAGGTGGTCAGAGGGACCGTAGGCGTGAAATGGCTGTCACACTTCTGTCACTCTGCGCGAGGACAACTGTGGATACATATGTATTTTACCACCACCAGAGGGAGCATGTGAGCGTGAATAAATAATGAATCACTAATGTAAAGTGCTTTTGGTGCCTTGAAAAGCCCGATAAAAATGTAATCCATTATTATTATTATTATTATTATTATTATTATTATTATTATTATTATTATTATTATTATTACCTCTGCCAAGGAGATATTAAATTCAAGTCAGCTTGTTTGTTTGTCTGTCTGTCTGTCAGCAGGATTATGCAAAAAATTCTGAACAGATTTTGATAACATTTTCAGGATGTATTGGGAGTGTCCCAAGTGATCCAGAAGAGATCCTGGATTCTGGATCACTTTGAAATGTATTCTCCATTTACCACAATGTCAAATTTCAAAGGACCAGGAAATAATTAATTTGTGAAATTAATGTTGTTTAAAATAATGTTATTTTTATTTACCTAAAATGGATTAATAACACATTTAAGAATACATTTCTGTATTTAATTAATCCCAACATTGATTGGGTGAGATTATTATAATCACTGTGTGTGTCTGCAGATACATATCAAGCTATAACTCAATGAATACTTGAGATATCACCATGGAATTACTTGGGCATATACATATAGCGAATGCATATCATATGCAATGATCTATTTGAGTAAAGGTCAAAGGTCAAGGTCACAATTAACTAAAAGGTTAAAATCACATTATCTGTTATAACTCAAGAATGGAGGGTCACAGAACTTTCAGATTGGTACCAAACGATGCGGAGTGAAGATTTCTACAATTCTCATAATTGGTGTAATAACCTACAACAAAAGGTTTTTGAGATTTCTAGAGGTCAAAGGTGACATGTTGCAAAATTAACTTGTGTAAAACTGTGTGTGTCAAGCATAGACATATCACACTGTAACTTAATTAATACTGGATTATCATAATATTACACACACTGACACATATACAGTGGTACCTCTACTTATGAAATTAATTTGTTCCAGAAGTGTTTTCGCAACGTGAATTTTTTGTAAAATAAAGTCGCATTTTACATGTAAAAGGCCTAATTCCTTCCAAGGCCCCCCAATACTACCCCTCAAACCCTTTAAAAATTATAAAAATTTACCGATTTTGTATGAAATAAAATAAAAAAATTAAAAATTACTTTTAAAGTGGCTGTGTTACCGGGAGACACAACAGCCGCAGCCAAACAGGGCACCGCTTTGTGATAAGTGAAAATCAAAAGGTAACGAAAAGCATCATGGGTAGCTCCCTCAGAGCCAATAGAATGCTACATACAGCAGTACGTATGTGATGTATTTATGTACATTACGTAATTACAAATCGTAATGGTGGCTGTCCTGACAGTGTCTGCACAGGAGCCATGGACGACAGGATCTGCAGTGTCTCGCCTGTGCCGACCTGTGACCCCGGACCCCCGCCCCTGCCTGTCTGGACCAGCCCCCCCGCCTTCATTTATAAATGGACGTTCATCTATAGCCTGTCCATCCATGGGAGTGGATCTCTCCTTCAATGTGGTTCTCCTCAAGATTAATTTTTTTTCCCACTGGGTTTGAAGTTTTTTCTTGCCGAGAAGGAGGGGATGCTTGGGACTTTTCATGTATCTCTGTAGTTGATTGTGTTTTTGTAAAGCCCTGTGAGACGACTTTGTTGTGATTTAGGGCTTTATAAATCAAATTTAATTGAATTGAATTGTTTATGTCTCGGGGGTTTCAGTTTCCTTTCATAAATAGAATTTTCTTTCATATGCAGAGACGAAAAATTGAGGTAAAGGTTTTTTGTAACTTTGATTGTTCGTTAGCTGTGTCTTTTATAAGTAGAGGTATGACTGTTTACATATAACAAAATGATCAATATTGCAAAAGGTCAAGGTCACATATAGCAGAATGGTCAAAATCACATTATTGGCTCTAATTCAAAAATGGGCGAGATGAGGTATTCTCTGAATACTTGTTCCAAATTTAATTTATTAATGACATATTTAATTCATTGTTTTATGATGTAATTTTTGCACATAGTTTGACCTGAGTTTAATGTAATAAGCAGACCTTCTACAATCAGTGGCAGATTTTTCCTGATTTTAACAACAAATGTTCGAATGAAAGCCCATGGATGCTTAATTATGTAAACTGTCAACTTCAACAATGTTTGTTATGGCAATTTTCCTGGTGTCTGTGTGCTACATTGTTTTTATGGAGTCTTATCACGCCCTATTTAACTGACATTTCCAGATTCGTAAGCCTGTGTCTCATGTCTTTACTCTTGAGTTTCCTTCACCGCAGCATATTTGGTGTCATGAGCATCATCACAAGAAAGACTGGCTTCACAGGCTGCTGGGAACACTGTGCCCATAAGCCCATAACAGGTGAGAGATTTTTTGCCATTTTCATGTTCACAGGTAGTGAATAGAATCTGCACTTTCTCCGGTCGAGTATCACAGTGCAGATGATCTGGAAAATCCACTCATCAGCTGGAAGATTTTCTCCCCTTAGTGTTTCAATAAATTAACCTTGTGGACTGGAGCTACTATATTGTATTGAGGTGAAGTTGATTGAGTGTTCTGCATGCATAGCAAGAGTAAAAACCCTATGCAGAGGTGTTGTGTTTTAGCGTCAGGAATGTTTTAATCCAGGCATGCCCAGGGACCAATCACAGCCCATGGTCAGAATTCATATGGTCCTGCAGCTTCAGTTTTATAATGTGCCACTGCACAGCCTGTAGAAAATGTGAGATTTTTTCCTACTAATGTGTTGTGGAAGTGGGTGAAATGAGTTGAAAGGAGGAGAAAGAAAGGCAATAACAATTATTTGGGGCTGTTTTGGAAGTGTGTACTGGAATCTGTGAGTATGATAATGCTAATGGTGTCAGTCATCAATCAACACCCAGCAAGATATATTATTATTATGGCCGTGAAGTGAACCACCAGTCGCGCATCTCACACTGTCACTGTCTACATTCAGACTTGAATGCACGTAAAGCAGGAAATGGGGCAATGTGGCTCCGCCTACCAAACTACAGTTAGCAACAAACAAACAAAAAAGGAAAAGCTGAATGGTGGATGAGCCAGATAGTAATGTAGCCTACATTCATTAAGATTGGTGTAATGTTAAGTTGAAGGTGAATCAGACGTTCCTTGTGAAAGTCCATACTAGCAGTTAGTTGTCATTAATAATATATATATTCGCGTCCGCTTGGGCGCAGGGGCGCCGCCCCATGGCAGACGCGGAATTGATCTCAAAACATTTAAATTAACAGGCTAACATCTTTGACATATTTATTAAAGTTAAGTTGTTACGTTGAACAGGGCGTCGACCCTTCTCTCCATTAACTTAACATAGAGTCACTCTACCAGGAGTCTACACGGGACATAATGCATTTGATAGGAGGCGATCGGGGCGCATGCATATGAGTCCGGCAGCCTGGCTGTTGTTTATTGGCTGACAAATATGGAACTTCATCATGCTCAAAGCTGTGTAAAGTGCCATGAACTTATGACCCATTTCTGCTTTACTTCCTGATTATGCTGTTCACTTCCTTTCTGGCAGCCTCCGGTTGACTTTACATGTTAACACCGAGTGATTTAGTGAGAAAAAATATGGACACCGACAAGCGGAAAAATTGTTCGGGAACTATGTGTGCTATCATTGGATGTAGAAGTTCAAGAAAACAGCTAAACGAGTGGTTAGATAGAGAGTGTTTTAACCACAAACCTGCCACAAAGAGACTGCGGTCAAGAGAGCCGTCATTCGCTCATTCGCTGTTAAGGCAGCCGCAACTTCAGTCTGATGGTAAGTTCAGCAGCTTTAGCGATGAAATGAAAGCTTTAGCTATGAAACTGTCAATACTGTTAATTGTGAAGTTGTCATACACTAACGTTGCCACCGGTGTTTTGCTAAAACAGCTGATTAGCATATAAGCTAATATTCATAGACTGTAGACCTGTATGTGTATGTTGGATTGACAGATCGCCTACAGTGCTCTGTGTGTAGGGTTGTCAAACGTTCCTTAAATGCGGAATCGTCCCATATTAAAAACAAACTTATGTCCGGAATTGAGCTGAGCTTTAAATGAGACGAAATTGTTATTTTGCCATTGATGATTATATAAAAAAAATAATCAGAGATCTGTGAATCTGATGGGATTGTACCATATTTTCCCCTAACGGAGTTGGCAGCCCTATCTGTGTGTGTGTGTGAGAGAGAGAGAGAGAGAGAGAGAGAGAGAGAGAGAGAGTACAATTTATTATTATATATTAGTGCTTTATATGTAGATACTGATACACCTCGGAGGCTGTCAGATTGTCCATAGCTTTCCTGTCTATTGCATTGGAATCCATGAAATACTCACAAATCTTGCCGTATGTTACATTGGGCCACGTCGTCATATTATCCTCCAGGTCTGCACCACATTCGGGTGGGGGATAATAACGCCAACTCCAGCCCAAATAGTGGAACAGATTTTGTTGTCTTTCAGGTTCTCTGGGCTAAATCCAAAATAAATTCATGAATTGTGATCTCTACAAGTGTGTGTTTATGCGGTATTAATTACTACGAACAATATTCTCGTAAAATAGCGATTGGAAGCAGCGGTGCACACTTTATCATGGTTGTTGTTTTGAGTTTGGCGCATGTGCTTTGATACTGAATGAAGGGGTAACGTCACAGAAATGTGGAGAGGAGCTGCGTAAACAGCATCTTCGAATCTTTCCACTATCTGGATCTGTTTTTTAAGTTATATTTTTCAGAGCCCCAAAACGGCGTCTTGATAACATATATTTGACCAATTATTGCCAATTACAGTGCGCCCACCCAAGATAAAGGTTCAGCGGCCACCACTGACATATATATATATATATATATATATATATATATATATATTCAGGCTGTCAATGTTAATGCATTATTAACATGTTAACGCAATGTGCATTGAACGGCACCAAGTTTTTTAAACGCGCGATTAACACAGTGGCATTTGAAGCTCAGGTATTTCCGTAGCTCGGAAAACCGGAAGCAATGTGCCGAGGTCAATGCTGCCAACAGACTAGGACAGTGGTGATGACTGGAGACTACTGGATCTCAGTGAGTAATCATAATTATCTCCGTGTCATGGTGCATTATTTTGATCAAGAGAGGGGACTTGAGGCTCGGGTTCTAACTGTTATGAAAACAGAGGAGAGCCACTTCACCAGTACGTGCATGGAGCATTTCATGCAAGTATCCCGAGAGTGGAATATGACAAAGTCAGCAACCTGACCACTATGACAAGCCAAAGTGTTCACATAGGCACATGTTCTGTTTATTATATCCCATGTTAAAGGACACGTTCTGGCACACATAATGTCGCGTGCTAGAATGTGTGCCGTTGTGCGCGCTATTAGATAGACAGATAGATAGATAGATAGATAGATAGATAGATAGATAGATAGATAGATAGATAGATAGATAGATAGATAGATAGATAGATAGATAGATAGATAGATAGATAGATAGATAGATAGATAGATAGATAGATAGATAGATAGATAGATAGATAGATAGATAAAAGACTAATGAATAATAAATTGGACTAAAGATTTTTTTTTAAATTATTAAATTAATAAATAAAAAAAACAAAATAAAATAGAAATAATTGCAGGACCTACGATGTGACTATTGTGCACATGTAAATTGGGATGTCAATGCTCAGACATTATATTGAATGTACCTGTTGGCCCAACATCATTTATGCCAGAAAATTAAGAGCATGATGCACTGGAAAGGCGAACAAAGTAAATACCCTGGAGTGGTCATCAGAAAGCCCTGATGTAAACCTGAATGCATTTAGCAAAGTTCTGTAAATATCCAGACTGCACTACTGCGCACTCATGTGCTTTTAGATAATGGCGGAACATTTGAAATTAGTGCAGTTGATTCACAATACTCACGCTGCATCCAGGAAACACTTTAGTAAAAATTCTCATTATAGGCACACAAACAGATTTGCCACAGATTTGTGAGCAGTAAACCCACGTTAACATAACTATAAGAAATTGACAGGATGTTAGGATGTGGCAGAAAGTCAGCAAAACATGCAAGGTTTCTGCTCGTACTCAGTAACACAAGCTGTACCTGCCCTGAAACTACCTAAAAGTGTGTACTCACCTCACTCTATACCCAAACTACTGCCGCACAATAGAATGGTTGAGCATCGACATCACAATGTACGTGTGCACAATTATTTTTTTTCTATGTGTATTTTTTTTTGGCAATATTTTACTTGACGGGTGAGTTCATAAACACATTCATAGCAGATAAAGCATTCATGACTGTTTCATGAAACATTCATACTAAAACTTTCATGAATGTGGAAGACAGAACGACAACAAATTTTCAAAATAAAAGTCCAACAATCGCAAAGCACTGCGGCATGGGCCATTATTTGACAGCCCGTTGCTGGAGTGGGTGGAAATGGAGAGGTGTGGTCATGGGCACTGGACATTTTCTCTGGAGTCTCTAATCTGGGGAAGATATGTGGAAGGAGAATGGGAGATGCTACATTGGAACGGCCAGACACACAGGGGGCGGAACAGGGACGGTGCTCAGAACGTTCAGCAGGATTTCAACACTGAGGTAGTTCAAGGAGGATCGTAACATTGTAAATTTTACAGTTTTGAAAGATGACAGCACTGTTGAAAGAAAGCTGCTATGAATTTGTTATGAACTCACCCGTCAAGTAGTGTTACCTTTTTGTTAAATAATAATAATACCTAGTATGCAGAGAATGCCTAATCCCGCCCCTATTTTGTGCCAATCTCATTTCCATGACAACCCGTTCTTGAATTAGAGCCAATAATGTGATTATGACCTTTCTGCTAAATGCAACCTTGTGTTACATAAGTAAATTTTGTAAGTAAATTTACCTTTGACCTCCAGAGATGTCAAAAACTCTTGGTCATGGTGATAACCAATAATGAGAATGGTAAAAATCTTCATCCCGCATCGTTCAGTACCAATCTGAAAGTTCTGTGACCCTCTGTTTATGAGTTATCACAGATAATGTGATTTTCGCCTTTTAGTTAACTGTGAACTTGACCTTTGACCTTTACTCAAATGGATCATTGCATCTGATGCGCATTATATAAGCCTATAAGGCATAAAATGGGATCAAAACACAGCATTATCATAGATGAGAGAGAGAGAGAGAGAGGGGTGCAGAGAGTTTTTGGGAGCGGAGAAAAGAGTGTGACCGGCGACCGGAGCAGGTGTTGTCCCGTTCTTGGAAATAAACATTGAAAACGAAGCTCACTGAAACCTGCAGAGGGAAGTTAACTCCGGGGTAAGGTACTTACTTCCACCCTGGAGGGGCGGAGATTTCCCCTGATTTTTTGACTACAGGATAATGTCAGAAACGGTTAATAATAAGTTTACAATAATAACACAAAAAAGAACGAAAAAGTTAATTTTGGGATCCATGAACTTCTAGTTCATAATTTGGAAGAATGAACGATGAACTGAACTAATTCATATTGAGTAACTTGAACTGAACTTTGAACTAGTTCCTAATCAAGGTGAACTTTCCCAACACTGGCGCTTTCATTAGTGATCCATTATTCATTTTCTCTCACATGTTTCCTCTGTTGGTGGTAAACTACATATGTATCTACAGTTGTCCTGGGGCAGACTGACAGATGCATGGCAGCCATTTTGTGCCTATGGTCCCTCTGACCACCACCAAACATTCATACATTAGTGTGTGACACTAGAGGCAGTAGGGTGAAGTGTCTTTGCCCAAAGACACAAAGGACTGACTAAGAGAGAGTGGGACTTGAACAAACGCTTCAGTTAATGGACGGCCCACTCTACCAACTGAGCCATGGCCGCCCCAATAATGTATTTAATTAGAAAAAAATTCTTATTTAATGTAGTTATTTTAGTCATTCATGACTAAATTAGGCTCCATCATCAGAGCACAGCAGGACAAAATTGAGCAGGTGGTTGACGTGTGAATGCTCAATAAACTGACCTCAATTACTAACCCCTCACACCCATTTCACTCTCTTGGGGTGTTTGGACAGAGCACCTTCAGCCACAGACTGGACCGGAAGTCTGCAGCAAGTAGACTCTTCAATGTGCAATAATATGCATGTGCAGTAGGGATCTTTTTAATGTGTAATAGTGATCTTTTTTTAGATGAAATACTGATTGTTTTATGTGAAATAATGATCTCTTTGTTTGTGTATCTATCTATCTATCTATCTATCTATCTATCTATCTATCTATCTATCTATCTATCTATCTATCTATCTATCTATCTATCTATCTATCTATCTATCTATCTATCTATCTATCTATCTATCTATCAACCTATCTATCTATCTATCTATCTATCTATCTATCTATCTATCTATCTATCTATCTATCTATCTATCTATCTATCTATCTGTCTATCTAATAGCGCGCACAACGGCACACATTCTAGCACGCGACATTGTGTGTGCCAGAACGTGTCCTTTAACATGGGATATAATAAACAGAACATGTGCCTATGTGAACACTTTGGCTTGTCATAGTGGTCAGGTTGCTGACTTTGTCATATTCCACTCTCGGGATACTTGCATGAAATGCTCCATGCACGTACTGGTGAAGTGGCTCTCCTCTGTTTTCATAACAGTTAGAACCCGAGCCTCAAGTCCCCTCTCTTGATCAAAATAATGCACCATGACACAGAGATAATTATGATTACTCACTGAGATCCAGTAGTCTCCGGTCATCACCACTGTCCTAGTCTGTTGGCAGCATTGACCTCGGCACATTGCTTCCGGTTTTCCGAGCTACGGAAATACCTGAGCTTCAAAGGCGCGTTAATCGCGCGTTTAAAAAACTTGGTGCCGTTCAATGCACATTGCATTAACATGTTAATAATGCATTAACATTGACAGCCTGAATATATATATATATATATGTCAGTGGTGGCCGCTGAACCTTTATCTTGGGTGGGCGCACTGTAATTGGCAATAATTGGTCAAATATATGTTATCAAGACGCCGTTTTGGGGCTCTGAAAAATATAACTTAAAAAACAGATCCAGATAGATCTATCTATCTATCTATATATATATATATATATATATATATATATATATATCTTTTGTCCTTTTTATTTATTCATTTATTTTTATTTATTTATTTAATTTTGTATTTAAAATTTTAATGAATTATTTTATTTAATTACTTCAGCTACAGAAAGATGACAGTGACACATATGTTCAGTGTCAACCACTAATCTGTTTGACCGTTTGCTGTTGCGGAAACACACAGCTGTTATTTTTTCTTATATTGTAACTGTTAATAATAATAAGGTTAATAACCTTTGTTATTCTCAAAGGTGTCTTGTCCTCGAGAACTGCAGGCAAGTTCCTGAAACCTTGCTGATTTGACATCTCTCGGTTCTTCTGCCAAACCATTGGCCTGTTATTTTTGATACAGGCCAAACTGTTAGTAACGCAACAATTTTGAGATTTCTTACAATTTGCATGACCATAGTGTTCACAATAACTACACAAGGACATATTCACACTTTGTATAATCCAGTTTATTCTTTCTCAGTAAATGAAAGAAGAGGCAAATAGTAAAAGCAAAGAAAACAAAAAATAAAACTTTTGAGCTCCCATATTAACCTTCCCATGTTATACCACATTATAGCAAACATTTGCAGCTCTAAAGCTAAAGTATAAGTAATTCTGTAACATAAAAAGTGTGTATGTCTGTCTGTGTGTATGGGTGGGGTTACATAAGGTTCTTACATACAGAAGAGTCATTTCTTATGTATTTGCTGCTTGTTCATTCTTTAATCCACCAGGGAACATTTTGAAAGCAATAATTTGATTAATTTAACTTTCAGCTTCTGTTCACATCAGTTATCAACTCCTTATTCCGTCATCTACTACATGAAAGAGGGGAGGAGGAAAGACAGAGCTCGGGAGGGGGGGGGGTTAAGAAAAATAGAGCAATCAATATTTGGAGAGAGCCAACCGAAGAGAGAGGCAGGAGGAGGAGAAGGCATGTGAGTTCATCATGCTAGCTCCAAATCAAAACATTGGATATTGATGTAGGGAGGGACAGCAACGTGTTGGGAAAAGAAATGAAAACCCAAATTATGAAACATGTTTCATATTAAGCTGAAAATTACAATATAAACATAGATAGTTGGAACGGACATAGTAAGGCTGAATCCCAATCCACCCCTCCCCCCGTTTTGGGCATCCACGTGTAAGGTAGGGGTGTCTCAACTCACATTAAGGCAGAGGGTTAGGGTGAAGGGGAAGGGCTTCATACCCCTTCAAATGGACATTATCCTAGAATACAATGTGAATCCTTTTAAAAATAGCAGCATCCACAAAAGAAGTATTAATAATGATGGATTGGATTTCTATAATGCTAGGGTGAAGTACACAATGGACTGACTAGGACAGAGTGGGATTCAAACCACAATCCCTTCGGTCAACTGAGCCATGGCCGCCTACACAAATGTAGTATTTTCGCTGTAATTAACAGCTTTTAAGATGTGATAACTGTTGTATTGTATAAAGTTTGACATTGTCGCAATGTGTAATGATCATTACACATTACATGGCAGCAAGGTGGCTGAGCGGTTAGTGCCCTTGCCTCACAGCAAGAAGACAGAGGTTTGATTCCCAGACCGTGCGGGCCTTTCTGTGTGGAGTTTACATGTTTCTCTCCCCATGTCTGGATGGGTTTCCTCCTGGTGCTCCGGTTCCCTCCATCACCCAATAACATGTTTGTTAGCGTCAAATCCTCCAGTCAGGTGACTCTGACCATTAGCCTGGCTCTACAGCAGGAGATGGGTCCCTGGGCACCCCACATGGCTGCCCACTGCTCCTTTAAGGTGCCCCAATGGCATGAAGGATGGGTTAAATGATGAGGACAAATTTCGTTGTACAGTTTATAATGACAAACCAAGTACTTTACCTTTAATTTTCTCCATAAGAAGCACATGAAAAATATTGCTATTTACGTAAGTGTGGAGTAATGGGTCAATGCATAGCACTTGTCCAATTTGACAAAGATATTAGTAAAAATATGAGCATATCCCAGGAGAACGCCACAACTACAGCAGCAGACATGTTTGTTTTCTTCTGGTTAATGCTGTGGATTTTGGCTACGTAACAACTGGCGGACCGAACTGATGATGTAGGTGAGTGTTGAAGGGGTGTCCCAATTCATAGGAGTAGGGGTCCTACCATCTTATAGCTCTGTTTGAAGGGGTAACGAGTAGGGGTGAAATGAGATTCAGCCTAACTGTCATCATCCAAAATGAGAACACGCACTGCTGCCACAATTTCAGTCTCAAATCAAAGGGTACAGCAATATTCTGATCATACAGAAAACAGCATACAAATATAAGTGTGTGTTTTTGCAAAAAAAGTACATGAATGTGTGAACATGTACTTGGTAGACATTCTGGGTCTGATCTGGAAAAAGTGAAAACAATTCAATGTCTGTCATGTCCTGAAGTTTCAACACATCTGGCATATATAGTCTGTACAGTGAGTAGGGCTGCACAATTAATCAAATTTTAATTGAAATCACAATTTTGCTCATGACGAGAGCTGGGTATCGATTAAAATTTCAAGAATCAATCCAATTCAGATTCTGAAGATTAAGAATCGATTCAATCTGAACCGGTACAATTCAGGTTAGTGTTTTTTTTAAAAAAAAACAACTACTTTAATTTCATGACTGTGTCACAGTGGCATGCAGCCACGTTTGTAAATTTTTCTTCTGGGAAGCCAGAAATGAAGAACTTTTTATTTTCTATTTTTTTAACTACTTTTTAAATTTTAAAACATTCAGGGAATGAATGAATGCAAACAATATTGTTTGAAGTCACAAGCCGCCTGAAGCCCTTGTTTTTAATGATGGAGTACAGCCGCATGTCTTTACAAACAAATTCTGCAATCGTCATGGTTACGCTATGAGATGATGCTGAAGTATCTGGCAGTGTTAAAGTTTCTTTCAGCTTCATTTATTGTCCTGTTTGTCCTGTGGACGGCTTGATCCCCGGGTGATGTCGTTACAAGTTCTTGTTCCAGTTGGTCATATTTCCAAAATACTTCACTTCCATTTGACACCACTTACAAACGGCATTGGATTTGTCAAACACATCTGTGCCTTTTTGTTTTCAGAACCCCAAATATTTCCAGACTGGAGCCTTGAGAG
This sequence comes from Siphamia tubifer, assembly GCA_020466265.1. Classification (NCBI taxonomy): domain Eukaryota; kingdom Metazoa; phylum Chordata; class Actinopteri; order Kurtiformes; family Apogonidae; genus Siphamia; species Siphamia tubifer. Next base: position 24,760,917 of record CM035785.1, on the reverse strand, counting down.
AGAGTGGTCTTTTCAGAACATGTTCACTAACTCTGTCACTACTCTCCGATGCCATCTTTGTTTGAGGTCACACACTGAGTGTGCCTGCGTGAATTTGATGACGTGCCGGGGGTCACTGGGGGTAATGTGCACTGGTGGAAAATGTTTCAAAAATTACAAATAAAAAGAATAATTACAAAAATTATCTTTGGATGTAGGAATCAATCCTAAGTAATTAATATGCAAATCGATCCAAAATTGGTAAATCGATTTTTTTAAACACAAGCCTCGCCATGACGATTGAAAAAAAAAAAAAAAAAAAGATTTATTTATTTATTATTAGGCAGACTCTGTTGCATAGTATCCAAGCATTTTAACTAGGATACTGATTCAGTATCCTCCCTTCCCGCCGGTTGCAGCGAGATGCTTCTCCATGCACTAGCTGGAACGGAAATATGAAAGGTATGGAACGTTGTAGTGGACACACTGAGCCGCCAAATATGCTGACAGTAGAAACAGTAACAGGCACTTTTTTTTCTTCTACAGACACTTCTCTCAGAATAAATGGAGCGGACATAAAAAAATAATGAGCCTTGAGTATATTAAATTTAGTTTTTTTGTTTATCCCTTAGGACATTCTTGGTTATATTTCAATTTGTGATGTTAATTACATACATTCTGCACTGAAAATTGTGGAATAAAGTTCAGTCTTTTATTGTGTTGAATAATCGTGATTAATATTCACAATTTCAATTTTGATCTAAATAATGGTGATTATCATTTTTTCCATAATCGTGCAGCCCTAATGGTGAGAGATGCAACTGTATGTGTGATGGTGTGTGTTTAAGTGAAACAGCTTAGAGGAATTGGATCAGGACCAAAAAACAGACACAGGAAGACAGAAAAAATCCTCAATAAATTTCCCCCTAAGTGAAGTGAAGACCGATCTGTGTGAAATCCAAAAATCCATGGAACACCAGCTCACCAGTCCTATAAGCGCAATATGTTCAAAGTAACATCCACTGTGGTGTTCTCAATGAAGCAGGACCATCTGCACAATCATATTTTACCAACAATGGAGGAAAAAGTGCTCCTTAGCAGAAAAATCATTTGTATAGGATTGGGTTTGAATGTCCTGGAAACCTGAGGTGGATGATTAACAGGTTAGGCTTAAAGGCATTATCTGGAGTAAAAATAAGTTTAGCTCATTATTTAGTTAATTGGGAGTACATACATATAGTTGACATGAAAATCAAACCATTTGGATGTATATTGAGAAATTTCGATTCTGCCATTTTGAGCCAAACTGTGTTAGCATGGAAGTGATCAGGGCGTGTCTTTTTTGCTGACATGAAATGCTATTTTTAGACCTCTTCTAAAGTTCTAAACAAAATCACACTTACGTGGTAGTAAGTAGAGGGTCCATAAAGGCAAACCCAAGTGTCCTGAGGTCTTCATGTTGTCGGATAGTGTGTCCAGAGTTCCTGATCGCATGCCATGTGCCTCTCTGTATTCTTATGAGGAAGTTCGAAATAGTCAAATGTCGAGTGCAGAGTTAGACGCTCTGGAAATTCACGATTTTGTTCCATTCCTTTTAAACAACATTGTCCAGTATTTCAATTCAGCAAAGCTTAGCCTACTAACAGGTTTTTGTTTTCAAAAAAGAATGCAATGAAGTCGTGAATTTCCAGAGCGTGTCGGCAATCAACTATTTCAGGGTTCCTCCTATGAATACAGAGGTGCATGGCTTGAGATCAGTAACTGTGGACACAATATTTGACCATATGAAGACCTCAGGGCACTTGGGTTTGCCTTTCAGGACCCTCTACTTACTACCACGTATGCCTGATGTTGTTTAGAACTTTAGAAGAGGTCTAAAAATAGCATTTTGTGCCAGCGAAAAAGACATGCCCAAATCTGGCAGCACGGTGACTGAGCGGTTAGCGCTTTTGTCTCACAAGTGTGTGTGGAGTTTCTATGTTTCTCTCCCCGTGTCTGGAAGGGTTTCTCCCATCACCCAAAAACATGTTTGTTAGGGTAAAATCCTCCAGCCATGTGATTCTGACCATTAGCCTGGCTCTACAGCAGGAGATGGGTCCCCGGGTGCCGCTCATGGCTGCCCACTGCTCCTTACAGGTTACCGCAATGGCATCAAGGATGGGTTAAATGCAGAGGACAAATTCCATTGTACAGTTTATAAATGATGTGCTTTTCCTTTCATCACTTCCATGCTAACAAAACAGAAAAATCTAAATTTCTCAGTGTACATCCAAATGGTGTGATTTTGATGTCAACTATACGTATGTACTCCCGATCATCTAAAAAAAATAAGCTAAAATTATTTTTATTCCAGATTATCCTTTTAAGATTAGAGTGGGTGAACAATTGGAGGATAAGACACTGACTTGAACTGAGGCTGGATAGAGCTGGGTTTGCTTCACAAAGTCCAGGCTTGGTGCAGAGTAGAGTCTGACTTTTGAGGTAAAGTAAAAGTGTACACAAAGGGTAACCATCCCTTCCTCCTTTGCCTGGTTTTCATTCTTCTTTTTCTTTTTTTTGAGGTAAATAGTACAGTCTTCTTAAACTGGCTTCTTGGACAAACATTTGTATAAAGCATTGCATTTCTTCTCTACATCCTTGTGTTCAATTTTTTTCTGCACTCATTCTTGTGTAGTCAGAAATTTCCATAAAAAAGAGAAGTGGATTCCTTTGCTTTTTTTATTGTTCTTTCATTCCTGGGTTTGAAGTATTCAAAAGGCATCTCAGCGGCAGGGATGTGATGAAGCAAAAACAAAAGCAGAGAATATAGTCGGATTTAAGAAAAGTGAAAATATACTTCAAAATGAAAAAACAAACCTGTTAAAAATTCTGGAAAGAGAAAAGAAAAAAAATGGAATCCCTGTTGGTGCCAAGATACCATCTGAACGGGTAGGTAGGTCTGCTCAGGAGCACTCCTCTCCGATGCGCTGGCATGAGCGACCCACCTTGCGGTCGAGCTTAACCATCTTAAGGACGGCTTCCTGGCGACCGCGGCCGAGGTGATCGAACAGACACTCGTGTTGCTCCGGGAGCCGATGGAGCATACAGAAGACGTAACCTAGAGGAAGGGTACAGGGTAATGGGTCAAACAAGAGACATCCAGGTTAGTGTGAAAGAGTTTAGGAAATAAGGGCTTATTTACACAAACCTGGGTATTTTTAAAACACATTTTTTAAGCTCTGTTGCCCCAAAAAACAAACTTCGTGCACTTCATGATTTTAATTTTTTTCTCTCATAATTTTGAGTTTTTATTTCATAATGTTGGCTTTTTATCTCATAATTTAGACTTTTTATGTCACTATTTTGGGTTGTTGCATTTTTCCATGTTATTTGTTATTTTTATTAATTTCTGTTGTTTTTTTTCTATGTTAATTTTTTAATTTTATTATTTTTCTTCAATTGTATTCTGTTTGTGCCTAACTTTGTTGATGTTACATATTATTTTCTTAGTTTAATATTTATTTTTGTTCATTTTACTGATCTTTTTTGCTGTTTTTGTTCATTTTGTTGCTTATTTTTTTTTATCTCATTTAATTTTTTTTACTGTGGAATAGCTTAAGTCTCAGGAGTTAAAGGGTTAACTTTACACAAAATGAGTGCCTTGGTATCCTACTACTTTTGACCACAACACCATTCATGAAATTCTCCCACCAGACAACAGTCCATTCAGGTCACACCCAAAATCACGAAAGTTGGCGGCACGGGCGCATTCTTTGATCAGTCACAAGAAGATGCTGCCCTCCGAACTCTGATGTGTCTCTGCTGGTCTCTGACTTGGATAAGATTTATTTTAAAAAGCAAACTTACGAATATAACAACTTTTAATAAAAGAAACACTGCTGTTCAGAGTGTATCCATGCTTGCCAGATGTACAATGCTGCTTTCTGTGGTGTGAAATTAGCCTAAATCTCTGTTTTGGTCTCTTTATACACAAATGCAAAATGGACTTTTCAAAAATCTTCACTTTTGCTGGAGTTTTATAAAGATGGAGGAAAAAAAAACTCAGTTTGTGTGTAATCGAAAGGCACAAACAAAGGCAAATGTCTGCATTTTCAAAAATACCCGGGTATTTAAACAGGCCCTGAATGTACAAACATAACTGACACCATTGAGTAGATGAAACCTAAGCAATACAGAGGAATACACAGGACAGAAAAGAGCACAAAAGACACAAACTATATATATATATATATATATATATATATATATGCATAGAAATAGAAACCATAAAAAGACCCATGACGGCTTGAGATAAGACTGAAGAAAAAGGGCAAGCTTGTATACAACAGATCTGTTGTCTGGTAATAGCTTTAGATGCAAGTACAGCTTGTAAAATATTAGCCCCAAAAAGTACAAGTATTTACAAAGTGACAAGGATAGATAACATTTATTGCTTTGCAGCTGTGCATTTGTAAAATGTCGTGTTAGCACAGAAGACATTCTAGTTGATAGCTTCCTCTTACGACTCCATTCAACACAGTCAGACACCCTCATCTCTCTCATCGACAGTCTGTCTACTGTAGAACACTCAACAAAAGGTCCGGCCGCTATAGTGGGGGCTTGTTAAGCTCACAGAGGCTTGTTAGCTCTGCCCGTCTTAAATTCATTCATTAATACATATAATAACAATACTGGCATTCACTGAGCAATGACTGAAACCCCAGTTTGGCAGCAGTTCCCACGCAATTAAAACCTATGTGAAGACAACATGTAGGACTATAGTAAAGAGGAAGGAAAGTGGTGTAGTGTTTATGTTATTTATGCTGATGAGGATTACACACTACGCACTGTCCTGCACCAGTGGAGTTAACACTGGAAATAGAAACTCTTTTCACGTGATACTGAAGGATTTTTACCTTCACCAAGGAGGTTATGTTTTTGCCGGTGTTTATCTGTCTGTCTGTCTGTGTTCAAGATAAATCTGAAATTTATGGACGGATTTTGATGAAATTTTCAGGGTATGTTGGTAATGGGGAGATCTGGAAATGATTACATTTTGGTGGTGATCCGGGGGGGGGGGGTCTATATCTTGGCGGAGGGCTACGCTCTCAGAGTGCTTTTCTAGTTTTATTATTATTGTGCTTTCAATAGTAGCTATGATTTTATTCCCTACTAATCTTTCTGGTAAATTTTTTAAAGATAGTTCTGAAACAGACTTTGGAAGTACAAATGAAAAGTGTGCAGATTTAAAAAAGCTTCAATGTAATGTAATAAAAAAAATAGTGGATGGGGAAGTTTTTATTGCAGGGATGTGTATTCATAATGAACTGTTAGTATAAAACATTATTAGGAATATGGGATTATCATATTGTGTGTGTGTGTGTGTGTGTGTGTGTGTGTGTGTGTGTGTGTGTCTGTGTGTCTGTAGGATGTTTATAAACAGTAATGACTGAATATTTAACAGAGAAAATGGCTAAAAGTACTGGAATAAAACATATAGTTTTTACAGATGGTTAAATAACATCCATACTAAGACATCATGTGGTCATACTGCACAAACTAACCCAAATCAACAAATCTAAAGCCACGCGTTTAAGACAGTGCTTGTTATTCTTTGCAGTGGTACTAGTACCACTCCTGATAGAAACGTTAAGGCCATAGCTTGCAGAATAAAAGGGAAATTGGAAGTGCACAATAAGGTCTGGCTTTTGTTGGGTCTCCCTTTCAGACAACTTGAATAATTGGGTTAACCATTTTGACCTCAGTGCCTTTACTCCATGTCATCCAAAGACCAAGTAAATGAACATTAGCGTTACTTACCGTGACAACACTGGATCAGATACTCAGCTAGAGCCATCTTTTATCTTCTCTACTTACAATATGAAAAGGAATCTATGCTTTCAAGTCATTATCACACCTTCTTGGCTTACACTGTGAAACATTCTGCAGCACCATTACTAAAGTAATCTGCAATTACTGCAAAAGTCAGAAATCACTATAATTGCCACCATTTCCCTTTCAGTCTGTAAAAAGTATGTTTTTATAGTAGGGCATTGGACTATTACAGAAGGAAGGCCCATCCATTACCTAGCGCCTAGCGGAAAAAAGGAGAGTCAATTTCCAATTTAGAAATGATGGCGTGGGTTTAAGCAGACGGTCTTTAAGCAGCGAAGAGCTGTGACTTTTTAAGTACTTTAATTTGTATGCAAACAACTTGATTAGCAAGCCAAGTATTGGTTTAAACTGCATTAGTGTTTGTGGTAATTGGCTTATGTTTTATGTGCAATGTGGAACACTCTATAACAGTCCCCGAAGGCCAGCAAAAGCACTTTGGTCATTGACATTTCTGTCAACACACAAACACGTGTACAGGTGGTATTCCATTGTGCTGGATTATTCACTATTATAAACTATGACCAACTTAGCTAATGAGTATACTTACATTACTGAGGCAACTATTGATAGTAGCAGCAATTATTTGTTACTTTCCTCCTTCAGTGCTGCCCATAGTAATTCAAGGATAAACACCACAAACACTGAATTAGGTTTTTGTTTTTAAAGGGATAGTTCAGTATTTTTCACATGAATGTGTATGTCATCACCGTCTTTACTCTGGTGCACCCAGAGTGACTTACCCCTGACAGTGTCCTGTGATCCCAGTTCTGGTCCGGTTTTGGTCAAAGCGAATGTAGTCCCAGCAGGTTTCCTGGGGTCAACAAAATAAAATGTGTTTCTTCTCAAAACAGTATGTGTTGGAATGAGTGATTTATTTGCATAACAAAATCGTCACAGAACAAAAAGTCACACCTCGTAATTGCTTGAAGCGATAGCGATCAATGTGCATTGTCACTGCTAACAGCTGTGCGCCTTAGCAAACTACTTTCATCAGTTGTTCATTGATGGCTATTGAGAGAAAGTAGCTCCAAGCAATTACGAAGTGTGACTTTTTCTTCCGTGACAGTTTTGTTATGCAAAAAAATCCCTCATTCCAACACATACTGTTTTGAGAAGAAACACGTTTTATTTTGTTGACCCCAGGAAACCTACCAGGACTACTTTCGCTTTGACCAAAACCGGACCAGAACTGGGCTCACAGGACACTGTCGGGGGTAAGTCACTGTGGGTGTACCAGAGTAAAGATGCTGATGTCAGAGGAGGCTCTCACATTCTTCACTCATCTTTGATAAAAGGAAATCACCACCCATTGTTGTTCTTCTATGGTTGTTCCCAAATGTTTCTCTCCGAATCGTTGCAGCGTCACTTTGTTACGTTTTACATTTCAAGAATGTCACTGATGGGTGATTTTTGAAAAAAGAACTGAAGTTGGTCTGTACACCACAGAAAGAATTTATTCTCCAAACATAATAACCACATCTACGGAACAGTCGAATATCTACAGTTGTACATTACATTCAACTTTACCTTTGTCATTGAAGTACAGGCCAGATTGGACCCTTTGGCAGGCCGGATTTGGTCCCCGGGCCTTATGTTTGACACTTGCGGTATATGATGTCATTTATACTTGTGTAAAGAAGTGCATAAACGTACCACAGCGACAGGAGCCCAGCTCTTGCTGTACCAGCTCCAGTTTGGTTTGGCAGCGATGGCAACGTTTGCGGCTCCGCTGTTTAGAGCCGCTGCGAGACAAAGATGATGATGCAGATAAAGATGAAAATGATGATGAAGACTGGTTGTCCTCCGACACGTCACCCACTCTCACTCGCTTTTCAGGTGAAACATCGCTTTCTGATTCAGAGGCTGGGGACACACAAACACATACAAAAGTTAATGAAATGTGTTAACTACTGTATGCACTCGAAATGTAACTTATTTTATATCTCTTGCAAAAGCACAGCAGTTGTAGATTTGCTGATAATGCAGTAAGAAAATCTGCTTCCACCTCAAATAGGCTTTGAGAAAAATGAATAGAAAGCCCTTATTAGCTCCCAGAGTCGACAGTAAAACATCAATAGACTTTTATCTATCTCTATTGAGCTCAGTTCTGTCTACATAATTACTCCTCCTTCCCATTTCTATGTGCATCATGAAATGACTAATACAGAAATGTGCATTTTACTTCTCAAATAACCATTAATTATTGCAAATATGGTTTTATCGTATTACTCGCACATGTGCATTGTTCCTCCATGAATGAGGCAAACATGATATCAAGCTGAGAAAAAAGTAAAAATATCTAAGGCAAGTTAACTTTCACCACACTGCTGTTATAAATGTCAAGTTATTTAATCTCATACGTTTGAGTGAACAGGATCAGAACCCATAACACTCCATATGAAAGTTAACCCACTGTCTAAATTTAAATAATGAATCCAACCTTTTTGTCCTTATATTGTTCTCCTACCTACTGTACATAATAATCAAAAAAGCCTTTATCAGAGGTGTCAAATACACAGCCTGGCCGTCCAAAGTGTCCAGTCTGGCTCCTGGGATGAGTTTGTTTAATACAAAACTGACACTGAAGATTTAAATCATTTCAGTTCAGGTTCCACATATAAAGCAGTTTAATCTGCAGTGGGTCAGATCAGTAAAATACTCTCATAATAGCATTTAAATACTCACAACTCCAAATGTTTCTCTTTGTAAATCTAAAAATGTTCATGTCATTTTATTTTATTTTCAGTAAAATAATCATGTCACTAAAATACAAGTAACCTGAACAAATACGAACATTAATTTAAATGTCTGAATGGTGAGTTGACCAATATTCTGCCTGTTGTTTGGCTATATAATAACTTCAAAATGCCATCGAGTACTGTTTATCTAATGTTTTGATCTTTTTTTTTAAATTAGACATGCTCTACCGTGTAATAAATGGGGTCATAGTGTCTTTAGCGATATGATAAGTGATTGCTGCAGTTTTTTTCTTTTTTCCTGCTGGAGCTCAGTTGTGTATAGTGTGTGTTATAGATGCCTGTATTTTTGGACATGCATTTTCAGGGGTCTTGTTTCGTACCGTTTCTTTATACTGGTGTTTGAGGTGAATAAACAGGTTGGTCATATTGTCCAGTTTTGCTGCTACTGAAGCAGAACACAGGTAATGATGACATGTTAGCCTCATGTTAGCTGAGAAGCTAACTGAGCTAACAACTGTTAGATTTCTGTCTCTGAGCAACAATTTGATTTGTGACTGGTCTTAAATGATTTGGGACATTCTCAGCTTTCTAACGGTGTATGTCAGGACTATATTTATGAAGGAATGACGTTTCAGTTTTTAACTAAAGTGCCTAGCATTCAAATTCCAACTTCAAGACGAGCGTCACTCGGAATGTGAAGGACAATAAGGGGATTCCGTTTTTTCTGACCCACTTAATAACTTAACTAGAAAAAGCACTCTCAGAGCACAGACCTCTGCCGGGTTATCATCTATTTTCCTCAGGCAGACTTCACCTATCTCCTCACTCACTCATCCTGTTGTGCTTTGAAAATAAGTGTCTTTCTGCCTTGCCTGCCGCTGAATCACATGACATGTAGGTCTATTCATGATTGGTTTAGGGAGAAAGCCTGCTGCTACACACAATCACATGATGTGCAGGTGCATTTATGATTGGTTGAGTGGGGAAGCAACAACAGTGGACTTTACAGAAGCAGAAGTGAAGCAAACTGAAGTGTTACGTAGCTCATGGTGGAAAAAAACAAACACAAAAAACGTCTCTCATCAAAAAGCAAATAGTGTGTAGGTGTGAACTGAGATCACGTTTTTTTAATGATATATTGTGCAGCTCTAGTAGTACATTAGATTTGCTCCTGCTAGGGGTGCCTAGCGTGGCTAGGCTAACAGTTTGGCTCAAAACAGCAACATCGAGGTTACTCAGTGTACATCTAAATGGTGTGATTTTGATGTGTTTGTACTCCCAATTATCTAAAAATGAGCTAAACTTATTTTTACTCTGGATAATCCCTTTAATGTGGCCCCTGAACTGAAATTAGTTTGACACAAATGCTGTATATCATGTGTACCTAGAACTCTGGGTTTGACAAGAATTTTAAGAGGGAAAACATAGGACCTCCAATAATAATAGGCTCCGTAACAACTTTCATTTAATATATAACGACATCATCTCTGATTTAGTGAGGTTTGCACCTGTGAGGAAACAGTTGAAGGCATGCTGGAACAAAAATGCCTCTTTGTGTTAAATAAAAAGTGCTTGGGAGATTAATGATGGTCTTGCATTAGATTACATTCAACCCTGCACCTGAGACAGGAAGAGCATGCAGAGAGTTCCACTGGCCGGCTGGAATTTCAACTCAGCTTTTCTCATCAATCCTGCAGACTTTTTCCCTGGCCCGGCCGAATGCAGATCAGCGCTCAATAAATCTCTGAGAACTAGGCCAAGCTGAGCAGCCAGATCCCCCTAGTCCGCATCGATCCCTGTACTGTATGTGTGTGTGTGCGTATGTGCATCTGCACACGTGTAAGTGCAAACCGCTTCCTCCTCGCCTGCCTTTTGTTATCCCGCTAAATCTCTTTGGCCAATTTACACTGGCAGAAACACTGAATTTAAACGAGTCAACAACCTGCAACCTTTTTGTTTGTTTGGCCACAATAGGACAAGTGGCAAGACAATTGATAGAGAGCAGGTTTGAGTTCAATAGGTTACACAAAAGATGGTAGAAGCCCGAGGGTATCCAGGGTTCAGATACGGCACTGGCACCATGTTTAAATGATGCTGTGTGTGTGCACGTCTTCTCTAGAATGTTGCTCACATGATCCTGCTGCATTCGACAGGAGATCATCATGTTCAACACAGCATTTCTGAACCGTGCCCCCCCATCCCCACCCCACAGTTATTTAAATCATGCCTGAAGCTGCATTTCCATTTCAGTTTTTCACAAAACAATAGCGATATTCCTACAATTTCAACAAAGTATATTTGGAACTTGAACGTGTTTCCATTGATGGTTGTTCTAGGCAGGAGCGCCACAAAGCTGGTGAAATATCATGCCGTCAGATTTCACTGGAGGCTCGGTCATTCCTCTGCACAGGAGCACTTTCAGTCAGTCTGGTCAGTGAAGAACACTAGTGAGTGGAACTCAGTATCTGTGGACGTTAAACTGGTCACAACATACAAGGTTTTCACAAAAAAACTCAAAATGTGGTTCATCAACACTTATAGATGCCAACACTAAGAGTCAAGCCTGTTGTGATGTCTTCTTTCTTTCTTTTATTTATTAATTTACCGTATTTTCCACACTACAAGGCACACTGGACTATAAGGTGCACTGTCACAGAATAGTTTATTTCTTATGGTTTTTCATATATATGGTGACTGGATTATAAAGCTTAATGCGCCTTATAGTCTTTTATAGACCTTGTATAGTCTAGACTTTTTATCTATCATGAGATAAAAAGTCCAAATTATGAGATAAAAACTCAAAATTATGAGACAAAAAGTCAAAATTGTGAGATTAAAAAGTCAAAATAATTTTACTTCCCCTCCTTGAACCGTCACCTTATCGTGGTGGAGGGGTTTGAGAGCCCTAGTGAGCATGGGAGCTAATCTGCCACGTGGGCCCCGACCAGGGGCATTTTGCCCCTGGTCGGGGGCCCCTGGTCCCACATGGCAGATTGGTCCTAGATCAAGGGTCAGACTAAGAACAGTTCAAAGACCCTTATGACCAGAAACAGAAAGAACTCATGTTCCTGGCCCGGAGGGTTACCGGGGTCTCATCCTGGAGGCAGGCGTAGGACTAGGGCCTGTTGGCGAGTGCCTGATGGCCAGGCTCTCAAATGTTTCAAATGGATCATTGCATCTGATGCACATTAGCTATATTTATATGCCCATGTAATTTCATGGCGATATCAAGTATTCATTGAGTTAAAGCATGATATGTCTCTGCGGACACACACAGACACACAAGGTGATTACAATAAGAATTTAATCCCCAAAAGAGGATATCCGTGTATCATATTCACCATCTAAGGATTAAATACAAGTGAACATATCAAGCACACAGAGTACAACACAGTTACAGACACGGTTAGGTTACCTGAGTCGAAGGAGCGTTTTGTGGGAGTGGAGAGTGCACTGTAGGCTGTGTCTGAGCTGGATACCTCTGAGAGAAAAAATAGAGCGATCCAAAGTCACAGAAAAAAAAACAAGAAGGTGAGATGGGAGGATGTCAGAAAAAAAAAGAGAAAGACATAAAGAGAGAATGGGGAAAATGTCAGAGGCAGCAGGATAAGAAAATACAATTGTTCAAATTATATTCTTCCTAAAAGACCTCTAAATGTCAGGTCTTCCCATGATTTCTCTCATACAGGTGTACAAAATGAAATGTCAGAGAACAATAAATTACAAAAATTACAAACTGCAGAAATGTCTTAAAGTCTGTGCATGTTACATAAGGATGCACATAAACACTCCCACTCATATAATAAAAATAAAGAGACTGAAACCAATGTGTGAACACCTGTAAATTACCTTTGACTAATGTGGTTGAGTGTTCCTCTGAAATGTAATTTATTCTCTAAGTGATGTGATAAAAGTTTAAATCAAGGGTGTGGAACTCATTTTAGTGCAGAGGCTACTGAAGCCCAGTGAGATCTCAAATGGACCAGACCGGACCAATACAATGATAGCATAACAATCTATAAATCATGACTCTTTGATTATAAATCTTTCTCTTTGATTAGTTGCAAAAAAAGGAAAATGACATTATAAAAACATGGATGATATGAAGTGCAATTTCAACAATATTGTTTTAATACAACTTACATATCACCGTGGCTCCACAAATGGCATTTAGTAACAGGCAATGTATTGTTAAAATTACACTTCTTATTCTTAAAGGTGTCTAATTCGTTTTGGAATCTGATGGGTTACCCCGAGTTACCAACACGTGCTTCATTTGCTGAGTGGTGTGTCCCCTCCATTGGCTATATTTACCATTCATAGAAAACAACACAGAGAAAAGAGCCACTCAGAAAAAGCCTGTCCACAGTACGTCATGTGGACATGGGCATCTGAAGTAGTAGTAATGTGAAGTTAGCATTAGCATCTACAAGAGACAACGACACCACAGTAGCTGCTGCACAAACATGAAAAAAATGGAGGAGCAAACTGGTTCATGTGCTCTCTGTGGAAATTTTTCAAAACAAGCGAAGGCACCAAAATTTAGCTGGATGCTACTCTGGGATGGTAAACACACACAGAGTGGGGAGGGGGGGGGGGGGGGGGGGGGGAGTGTTCCTTCACACATTCATTCTCTGAGCCAATCAGACACGCCTCATTATCATGTCATGGATATTTATGAGGAAGGAGTCATTTTTTCACCCTCCAAAAACAGCTGGAAAGCAAAGCAACCTGCATGTTTTTTTTAAAATAGAACCAACACACGATGCATTCAATAACAATGGGGAATACAGTCACATTGTTATGCCCACCCTCTGACTCTATACTTCACAGTGATTGCTTGGCCAGTTTCAGGGAAATCTAGCCAAAAGTTACATTGAACTTCACTAGACTACTACGGTAGCACATTAAATTTGCTGCCGCTAGGTTGGTCTAAGCGCGACTAGGCTAGAATACAGCAATATTAATGAAATAACCATGGAATGACAACTTTAATGTCATTTTCATGAAAGGTCAAGGGAGGAAGAGATACTCCACAACTTCCACACATCTATTTGGTAGCCACTTTATTGTTCTGGCCTGGACCAGCTTCCACAAATAACCTTGTCACCATACAGCTATGACGGATGCCCTGGCAATTGTAGGTGTCCTCTTAAAACCTTCACTTCAGAATACCTACCCTTTCCCCACGTCCCCTTTCTATCTGTGCAATGAGGACAAATATAGCCAGGGCAGGGGCTCTGCAGCTGCTGCTCCTTCATTTAACAGAAAGAAGGCACTATTCTACACATGTATGCCTTTTTGTCTGAAAGCGACATTACACTCCCTTTGACCGCTATAATTAGGACTCACATTCTAAACTCACACTTTTGCCTTCTTTCAGTGTTTGTTTGGAACACATTAGAAATCAAACAGACCATATTACAGAGCCTTTAAGTTGTAAGACTCACACTATTTTCAGAGTCCAGGCATTCAGCACTCCATAAATTAGAAGAAAAATGAGGGAGAAAAAAAAGTTATCTTTTAATGAACTTTGGCCAAAGGCAAGATTAAAGGGATAGTTTGGTATTTTTCACATGAATGTGTATGTCATCAGTGTCTTTACTTTGGTACACCCACTGTGACTTACCCCCCCGACATTGTCCTGTGTGCCCAGTTCCCGTCCGGTTTTGGTCAAAGTGAAAGTAGTCCCAGCAGGTTTCCTGGGGTCAACAAAATAAAATGTTTTTTCTTCTCAAAACAGTATGTGTTGGAATGAGTGATTTATTTCCATCACAAAACCGTGACAGAACAAAAACTCACATCTCACAATTGCTTTGAGTTACTTTCTCTCAATAGCGATCAATACACCTTGTCACTGCTAACAGCTGTGCGCCTGCATGTAGCAGCTGCAAACACTGCCGAACAACTGATGAAAGTAGTTTGCTAAGGCACACAGCTGTTAGCAGTGACGTGTATTGATTGCTATAGAGAGAAAGTAGCTCCAAGCAATTATGAGGTGTGAGTTTTTGTTCCATGACAGTTTTGTTATGCAAATAAATCACTCATTCAAACACATACTATTTTGAGAAGAAACACATTTTATTTTGTTGACCCCAGGAAACCTGCCAGGACTACTTTTGCTTTGACCAAAACCGGACGGGAAGTGCGCTCACAGGACACTGTCAGGGGTAAGTCACTGTGGGTGCACCAGAGTAAAGACGCTGATGACATACTCATTCAACTGAAAAATACCAAACTATCCCTTTAAGCCACTTGATCAGCCCTGAACTGGAATAATAATAATAAAAATGCTGGTTGTTCACTGTCTGAGCTGAAAAGGAAACCCGCTAACACTGATTTCTAACACACACACTTACCATCCTGAGCAGGTAAAGATGCCACGCCTGTCTCTACTGGCAAAGGCTTTTCTGACGAGTTAGGCATGGATATGAGGGACTGACTTATGCTGCTGTTTGTGTCATTACAGAAGATGTCTGCTTGGCTGCTGCTGGAGCTTGAGGAGGCCTTTGGGGCACAATCTTCATCTGGCTGCTTCTTCTGAATATCTGGAAAAAATAGTATTTTAACTGAATACATCATGAGCTTTGGGCATGGGTGGTTGTTAAGTTGAGTGGCAGGAGGAAAATTTTACTCACAAACATCATATTAACTGGCTGTAGAACACTGACACAGTTGTGATTAAATCTTAAGCACTTAAACACTTTTCTGCTCAATTGATTGGTAATACAAATGTAAAATAATTGAGGGCATCTATGGAGTTGAAATGGGAAAAAACTACAAACAGGAAAAACTGCACCACATCAGTGCTTGTCATATATTAGGTGAGTTGAGGGTAACACTTATCTTTACCCTTAAGGTTCGTTCTCAGACTTCTTCCCCTACCCCTTGGACACTTTCACACCTTGTACCTTGTATTAGGTTCAAACCTCCATGCTTTTTAAGGTGTGTAACACTCCGTGGACTAAGGATGAGTAAAATGAGAATGGTTTTGGCCCGGATTAAAATGAACAAAACAAATGGCTTGGATCATTTAAATGGTGAAAAGACTTGGTTTAGCCTTTCTGAGCAATTAAAGGAAGTTATGCAAACACAAAATATGCAAACTACACAAACAAAATAGTAAATAAATAAAAACACTGATTTTCAACACAAATCTGTGTGTGAGTAGACCCTTCAGTTATGAACAAAAACCATCCACTGTCCTTTTCTCCTGATCCATTTATTGTTGGAGGGGGATGAAAACACTTTGTTTTGGATTTTCTATGCATCCAGACAAACCGGACCCAAACATG
This sequence comes from Siphamia tubifer, assembly GCA_020466265.1. Lineage (NCBI taxonomy): Eukaryota > Metazoa > Chordata > Actinopteri > Kurtiformes > Apogonidae > Siphamia > Siphamia tubifer. The sequence continues at coordinate 24,745,070 of CM035785.1, read as the reverse complement.
CACTGGGGCCATTAAAGGTAAAGTACTTTATTGGTCATTTATATACACTGTACAACGAAATTTGTCCTCTGCCTTTCACCCATCCTTTTTTATTTGCTGCCGTTGGGGCAACGCGTAAGGAGCAGAGGGCTGCCATGGGTGGTACCTGGGGACCCTCTCCTGCTGTAGAGCCAGGCTAATGGTCAGAATCACCTGGCTGGAGGATTAAACCTTATCAAACATGTTTTTGGGTGATGGTGATTCACCTGGTGAAAACCAATCCAGACACGTGGAGAGAAACATGCAAACTCCACACAGAAAGGCCCGCACGGTCCGAGAATCGAACCCGGTCTTCTTGCTGTTAGGCAAGAGGGCTAACCACTCAGCCACTGTGCCGCCAATTAACGGCCCAGGATCTGAAGGCACTGGGGTCCGTTAACAGCTGTAAAACTCATCACTCAGTCACTTTGATTCTCTCCAGTTTATTTTATTTCATCAGTGTCTTTGTCTCTTTTTCTACCTCAACTTTTTCTGGTTTCATTTCTTTCTCTTCTTTTCACTCCTTTTTCTTATATATGGATTCATTCTGAAAACATTCACAAAAACAGAGTGTTCTGACCTGTTTCTCCAGGTTGAAGAGGCTGCTGTGTCTGCATCACTGTGGTATTTTCAATCAATCAAACTTTATTTCAATAGCACTTTTCAAACATGGTGCATGTAGCACAAAGTGCTTTACATCAAACCCCCAATTATCCCGCAATTGTAAGAAGTTAAAATATTTGTTTTTTTATTAAAAAGAATAAAATAAATAAAAATGAATAAAATAAAAGTAAATACAATAAAATAGCAGAATGAAATAATGTTAAGAGTAAACCTTTAACTAAAAGCTAAGTTAAAAAATTAAGTTTTCAGTTTACCCTTAAAAATATGAACATTGGCAGTGGACCTCAAGATCCTCAGGTCGACTGGTTCATAGTTTGGGAAAATAAAAAGTGAATGAGGCCAATCCATGTGTGTTAACTTAAAAGCAGATCCAATAAATGAACAGGGCCACAACCATTAATACTCTTAAAAACCAATAAAAGCACTTTAAAATTACCGTATTACCTTATTTTCCACACTACAAGGCGCACTGGACTATAAGGTGCATTACGCAATGTCAAAGTCATGAGATGAAAAGTCAAAATTATGAAATAAAATGTAAACATCATGAGATAAAATGTCCAAGTTTATTACATAAAAAGTGACATTTCCAACTCACTAAGCACAACCAGAATGAATCCATATATAAGGCGTACTGTGGTTTTTGGAAAAAATGAAGGTCTTTTAAGTGTGCTTTAAAGTCCGGAAAATACAGTGGTCATAAATAGACATGAATGAGAGTAAGTCAATTTCCGTCAATAAATCACTAAATTATATTTAAAAAACTAGAAAAGCACTCTGAGAGCGCAGACCTCCGCCAAGGTAGAGCCCCACCACCACCCCGATCACCCCCAAGATGAAATAAGTTCTTCCTGTTCACATTTCCAACATATCCTGAAAATTTTATCAAAATCCATCCTTAAGTTTTCGAGGTATCTTGAACACAGACAAACAAACAAACAGATAAACGCCGGCAAAAACATAACCTCCTTGGCCGAGGTAATGAAAGGATATTATAATTAAAATACTATTGAAAATAAAATGGGGGGGCAGAATAAGATATTCACCAGGGCAAATGCTCCTTGGTGCCGCCCTGTAGAACTGACCAGGGAACTGTGTTCACTGGTGGAAAATGGACATATGTCCCCTTTAAGTAAATTAAAAACAACAAAAGAGCACAGCTACAGAACCACCACAGAATGGAGGTACATCAGACAATGTTATTCAGTCTATTCCAAAGCAGAGCCAACTGGACCAAATATATTCTGTAGAAAAATAATCCCAAAAATGGTTTAGACTGACAGGTGTGAAAATGCCCCCGGTCACTCAAGGCCTTTCCAGAAGAACAAGCAGCACTGACAACAAACAGAATGAGAACTTACCTGCAAAACATTTTGAGCAGAGATTCATAGTTTTGCTTGACCTGCAGACAAAAAAACAGAGGAAAAAAAAAACATCAAACACTTTACAATTATTCAATGGCACATCAAACGCTGGTAGCAATCAACATGACAGGACGGACACGATTCTGTGCCAGACTTCATTTCTCATGTGGGATCTGGGTAGTGTAGAAAATTTCAAGATGAGGAAAGGTTAATGTATTAAATTACTCACTAGGTTCACAGTAGTCGTGCTACGAGGCACGTCAACTTCTACACATGAAAACACTTAAGAGCCAGCTTCATCTGGGCTTTGGCTTTTCTTTAATTAATATCCACTTAGACTCAGTGGTGAACTAAAAATATGATGACAAAGGCTCAAAGGTCAAAGTTGCAGTGAAGCAATTTCTGACAATATTTTATACAAAAAAAATCATATTATTTCAGACTATACAGCAGTTCACAGTACCCCCCCCCCATTATATTGTATTAAGTGAAGTCAAAAACGTGAGATTAAAAGTCAAAATGTATGAGATAAAAAGTGACAATCATGAGATAGAAAGCCAAAATCATGATAAAAAGCCAAAATGATTAGAAAAAAAAAGGAAAATTATGATATAGCGAGTCAACATTTATGAGATAAAAAGCCAAAATTCCAAGTCACTAAACACAACCAGAATTAATCCATATATAAGGCACACTGTCATTTTTGGGAGTGCACCTTATAGTCTGGAAAATACAGTACCTGAATGTGTCTGTTTAAATGTGTCATTAATTAATTACAATGCCAATTCATCTGATGCCAATGCCAATTCATCTGAGTATGAGTCTGAATATATATATATATATATATATATATATATATATATATATATATATATATATATAAAATTTGACTAATTAATTAATTAAATAATTATTGCATGCAATATCCCCACGGTGGGATGTGGGATCAATAGAGCCATATCCATAAGCCATAACTTATCCTATCTCATTAATCTCTAAGGAATGCAAAATAATTTCTTAATATTTTTACAAATGTTCACTTGGATTCAAAGTTTAACAGATTAGTTTTAGTAGTCAGAGGTCAAAGGTTACAGTCACTGTGAACTAATGAATGATATACTGTATTACAGAAGAAAAACAAAAATGTAATGGATTCTACAGTGGCTCCTCATTCGGTATCTTAGGGCATATATACTGTACACCAATCTTTAAGTTAAATTGAATACCATTTAATTATTTACTACCATTTTAATTATTCCACATTTGCACATTTATTTAATTTTCTGAGTAAAACATTAAATTTCATGTACTCAATAAGTTGATTTCACGTGACGTCACATTGCTATATAGTCAGCGCGTGATTTTCAGATGGAGGGCAGAAAGTGAAGCTGAGTACATTTTCCGTTGGGAAAATGTCTGTTTTGTGTAGTTTACGACTGTGCCAGTAACCCAGAGAAGATTATTTTTTTAGAGTACCAAATATTGTCATTCACAAAGGTGAGAAATGGAAAAATATCACAGAAAAATGCCATAAAAAGCGGATTTTAAATCTGTTTGCAGTCGAGAGGAGCAGAGTCTGCTAATGCTAATGCTAATGCTATTGCCCGTGCCTGCAGCGACCACTTGGTCTGAGGTATATTCCAAAGCTAACTTTTTTTGTGGATGTGCTATATATCATTAGGTTGTATTTAAATGTTCATTTATACTGTTGTAATATGGTTTACTGAACACATCAAGATGCATTACATGTTTGGGACATTAGTCGCTACTGCTAGTAGCTAACAGTAGCTAATGTAAACAAACATACAATACATCTTGACATTGCATCTTTACAAATAAAACACTCACCCTGGCGAAGACCAAACCATAATTATCACTGAGCCTTTTGGTACTGAGGTTGTGGACCCACCCGCTGGCAAAAAAGTTCTATGGCTCCAAACTTTTCTAGTCTTTCATCTGCTGCTGGTGTAGTAGGATGTCTGTAGGGCCAGGTAGTTAGTAATATCCACAGCACAGATTGTTGGCATTGTCTTTGGGTTCTGTAAAAAACTCATTAATTTTCATAAGATAAGGGTCATGTCTAATACATTTTTTAACTGAGGCTGTGTCCGAAATCACTCACTCACTCCCTACTCCCAACATAGGGAAATAAATGAAGTGCAATACATAGTGAACATTTCGTACACTACTACGGCGCTGTTAATTAAAACATAATAGTGTCGTCTCTCACAATTTTAAAAGACTTTTTAATTTTTGTACTGTCTGTGCAATACAATAAAAAAAATCAAATTTGCCCACGACTGTTTTACTATTATTAACTGTAAAGCAACTCTTGTCTGGCGCCTGTCATCCAACAGGCAGACTTAATGTTTACAGTTACTGAACAGCTGTGGCTCTAACAGTATGCCGTCCAATCTCAATCTGTCCGTGCTTCTTTTAATCATAAATCTCTCCGTGACATTTATCCTGTGGCACAGTTTCTTAACAAAAGATTCAAATTTGAGGTGGATCAATCCTCCTGCAATACTGTTCATGAAACACTGGATCATTTATTTTTTGGGTGTCCTGTGTCTCAGTGTTTTGGTCTAATATACATGATTGGATTTCACTACAAATTAAGGGTGTACCATCCTTTGAATTATATCATGGATGATTTGGAATCTTCATCAGACATTATTAAAAATATCATATTCACTGTGCAAAATGCAGAAACTGTTAGCCCTCTTTCCCTGGTTTTATTAATTACTTCATGATTCTTTTTTCATGTCTCGAAAAATTGGAATTGAACAGAATTGCAAGAAAAATAAGTGGTTGGACGACATTTATTTTTTTAACGAAAGAACTCCCTTTTGTTTCTCTGCTCTGTGTTGTTTAATTTGAAGTGCCTAATGTAAACCTTATTTATACATTGTTTAATATTGTATTTTAGTTGTTTGTTTGTTTTTTACAAAATCAAAAGTTTGGTTTTATATATATTTTTATTTTGTATTTAATTTTAAGTTGTATTCATTATCCTCATTGAGAGTCTGTAAATCCAAATGTTCAAGTTTTTGTTTTTTTTGTTTTTTAATCTCTCCATCCTTTGACCATTTTTGCATTTCTGCAATGCATGATGGGATATTGTGCTTTGGTTAGTGACCATTGATGTCCAACACATTGGGATACATTGAGTGCACTATATAGTGCTTATAAATAGTTCACTATAGATTCAGACACCCCTACAAAACGGCATGGTCCCTATATAGCGCCCTTTGTAGGGAGTAGGGAGCGATTTTGGAAGCAGCCAAACTGTATGTATCTGTGCTTGGACACTGGATCTAAGTCCGTACAATAAACACTCTTCAATGGTTTCCACTGTAGCGACAGTCTCCATGGTTACTTCCTGCCCTCTAGCTGAAATTTTGACGTCATCGTAGATACGTGATTATAATCTACCCATTTGTTAAAACAAATGTCATAAATAAATTTCTTTGAAGTTTGAAAGAATGAATAAACAACTAATAAATAAAGTCAACAGCCTTTCATAAAACACTGAAATAATGAGAGCGAGAATGAGAATATCAGTTGTATGTGTTATGGCTCTGTAACACACATTAGTTTTAAATCTAGATGATTTACAAGTAAGAATTTTGTTTCTTTGGTCAAAATAGAACCTCATTATCCAAAGAGAGGAAGAAATATAATGTAATACCTTGTTTTTAAAAAATAATACCTTTTGAAAAATGTTTATACTTTTAAGAATGAGCATTAAATTTGGCATTTTTAATTTATCACTTTTTAATACTTTTTAAAACCCTGTGTTTTTAAGAGTCTGTCAGAACAGCATGCTGATAAATGAGAGAATTATATGAAGTGAATATGATGACAGACCAGTGGGCAGTGGGTGGATCTGACTGGACTTCTAACTGACTGGCGTGATGAAGAGGAGCATGATTGTACTAGTCACAGGATTTACCTCACATGCTTTCCAGCTCCATGAAACCTCTCCTAGTTAACTAATCCTTTAGATCAATAATAATGATTTAATGCCTAATCATATGTTTTCTATTAGTGATTACAACCTTTGATCCAAACTCTTCTGGTTTTGGTATTGATCTGCTGAATCCTTTCTGATCTGTGTACCATTTGTTCATCCATTTTTCAAAATAAAACCATAAATAAGACAGGTATTCCCCTATTTGGTGCCAATCTCAAGTTTCTATTACAACCCTTTCTTGAATTAGAGACAATAATTTTGACCTTTCTGCTAAATGCAACCTTGAACTTTGACCTTTTGCAATATTGATCATTTTGTTATATGTATATATGTGTCAGTGTGTGTAATATTCTGAAAATATATCCAGTATTGATTAAGTTATAGTGTGATATGTCTATGCGTATGCAGTGTGTTACAGATGTTAACTTTACGACATGTCACCTTTGACCTCTAGAGATCTCAAAAACTATTGGTCGTAAGTGATAACACCAATAAAATTGTAGAAATCTTCATTCTGCATAACTTGTGTAACACTGTTTGTGTGTGTCAAGCATTGACATATCACACTATAACTTACTTAATACTGGATATATTATCATAATATTACACACACTGACACATATATACATATAATGAAATTATCAAAATTGCAAAAGGTCAAAGGTCAAGGTGTCATGACCATTCCCCCAGTGCTCTCCAGATTCACCTGGCCCCGCACCGTGCAGCTGCAAGTCATTGCTGATCTGCAATATTTAAGCAGTGAACCTTGCAGTTGTTGGTGCGGGACCATTCAGTTTGTCACTTCCATAACCCGGACACTCTGCCATTTCCCTTGTCTCATTAACCTGGACATTTTTCACCACCTAGGTTTTGTTTGGTCTTGTTTTGGTTTTATCTCTGTCTTTGTCTGATTTTTGTTCTGTCTATTATTAAATTATTTTTCCCTTCAACACTGAGGATCAGAGTTGTCTCTTCACCCATCATGTCACAAGGTTGCATTTGGTAGACAAGTCGAAATCACATTACTGGCTCTAATTCCAGAATGGGTTGTCATAGAAACTTGAGATTGGCAAAAAAGAAATAGGAGCAAGATTAGGCATTGTCTGGATACTTATTTTCATTTTGGTTTTGGAAACAAATATTGAATAAACAATTTTTTTCCCCCCATTGTCTTATTTTTGGTTTTATTTTGAAAAACTAATGTATGGATGATACATGGATTCTTTCTGATTTCAGGGGCACATCTCTTTCACAACAGATGGCTGTAGCTTTCCTCTGACAGGACTCCTCTCATTTCCTCTCCAGCCGGTGTCCTTACTGTCTGCGCATCGAGCGTGACGGTCGCCGCTATCAGTCACATTCTATTTATTTTGGGCGCTTCGTTGCACACCTTTGTCCCCATTTCTAAATGTAGGGTCAGCTGCAGTCAACCTGAGGGCTTTCTGTCAGTCTGCTGCTGTATCGTCTTGGGTATAAAGGAGAAAAAAGAGGAAGGAAGAAATGAGGATAAAGCAGAAACCTCATTGTGAGACACAGGCAGGGAGGAAGCCAATCATGGGTAAACAACAAGTCATTTCCTGTTGTCAACCCTACAAAATTAAACGTAATCAAACTGCAGATTAATTAAAGAAAGTAAAAGGGGTGAGAGTGGGTAAGCACACAGGCAGCCAAAGCTTAAACAGAGTGAACATAATCAGTGTTTTTTATAGGCAACCCACTGCCGCTGCTAATGAGATTATCTGATTGGACAAGACAGGAAGATGGATCCATCACCTTGGTGATACAGTGTGACTGACACCAAAGAACACAGACATGGATTGGTGATAAATGGTTTGAGGAATTGAATTGTAATAAACTCAGTGTACGTTGCCAGTAAAAAGAGGAAAAAACTTCATAAACACGGACAGAAATGGAAAGCGATAAAGTTTGCAGGATCAAAAAAAAAAACCTGAATGAGTCAAAAGTCTGTGTTATTACTTGTCGAGCTGACCATTTACCAGAAATGGAGACAAATAGGTGGATTAGACGCCTGAAGATGAGAAAACTGATGATGACTTAACACTTTGATTTATGGTGTATTGATTATGAGTGTCAAATCTGGAGCACAACCTCAGATGATGAACAGTGTGTTGTTTGGTGATTATTTTTAGTCAGCAGGTTCCATTTCAGTCTTCGATAAATTCCTGAAATGTATTGTGACTATTTCATTTATTAATAGGCCTGTGTTAAAAAAAAAAAAAAACAATTTTCCAATTCTGGATCGATTGGCATCTCCTAATTGCATCTATTAATTACTAAGGATCGATTTGTACATCCAAAGATCAAATTTTAAAATTATTATTATTAGTGGTGGCGCAGCGGTTAGCACTCGTGCCTCACAGCAAGAAGGACCCTGGTTCGATTCCCATGGTTCCCTGGTTCAATTAGGGTTTGCATGTTCTCCCCGTGTCTGCGTGGGTTTTCTCCAGGTACTCCAGTTTCCTCCCACCATCCAAACACATGCACTGATAGGTTAATTGATTAATCTAAATTGTCCACAGGTGTAAATGTGAGAGAGATTGTTTGTCTATATATGTTCAGCCCTGAGATGAACTGGAGACTCATACAGGGTGTACCCTGCCTTCACCCATTGAAGCTAGATTAAGCCCCCAGTGACCCCTGTGACCCTTGTGAGGATAAAACGGGTCCAGATGACGAGACAAAATGAGATTATTTTTAGTACATTTTTCCACCAGTGAACATTTCCCTCAGTGACCCCCAGCACGTCATCGAATTCACACAGGTGCACTTGGTGTGTGACCCCAGAGTGACCTCAAACAAACATGGTGTCAGAGAGTAGTGACAGAGTTAGCCAAAAGTCACAAAATATTTCCAGTCATTATTTATGCGGAATAAGAGTTTTAAGAGTGTCTCTAATATTTGATATTTTCTACTGTATATATATTTTCATGCTAATTCTCTTTCTCTTCCTGTTCTTGAGCGTTGCAATACTGAAATTTCCCTATTGTGGGACAAAAAAAGCGTATCTTATGTTATCTTAAATATTTCAGGTTCCGAAAACAAAAAGGCACCGATGTGTTTGACAAAAGTAATGCCGATTGCAAGTTGTGTTAAATGGAAGTGAAGTATTTTGGAAGTACGACCAACTGGAACAAGCACTTGCAATGACATCACCCGAGGTTCAAGCCGTCCACAGTGAAGCTGAAAGAAACTGCCAGAATTCAGCACCATCTCATAGCGTAACCATGACAATTGTGGAATTTGTCTGTAAAGACATGCGGCCGTACTCCGCCACCAGTCTGACAGCCATCAGTAAATACCAATACTAAATGTTTTGCATTCCTCGCTCTTTCTGAGTGTGAAGGTCGCCAATAGTATTGTTTGAAGTCACAATGCATTTGTTCACCCCCTGAATATTTTAAAAGTTAAAAAGTAGTTAACAAAAATAGAAAATAAATAAAAAGTTCTTTATTTCTGTCTTCCATGAAAAAAAAAAAACCTTGGCTGCATGCCAATGCGACAAAGTCATGGCATTAAAGAATTGTTGTTTTTTTTAAAGAATACTAACCTGAATTGAAAAGAATAGATTCTAAATCTTTAGAATTGGAATCGGATTGTTTCTTGAAATTTGAATCGATACCCAACTCTATTTATTAAGTTACTTCACTCCGTCATATATCTACACTGTTGCTCACATTCTGAACTTTATGGAGCGAGGGCAAAACTATCCCAATGGTTAAGCAATCAAGACAATAAATTAAGGGATGTTGTCATGCCACTAAATTCTCAATAATCTAGTGCTAATGTAACTGTGCTAAACACAGCACATATCTAATTAAAACCCAACTTTCCCTTCAACTTATGTTAATGATGATCTGCTTCTTGACTATATTTCTAGTTAACTACCACAGGTATGAGCACTGGCAGCCTGTGAGCTTCAGGATTGATTTGAAAGTGATTTTATTGGTTTTTAAGAGTCTTAATGGTTGTGGTCCTGTTTATTTATCGCATCTGTTTTTAACATATGAGCCCTCTCAGACCCTCAGGTCCTCAGGTATTAAAAGCTTTTAATTGTTCCTAAAGTTCACACTAACACACATGGTTTGGCCACATTTAGTTTTTATTTTCCCAAACTTTGGAAGAGTCAACCTGAGCATCTGAGGTCCGCTGCCAGTGTTCACATTTTTAAGGGTAAACTGAAAACATAACTTTGTAATTTAGCGTTCAGTTAAATTTTTACTCTTAACATTATTTCATTCTGCTTTTTCATGTATTTACTTTGATTTTATTACAATTGTTTATTTACAAATTTTATTCTTTTTAATTTTTAAAATCTTGTAACTTGTTCCTACAACTGCGGGATAATGGGGAGGGGGCTGATTTAAAGTACTTTGTGCTACATTCACCATGAATGAAAACTGCTATAGAAATTAATTTTGATTGATTGATTGACCATTGAAAAAACACATTTAACCAATTCTAAATTTTGCCAAAATGTCAAATATTTTACATCCAAAGTGAAAGTACATGCGTTAAATCTGGACCACACTTCTAAATGAATGGACTCATGTGCAGATGCAGATAAAACACCATTGTTTAATATTCAAAGATGTGAAATGCAAACATGCTATATGTGACACTTAAATGTTTATCTATTACTGTAAATTAGGGCTGCACGATATTAGAAAAAACTGACACTGCAATTTTTAAAATCCTACAATATATATTGCGATGTCAAAAAACTACTCAATATTATACGACAGCTGTGTGGGGTGGACACAAACGGTTAAACGGTTGACACTGAACATATGTTTCACTGTCATGCTTCTTGTAGCCAAAATAATTAAATAAAAATAAATAATTAAAAATAAATACATTTTTAACTAATTTGAAAATAAATAAAAGCAGATAAATAAATAATAAAAATAAAATGATAAATATTAAAAATTAATGAATAAAAATCAATAAATACAAAAATGTAAAAAAATATATATATATAATATTTTTTTTATATAAAAATTAAAAATGTAAATAAAACCCACAACAAACACATAAATGCATATATTTTTTCAATTATAAAAAAATTATTGCAGGACCTGCGATGGGACTATTGCGAACACATACATTGTGATGCTGATGCTCAAACACTACATTGTGCAGCTCTAGTGTAAATCATATACCATCACCTGTTAAACCTCCTCTTTTCTGTTCCACTGTAGCACATAGTCAATGTTTTTAATATCCACACTTCATTATAGTAAACATTTCAAAGCCAAATGATTCAATATTCCATTTAGCTAAAGCTCTGTCATTACTAAAACATCCCAAACCCACTCTCTGATCCCATATCGAGGAAACAGGAACAAATGGAATGGATGAACTTGTTCTCCTCGCCTTCGTTCTTTGCTTCTACAGTCAAAGATTACTCAAAGACAATCAAGCCGGCTGTCTCAGGGGGAATAGCAAAGGGACGTACAAAGATTAATTTGACATGTCCTGGTAAATGCCAGATGCAATTACAGCGTATAAGGCACAAAGAGTCAATCACAGGCGTACGAGCTGTAGATTCTTCTTCTATTTAAACAGAAGAAAATGTGGGAGAATTAAAGCGACATTCACAGATAAGTGCTCTGACACCGAGCATCAACCCTGTGTTTAAGTGAAGAAGAATCATTATCATCATTTCTTCTAAACTTTTGTCAAACCTGCCCCAGGTTCAAGTGCTATTTGTACTGTCAACAAACTTTTATACTGGTTTTTGTTCAAAGAAAACACTGGTTCAGCAAATGACACGTTCATTTATGTATAATTTTCAAACATAGGTAGTTGATTAAATAACTTTATATATATACATTTTATTATTAACTCATATTATGCATCAGCAACTAATTGAATTAAAACATAATTCAAATCAACAAGCATAACAATTTTATTTGGTATCAGTGACTGGGTAAATACAAGGAAAATACTGTGACAGTAAAAAAAAAAAGACATTTAAATAAAGCAAACAATTATAGCACTCAGCAGAAAGAAATATATTAGGATATATATTAAGATATAATATTAGGAACAGTAGTTAAAACAATTTTATTATTATTACTGGATTGGTTTAGTTCTGTGGTAAAAGAATTGGGGGGGGGGTTGCTGGAGTAAATTTAGAGACCACTTATATTTTGACCATTTGAAATATGTTTGATTAAAATTAACATGACTGTATTTTGTTTATTTAAGAAACTACTGAGATGACCTTCCAGATAAAAAAAAATTTAAGTTTCTTCATGCCATTCATTTTATCTTACTTTCATCTTTCTTCTTTTTAATTTTTTAAAATTCTTTAACTTGTTCCTACAACCGTAAGATAATGGGGGGGGGGTCTGATATAAAGCACTTTGTGCAACATGCACCATGAATGAAATGTACTATAGACATAGTTTGATTGATTGATTGATTGATTGATTGATTGATTGATTGATTGATTGATTGATTGATTGATTGATTGATTGATTGATTGATTGATTGATTGATTGATAATCATTTCCATGCTAACACGGTTCAGCTCAAAATGGCAAAATTTACATTTCTCAATGTCCATCCAAATGCTATGATTTTTTTTTACGGATTGTTTATTAAACAAAAATATTTCAGAGATTTTCTCAATGGACTTTCTTTCCATTTTTTTTTACAAAAAATAAAATAAAATAGAAATAAATCTAAAAAAAAATACAATCTTCCCAAACCCAAACAGAAATAACAAACAAAAACAAACTTTAGCCTACACACACATCAGTTAGCAAATGGTATATATAAGATACATCCACATCGGTACATAAACAAAACCACAAAGTAAGTCCATATCAGTGCTGCACCCATCGAACAGCTGCCGATCATAATCAGCCAACACTGGCCAAAAACAGCCTAATCAGCGATGGGGAAAAAATGTCGCCCAAGAAGCCAAACACGTAACACAAAACCACTAGCGACCATTTTCAAACACGCAAACAGGTGCACCCCATCCCGACCGTCTATGTACCAGTCAAAATAGTTAATTAAAAGTAGTGTAAATTGAACACACTCAGAATGTCCTTCAGTTTTAGAGTTAGGATGCTGTCATTTTAATGTCAACTATATGTATGTACTCCCAGTCATCTAAAAAATTTACAAAAATAATTTTTACTCTGGATAATCCATTTGACACAATACAATATAATTTTAACTTCAGAGGAGAAACCAGTTTTTGGTGAACTAGTCCTGATTTTCACAGCTTTCATGCATCTTTGCCTGTTCTCCAAAGGATTTTGACGTTGCTGTTGGGTGCTTTATGTCACTTTCTGGTGCAAAAATGCTACTATTTCCAGTGGGGTTCAGGTGGGGACAGTTTATGTGAGCTCAGATTTTTATTATTTTTCAGAGACGTATGTAAATGGGCAACTTGGGACAAAACTTTAATGCAATGTTCTGGCAGAGAATTTGTTTTGTAATGATACTGTGTTAAAAAAGCTGCAGCGTTTCATAGCTTTGTCACATTATAGAACAACAATTACATAATTAACTTTGGTTCGGAGATGAAATATTATACCAATTCCTGAAGACTTCCTGTTTTCAGAGCATACCGATTTTGGCTAATCACAGACATTTTCCGAAGGGTAGGGGTTAAATTCATGGGTGACAGCTGTAATTACATGACTCTGCAGCTCTACTCGACTCTGTGGCTCAACAGGGAAGCTTGCAAAAATGTTACCTCTCTCCCAGCAGCAGCATTAGGTCAGTTATTAACCTTTTAATTGGGACAGAGAGGAGAGAACTGCAGATTTTTTCCCATGGTTTTGGATCCTGGATATGAATATGAATAAGATTAGACAAATCTACATATGATGTTATTGCAGCTTTGATAAGATTTTTTTTTTTCATTCATCACTTTTGTAACTGAATTTATTCAAATCTTGATCCTCAATAATGCACAACTTACAACACTTTTCTAATGTTGTACACATCAGGTCATTGATCCATAACAGAATGCTTGTTCTTCATTCTTGAATTAATGTACTTTCATACACGTATGGATGACTAAATTACAGGGCTGCAAAATTATGGAAAAATTGATAATGACGATTATTTGGATCAAAATTGAAATCACGATTAATATTCACAATTATTCAACAATAAAAAAAAATAATAATAAACTTTGTTGCACTAGGTTCAAAATACAATTTTCAGTGCAGAATATATTGAAATGTAACCAAGAAGGTACTAAAAAATAAGCAAAACTAAAATAAATTGAATATACACAAGTATTGATTTTAAATGTGGGTGAAAATCTACTCCACCAAAATGAGAGCAAGTTTTTTTTTAGTACATTCTATAGACTGTTTTTTTACAGTGCTGTCTTCTAACATAAGCAATAGCAATTTCATTTAAATATAATTTGTAACTGGCAATGTTTTTGTTCATAGTTGATATGATATTTGTCCTTTGTACAAGTCTACAGTTGTGTACAACTGTACAATAAATGCTGCAGGTTCTACATCATTCAATAAATGTTATTGTGCTGTAACCCTGGATTAGCATTCACACACATGGTTGAGGTGCAGCTCCCAGGCCAAATTAATGTAAAATCAATGTGAAGAATGCCATCTAATTAAATAACTCTCCCAAAGATCAACTGCTTGGTCCCTAGTGGACTATGTTTTACCTTTTCAGATGTTGGAGCTGCTCCAGCATTCTCAGATATTAGTTATTACTGGGATGGTAATAATAATCGTTGAAATATATAAAATGATGTGTAGTTCAGTGAAATATTTCTTGGGAGATGAACACTAAACCACTCATTTATTTGCATCACTCCTTCAAAAACTCTGGGAAAATGTAACTGAGACAGGGTCTATGTCAGGGGTGTCAAACTCATTTTAGTTAGGGTGGCCACATTCAACTAAATTTGATCAGAAGTGGGCCGGACCAGTCAAATAAAAACATAATACTACATAAATAATAATCAACCCCCAACTGTTTCCATGTTTTAGAGCAAAAACAAGTCATTATTAAAATGTCTGCACCTGCAAACCTTCCTTTCAAACAATGTGAATAGTATGAACAAACCGAAAAAGTGTAATTTTAACATTATTAGGCTATAGTTTGTCATTAATATGTGTATATTATAGCTTACAAATACATAAAACATTTAGTAATAGGTGGAATATTATTAAAATTGTACTTCTCTTAAAGTGATAGTTCAGTATTTTTCAGATTAATGTGTTTGTCATCAGTGTCTTCACTCTGGTGCACCCACAGTGACTTACCCCCAACAGTGTCTTGTGAGCCCAGTTCCGGTCCAGTTTTGGTCAAAGCGAAAGTAGTCCCGACAGGTTTCCTGGAGTCAAAAAAATAAAACATGTTTCTTCTTAAAACAGTATGTGTTGGAATGAGTGATTTATTTGCATAACAAACACACCTCATAATTGCTTGGAGCTACTTTCTGTCAATATCGATCAATGCGTGTTGTCATTGCTAACAGCTGCGCACCTTAGCAAACTACTTCCATCAGTTGTTCAGCAGTGTTTGTGGCTGCTATTTGCAGGTGCACAGCTGTTAGCAGTGACAACATGCATTGATCGATATTGACAGAAAGTAGTGCCAAGCAATTACGAGGTGTGAGTTTTTGTTCTGTGGCAGTTTGTTATGCAAATAAATCACTCATTCAAACACATACTGTTTTGAGAAGAAATACGCTTTATTTTGTTGACCGCAGGAAATCTGCTGGGACTACTTTTGCTTTGACCAGAACATGGCTCACAGGACACTGTTGGGGGTAAGTCACTGTGGGTGCACCAGAGTAAAGACACTGATGACATACACATTTATGTGAAAAACACCAAACTATCCCTTTAAGACATTTCAGGTTGTTCATATTTGTTCCAGTTATTCAGATTTTTGGCAAAATGAAAATGAAACTAAATGAAAACATTTACACAGAGAAAAAGTTAGACTTGTGAGTATTTATAGGTTATTTTATGACAGTGAATTGGTCTGAATGATTCATATATTAGTTTCATTTTTACACTTCACTAATTCATCCAAAGGGCCAGACTGGACCCTTTAGCAGGCCAAATTTGGCCCTGGGGCGCATGTCTGACACCTGTGGTCTATGTCCTCTAAAATCTACCTGTTTCAGGAAGACTCACAGAGCGCATTTATCAATATTTTAGAAAGCAGCCAGTCTATTTAGACCAAATAAAAGAAGACATTGAACACTAACAGGTTTATAATGTAATGCAAATATTCAATGCAGCTGAGATGCTAACAGTATGCATCTTCATTATAAGAATAGAATAAGATAAAGATTATCATTGATACTGCCCACCTCTGAATCAATGTTAATATGTGTCCCACATATGAATAATGACTTTGCACAGTCATACAGGACAGTGGGGCTTTAAAGCACCCACACTCTCTTTTAGAGTCTAGTTTAGATTTCTTCTTTAAGTTGGCTTTACATCTAGGATATTTGTCAGTTAACCCTGAAAGATCTAAACCAGGCATGTCCAAACTATTCCACAAAGGGCTGGTGTGGCTGTAGGTTTTTGTTCCAATTGACTCTGAAGACTGAGATCAGCTGATTTATTGAGTCCAGTCTGGTGTGCTACTGCTTCATTAGAACAAAAACCTGCAGCCACACCAGACCTTTGTGGAATAGTTTGGACATGCCTGATCTAAACAGATGTTGGCAATCAAAACGACGTATTGATGTAAAACACTCAATAACTATTGAGGGACAAGAGTTGAGAATTAGCACAACCTATAAACTCTTTGTGCATCACATCAGCTGAATGACTGTATGTTTGACTGCACTGTCCCTGTCAAATTAATAAATAAATAAAAGAAGTATTCAGAGAATGCCCCTATTTTGTGCCAATCGCAAGTTTCTATGACAACCCATTCTTGAATCAGAGCCAATAATAGGATTTTGATCTTTCTGCGAAATGCAACCTTGACCTTTGACCTTTTGTAATATTGATAATTGTGTTATATGTATATATGCATCAGTGTGTGTAATATTATGATAATATATCCAGTATTGATTATGTTATAGAGCTTGACACACACAGTGTCAGTTAATTTTGCGATGTCACCTTTGACCTCCAGAGATCTCAAAAACAATTGGCCGTAGGTGATAACACCAATTATAAGAATTGTAGAAATCTTCATTCTGCATCATTTGGTACCAATTTGAAAGTTCTGTGACCCTCCGTTCATAAGTTATAACTGATAATGTGATTTTATCCTTTTAGTGAATTGTGATATGATATGAACACCAGAGGTGGAAGTAACTAAGTAGAAGTACTTCTTTTGCTGTATTTAAGTAGATTTTTTAGGTATCTGTAGTTTATACTCCTTACATTTATAGAATTGACAGTATAAAAAAAATAAGTAGGAAATCAGAAATTGTGACTATATCATAATTTTGTTTTTTTCCCTCATAATTATCCATTTCTTGTCTCATAATTCAGACTTTTTTCTCATAAATTTTGCTCATATTTTTTACTTTAGCCTCATAATTTAGATTTTTAATCTCACCATTTAGATTTTTATTATCTCATAATTGTGCTTTTTCCTTTAAAAAAAATCTCCTATTTTTATGACTTTAATTTTTTCAAAATGTTCTGTCCATACCCACTAAACTGAGTACCATGACCCAATAAAACACATCATCTACAAACTAATTCACTTTTAAAGGCTTTATTTTGGGATATTTATGTTAGTTTATTTATTTCGTGTGTGTGTGTGTTGTTTCCTGGTAAAATAAGCATCATTTCATTTATAGCAAAAAAAAAGAACTAACTAAAATAATGCAGTTTTACTTTTTAATTTATTGAGTAAAGTAAAAACTTTACTCAATAAATAAAATTCAACTCCTTTACCTAAGTAAAGGATTTGAATCAGTACTTGTACTTTTTATTTTTTCACACCAGTAGATGTGGTGTTTAATTTGTGTAAATAAGTTCAGTACTTAAGTACAGAATGTGAGTACTTTGACCATCTCTGATGAACACTACTGAATCTCACAGATGTCACAACAGAAATAGTTTTAGTTCTCTAAAGGGTTAACAAACAGAAGTTCCTGTTCCCACCAGTCGGTTTGTGATGCATTTCTGTAGAAGTGATAGTTTTAACTTTGGTTCAAGCTGTTAAAAATAGCCGGTTTCTCAGTGCTGTCACACCTGTCACAGTACCTGGAAGGCTTAGTCTATGTTCCTGACATTCTGCATGAGTCTGCAGGAGGTTACCGAGGCCAGCTGGTGTTAGCTAGCAGCTAAAGCTACAAAACAATGGGGAGGGGAGGGGGGTCATAACAACCAGAGCAGCTCATCCCTGCTTCAGCTGCTAATGCTAGTGGCTAGCCACTCTTGCTAGCTTTCCGTAGACAAGAAAGCATCTCAAACCAAGACATTTAACAGATTATTGGCCTTACCCCCCAGAACCCACAGGGACACCGCGGGGGTATAACGTTTACGTTAGTCGGAGGCTTGCTGCCCTCGCTCCCCGTGTCCCCCATGTCGGTCTTTCGTGAGTCTCTCCGCGTAGCAGGTGAATCCGGGGATGGACTAAGGGCCTCGTTTTTGCCTTTAGATCCCTGGGCTTTAATAGGAACAGAGTCAATACCACGGTCAGATTATCCTTCAGAGTTTCACAGGATGACGGGGGGCTTGCCGACACTGGCGGCCACAGGATATTTACAATAAAAACACTTCAACTCGACGCTGAGGTGTTGGAGAAACCAACGACGGACAGAGCCACCGGGGAATCCTGGGCCGATCAGCTGGAGTGAGGACTGGACCACTGCTGCTGCCGAGGGGGTGGAGGGTGACGGGTTAGCGCAAAAAACACCAAAAAGTCTTCTTTATTTGGAACGTATTATGATATATGGTTTAATTGCAATCATTTCAATCCTGTGACAGTGTAAAGAGGCGGTCTGACACTGTGTTTTATCACTGGGACACACTTGCCTGTGTCTCTGAGTCCCTGGGCTGACTTGGTATGATCCATGCAAAACTATCTACAACTAGGAAGCACAAAGCTTGTGTTGACAGTGTGTGGATAGAATGTAAAAAAATGCAATTCAAAAGGGACATGCAGCTTTTGTTTTTCGTCTGATGAAATTAATTTATTAAAAAATAGCTGAAATGACTTTGGAAAATCAGTGACATCTTTTACGCCACTTCTTAAAACACATTTTTAGACTGGCTTTTACGTGATGTGATGACGATTGTCACTTATTTTAATGTTAGTCTGTCTGACATAATGCTGTTTTATTCCATTCCATTCTCTTATTTTGCATGTCTATCTCACTCCATTGTGTTCAGTTATGTCCTCATCTCACTCAACTTCAGTTCTACTTTGTGTTGTTGTTTTAATTTTTAATAATGGAATAATGGAATTTAATAACAGCTGAAATGTAATAAAATCATGAGCGCATAACAGTGTCTTTGCGTATTATGTAATAATGTAATAATTTAACCTTAATAAACGATTGCTTCAAAAGCATTACTTAACCATAGTTAACCTTTCACTTTTCAGAAATGGCAAAGGTTAAAAATGGTGATAATGCAACTTTTCTGACAGTATAAGCCATTGTTATGTTATGAGCTTTTATTACATTGTGGGTTGCTCTATAGGTGAGCTCATGCAGCAGCATGCAGCTCAGTATGCAGCAGCAAGATTATTAACAGGATCAAATATTCAGGGAGCACATCACCCCTGTGCTCCAAACCCTAACCCTTATCCCCTAACCCTAACCCTATCACCCCTGTGCTCCAGCCTTTTTCACTTGTGCAACATAGTCAAAATTGAGGTTATTTTATCTAAAAATGATACAGAAAAATTCATGCATTTATTAAATCTAGATTAGATTATTGCAACTCCTTGCTTATAGCATGTCCTAAATATTCCTTAAAACGCTTTCATTTGGTTCAAAATGCAGCAGCAAGATTATTAACATGATCAAACAGAAGAGAACACATCACCCCAGTGCTCCAATCCCTTCACTGGCTACCAGTTGAGTTTAGAATTACATTTAAAATCCTCCTCCTTAGATATAAAAACCATTAATGGTATGGGCCCCTCTTATCATATATATTATATGGTTCCGTACCAGCCCAAAAGAACCCTTCGATCTCAGAATGCCGGTCTGTTGAAAGTTCCCAGGTGCTGTAAAAGTACAATAGGAGAGAGCCTTTAGTTACCATGGTTACTGTCTGATAGAATCAGCTTACACTTAATGTTAAAGAGGCCGACACAGTCTCTACATTCAAAATTAGGTTGAAAATGTTCCTGTATGATAAAAGCTATGGTCAGGTTAGTTAAAAACAGACTGGTTTGTAGTGATGGCTCCTGAAAAAATTCAAAGGAGGTGAAAATTATCCAATAATGTCTGAGGTAACTCATTCAACCGGTGCATTAATAAGTAGTCATCATTATAGACATTATTGACAGTATTTCTTTGTCTGCAAATTGCAAAAAATTGCAATGCCACTTCAGTCCAATAGATGTCACCACGATACAGACATCTTTACCCTGTAGCTAGCTAGTTTATAATGCACAATTTGTAAGGTTGTTAGTACATGAACTATGAACACAGCAGTTTATAGTTGAGGAATAGTTTGACTGAAATAACCAACTCCAATTCCACCCTATTTACATTATTTCAAAATTGGATAATGTGAAATAGTCAAAGATATCTTTATAACAGCTATGTTCAAAAACAACATCAGAAAGGGAACAGTTTTAAAAGAAAAAATATATATTCATTTACCAGTCAATGAATTTATAGAATACAGAATTTCAGATTTTAAATAAATGCTGCCTCTACAACTCAATTTCAGTATATTCAAGTAGGAAAGTACACTTAATAAAACCATTTTAAAAAGAAATAGCCTAGTTGGGAGGATTTAGACCTTTCCATTTTGTATATGTATCAAGGATATTGCCACATTGTAAACAGTAGCATGTCAATAAGTATAAAATAACAGTTGAGAAGATATTTAAACATTGTCATTTCTAGTATTTATTATGGATATTATCACACTGACATGACAATAACAATTAAAAACAATTGAGTGGATATTTATATATTTACATATTATTTAAATTGAGAATGTTACCAGGGATGACTACCTCTCCAAGCAAAATATGACAAATACAAAAGAAAAAAACCCCACTGTACAGTGTGTGTGTGTGTGTGTGTGTGTGTGTGTGTGTGTGTGCTGAAAAACCACGAGTGTAAGATTTTCCTCCCTTTGACGAAACTTGTTTTAGTTTGACATTTAGATGAGGTGGTCCTGCTTGTTTCGTTGCCAATTTAGTTTGATCTGAGAACTGACTAAAGGGAATTTCTTTTAAGGACTGGACTGTTGCTTTCCATCCTATCCATCTGTACAGAACTGGCAGGAGCATTCATTCTTTGACTGTGAAAATTTGCAGTGACCAAAGTACGTTGGGGCAAGCCCTTCCAGAAGCCATAGAGATAGTATTGAAATGACTGTTACGTGAAAAAAAAAATGCATGAAAGCCTATCAGTGAACTCTTGGGCGATTTTCAATGTCACTGAAATCGCCCCAAAAGGGGTGGTACCAAGTGTCACTGACTGTACTTAGGACTTTGCCCTGATTGGACAATGATATCCACAGAGGGACAGATGAGATCAGTCATCTCTGCTAAAGTAGGGAATGGAGAAAATACCCCTTTTCTTAAAATGTAGATAGATAGATAGATAGATTGATAGATAGATGGCAATATACATAGTTCATAAGTCAAAGGGCCTGTATAGATATACATTTTATAGCAAAGAAGACATTCTGAATTATCAGTTAAAAAAGAAATTTAACTAAGGATGGTGTAAACTTTATATTTTAATGGAAATAATTTTAGTGCTAATCATATTTATACACCAGTAGTTTCAGCGTTTTGCACTTGTGCTTGATAGTTTGACTGAAAATGTGTATTACCTGGCAGGATCAGGATATCATAGTATTTACAGCATAAAAACATTTAAATTTCCTCATGCATATAATGAAAACACTGATCACTTACTATATATTTAATTTGTACCTGTGTGTAGTGGGTTGGATTATTATGACTTTTTTGTCTTGCAAAGAGAGTCTGTTGGTTATTATTGTTATGCAGTTTTAACTCTGGTCACACTCGTCTAAGTGCAAACATTATAAAAGAAATGTAATTTGAAATACAACAAAAACTGATTCAGCAGTTCAGCCAGTATATTACTGTAGCGTTTCACACCTATTGCAGAGCCAGACCATGAGTTGCATGCATCATGAAGCCAGAACTGGAATACGGCCTGATTATGTGAAAATCAGGCCGATTGTTTTTCCCTTTGGGGAATTATATTTATGTTTTGAAAGATTTCCTTATTTTTTACATTTTGTACTGAGTGATTTGGAATAGAACAGAAACTGTGGTGGGTCCTGAAATGCAGACATTATATATTCCAGTAGCTTTTTGACAAGCTTTTGGTTCTAGACCAAAATTAACAATATTCAGACTGATTAAACATTAGTAATATTTGATATTTTGATTTCATAATTCAGTATTTGCTTCAGTTTAGGGGGATTTGTTTGGATGATGCTCACAAATATTGATGGTGTTTTCCACAATAGTAAAAACAGCGTTAATAAATCTTTTCTTTTCATCTCAAAATGACTTTGTTTCAGAGTCAGGAACACCTGCCAAAAAGTAACTCTTGTCTGCAGGGAAGTACAAGAGGGCCCTGGATGGAATGATGATAGACAGCTGATAGTTCATTAGATAGTTAGGAACTTGGAGGTGGGAGGGGCATCCCACAGAGAATTGAAGAAATGCATTTTTAAGAGCTCATATTTCACTTTAAAACCAAACAATACCAGCAAAAGGTGGGTGTGTGTTTGGTTATTTGCTGCTCAGACATAGGAAATCTTTCAGACATTTTCATTTGACAGTTTGGAAACTAAATACATGCTATTTCAAAGGGAATAGACAGTTTTCAGACAAACAAACAGATAATCAGTCTCTACACTTAAAATCAGGTTGAAAACATTTCTGTTTGAGAAAGACTATGGCCAGGTTAGTTAAAAAAAAGACTGGTTAGTTAAAAGACACTGGTTAGTTAAAAACAGACTGAAGTCACAGTTCAGTCTAAGCTGCCCTAGGAGCTAGAATGCTGGGGGAAGTACAGGCACTGAGTCCTATCACCTTTCTCTCTCTCTCTCTCTCTCTCTCTCTCTCTCTCTCTCTCTCTCTCTCTCTCTGTCTCTATCTCTGTCTCTCTGCTGTATTTGTAATTTCTTAAACCTATTTTACATACCAAGTCTGTTCATGACACTAAAGTGTCCTCTTTCCAACTCTCTCAGTAGTATCCGCATAAGGAGACATAGACAATAGACTCTGCAGTGACTCACCTCTGTCCTGGGCTGACCTGTGACCCCAAACCTCCTCCCCCACCCTCACCTCTCTGATGGATGGACCTTCCCCGCCTTCCTTTCATCTACAAATGGACATTCATCTATATTCTGTCCGTCTATGGGAGTGGATCTGTCCTTCACGGTGGTTCGCCCCAAGGTCTCTTTTTTCCTACTGGGTTTTGGAGTTTTTTCTTGCCCAGAATGAGGGTCTAAGGGCAGGGGATGCTTGGTACTTCATGTATTTCAATGATTGATTGTTCTCTCCAATTGATCCTGTCAAGCCCTGTGGGATGACGTTGTGATTTGAGGCTCTATAAATACAATTGAATTGAATTGAATTGAATAATGGCAGTAATTGATTGGAGTAAATATAGCCATGGTGATCTCAGATTTTGGCCCTGCAGAGAAAATATGTTATTGCTACTCTCCCATACAGCCTGAGTCCAGCCTTGGGCTTGGTGGTCCTCTAGAGGTTTGCAGAATCCCACTTCAAAGACACATTCCCTCTCCTCACAAACCACAGATTCTCTCTACTGCCCTACAATAAACACCACAACTTAAGGAATTAATTAGACCCTGGATCAAACAAGGGTTAGTAAGGTCAGCTTTATGAATTCAGGTGTTGGGTATTGTATCCCATGTTATGGCGGATCTTTGATGTATATATATATATATATATATATATATATATATATATATATATATATATATATATATATATATATATATATATATATATGCATGTATGTAGACACATGACAGCTCACACCAACAGTCTCTTGATAGGTCTTATATCCAGTGAGGAATATAATTAGATATATTTTGCTAGATTGGTTTCTTACTATTTGGCACAGAACTACAGCTGTGTAAAAATGAAGAGGGAAAAAATGTGCTTCACCTGACAACTGCTCCTTAAAGACTTGTTCTTTAAAGAGAATTTCTGCAAAAGGGCAACTTCTAAATTAATTTTCCAGTGGCTTGCATCAAAGAAATTTATTTAACATCACATGATCATTTTTATCTTATAGGTGGAGTACATTTAAGGAAGGTTTTATGTATGCATAATACAACCCATTGTGTTCTAATTGATGTGTTATATGTCCATCCTACATTCTCACAGTCTCTGTGAAACTAATGTTGATTTATTTTTTTTATTTACCATAATGGGTATAATAACAAATCTCAGGATATAAAATATGCCCAGCAAAATTTGTGTTACCCTGTGAGTCAATAAAGAAAATGTATTTATTTACTACTATGAGAGCCAGTTGCTCCTAAACATGCTACAGATGGATTTTATTGGAAATCTGTGTGAATACATTTGTCCATAAATGACAGTGTTTCTTATCTTTTAATGCCTAGATAGGAATATGTTGTTATTGACTGGAGGACAGGCAGCATTTACTGTGTGGGGGTATATTGGAATTATTAAGTTAGATAACTGTAAAAAGTATTTTCAATTTAAATAAGAGGGCTATTTGTACATTTGAGATTGGCTTTTTACTACAGAGTCTACTGGTGATCTTTATTATTTGTCAAATTCAAGGACAATCAATTTCATTGACTATTTTATTCTACTCTATTCTATATGAAAACATTTATTAGGAACAGTCTTTTGTGTGATTCATTGGTTAACATATTTTTTGCAATGCAATGGAATGCAGTTCACTTGCTGTGTGTTGATTGAATTCTGTGAAATGATGCAAAGTGCAAAGGCTGTAGAGCTGCATAAATGTTCGTACATAGACAAGGAAAAGCATCTTTGACGAGCAGCTGAGAGATCATAAACTTGGCTGTGAAGCAGTAGTGGCTGTAGGCAATGTTTAGAAGTATACACAGGCAGGATAAACATCAGAGAAGACCCTGCCAGGCAGCAGTAAAAGCTGTTCGTACTCCTTCAATGAAGCCAAACTGACCCCCCCAGCCCCCACTACCACCAACACCTAATTATTCCATCTTCGTTTAAGCTCTCTTTCACAGAAAAGAATTATTTCCTTGACCTGTCTCTGTCTATGTACCTCTCTCTGTGTGTTTTTGTGTACTTTTTTCAGTTTTTTCCCACATTTTTGCCCCCCCCCCCCCACCGCACACACACACACACACACACACACCAACAATCCTGCCCCCCACTGTGTGCAGTATGTGTAGCGAGAAGCCACCCGTGCATCAGGCAGAGAAAGCAACACAAGCAGCCTCTCTACCATCTCACTATCTGCTGATCAAAGAGCCGCTAAACAGCCAGAAACTACAGCGGGTGCAAAAGAGGAGCATGCACAGCAGCACAATTAGCAAGCACTACTTCTTTAGATGCTGAATTTTATCCTGATCCCTGACATTTCTCACACACAAACACAGCCATGCAGATATGTGCATGCAAATGTGTAAACACAAACATGCATATCTTATATTTGTATTTAATATTCCAAACATAGAGTCTCCATAATACTGGAAATAGAATGAACAGTGGTATTATTAACAAGTGCCTGAACATGATATCGTCAGTCACTGATCTGTGAGTTCATTTAAAGTTAAGTCAGATTTTTAACATTGACAAGCAGGAAGAAGAAAAGGAAAGAAAGATCAAATCCTGGAGAAAAACAGAAGAGTGAGTGCAGTACAGTTCACTGCAGAGAGAAGGGCTGTCAGTGAGGAAAGAGGTCAGCAAGAGTAAGACTGTGAAGGACAGATGGAGTTCTTTTATAAAAAGGACATAACTAATCCATGGACATGTCATTGCAGGGCATTCTTTCCCACAGTTAGTTAGTTAGTTTATTTTCAGCTACAAAATTACAGCTTCATAATTTCATTCTGTGCATTCAGTGTATATATATAATTTTTTTTTCCAGAATCATAAATAGTTTAATTGCTCCTATCAAGTACAAGTTTAAGAAAAAAAATAATACAAAAAAAAAAAAAAAAATATATATATATATATATATATATATATATATATATATATATATATATATATATATATATATATATATATATATATATATATATATATATATATATATTATATTATATTATATATATATATTTTTTTTTTTTTTTTTTTACTAGTTCTGTAACTGAAACTGGAATAGGCAGAGTTTATCCTATACAACCCATAGAATCAGTAGTACAGTATCAGTAATACAACAATTACAACACAAGAGAGAAAACAAAAACAGAACAATATTTTAATCTAAATGATTCATCTTAGTTTTATCAAATATCACTTTACATTATCCTCCTTAATTAACTCACCTTTCAAAACATATACGATTAAAAATAAACAGAGAATGTATTACACCAAATTAAAACATTAAACAACTGACCAGTTCCATCATCTCTACCCTTCAGTTATATCACAGCTACTGAGTTTCGTTTGGAAAAAGGAGGCAGTAATTCTATATTTTAATAAGTTACAAATACTAGTACCTCAAACATTACATTTTTTCTATTTTGACCACAGTATCTGCTTATCAATGAGGAGAATAGACATCATGATAGCAGAAATAAATGCAATACTGATGAATTAGATGTTTTTCAAAAGTAACAGAATAACTGAATGTATCGTAAGAACAAAATCAACACAAAAGTTCAGTTGGACCTGTAAGGTGGGAGTAAAAAAGCTATCAGATGAAGGCATTTGTTAGGAAACATTCATCTACAACTTACTGTTCAAGTGAAGAGCATTTTATTAATAATGTTCTCAACACTAAATGTAATGCCAGAACGTTACTGGGAGCAGAGCCAGGTGGGAGTGAGTCACAAATCTGGGGAACGTGTCTGGAAAACAGTGATGTGGATCCTCTACTGTAAAAGGATCAGAGTGTACATGAAAGGGCTCGGGCTGACTTCAGTGCACTGCTTAGTCAAGTGTGCCCTCCAATGGAGGAAAACAGGTCATGTTGACAAAGCAGACGCCTTGGCTAGATGTTTTAAGTGACTTAGTTCTTTGAGCTGTGGAAAGATTTTCTCTGTGACATATTCTCTGCAGTCACTGAGCAGAAAGCCTTTTCTAAAGTTACTCTGGAGTTTTCTCAGGTAAATCCAAACATTTAAGCCAAGTCTCTCTTGGGTAAGTGAGTCATAAAAAAGAAAAATTTTAATCGAACTAGAATTTTACCAGCTTAAGTACAGTATATAATAAAATAAAGATGATATTGTTTATTGAAACAGCACAAGGTGAAGAAATAAAATACAATAAAATGGTATTTATGTACCTTTTACACATATCAAAAGCATAACACATAAAGCTCTCAAATATGCATATTTCCACTGTGGTTCCACAAGAAAAATATTGTATAAAATATTGTATAAAAGTGTATGGAAGACTAAAGTCTATTCTGTGTAAAATGAGTGAATACAAATAAGACATAAAATGCATAAAAACATACAGACACATACAACAATAAATAAGAATATTTCAGTCATTCTTTGGGTCATTGTGCAAGAAAACCACCTTTTTAATGTTAATTTAAAACAGTTATTGGATGCCATATTTTTAATAAGGCCAGGTAGGTTGTTCAATAGGACTTTACTCATTGACATTTTAACTCTATATGACACAAGACCAGGGAAGCTTCTCCATGAGGAGTAGCTATGCACACTATTTACTCTGTGAAAATAATTATTAAGATAAACTGGAGTCTTACTGTTGATAATTTTATGCACCATAGCCAGGTTAATATATGCTTCTCTATCGTCCACAGTTAGCTATTTAATGCTTCTAAATAAAGAGAATAATAAATGCATTCTAAGTAAATATAGTTTTGTGATACGGCTTCAGAAATCTGATAGACCCAAAAAAACAAGGCTCAGAAACAGAAATATGTTTTTAAAGGTTTTATTATAAAAACAGTATTTCTCAGAAACCCTGGTTGGTGAACGAGGAACCGTCAGATGACATGTGGCCAGGACAGCTACTCAGGGGCAAGGCAAAAGGATGGTCAAAAAAACAGTCTCCATTCATGTTAAGGCAGAGGGGTAGGGGGAAGGGGAAGGGCTTTTATCCCTTCAAATGAAGATTTTCCAGAGGCAGAGTCCAAATGGAGGGGTACAGAATACAATGTGAATCTTTTTTAAAATGGATATAGTAACACAAATATAGTACTTTTACGGTAATTAACAGTTTTTCAGTTGGAATAACTGTTGTATTGTATAAAGTTTGACATACTCACAATGTGCAATGGTCATTTTCTCCATAAAATACACATGGAAAAAAAATCGCTATTTGAACGCAGATATTAGTAAAAATATGGGCATATCCCAGGAGAACACAACCACTACAGCAGCAGAAATGTTTGTTTCCTTCTGGTTAAAGCTGTGGTTTTTGGTTATGTCACAACTGGTGGAGGGAACTGATGACGTAGGTGAGTTTTGAAGGGGTGTCCCAATTCATAGAGGTTGATTTTCAAGCCCTACCCCTTATTTGGCTTGTAAGTCACTACGTCATCATTCTATACCGGGGTCCCAGCTGCAGCTGGGCCGAATTTGGCTCTATTGTAAAAATGCTACGTGCCGTGTACGCAGCTGTTTAATCAGATCAGAAACCAATACAAATGGGGAGGAGAAACTGTCATTATTTAGTCTTCCAGTTGATAAGGAAGAGAAAAGGAGATGGCTGAAATTAATAAGGTAAGTGGTTTTTAATTATTTTCTTAGTTATAACATGAGCAGCAGCCTCCCAGAAAAGCCTGATGCCTAGCTAGCTGTCAAAAACAAACCAGCTGTTGAATACTGAATATCGTTAGTGAGTGTCGATGAATCTGTGAATAAATGAGTAACGTGAATGAGAAGGACTGGTTTACTGAAATTGTATACAATAGACTGTCGAAAACTTGGTGGTTGGTCAGATAAGTTAAACAAACGTACATTAACGAGACAAGAATAAATAAACGCCGTCCTTCTCCTGTCTCTCTTCACAACTGTCAAAGAGACATATCTCGAAAAACACTAAATACTGAATTAACTTAGAAATTACTCGTCAACTTATGATTTCTGGCTCGCTAGCTGCTAACACTAACTCACCTCAACTTCATAAACTTTTTTCTCTGCCCAGGACGCCTGGACCTTTCCCCTTATAATACCACCCTGAAGCACACTGACGCTAACAACATGGTTAGAGTTGTTAGCTGTTGGCACCTCACTAAAAACGGAGGTGACGGGCCTTGTTATTTTGAGCGAATGTTTCATTGGACCCGGAAGTTGTGTGTGATGTCAGACTTACAAGCCACAGAGTTCCATTTGAAGGGGTAAGGCCTAGGGTTAGGGGTAAGAAATAGAAATGGGATTGGGCCTGAGAGTCCAGAATGTAACAGTTTTGTAAACAGTGGGAACTTTCAGCCAAAATTTTTCTCATGAAATCTTTGCCAAATAGGGTCTTTTCCCCCTTTTTTTTTTCTTTTTCTTACATTTTAAGCATTATTACTTAACAATCCAAAAACAACTGGACTGAGCACAGACTTCATTTGTGGCATATGTTCATTAGTAAGACATTATAATGCAGTTTTTGGAAAGGTCGCTGAATGATTACAAGGTTTTAATCCAAATGCTAATTTAGTAACTGATTGGAAAACTCAGTAATATGATGATAATGATATGCAGATGAGTTCCCCATCAGAGCTGTCTGTCCATTAATGAGACGATATTTGAATGTACTGTACGGGGCATGTGTATGCGTGTGTCCATGCAGGCAAGGGTGCAGGCATACATACGGAATGTGTGCATATATTAGAGTGCACATTAACTTTCATCAGAATATTTAGCATATTAATGTTTAATCAATCTACACTGTGCTAATGCAAAGTTTGATTAAGACATGCCATAGTCAGTAATTAACAGACGGAAGCAACTGCACTTGGTTATATTGCTCGCTTTCATGACCATTTTGTCTGCTATAGGGAAGGTTTTATATGCACCCTGAAAAAGTACCCATGAGCAAGTGCAAATGTGTTTGAAAATAAAATGTAGGGAGAGTTTTTAGTGGATGTGTACAGACATATCATGGCTGCATTAATAAATAAAAATGCAACTGAGTGGCAGCTCACAGAGCAATGGAGATTTAATTAACAGGTTACAATATACAAGTTCACGCTATTGTGCTCCAGGTTTTTATAATACAACACCAGAACAAGTGACTCATTTACAGTTGCAGCTTTTAAATGACACTCATCATACAGAATCCAGACTGATCCTCCCAAAATGTAAGACTGAACGCTAGCGGAAGACTTTTCTGCTGACTTCAATGTGCAATAATGATCTTTTTATGTGCAATAAGTGATCTTTTATGGGTAATAGTGATCTTTTTAATGGGTAATAATGATCTTTTTTATGGGTAATAGTGATCTTTTTATGGGTAATAGTGATCTTTTTATGTCAAATAGTGATCTTTCTATAGCTAATAGTGATCTTTTTATGTGCAATAGTGAACTTTTTGTACCCAATAAGTGATCTTTGATGGGTATTAGTATATTTTAGTGATCTTTTTTATGGGTAATAGTGATCTTTTTATGTGCAATAGTGATCTCTTTGTGTGTGTGTGTGTGTGTGTGTGTGTGTGTGTGTGTGTGTGTGTGTGTGTGTGTGTGTGTGTGTGTGTGTGTGATCTGTGATGATGGGCTATCTGAGTGGGGTTTTTTTGCTGTAACAAAAGCAATTTCCCTTAAAAAGGATTAATAAAGTATCAATCTACTGGTCTATCTAATCCACTAGTCTCACCCCACCCACCCATATGATAAAAATTATTATTCATATTTTGACAGTTTGTAAAACAGATTTGATTGCCCCAGTAGAAGAAAAACATCTGGCTTAAGAACGTCAGTTAAAACTTTAAAAATTCCCTGCCGGTATCTTTTCAGATTGGGACAAAGAACAAACCAAAGGGCTAGTGACTCTTCAACAGAACCATATTTATCTAGCCTAGCCGAGCTAGACCCCCCTAGCAGTAACAAATGTAATGTTCTACCGTAATAGTCTAGTTATGCTCAATATAACTTTTGGCTAGATTTCCCTCAAACTGGCCGAACAATCACGGTGAAGTATAGAGTCAGAGGACAGGTGTAACAAAGTGACGCAGTGATGATTTGGAGAGAAACAACCATAGAAGAAGAAGAACAATGGGTGGAGATTTTTTTTTTATCAAAGATGACTTAAGAATGCGCAGAAATCTTTAAACTCTTTTTCCAGAAGCGACAACAGTCGTTAAGCTCCATAATCCACCATTTTGTTTAGTCATTCCTAACTTTCTCTGGACTCCTCTGTGAACTTTGTGGCACTCTAACTACGTCATCCAAAATATTACGTTGACTGGTTACAGTACCATCCTATTGCACACAGAGGATTTTAGCCCCGCCTCACCTGACTATGAAGCACCACTAGACCTATACATGTAATGAATAGGAATAGTGCGGCTAAGTTAACATTTGTCACAAATCAAAGTATTAGGAAATATATTGTGTAATTTTGTCTTCGAGTAGTGAAGTCTGTATTATATTTTAAACTGGAGAAGACAATGTGTTACATTTATGGAACAGTGTTGAATTTCCTCTAGGCTCATTTTCCAGTCTCCATCAGATAAATCTAACCATAGTTCCTCCTCGCAGGCTTGTTTGATTACCCTTTTTGAAGGCAGGTGGTGATTCTGTAGGGTATTATAGAACCATGAGATAGATTGGTTATATCTAAGACATGTATCTAAGTAAGAAGGGCTAGCTGTTGCAGAGTCTTTTGAGTGTGTACGTAGATAATTCCTGATTTTCTACTGGAGCGATTTTATTTACTTCTTTGCACCACTTCTTCTTCCTGTGTGGATTGAGGATGTTTTGGCAGTTTTTCATTTAGAAACCCAAAATGTGTATTCAAAAGAGGGAAATGACATATGAAGACAAATGTATATTAAAAATATTAAAATGTACACACAAAACATTCTCAAATGACAATGTCAAAGCAATAAGACATCATTGTAACCACATGATCTATGAAGCTATCAGATGAAATAATCATTACATTAGGCTAAATAGTACACAGTCTCATCTAAACCCCAACTCCATTAGCACAAGGAGACATTACACCATGTCTCATATTTATTCACCAAAGTAAACATGTCCATTGTCAAACACAACTAATTTTTCACATGATACAAGAGAGCATTATGAAGATCTCTGAACATGAAATATTATATATTATAACCACAAATATGACATAATATGACTAATCAGTTCTACCAAAAAGAGGACATTTTCCTCACACTGAATGCAGAGTTTTCTGGAGCTGAATCCTTTCAGCTCCAGACCCAAATGAAAAATGTTGTTTCTTTCATCCTGGGACACAAGCACATTAAAGAGTGATGAAACAGAATGTAACTACTCATTTTTACTTTGCAAACTTTCAAAATATAGGAGGGGATGGGGCAGGCATTTATGTTATATAATAACAATTACAACCTGGACAACTGCATTTCCTTTTATCAGCATGCAGACACCATTTAAAAAAAATCACAATAGCACCTTTACCTGCTGAGAAAAGTAAGGACTTTTAATGTCAGTACATTTATTAACATTGATTGAGAGAGATTATTGTAATCACAGTATGTGTGCGTGTGTGTATCTGCAGAGATATATCATGCTATAACTCAATGAATACTTGAGATATCACCATAAAATTCAATGGGCCTTTACGTATCGCTAATGCACATCAGATGCAATGATCCATTTGAGTAAAGGTCAAAGGCCAAGGTCAAAATCACATTATCGGTAATAACTTAAGAACAGATTGGTACCAAACGATGCGGAATGAAGATTTCTATCATTCTTATCTTTGGTGTTATCACCTATGACCAATAGTTTTTGAGATCTCTGGAGGTCAAAGGTGACATGTCACAAAATGTACTTCTGTAACACTGTTTGTGTGTGTCAAGCATAAACATATCACACTATAACTTAATCAATACTGGATATATTATCATAACATTACACGCACTGACGCATATATACATATAACAAAATTATCAATATTGCAAAAGGTCAAAGGTTACAGGTCACATTTAGCAGAAAGGTCAAAATCACATTATTGGCTCTAATTCATGAACGGGTAGTCAGAGAAACATGAGATTGGCACAAAATATGGACGAGATTAGGCATTCTCTGAATACTTGTTTAGCTGTGGTTTATAAGTCTCTCATTGATTTCATACTCAATTTCAATATCTGTTCATGTTACAGTTTCCTCACATTAAAACAGACCAAACTCTCATGCACAGTTTAACCAGGCCAGCAAAATAATTGGAACGGCACAACCCCCCCCGTCAGAACTATACAGTCAGTCTGGGGTCAGGAAGGTCACCCTGATCACAGAGGACCCTTCCCACCCCCTCCACCCCTGCTTCCAGCTGCTGCCATCAGGCAAAAGATACAGGGTTCCACTGGCCTGGACAAATATTTACAAAAAATCTTTCACTCCTAAACCCTAAACACCTGGAAATTTGCCATCTGTCGTTGTTTTTAACTGCCCCCATTGTCCGCTTTTTAGCATCATTGCACTTGACTTCTGCTATTTTGTTGTTAATGCTTGTGTTTATGTGCCTGTCAAAGATGAATTTCTGTCATTTGTGACAGACAATAAAGTATCTATCTATCTATCTATCTATCTATCTATCTATCTATCTATCTATCTATCTATCTATCTATCTATCTATCTATCTATCTATCTATCTATCTATCTATCTATCTATCTATCTATCTATCTATCTATCTATCTATCTATCTATCTATCTATCTATCTATCTATCTATCTATCTATACCCAAGAACAGAGTTGGAGCTGCCCATTTCCAGATGAATCCTGTATTTTTATGCAGGTCTTGATTCTGCACAGAGGACCTACAGTATATAGATGGAGCTCTCTGGGACAACAGCATTCTTCAACAAACACACCACATACATTTAAACAGTGCCAAACATAATAGGCTACACAAATGGCACCCTGCCTCTCTGGACAAGTCTCGCCTAATTTGGCAGAAGCAGCATCTGTGAAAATGTCCCCTCTCATTCAGCAAAGCCAATGCATATTCACTGGCATCATGCAAACCAACACTTTCACACCATGGAATTTCTCTTGGGGAAATCCTAGTTGTACAGCATAGAGTATGTGTGCCACTAGAGGGCGACAGAAACCTCATGTCTGCATCAAACGTCCTCTACTCAAACCTCCAAAATGCACATTTTATTTTATTTTATTTTATTTAACCTTTCCTTAACCAGGAATTGAGTTACAATAACTCTTCTCCCAGGGAGTCCTGGCCAAGAAGGCGGCCCAAAAATTGCATTACAAAGCAACACAAATGACAAGACAAGATTTAAACAGACATCAATTATGTCAGCCTATGTATAAACAGACAACTAAAAATAACAGACAGCAAAACAACAAATGGAATTAAAAACTAAACAAGTATTCAGAGAATGCCTAATCTTGCCTGTTCTTGAATTAGAGCCAATAAATTAATATGTATATATGCATCAGTGTGTGTAATATTATGGTAATATATCCAGTATTGATTAAGTTATAGTGTGATATGTCTGTGCTTGAAACACACAACCAGTGTTACAGAAGTTAATTTTGACCTCCAGAGATCTCAAAAACTATTGTTCGTAGGTGATAACACCAATAATGAGACTTGTAGAAATCTTCATTCTGTATTGTTTGGTACCAATCTGATAGTTCTGAGACCCTCTGTTCCTGAGTTATAACCAATAAGGTGATTTTGACCTTTTAGTTAATTTTGACCTTGACCTTTGACCTTTACTCAAATGGATCATTAGATCTGATACACATTAGCTATATGTATATGCCCATGTAATTTTGTAGTAATATCTCAAGTATTTATTGACTTACAGCACAATATGTCTCTGCGGACACACACACACACACACTGCTGCTCTTAAAATATCTTTAAAAGAATTTATGGTTGAGAATATGTCAAGATTTAAAGTGGCTTGAAATTCATTTCAAACTCTTGGTGCATATGAAGAGAAGTTCAGTTTTACCAAGTTCTGTTCTTGTTTGTGGAGCATATAGAAGTATTTTTCCTCTTGACCTTGTACAGCAGGGCGGCACGGTGGTGCAGTGGGTAGTACTCGTGCCTCACAGCAAGAAGGACCCTGGTTTGATTCCCACACCAGACTTTCCTTGTTCTCCTTGTGTCCTCATGGGTTTTCTCCAGTTTCCTCCCACCATCCAAACACATGCACTGACAGGTTAATTGGTTAATCTAAATTGTCCATAGGTGTGAATGTGAGAGTGATTGTTTGTCTATATATGTTCAGCCCTGAGATGAACTGGAGACTCATACAGGGTGTACCCCGCCTTCACCCATTGTAGCTGGATTAGGCCCCCAGTGACCCCCATGACCCTAGTGAGGATAAAGCGGGTTCGGATGACTAGACGAGACCTTGTACAGCAGGGGGGTCAAACTATGGTCCTGTAGGGCCGGTGTCCTGCATGTTTTAGATGTTTCCCTCTTCCATCAAACCTGAAGACATTACATCATTATCTTCTGCAGAACTGATGAGGAGCTGATTATTAACTCTTAAGTGTCAGTGTGTTGTGTCCTGAATGGATTTACTTAAAATATTCCGAAAAATTCAACCATTATTCATTTTTTTAAAAGCTGTGATTTACTGAGTTTTGTTCATAGAACACATGTTCTATGAACAAAGCAACTAATTTATTGAAACTGCTGTGACCAAATTTCAATATCAATTCTATTTTTTTAGTAAAACATTTTTGCAAATGTGTCCATGTTAATAATAATTTTATAAATATGCATTAGTTTTTGCTCATTTTGTTTATTTTTCTACAATTTGTTTATTTTAGATTTTTTTTTTTGTTCCATTTGTCTTACTTTGTTCATGTTACAAATTATTTTCTTAGTTTATTATATTTTTTTTTCATTTTATTGATGACTTTGGCCATTTTTATTCATTTTGTGGCTTATTTTTTTTAAAAATTACACCGTGGAACTGTTCAGGTTTGAGGAGTTAAAGGGTTAAACTGAATCACATGGAAGAGAGAAATATCTATAACATGCAGGTCACTGGCCCTCGAGGACTGGAGTTTGACACCTATGCTTCACAGTAGCCACTATTATGAAAAGAAAGCATATTAACAATGCACAGAGGTAATTGGCCCATTAGGGCTTTAGCAATAAAAATCAGTGCATGAAATTTCCTTGGGAGGGAGAAGGAGGACCATGGTCCAGTTTGATACAGAGTGCAGTGGTTAGTCCTAATTGATGAACCTGTGATGAAGAGCTGGGTGGTTCAACACATGCACTTTTTAAGCAACAAAATACTAGAATGCATATACATTGTGTCCCTATTTGAAATTTGACCAGACACACACATTTGTGGACTTTATCATCACACCTTCAGATCAATAGAATGTAATACATTTATTCAAAACAAAACATGCATTTAAAATGTATAGAAAATCTTACAAATGTTGAAGAAAATATGAAAATGACAGAACAGCACCCCCATGTGTAAAGAACAGTGTTATAGTGACACCTAGTGGACAACGTTTGGAACTGCAGTCCATGATTATTACTGATTAATGATTATTACCCCTGTCCACTTAGTGCTCAGCAACATTAAAACCTGTAATAATCACTTCATAATATGTAGCACCGTTACAGTGTATTATACAATGAAGGAGAAAATAAAGCTTTATGTGCAAACACCATTTAAGTTGTTCTGATTTGTTGTTACACCCTCGGGAGAAATGAAGTAAACATTTCAGCATGAATCTTCTTTACTAGATCTACTGAGCTTTCATGAACTTATTTCATTAATACAAATAACATTTTTAATTTTCCCTTTATATATATATATATATATATATATATATATATATATATATATATATATATATATATATATATATATATATATATATATATATATATATATATATATATATATATATATATATATATATATATATATATATATATATATATATATATATATATCCACTAGCAGCTATAAAGCAAATGATCTTTGGACAAAAACAAGTATTGTACATCCATTACATGAAAAAGTTTAACATAACTGTGTCACAACTAAGACTGCATGTAAACCTTGTTATTTATTTCACAGATTCTACTAATTTTTGTGTAATGTAAAACATTTTCCATAATATGGGTTGTGTAACATTCTATCTATGATCCTACACTGAAAACTAACTACACCATATAATGCATTTTAATAAACAAGTATGTCAGTGTAAAATAAACATGAAGTTAGGTCTGTATGTGAAACTGGTACTGTCATGCACTCTGTGAAAAATTTAAAAGCGTAACTGATGATGAAGATGCTGATGATGATGACTGAGTACCAGGGCTGTGTTCCAATATCCATACTTACCAGGGTGTTAAGTACCCGGACAATGTGGAGTTAGGATGTACAGTATTCGTACTCAACAGCCGCCATTTTGTCTACGTATTACCTACGTGGTGATGTGACCTAAGTGACAGGTTAAACTGCCCGAGAACTGTTCATTCCAGAGTAGTAACTTATGTTAGAATAAATGGTCATATTGTAACTGATGCCTGTGTGATCAGTAATGCATTCGTTTTTCAGGAGCTTGTCCAACACTGCTGGTTAGTCACTGGTTAATGCAGAAGGTAAACTTTTCAGACAAACATTTGGCTACTTTGCAATAACGTGACACATGAATGGTTTTACACATCAGTCAGTGTTGTGCTGGTCAATGTATAAATGACCCGCAACCGACCATTTTTTGTAACTAACCGCCTGCAACTCGGACCACAAGAAATATATTTGAAAAGGACAGACTCGACACTCTTCTCGACCTCCAATTACAAAAAGTAGCCAATGGTCTTTATGAACATCACATGACCTTACTCACATACCTGCATTTATTTCTGTGTAATTTCTTGTAAGTTAATATGTTGAGAGAATAGTTTTGTCCTGCTTCATCATTTAATAGTTACCAACACGCAGCATCTAAACCAGGGGTCGATAACCTGTAACACCCAAAGAGACATTTGAACGGAAAATAAAACACTGGGAGCCGCTCATCAAATGTGTCCCAAACCTTACTTTTTTTTGTTTGTATATTTAGAGCTTCCACTCTCCCAACTTCATTTTCTCTCTTGCTCCCTCCATACCGTAGGATACTGACGGTTCAGTTAATAAAACGTATGTATTAATAAGAGAAAATTGTACCTAATTAAATTACAATGATTTACCTGGTTATTTTAATGTTTATCTCAAACGACCGCAATCTCAATATCATTACAAATATTTTTCAATGACCCACACCTGTGGATGACCGTGGGTGACCGCAGGCGCCCACTCACTTCAGGTCAGCCGGCACATCACTGACACCAGTGTATTTTCAGCCAAAAGAAGGACACACTGACGGCGTCTGCAACAACATATTCTTCAGAACTGGAGATTCATATTCACGAAGAACACCATAAAAAATAGCATCTATTTTGGTAAGAAAAAATATTTATTTTTCGCGGTTTCTGATGCAAATTCTGGTAAGTGCAGCAGGTAGAATCGGATCCGGTATTACAGGGGTCTTCAACCCTGGTCCTCAGCGTCCACTGTCCTGCATGTTTTAGATGTCACTCTGCTCCAACAACACCTGATTCAAAGCAGTGGCTTCAGCAGAGCTTGATAACGAGCTGATCATTTGAATCAGGTGTTGTTGGTGCAGGGTGACATCTAAAACATGCAGGACAGTGGACCCTGAGGACCAGGGTTGAAGACGTCTTTTGGTATTGGATTTGGAACAGCACTTACCCGCTGAAAAATGTAGGGGAGAGTGAGGTAATGTGAGACACCTCCTGTAACTAGGAAACTGAACATATTTATCATCGTGTGACCATCACATCTTCCGACCCCTCCAATTCCAGGAAAAAAAGTTGGTGCTGATACTGTGGCAAGTATGTTTTTTCAGAAATATGTATTTTCCCATGTAAAAGTAAATGTCTTGTCTGTCAACTTGAGCAAAGATTTTGTGAAAGCAATGAGGTTCCGATGTAAAAAGTTATATCCTACATATTAGTGAACTTGTAGCATATAAGACCATGTGCTTCATGCTAACTGAACATTAGCTTGAAATGCTAGCCATGTTGTTTTTTCTAAAAAAAAAAAAAGGTGTGCATGGGGTAAAGTCAGACACTATGTCACTTTATCCCTACCATGAACCATATCTTAAACTTACTCTTAAACTTATCTTAAAGTAAAACTACATTATAACTGTTTTATTTATGTTGTAAATATTGTAGATAAGCCAGCATGCAGAGATGGTACAAACGAAAAACAACCTGGGGCCAAACACTCCTAAAGGAGATGAAGAGTGCAGCGGCAGAGGTGATGGAAGGGAGGATTACAACAGCAAGTCTGCACATTGACAAGACCACCTCATGCAGATTTATTTAAAAAAGAGAGAGAGAAAGGGGAGGTGAACACAGTGGCTTGGGGTGCTGTATCAGCTAAAAAATCTTTTCAGTTGAGATGGAGGAGGATTTGGCCAAATATTTAAAAGTACAGGATGATCAGTTCCATGGTCTTGGTCCAACAACGTGCCTTGAACTGGCCTTTGAATTTGTTAATGTTGTAAATGTTTTCTTTTTTCTTGTAGCCTAATTGGGGTTGATATGAAGCTCATGTTTAGAATGGTTTGTACTGTTATAATGAAATGACCCTGAAACGTTGGTCGAGTAAAATATTGCATGAAATTCTGAAATGATTGTTTTCACAATATAATGTTAAGAAAAAACATTTTTAATGATACAGTGGTACCTCTACTTAGGAAATTAATTTGTCCCACAAGTGGTTTCGTACTGTGAATTTTTCGGGAATAGTCGCATATTACATGTCAAAGATCTGATTTGTTCCAAGGCTCCAAATACTGCCCCTCAAACCCTTTAGAATTTTTTTTTTTTTAAAAATACCAATTTTGTATGAAATATGTGTTAAAAAAAGTAGATTTTAGATGTAATTTATTGGTCTCAGTGGGTAAAAATGTCTTCACTGACTGACCATTAAACCATTAAAATGAACCAGATGTGTCATATTCACTATCTCTGTCTTTTTTCTGTCTCTCTCTCTGTTTCTGTATCTCTCTCTCTCTGCCCTGCTGTTTCTCTTCCTAGTCTCGGTTTACCTTTAACCCAGCTCTTGCCTTCCAAGGCTGATTGAGGATATGGCACACCTGATGAGCTCAGCTGGGCTCATCAGGTGGAGAGTATTTAAACCCTCATTCTATCCTCTGTCCCTTGCCAGATCACGATCTTCACTTCCTCTGATTTTCCCACGTATTATCCTGACCTGAGTTCTGTGTACCAGACCTGTTTCGTCTGACCTCCGTTTTCTGCCCCGTTTTCCCGACCTGTTCCACCTTACTCCATCTCCTGCCTCTGTCTTCTGCCTTGGCTCTTTTGGTACTGAATCCGGACTGGATTCCTGTTACGAACCACGCCGCCCGCCCTGACCCTGGACCGG
This sequence comes from Siphamia tubifer, assembly GCA_020466265.1. Taxonomy (NCBI): domain Eukaryota; kingdom Metazoa; phylum Chordata; class Actinopteri; order Kurtiformes; family Apogonidae; genus Siphamia; species Siphamia tubifer. Next base: position 24,704,121 of record CM035785.1, on the reverse strand, counting down.
ATCCGACCCCGTCCCAGCTTACGCCCACGGACGTGAGGTCTACTGATACCAGTCTGTACTTACCGTACAGAACTCTGAAAGACTTAAAAGGGGTTTTCCCTTCCATCAGTTGTATTATTTTATTAATCGGACTTGTATCAATAAATATCTTAAGCTTTAAGATTTGTCTGGTTCTACACTTGGGTTCCCCGCTGACCGTTACAAGACGTGGGTAATTTTCATACCATTGTGGTTGTTTTAATTGTCACTTTCACCTTCAGTGGTGTTTGTTGTTGGATGTTTGGTGGAGTGTAGATCCAGGGATGATTGCCTTTGACTTTTCGTGGTCTTCCCAGGGTGCGTCAATTTTTTGGGGTGTTTTTTTTTCTGCGGGTTCAAAGGGTTTGTGGGGTTTTGCTGGTGTTTCTTTTGTTCATCCTGGCTGCCTGCTCCTTTTTTTAACTTCTCCTGTTTCACTTCTCTTGGTGGCTGCAAGTCACTTTCTTTGGGCTAGTGGTGGATGGGTGCTGTGGTGGGGTTTCAGTGGGTGCGGTCAGGGGCATCGGTGGCTATGTCCTTTACACATGTATGGTTGGAATTCTATGACGAAAGAGGGTCAAACCTCACGAAAGCATCATGGGTAGCTCCCTCATAGCCAATGGGATGCTATGTACAGTATGTACATGATGTGTTTATATAGTTACATACAGTAATGTATATAGTATTCATGTCTCAGGGGTTTCGGATTTTTTTTTTTCAGAAATAGAATTATCTTTCATATTCAGAGATGAAAAATTCAGGTAAAGGTTTTTCATTACCTGGATTATTTGTTAGCTGGGTCTTTCATAAGTAGAGGTACCACTGTAGTGTTTTGTCTGTAAAGATTCTTTTTCATTCAGGTCATTTACTCCAAATAATGTAACTGTAACCAACTAGACCTCACCTTTGAACTTGCATGGTTGTGTGTCAAATGTAGTTAATTGAACACCCGAATGATTCTGGTACTACTCGGGCTACTAGAACAGTCATTTTAAAATGTGGTTGTCAACTAGGTGTCAAGATTTAAATGATAAATGTTACTGTATTATGTGTTGTAATGGTAGATTTCAAGTGAAAACTGTAATTGTATGAACTGGTTCACTTTACCCCAATAATTTCTCTGGTCTGGTTACTTGACCACTTTTTATTTTTTATTTTTTTAATTCTATTTTTATTGCCTTTTGTGCTGAAAACCTTCTGATCATTTCTGTTGGTGGGCAACATCTGGAATTAGTGGAAAATATGTAAACATTTTTGCCTGAGTTTGTCTGTCTGATAGTTGGCAAAATAACTGAAAATGTTATGGATGGCGCTTGATGAAAACTTCATGACATGTTGAGGGTGTCACAAGGAACAAATGATTAGTTGATTTAGTGATGATCCAGAAGATATCTTGGATTCTGGATCACTTTGAAATGTATTCTCCATTTACCGCAATGTAAAATTTCAAAGTGATCCAGAATCTCTTCCGGATCATCACCAAATTCTAATCATTTGTTCCTTGTGACACCCCCAACAGTTCATGACATTTACATCAAGATCTGTCCATAACTTTGAGTTATCTTGCTAACTAACAAACAAACTCTGGCAAAAACATAACCTCCTTGGCGGACCTCTCTTCATTCGGAGGGGGTGGTCTGCGGTTTGTGCTCAGAGTGCTTTTCTAGTACAGATATATAATTTTACCTTTGCTAGAGGGGAAGAAATGTAAAAAAGGGTCTCACATTACCCCAATCTCCCCTACACTTTGTAAGTACGGAAAGTATACTGTGTGTAAGTGTACTCATGACAGTGTGAATATTGCAACACAGCCTGAGTTTCCAGATGTAATTTGTGACCCAATAAATTTCTGGACAAGGAAAATGAGAACAAGTTGACATGACCATTGTTCAGTCCCTTTTCATTCAGTTCTCAGGTGGAACTACTTCCATCAGCAGTTGGAGATGCATGGTGATAGGCCCTGCAGGAGAAATAAAAAAAAATCACAGCTATGAAACTGTTCTTTTTACTGTCACATCAGTTACAGAAGTTCAAGGAATAGTAATAATTCATGAATAATTTTTAGTTTTAGTGCTTCAACAAATTTCAATTTCCATTTAGGTCCATTTATGTAAAGGAATGTAATTTTTTAATGTACAGAATTTCTGCACTATAAGGCACACTGGACTATAAGGCGCACTATCAATGAATGGTTTATTCTTGAGGTTTATCATAAATAAGGCGCACCGCACTGGATTATAAGGCGCATTATGCAAAGTCAAAATCATGAGATAAAAAGTCAAAAATGATTCCATAAAAAGCCACAATTATGAGATAAAAAGTCAAAATTCTGAGCTAAAACAATGAGATAAATTTAAAAAAATTCTGAGATAAAAAGCCAAAATTATGAAATGTCAAAATTCTGAGATTAAAAAGTAAAACTTATGAGGTAAAAAGTCAAAATTCCAAGTCACTAAGCACAATCAGAATGAATCCATATATACAAGGCACACTGTGGTTTTTGGAGAAAATCTTTTAAGTGCACCTTATAGTACAGGAAATACGGTAGTATTCCAACAAAAACTGACATATGGGCACTGTTGACATGTAAGAGTCCAGCCAGTCATTTACTAACTAGAAGTGACTGACTGAACTTTACTAATCAGTAAAAGATGTCAGTGGACCATCAGAGGAGGAGAGGTCACCTGTCCTGGTTCTAAAACATGAATTAATCATCAAACCAACGCAAAGCATTTGAGTCATTTACTGACATGGTCATGCAGTGGTTAGCACAATAGCACGTAACTGGGATGTCAAACATGGAGCCCTGGGATGGGCTGGCATGGGCAAGTTTTCTCTTTGTTGTAGAGTAATAAAAAGGTGACATTACACAAAAATGTTTGCATTTATGACAAAACATGTGAGAAACTTGAACAAATATGAACGTACGAATTGATCCTAACTAATTAATATGCGAATCGATCCTGAATCGGAAAATCGATTTCTTTAACACAGGCCGACAGAGGAAAGACCTCTACCAAGGCAGTCCCTCCACCCCCTCCTATAAATGAGGTAAATGAACGATGGGTTTCACTTTTACTTCTGCAAGCAGGTCGCCCTGACCTACTGAATGAAATACACCCCCCTCCTCCTCCTCCTCCAATCACCACTAAAATGGATTTATTCGTATCTTGTGCCAATATCATCATTTCCTGAAAATGTCATCTAAATCCATCCATAACTTTTTCCATTATCTTACTAACAAACAGACAGACTAACAGACAGATAAATGTGGGCAAAAACATAACCTCCCTGGTGGAAGTGATCAATGATTGTGATCAATTATTTTTTTCTGTAATTATCCTCTCTTCTTTTAAAAAAACCTGTCCATTTTTGAGTTATTAGTTAAGAATGTATGATAGAAGATATATTTATGTACAAGAAAAAAAAAATATGATAGTTGAGAATCAACATTTCAGACTTGATATGAATTTGTTTCCATGGAGAACAGAAGTGTTATTAGTATACTTACTCATAAGGTTGCGTCCCCAGGTGACCTTACGGTACACAAAGGGGTAATAGAAGAAGAGCCCACTGAGCATGAATATAGTACAGTAGAGATACTCAAGCTGAGGCTTCTCAGTAATGGGAGCCAGGACCAAGTATAAGGACATCAGGATCATTAGCACTGGTATGATAATCGGCACCTTTTAACGATCACACAATCACAAAGGGAACATTATTAGTTTTTGTCATTTAATTTTACTTTATGATCAAAAACACAGGTGTGTTCTTGAAATGTCTAGATGTTAGATTTATTCACATTTTGAACATACAATAACAAGGTTCAAGTTCATAATAAAAGAAAAAAAAACCAGTAAAGGTGCAGGGTGATGCAGTGTACTTTATACCTGGTTAGTTTAGCAGCACTAGGTAAAAGTATCCTTAAACTACAGTACTCTATTTATTTACACTAACTTAGTTTAGGATTTGACTTGTGCATCTGCACTTCACTGTTGCCCATGTAAACGCATAGCAGAGCAAGAAACATAATTTGGATTCCTTTGTATATCAAGTACATGTGAAGAAATTGGTAATAAAACCTACTTTGACTTTGAGAAAGCCTGGACAGGCTGGTTTAAAAGCCTCCACCTAATATACAATATTATGGAAGTTGTGAGACTTCTATAACCAATACAAGATTCAAAATCTGAATAAAGAGATCAATATGAACACACATACGTAGAGTCAATACATATATGCACATCAAAGCATTATCATAACTGATTTCCTTAAAATGTCTTGAAGAATGTCTGTGATGTGCCATGATGTGAAAATCTGCTCCACACTTTCCATCCCCTGAACATGATAGAAAACTGAACTCTTGATGTGACACATTTGGGCAAATGAAAACGTTGATTTAGTCGAGTATTGTATGTATGAACTGCTAGCCTAGCCACACTATCCCTAATCATTAGATGTTTGGGTCTAATTGCTTGGAGCTACTTTGTCTCAATAGCGATAAATGCACGTTGTCACTGCCAACAGCTGTGTGCCTGCACATAGCAGCTACAAACAACTGATGAAAGTAGTTTGCTAAGGTGCACAGCTGTTAGCAGTGACAACGCGCATTGATCACGATTGAGACAAAGTAGCTCCAAGCAATTACGAGGTGTGACTTTTTGTTCCATGATGGTTTTCTCATGCAAATAAATCACTCATTCCAACACATACTGTTTTGAGAAGAAACACGTTTTATTTTGTTGACCCCAGGAAACCTGCTGGCACTACTTTTGCTTTGACCAAAACCAGACCAGAACTGGGCTCACAGGACACTGTCATGGGTAAAGTCACTGTGTGGGTGCACCAGAGTAAAGATGCTGATGACATATAGATTCATGTAAAAAACACCGTGATACGACAATAGTCATTAAAGTGATAGTTCAGGGGTAGTACAGTATTTCATTAGAAATTGAAATGAAGCTGTATGCAACAGCAAAGCTTAGACTACTAACAGGTTGTTTTCATATAGAATGCAATGAAATTGTGAATTCCCAGGCAATCGACTACTTTGGGCGTCCTCCTAAGAATACAGAGGTACATAGCTGTAGATCAGTAACTCTGGACATATTATCTGAAGACATGAAGACCTCATGACACTTGGGTTTGCCTTTAGGGACACTTAACCTATTACCATGTAAATGTGATGATGTTTAGAACTTTATAAAAGGTCTAAAAATAGCATTTCATGTTGGTGAAAAAACATGCCCTAATCACTTCCATGCTAACAGAGTTTGGCTCAAAACGGCAAAATCGAATATTTCTCAATGTATATCTGAATGGTGTAATTTTGATGTCAACTATATGTATGTACTTCCAATTATCTAAAAAATTAGCTAAACGTATTTTTACTCCAGATAATCCCTTTATGAAAGGCTAAATAGATAGAAAAATGCACTTGGGAACTGCCATAAAAGTAGCACTGGGTCTTTCATATATGAGGGACTGAAAGTTGAGCTATATTTTCTTCCAACAAAAATTCAGATTTGAATAAGGATTTAAACAGTTTCTGGAACTGCAAATATATGACAATTTCACTTGCACCACACAGTGACGAAAAAGCAAATCATAATTCTTATAAGAAGACACGAAAGGAGGAAAGGTGCAGTGTCCAAACACACCTACCTTCACCGGTCTGTGGAGTTCCTTCCTTGTGAAGCGTAAAACTATGAGAGACACCGCTGTCATTCCATAAAACAGCCACTGAGCAAAACTGAAGTAGTTAACAAGGGTATCGATGTCAGCTGGGATGATGTAGAAAAGAGACAAAATGCCCTACAACACAAAAGAAATGAAACAACAATGACTGATGGGTTAAATCTGTGTATCATTCGTTCATTTGTTTTTCAAAATAAAACCAAAAATAAGACAATGAAAAAAACAACTCATTTGTTCATTATTTGTTTCCAAAATGAAAAAACAAATAATGTGTTTTTTCAGTTTTCCTTTTTCTGTTTAAATGAATAATAGAAAAAATAGATAACGACCGTTGACATCATTTATAAGTTATTTTATTATTTATATTATTTGACTGGCACGGCCCACTTTAGATCATATTGGGCTGAATGTGGGTCCTGAAGGAGAATTAGTTTTACACCCCTGATTAATAGGCAAAGAAAAAAGCTGAGAAGAAATTATCGAGTCATTTGATAGGTTATTATGCTCTTCATCCCACGGGCCACATTGGAACGATTGGTGGACCACATGTTTGAGACCCCTGGTTTAAATGGTTAAGACTGCACTTGATATAAATGATAATAATGGATTACATTTCTATAGCGCTTTTCAAGGCACCCAAAGCACTTTACATTAGTGATGCATTATTCATTCCCTCTCACATGCTCCCTCTGGTGGTGGTAAACTATACATGCAGCCAGTTTCCCTGGGGAAGACTGACAGAACCGTGGTAGCCCTTTCATGTCTACGGTCCCTCTGACCATCCACCAAATAATCACACACATTCATACACCAGTGGGAGTGACACTCAAGCCAAGGAAGGTGAAGTGTCTTGTCTGAGAACTACGACAGAGTGGGACTCGAACTGCCAACTCTTCGGTTAATGGAGGACCCACTCGACCAACTGAGCCATGGCTGCCCCTAATGAACGATGGTATATACATTTGGATTTAGTAAATCAAATGAAATAATAATCAGATCCAGGTACAGTGTACTAAATTACTCTGTGAATACACAGGACTTACGTTAAGTATTACAGCAGGTGATGGAGTGAAGTATTTCAGACTGATGTAGGATAAAATTTTCACCATGTGGCCTTCTCTACCCGATACATAGGCCAGTCTAGGAGAAAAAAAAAGGGTTTTGTTGGTTTTTATGATTGAACTGTTTTGGAATTATTTTTTAAGACTTCCTCTGCCAGTGTAAATCTGTTTTTTCCCCCACACACATTAATATAACAAATATGTGTTTTTGTTATACCTTCCTGTAGTAAAACAGCTCCCATGGGCCGAACCAAATGTGGAGAAAGCAACAAAGACTGGGACAATCCAAGAAAAAGGGTGAAGAACTCTGTTTCCAAAAGTCTACAGAGAGAAAAACAATGGCAAGTGTCAAAGAGTAGACCAAATTATGACTGAGTTTTACTGAAAATGTGTTCAGACCATCAACCTTTGAACACCATCTTGGTTGTTCATTACCAGGGCTGTGTTCCAATATCCATACACACTGCCCTTTCCACATTGTCTTTGGGTACAGAGGGGATCCCATTTCTAATCACGGCGTCATTCAAGGACCCGGATGACGCCCTCAAATGCCGCCATTTTGTGGCGTTACGTACACTTTTCGTACTCAATGGCCGGCATATTGTCTACATGTTACCTACGTAGTGTGACGTGAGAAACTTCCCAAGAACTGCATGGATTAAAAACATGGCGGACGGATTGATTACAGAGTAGTAATTTATGTTACAGTAAATGGTCACATTGTAACTGATAACTGTGTAATCAGTCATGCAAGACAATACGCTCTTTTTTTCCAACATTATGTGGATAAGCGTGGTGTGCGTCTTGGCGGCCGCTGCCTTAAACTTTTTGCACTTTATGTAGGGTGACCATATGTCTAGATCTTGTCCGGACCGACAGCTCTAAAACCAGACTGTCTGGACATCTATCACGCATCCTCACTTTTTACATTTCATCCTAAGGACAAAATGTAAAAAGTGAGGACGCGTGATACTGTAGATGTGTGGACAGTCTGGTTTTAGACCCGTCGGTCCAGATAAAATGCTGAAATATGGTCACCCTATTGATGTTGTGCAGTTAAATTTAACAGAAAACTCAAGGCTAACGTTAGCCTTTGTTTTGTTGGGGTTAAAATGCTGATGCTTGTGTCTTGTCAGTGTACATTGTTACGTTGCAGTGAACCTTAATACATGTTGCTGATTATTGGACAGATGTGTGCCTGTGTTGTTCCTCCACTGACAATGTGATGACATCATCACTCGACATTGACTTTATTGACGGATAAGTTGACTTAAATATTGATGTACTAACACACACCAGTGTATTTTCGGCCAAAAGAAGGACACGCTGACACATTCTCCAGAGGAACTGGAGGTTCATATTCATGAAGAACACCATAAAAAATAGCATCTATTTTGGTAAGAAAAAAGATGTTTTTTTCATGGTTTTTGATGTAGTTTCCGGTAAGTGCAGCAGGCTGAATCAGATCCGGTATTGGAATTGGAACAGCATTTACCCACTGAAAAACGTACACTTAGTAAGTACGGAAAGTATACTATGTGTAAGTGTACTCATGACAATATGACACGGTGGCCGACAGGGGCAAAGGCACCACATCGACAAAATACTGCAAACACAAGATGCACAACTGAAAACACAAACACATAAAACAAATATAACAGAAGTGAAGCTGCAAGAGAAAAATGCTGCAATAACAGAAACCAAGCAGAAGCAAAAATGATGATATCGTAGCAGATAATGGTCAAGTGTTTAAAAAAGACAAAGGGAAATATACCTTTTCACACTAATGAACTTCAACTTCATCCACCCTCTTCTTCTTTCTTTTTATTTTGGTGAACACATTTTATTTTGATGAACTTCCGTTTTGTTGTGGAGTGAATTAGCAGTGTTTCTCTCTTGCAGTTCTTTTGGAGGTTTGTATGTTTTTGCTTCTGCTTTGTTTCTGTTGTTGCAGCATTTTTCTCTTGCAGCTTCACTTCTGTTGTATTTTTTATGTGTTTGTGTTTTTGGTTGTGCATCTTTCTTGCGTTTGCAGCATTTTGTCAAAGCGGGTGTGTGTGCCCCCTCTCAGCCACCATTGTATGAATATTAGAACACAGCACTGATAATGTAATAGATTAGTTTAATGTCATTGTACTCCTTACCACAGCCACAGCCGGAGATGACAGCAGTTCAGTACTGCTCATGACAGTGAAGTATGCCAAGTTTACAAGGACGTAACAAACAGATACCAAAGGGATGGCAATTATAATAGCCAGTGGCAGGTTCCTGTGGCAAAGTAAGAAGAAAATCTACTTAACCCTGTGAACCACCTAGAAATATTTTTGCGATGGCTTCCAGATGAATTACCCCTTTCATTTAACCTTCACTAAGCAATTTATTGCCATATATTATAGTACTGTAATCTGTAATTTTCATTTCTCAGTGAAATTAAGTAGTTTCCTCCATTTAACAGACTAATGTTACTGATCATGTAGATCAGGGGGTGGCTAACCCTGGTTCTAGAGATCTATTATCTTGTTTTATATGGTTCCCTCTTCCATCTCACCTGGAAACCATTATATCATAATCAAGCATCTGCAGAGCTGGATGATGAACTGATGATGTGAATCAGGTTTGATGGAAGAGGGATACGTCTAAAACAGGGGTGTCAAACTCCAGTCCTGTAGTCCTGTATGTTTTAGTTATTTCCTTCTTCCATATGATTCAGTTTAACCCTTTAAGTCCTGAACTTTAGCAGGTCCACAGTAAAAAAAAAAAAAAAAGGATTAAATAGCAAAAATGAAGTATAAACCAACAAAATAATTAGTAACATGAACAAAAGAAGACACAAATGGAACAAAATTAAAGGATAAAAATAATAACAAAAAGTAAACAAAATGTGGAAAAATAAACAAAAAAAGAAAAACAAAATGAACAAAAACTAATAAATGTTTACAAAATTTGAAATGACATGGAAAAATTTGCAAACCTACCCCCCCCAAAAAAAACTAGTATTGAAATTTGGTTTCTACTTTTAATTTATCCTTTTTCTCAATTAGGTGCTTTTTGACACTTGTTCCGTGAGCAAGTGCCAAACAAAGTAAAAATAAATAGAAAAAAAGGAAAACAGTTGAATTTTTCTCAATATTTAAACTAACCCATCCATTCAGAATGTGTCAGCGCTGACACTTAAAGGGATAATATTTTTCACATGAATCTGTATGTCATTAGCATCTTTACTCTGGTGCACCCACAGTGACTTACCCCCGACAGTGTCCTGTGAGCCCAGTTCTGGTTTGGTTTTGGTCAAAGCGAAAGTAGTCCCAGCAGGGTTCCTGGGGTCAAGAAAACAAAACGCATTTCTTCTCAAAATAATATGTGTTTGAATGCAGAACAAAACTTTCACGGAACAAAAACTTACACCTCGTAATTGCTTTGAGTTACTTCCTCTCAATAGCGATCAATGTACGTTGTCAGTATTAAGAGAAAGTAGCTCCAAGCAATTACGAGGTGTGAGTTTTTGTTCCGTGACGGTTTTGTTATATAAATAAATCACTCATTCCAACACATACTGTTTTGAGAAGAAACACGTTTTATTTTGCTGACCCCAGGAAACCTGCCGGGACTACTTTTGCTTTGACCAAAACCAGACCAGAACTGGGCTCACAGGACACTGTCGGGGGTAAGTCACTGTGGGTGCACCAGAGTAAAGATGCTAATGACATACAGATTTATGTGAAAAATACAAAACTATCCATTTAAGAGTTAATAATTATCATCTCAGTAGAAGACTGATAATGATGTAATGGTTTCCAGAAGTGATGGAAGAGAGAAACATCTAAAGCATGCAGGACAGCAGCTCTACACAACCAGGGTTGCCACCCACCCCCAATGTAGATATCCTCCTGAGACCCAGCTATACATTTTTGTCCTCTGTAGTGGACAACAGTTTAACAGCTTTACTTAAAAATAAATAAATACATATTTGGTAACACTTTAGTTGACAGGCGAGTTCATAACACATTCATAGCAGTTGTCATAAACTCCACATAAAACATTCATGACTGGTTCATGAGATATGACTCATACCAAACACCTTTTCAAAATAAAAGTAAAGTAAAAAGTCAAATACACATTTTAATAATTTTGTGAAATATATTTAATGCTTTCCATTCCCGCAAGAGGGTGTCAATTAATGACCTGCGCCGCATCCCGTGGATCCTGTGGAGTCCTATCCCATTGCATGCCTCTACCTAGCCTAGCCGTGCTAGACCCCCCTACTGGCAGCAAATCTAATGTGCTACCATAGTAGTCTAGTTTCGTTCAATGTAACTTTTGGCTAGATTTCCCTGAAACACCTGAATCACCGTAAAGTATAAAGTCAGAGGGCAGGCGTAACAAAGTGACGCTGCAACGATTCAGAGAGACACAACCATAAAAGAAGAACAACAACAGGTGGAGATTTCCTTTTATCAAAGATGAGTGAAGAATGTGAGAAAACGTCAGCAATCCTGAAATTCTTTTTACACAAGAGACGACAGTCATTAAGCTCCATAATCCTACGGCTCTCCTTAGAGGACGACATAGTGGAGCTCCCTGGGTCAGACTGTTTTTATTCATTCTAATGTTTTTTGTTTTAAGTAGCTCTGGAAGGGCCACACAAGAATTCCTATGTGTCATGCACAAATGGTATTAAACGTCTATTCTATTCTATTCTAATCCACCATTTTGTTTAGTCATTCCTAACTTTCTCCGGACTCCTCCAAGAACTTTCTGATGTCTAACTTCATCATCCTAAAGATTACACTTGATTGGTTGTAGTACCATTACATTGCATACATAGGTATTTGAAAGACAACCTTTTAGCCCCGCCTCCCCTGACTATGAAGCACCACTAGACCTATAGGCTAGGCCTATACCTGCCACGGTTGGACATTCCCATTAGCAAAAGATAAATCATCAGCATTACATTATTAAACAAATTGTCACTAGGCTAGTCCTGTAGGCCTAGTCAGATGTGATGTGATCGTAAGAATTTTGGGGGTAAAAACAGCAGTGCTGCTTCACGATGGCTGGACTTTTATTTTGAAAAGTTGTTGTCGTTCTGGCTTCCACATTCATAACAGGTTTGGTATGAATATTGAGTCATGTCTCATGAACCAGCCATGAATGTTTTATGTGCAGTTTATGACAACTGCTATGAATGTGTTCTGACTTCACCTCTCAAGTAAAGTGTTACCAAATATTTCCACTGAAAAGGACGTTAAAAAATATATAAAAAATGTATCTGGATAAAAAAACAGTTGCATTGGTGTTTCCAATTAAGGCAATTATTTAATATAAACTGGTGAAAATAGTTTACTTACTATGTCTCAGGAGGATATTCATAGATAAAAAATTTAGCAAAATAGAAAAAAAGTCACAGAAATGTAATCTACCTGGATGGGTCTTTCAGCTCCTCTGTTATGAAATTCAGTTGATTCCTGACAGGAATAAAAGTGTGAGTATTGTGTTTATCATTTGCATTGTTTTCTAGTAGAAATTCCATGTACTTACTCAGCAAACTGCATAAATGTAGTTTTTTCTAATTGTTCCTACATTGTCTTTATTAGTCAAATGAGCATGTAATTATGTGGTGCGGCAGTGCATTAGTAATAACATAATCTTCCCTGGGAAAAAATAAGTGAGGCTAAATGTTGCCTTAGGCTTTCTGGTCATGATATTTCCTTTCCTCTAATACATTTTTATCTGTGTTACTATTGTCCTGGGAATTTAATACATAGGACTCTGGACCAAAGAATTCACCCCAGAATACAACAACTCAGTTTCAAATATAAAGAGTAAAGGTTTGCAGACATAATCCCTTCCACCTTACATGATGTCTCTCTTACTGTACAATTTTGACATGGTTTATAAAGTACCCTGACTGTAAAAATGGTACTGTTAACCTGTCTGACTCACTGCCAAAAACTCTTTCCTCCTTTAACAACCATGTGTAAATGTTTATACATTTACACATGGTACACATTTATACATATATATATATATATATATATGAATAAACTGAATGTCCGTGAAGGTGACATACAACGTTGTCAGTATCCTATGGTATGGAGAGAGCAAGAGAGAAAGTCAAGTTAGGAGAGTGGAAACTCTGGAAACATAAAAACAAAAAAGTAAGGTTTGGGACACATTCACTGACATTTTTAAAGATGATGAGCAGTTCCCAGTGTTTTATTTTCCATGGAAACTGGGTTCTCTTTGGGTGTTACAGGTTGTCGACCCCAATGACATCGGATTTTAACACAGAAATAAATGCAGGTATGTGAGTAAGGTCATTTGATGTTCATGAAGACCATTGATTAAATTTTGAAAATGCGGGTCAAGACCGTTCTTTTCTAATATATTTTACTGCGGTCCGAGCCGCAGGCGGGTTAGTTAAAAAACCGGTCAGTTGCGGGTTGCGACCCGTGCATCACTATCTCTCGCTCTCTCTCTCTCTCTCTCGCTCTCTCTCTCTCTCTCTCTCTCTCTCTCTCTCTCTCTCTCTCTCTCTCTCTCTCTCTCTCTCTGTCTCTCTCTCTCTCTTTTATATATATATATATATATATATATATATATATATATATATATATATATATATGTTTTGACTCAATACCCAATGGCTACTTGATTACAAACTTGGTCCTCATGAACATGGAAAGGAGTGTGTGCGCGTGTGTATTATGGACGTCTCACAACTTGGTAGTCCAGGATAGATCCCATTACATTTTGGTTACATTTGGTGGTATTTTCACAATAAGAGATTTGGCAAATAAAGTAAAATGTGTGCGGGGATGTTTGCTGTACCGGGAAGCACTTGTTATGATTTTGATCAATGTTATTGTATGCGCAAAATATCAATAAATCAACATTTTCTTCACTAGCCTGTAGGAGAGTTTACCACTAGTTTAATCTATTTACAATTTACAAAGGGGTAAAGGTAAGGGGTGAAATCAGATTCAGCCTAAGCCTAACTGTATATCTGTGTATCTCTAAAAAGTCTGTTAAAATGTGCATGTGTCTTACCATCCATCATATGCCCAGAGTCCATTATAAAATGCCAGTCCGATGGAGCTGATAGATACTGACGTGCCCTCAAAGGAGTTTGAAAAGTTCTCAGTTTTTCCTGGACACACACAAGAACACGTGTTTGTAAATTATTCTTTGAGATTTGGTATTTATGAAATGCAACAGTGTCTGATCAAACATGAGGATCTACCTTGTGCCAGGAGAATCATGCCAGCCACCACTATGATGATAATTATTAAAAGTTTGGCTGCAGTGAAGACGTTCTGCACATAATTTGCCAGTTTGACACTAAAACAGTTGACAATGATAATGGAAACTGAAATGACAAACACAACAAAAAACTAATCAGTGCACACAGACACTTGACTCTTTGAAATTGCTGACACCTCTTGAAATTACATGTATTATCAATCATAATTACATTTATTTTGGGACATCCAATAAATGAAGGGTCGGCTGTTTGAATCCTGCTCTGCCCTAGTCATGTGTTGTGTCCTTGGGCAAGACACTTCACCCACTCTGCCTCCAGTGTGACTTTCACTGGTGTATGAATGCCTATGAATATTTGGTGGTGTTTGGCATGTGTCGGCAGCCACACTTCCATCACCCTGCCCCAGGGAAGCTGCGAGTACATATATGTGGTTTAGCACCACCGGGTTGTGTATGTGAGAGTGAATGAATATAAATAATGTAAATTGCTTTGAGTGCCTTGAAAAGTGCAATAGATATCTAATTAATCGAAATAATCATTAAAAATAAATTTCTTCCTGACCGATATCACTGCACTACAATTGTTTAGAAAGTATCTCCCATACTTTAAGCAGTTGAATGAGAAACCTCCGTGATGTTTCCGGCACTAACTACATTATCCTAAATGTTAAACTGATTGGTTAAAGTATCGTCCTATTGGTTTGAAAGACAACCTTTTAGCCCCGCCTCCCCTGATTATGAAGCACCATTAGACCTATACATAGAATGAAAAGGGATAGCGTGCTTGGTTAGCCAAGTATCGTTCCCTACTCCAAACCCACATGCTCCCCTTCTGCACATGCTCTGTTCTGTCCAGGTCAAAACTGGATGTTTCAGCAGAAAAACATCCAGGACACGACATGTTGAAACTGCCAATAATTGACTTTGTTTTGTTTGTTTGTTTCTGTTTGTCTGATGCAGCCACAGCTTTTAAGGGTGTGTGAAAATATTTTCCACTAGTGTATTTTGTTGCAGTGTCATCTTTCACTGGTGCAAATATATTTGTCACCAAGTGAATCTTTAGTTCTTGAAGCTGATCTGTTGCAATTAGGAAAATTGTAAAGCATAGGGATCAGTGATGTTGAAAAGACGAACTTACACAATACACGATGTCCCAAAAAATTTGACCTCATTTCATCATCTAATATTTTCTTTAAAATGTGTTTGCTCTTTTTTCTCTATAAAGGAATATGGACTGGACATGCTACTGTAATTATGGACACAACATGCTATTGGATTGACCCCCACAGTCACCTGACCTAACACACTGCCATTTCTTTCTGTGGGGTTATGTAAAAGGACTGGTCTGTATCCCACCACTTCACACATACATGTACAGGAGCTAAAGTGGAGAATCACTGAGACTCTAGATCAGGGTCTCAAACTCATTTTCTTTCATTCAGGCCAATTTGATCTCCAATGGGTTGGACCAGTAAAATGAAAACATAATAACCTACTGTACAACTCCAATTTTTTTGTTATTGTTTAGAGCAAAAGAAACCCCATTAACTTATGAAAATACTTGTACATATTATCCAAATGCAAAACAAGTGATATTTCATGAGAAAGATAATCTGGTTCCGTACTAGCTCAATAGAACCCTTTGTTCTCAGAAAACAGGCCTACTGAAAGTTCCCAGGGTCTGTAAAAGTACAGTAGGAGCTAGAGCCTTTAGCTACCATGGTTACTGTCTTATGGAATGACCTTCCACTTAATATTAAATAGGTCGACAGAGTTAAAATTAGGTTGAAAACATTCCTGTTTGAGAAAGACTATGGTCAGGTTAGTTAAAAATAGACTGAAGTCACAGTTCAGTCACTTCAGCCAATACATTATCTCTTACTTAATGACTTGCAGAGGAGGTCTATTGTATTTGATTACTGGCCTTCATTCTTTGATGTATACGGGGGGTCACTACAGTGATGACAGAGAAGAGGTAAAAGAGGGCAGTGTGGTTAATCAGAACCAGGCAGAGATGGAAAGTAACTTAGTAAAAGTACTTCATTACTGTACTTAAGTAGATTTTTTTAGGTGTCTGTACTTTACTTGAGTATTTATTTTTCTGGCAACTTTTTACTTTTACTCCCTACATTTGTGCATAAATATCTGTACGTTATATTCCTTACTTGTTACTTGTACTTGTTACTTTTACAAACTAAACAGATGTGACTATACAAAAAATAAGTCACTTCAGAGGGAAGAGAAACTGGAGGAGAGAAACTTGGACTTTATATATTATAGTTATATGATCATTATCTCACAATCTTTGACTTTTTATTTCACAATTTTAATGCTTTATTTTACAATTTGGACTTTTTCTCCTAAAATTATATATTTTTTAATCTCATAATTTAAAAAAAAAATGTCAAGAGGACTTTGGTGACTTTGGTTTTCCATTTTCCCTAAACTTCCTGTCCATACGCACCAAACTGATCAAACACATTTTCTACACACTAACTCACATTTAAAGGATTTATTTTGGATACTTTTGAAACCTTTCTGATTTGTCCTGGTTTTATAAGTATTATTGCATTTACAGCAAAAAAAAAGCAGTTTTACTTTTTTACTTTATTACATTTGAGAAATTCTCCTTTTTTTCTTTTACCTCAGTAAAGGAATTGAATATTTTTTCACACAAGCAGCTGTACTTCTACAGAATAGGAGTACTTTGGCCACCTTTGGAACCAGGATCTGTTACCCACAAGGTCAGACAGTATTTACTCCCACTTGTCTCCCTATGCCTGTAAAGCTGCTCACCTTTATTACTACCAGTGTTAGTCAAGATACTTCCTGTACAAATATGTTATGGAATTTACCTCACGCTGTGGTGTCATGATTAAAGTAATCTAACATGTAATAATAGTTTGAACAATGCAATAACATAAGGATTTGCATATACTTACAACTGTTAACCATTAACACAAAACATTTAAAATATAACTTACATATAGCTACTGCCGACAGACACTTGATAACGAAAGCAGGAGGAGTGCATCCTGGGTAAAAGGGGGTTGAGACATATTCTGCAAAGCTGAGGGTCAAGATGGCAAAAGAGGAAGGCTTCAAAACAATGATTGAAGTCCAGGAGTATAGGTAAGCTGCAATGGAGCCAAAAGCCTCCATTAAGTATGCGTACTCTGCTCCAGACTTGGTGATCATGGATCCAAGCTCAGCATAACACAGTGCTCCTAAGAACACACACACATGCACAGACAATGACAGGAACAAATGAGGAAAGCATCAATTAGACAAACAGAGACACCTTTTTCCATTTGCAAGTGTTGGGCGAGGGTGTGTGTGTGTGTGTGTGTGTGTGTGTGTGTGGGGGGGGGGGGGGGGGGGGTCAAAATATTCCACTGGATTTGGACAAACCTACTGCCAAAAACATTAAAGGTCATCTTAAACACATGTTAAAGATAAACTAAGATACTGACAATGTTTCAATACTATACAATATGTATTTTCCAGATGATGAGGAGGATTTAAAAGACTTTAATTTTGTCCAAAAACCACAGTGTGCTTTATATATGGATTCATTCTGATTGTGCTTAGTGATTTGGAATTTTGACTTTTTCATCTCATGTTTTTGACTTTTTATCTCATGATTAGCTCATGCGGACCAAGTTGCGACGAGCTATTGCCATCGCACTTCGTCCGTCCGTCCATCTGTCGTACGGTGCCGCCCGCCTTCGTCGTTCACAATTCACTAAAATCGCTTCTCCTCCCTCAATTCAACAGATTTCAATTCTGATTTCATGATCTATTGAATGACTCCCTTTTGTTGATAGCAAGAAATCACAGCTGAGGTCCGTGAGCACAGGGCCATTGACACTATCTTTTTGACATAATTATCTCTCGATTTTTGACTTTTTATCTCAGAATTTTGACATTTTATCTCACGATTTTGACTTTTAATCTCATTAGTAGCTCGTACGTATGAATTTGCGACGAGCTATTGCCCGTCCATCAGATTTCAATTCTGAGTTTATGACATATGGAATAACACCCTTTTGTTGATAGCAAGACATCACAGCTGGGAGGTCCCGATGAGCATAGGGGCATTGGCACTAGCTGTGTTTCCATTACAGTTTTTCGCAAAACAATATTGATATTCCTAAAATTTCAACAAAGTATATTTGCGCTTTGAGTGTGTTTCAATTGACGGTTGTTCTAGGCAGGAGCGTCGTAACTTTCATGAAATATCATCCCAAGAGATTTCACTGTTGTCACCTTCGGAGCTTCAGAATGACCATCACCCTGATAGCATTAGAATGAATGAATCGGCTAATTCTCTGGTCAGTAAAAGTCCCTACCGAACTCTTTAAAGGCACTAACATGTCAAACAAACCAGCTGGTTAACATTATATGGGTCTGTACATGTGGTCCCTACATTGTCAGGTCCAAATAGCAAGTGTAAATATGCTTAAGATGCATTTAAATGACAACAGCAAATTAGCATCTAAGAGCATTAGCACAAATGAATGGGCTAATTACACTCAACAAAAATATAAACGCAACACTTTTGTTTTTGCTCCCATTTTTCACGAGATGGACTGAAAGATCTAAAATTCATTCCAGATACACAATATTACCATTTCTCTCAAACATTGTTCACAAATCTGTCTAAATGTGTGATAGTGAGCACTTGTGCTTTGCTGAGATAATCCATCCCACCTCACAGGTGCTGATCTGACATCATGATTAGTGCACAGGTGTGCCTTATACTTTTTGTTGAGTGTATGTCGTTGGTAAGAGTCTCTGGCAAACTCTTTAAATACACTAACATGTCAAACAAACCAGCTGGTTAAGGTTATGAGGGTCTTTACATATGGTCCCTACATTGTCAGATCGAAATATTAAGTGTAAATATGCTCAGGACTTAATAACATATTATAAATGTATGTAGTGCTTTTAACATAGTGCTGCACTTGACACTTTACAGAACAGAGAATAGATATGTCTGTAAAAAAACAAAAACTTAAATATTCTAAAACTAACAGATAATAAAATGAAACCTTCAGTGTGCCTAGTGTATGAATCACCCTGATCATCACTCCAAGAACGTGATAAGGACTGCCTTAGTTCTTGTGTCCCAGCAGCCAATGGTTGTTATGGTTACAGTGGCATATAATGCATTATATTCAAAAATGTATTCCCATATATGGAAAAGTAGGGCGTATATTATCGAATATACTGCACCCATATATGGAAAAGTAGGGCGTATATTATCGAATATACTGCAATATATGATTTAATCATATACTGACAAATATAAAAGCTGAACTATATTTTTACTGATAGTTTTCTTGAAACTCAACTTCTTTCCACATATACTGTGATGTATATTACTAAATATATAATTATTACATATATTTAGTAATACACATCACTATATATATATATATATATATATATATATATATATATATATATATATATATATATATATATATATATATATATATATATATATATATATATATATATATATATATATATATATGTTTTGACTCAATACCCAATGGCTACTTGATTACAAACTTGGTCCTCATGAACATGGAAAGGAGTGTGTGCGCGTGTGTATTATGGACGTCTCACAACTTGGTAGTCCAGGATAGATATGTGCATTCATTAGTGTATTACTAAATATATATTAAGTTATGAGTACATTATATTGTTGTACATAAATGTCTAAATATATGGAAAGCAACAATTCCTTATGTATTTTAATTATATTGTAAAGTATTAACAAAATATATTTTTCTGTATATTATATACATGCTTTTTTTTATGTTCAATTTCAGGCAGTAATATATTGATAGTCAGTATATGGAGAAATATATATTTTCCTTCATAAGGGAGGACCTGATTGCAATCCCCTCTCACCCTATATATCCACCTTTTCCCCTCTGTGTGCTATTAGTGCATCTTATACCAGTCAAGTCTTGTTACCATGAAGTCTGTGTGTTGTATTTGAATAGTTATTTGTTTTTATTCTAGTATTTTATTTAGACGGGCCATGGTGCTATATATACGTCTCTTACCTGTGACATATTTTTGCCTCTTGACTACCTCATGCAACATTATGTGTAATAGTTTTTTATAATACAATACAAGCTTCCCGCGACATTTTAGTAATGTTATTGTATTTTCATTAGTTTTATTTATAAGGTGCAGTTTGTTTATGTTGTATTATGTAATGTGTAGTTTATTCATGTTATTTATTAATGTAGAGTTTACTCTTTTAAATAGTTAGTTAGTTACCTGACTGAGGGACACGCACTAAAAAACCTGTGTCAACATTGTTGAACATGTACAAAGGGCAATAAAGTCTCTTCTATTCTAGCTCCATTTTTGTTTGATACTGGAAAACATTTTTTTTATACTTTTCAAGTTCATCACGCCCTGCACTTTTTGGATCCATGCATTACTGTATTATCATAACAGAACACTAACATTTTTAAAGAACAGGCAGACACATTTCTCACCAAGAGTGGATAAGACCCCACAGGCAGTCCACACCAGGAGGCAGGGTCCTATAGCTCCAGAATACAGCAGCACAGATTTGGGGGAAATGAAGATGCCTGAGCCAATGATAGTTCCCACAATCAGACAGATACCACTCACAAGACCAACCTGAGCAAATGCAGAAAAAGGATTATTTCAATATTCGCAACTTCTTTGGATGTGTTTTTCAATGAGTAATGACAAACTGACAAACATACTGTAAGATCTTTAATGACTATATAATCCTTACTCTTTGTTTCTACTGTAGTGTGGGTAATTTATTTCATTAAATTTTTTTTATGCAAATATACATCCATGTAAATAATATTCTAAATATGTAAATATACTTTTTACTTTATACATACAAATATCTTAACTTAGATCAGGTTACATCCTCCCCACAAGGATATGTGTTGTCTCGTCTCTTATTCATCATCTACACAAACGTGTCGCAGCAGCAGAGAGGCTAGAATCATTTTGAAGTACACAGACGACACAGTTATTGTCAGTCTGCTGAAAAACAATGACATGAGCCATGGACCAGTTGTAAATAATTTCTTTGACTGTTGCAGTAAAACATTCCTTGAGATGAACATTTCCAAAACCAAAGACATGATGCTTGACTTTTGTAAAAACAAGACTTCCAATCAAGAGGCTACAGTTTTAAAAGGTCAGATAGTGGATTGTGTGGACACATACAAATATCTTAAGACTGTCATTGACAACAAACTGAACTTTGAGTCAAACTGCGAAGCTGTGTACAAAAAAGGACGCCAGCGCCTGTTTTGTTTGAGGAAACTGTCCATTTTTAACATCGACAGGACCATGTTGACCTTGTTTTATCGTGCTTTTATTGAATCAGTTTTATCTTTCTGTCTTGTTTCATGATTTGGAAATGTATCTTTGGAAAAACAAAAACTATTTCAACCAAATTGTGAAATGGTCTAGCAAACTGATTACAGAGAATCCTTGTATGTCAAACTCTTAAAGAGGATAGTTAACTCTGTTATAAGAGATGACTTCCACCCTCTTTATGGGGAGTTTCAGCTGCTCCCATCAGGTCAGAGGTTCATGGTACCTGCTTTATAAAACAAAATGCTACAAAAACAGTTTTGTACCAGCAGCGGTCAGTGCTACCAATGAGTGAGAGAATTATTTATGTGTTTATTTATATATATATATATATATATATATATATATATATATATATATACATATATATATATATATATATATATATATATATATATATATATACGTACATACATACATATTAAGGCATTAATGATTTCAGTTATTTTCAAGTCGACTTATTTGTCAATATCATCGAAGTCGAGTCGACGGGTCATGATGACGTCATCACATTATCATTACATTGTCTCCTATGGTGCAGTTCATGTGGCCTTTTCTGCTGCCCACATGCAAGGGCATGGTACAGCGGTGCGCCCGGGACCGTGTTCGGTTCTCTCTGGCCGGCATCAGGTCAAACTGAGCACATGAGACCACTTTCTGGACGGGCCACATTTGAACTTGGACTGGCTTGTGTCTCCTCCAGGCAAATTTTCTCTGCGGTGGTGCGCCGCAACTGGTTCAGGGTGGACCAGGAATGGTCAGTGGGAAGGTGGCTTGCGGGTCTGGCTGTAAGATTTATGACCTCCCCTCTCCCCACACTTCACTGCCTGTGAAGTTCCTCTTTCAGGCATTCACCCTATCAGAGAGACTCATAGACCACAGGAACCTATGGTGATGTTCAAAACCAGAGAGGGGGGTGAACCCCCCCCCCCCCCCCCACCCCCCAGCAAATCACACCAAATATATACATATATAAATATTATATATATATATATATATATATATATACATATATAATATTATATATATATATATATATATATATATATATATATATATATATATATATATATATATATATATATATATATATATATATATATATATATATATATATATATATATGTATATGTATTTATTTTTAATGATCTCAAGCCATGTACCTCTCTGTATTCTTAGAAGGAAGTCCGAAATAGTTGAAATAGTTACACGCCCTGGAAATTCACGATTTCGTTGCATTCTTTTTTAACCCTTGTGCGGTCCTTCGGGTCAAAGAGACCCGGTGGCTCACAAATGTACCTTTTCATACGTACTGTAGGATGCCATTGCTTACTACTGAAAACAGTAATATATCCTTGGGGGGTGGGGTGATGAGTCTATGGAACTGAACTTTGGAATCTGGGTTTTTAAGACCCGATTGTAGGACACAGTGTGCCTTTTACGAAGGACCGCACAAGGGTTAAAAACATAGTTCAGTATTTCATTAGAAATTTAAATGAAGCTGTATGCAACAGCAAAGCTAAGCCTACTAACAGCATGCTGTTTTCAAAAAAGAATGCAACAAAAATATCAATGTCAACTTTGCAATTTAATTATTTCCTCCTAAAGACGTCTTATGAATACAGAGGTACATAGCTGTAGATCAGTGACTGTGGGCACACTATCTGAGGACATGAAGACCTCAGAACACCAGGGTTTGTCTTTAGGGACCCTCTACTTACTAACACATAAGTGTGATGTTGTTTACAACTTTAGAAGAGGTCTAAAAATAGCGTTTCATGATGGTGAAAAAGAACTTCCATGCTAACACAGTTTAGCTCAAAACAGCAAAATTGAAATTTCTCAATGTACATCCAAATGGTGTGATTTTGATGTCAACTATATGTATGTACTCCCAATCATCTAAAAATGAACTAAACTTATTTTTATTCTAGATAATCCCTTTAAATTCACTTCATGGTTTAGGAAGCTTAACTAAAGAGGGCAATGACTGGGTCTACAGATGGGTTAATTTGTGGAGACAGTTGTGGTGGAACTGCTTGGTACTGCTTGGTACTAAACCCCAGTCCCCATTACTTTAAAGAGGTGGAGATGGTGGGATCCTTACGGTGTGAACACCTAATGAGATGCATTCTCAGGACTGACACACATGAATGAATATTCAAACACACACACACACACTCACAGACTTACTTCTTTCTGCAGTGCAACGATTTTCTCAGGCTGCCGGTCTTCAGCCTGACAGTTGACATTATGACCAGCAGAACAATTCTGGTTTTCTTTCCTCCTCCTAACTTTGTTTCCCTCCATTTCCACACTGCTGATGCACAAGAAAACACAAATTACATTAAAAGTTAGTTGACATTTAATCTCAGAGTGAGGTTGAACTGAAAATGAACCTAAAATCCACAGAAACCAAATTTATTTACATCTTTTAATCCTCTGATCTGAGAGATTATAAATTAAACCTAGTAGTTTGTAATAGTGCAGTAATCAGGCTTATTGAGGGAAATAACACAGGAAAGGATTGACAAGAGTCAAGAGTCAAAGACAGGTTTAGTATTACACACTCAATGACAGATTGGTGGTTTAAGGGGAAATTTACCATTTTCATAATATCTATACACATTCCACTATGTTTTAACCATTTGTTACCTATTGGTTAGTCTTTATTAATGTGTTGCTTATACAAAATGTTTCATAAAGCATTTGTTCACATGGCTACAAATGCTTTGTTCATAGAAAAGAAGAGTAAACGCTTTGTTTGTGATAAATTACATATGAACAAACCATTAGGAAATAGGTAAAAAATGGTTAATACATAATGAACAAATATTAACAAAAAGGTAGTTTTGTGTGTGTATTATAATGTGTTACCCATTTTTGTGACCTCACATTCCTTTTAAAGAGTGTTTAAATAATACAATGATAAGAATATGACATATAATAAAAGGTTATCTTGTCTTGTCTAATCTTATCTTATAATTGTGCACATTTCAGTTCTCATTTGATCAGTTTAACACATCTTTCCACAAGTGCCTGAATGATCTGCAATGTAAATAGACAGACAGACTGACAGACAAGATCAATTCATTTTTTACCATAAAATGTTTCACTTTTTTTTTTTTTTTTTTTTTTTTTTTTACTGTTTTACAAACACAAGAACGTTAGAAAATTCTGTGCCATGCTGTGGATTAAATTTTTTTTTTTCATTGCTTTCTTTATATTGTCAAATTCAATTATGACTTCAACATTTGCATACATTGAATTAATTCCGTTTGATCTATAATATAGAAAATGAAAAGATATACATTTCAACAAATGTCTCACTTACATATTAAGCCCAAATAAAACCACCTCAGTAATACTCAATGAACCTTCAATGTTACTATTTTTCAGATCCAGTTGCAGTGATATAAATCCACAAATGACACTGAAGTGGAGTGAAAGAAAGCAGGAATGCAAATGAAAACCTGCAGCTCCTACAGTGGGAGGTTCCTGGATCTGATTGGACACCATGGACAGCTTTGGAATGGGGGAGGTGGATAAAAAGAGGGAAAAAGGTAGTGTGCCAGATCCTAGTTACTGAATTCAATCATCAGATCTCTTAGTTTAAAGGTAAATATGTGGAATATTTGAGTTTCATTATATATATATATATACTTGTGTGTGTGTGTATATATATATATATATATATATATATATATATATATATATATATATATATATATATATATAATTATGCATATATAAATATGACCTTAACAAAGCATAAATTATACAATACACCATTTGATTCCATGAGCACAGTAGGGATTGAATGTATGAGTGGTGTATGTATATGACACACTAACAGGTGACCATTTTATTTATTTTATTTTTAAAGATTAGAGCTCTGAAGTTTGTGTTTTTTCAACCAAGACTGTTTTTTTTTAACGGAAAAAACTACAACATTTCTTTGTCTGTGAGTTTACTTTCCCCAGCTCCACTCACAATGGCCCTTTGATAAGGATAAGGAGGACATGACACCTCTGTGTGTGTGTGTGTGTGTGTGTGTGTGTGTGTATTGCTATCTTTATGGGGACATTGATATATTTACACAGTCACACCATGGGTCCTCTGACACTATGGGGACAAAAATGTAGGTCCCCACAAGGCTTAAAGGGATAGTTCAGTAGTTTTCACATGAATGTGTATGTCATCAGCATCTCTACTCTGGTGCACCCACAGTGAGTTACCCCCGACAGTGTCCTGTGAAAAGGTTCTGATCTGTTTTGGTTAAAATGAAAGTAGTCCCAGGAGGTTTCATGGGGTCAACAAAATCTCAAAACAGTGTGTTCGAATCAGTGATTTATTTGCATAAGAAAACTGTCACAAAACAAAATCTCCAACCTTGTAATTGCTTTCTCTCAATAGCGATCAATGCGCATTGTCACTGCTAGCTAACATCTGTGCGCATGCATGTAGCAGCTGCAAACACTGTCGAACAACTGATGAAAGTTTTGTTATTTTTATAATTGTTATTGTTATTTTGTTGACCCCAGGAAACCTACTTTCGCTTTGACCAAAACCGGAAGTCCCCATGAAGTACGGGGGATACAGATGCAAAGCAAAATGTATATTTTTTAGGGGTTTGAAGATGTGTTTACTTAAAAAAAATATTTATTTTTATGCTTTTTAAAATGTATTTTATGTTTCTGTTTTTCATTATTTATTCATTTAGAATTTAAAAAATCTTATTTATTGTATTATTTATTCATTTTCTTTTTGAAATAACTATTATTTTTTATTTATTCATTAATTTTTAAGTATTTATTTTTTTACGTAATTTTCATACATTTATCATTATTTTTTTTATTTTATTTTATTATTATTATATATATATATATATATATATATATATATATATATATATATATATATATATATATATATATATATATATATATATATATTCTGAAAGAGCTTACACTCACTACACAATGGCTGCGTGATTACAAAGTTGGTCTTCATGAGAGTACAAGTGTGTGTGTGTGTGTATCTCCACTCTCTCCTTCTCTCCTCTCGTTTAGAAATTACCATTTATTTTGGAAACATAAAGATAAGTGAAAGTAAGCAGATTGCCCAGCGACACAATATGAACTGTTAAATAGTCAAGTTTCTTTTTTTTAACCCAGGAAATACCACTTGCTTCTGCATGTAAGCTCCAGCTTAAGGTGCAGATTATGCTTTAGAAAAGGGGGAGTGGTTGGAATAAATATGAGAAGAATTTACCCTTTATTGAGGAAGACAATTATAAATCTAAACTACAGAAATACCTATATCTGGCATTTTGGTATATTGTTTTATAAGACTTGTCATCTGTATCAGCAAACTATGACTGTAAATGAGAGACAGGAGACGTAATGCTCTGATAAGAATCTATAATTACAATATATACTTTCTCAAAAGATGTCACACTGGCATGCGATCACAACAGTTATGTTAGAAACCAGTTTAATACAAAAATAGACAAATAATGACTTTAGAACATGTGGAAATACAAAGAACATGTCTTTGTAAAGCCTGTAGGCTAAAGATTTAAACTGTTGCCTTAGACAGACAGCCTCGCCTGCTCAGAGTAATCTGCTAACACAAGAATACTTTGGTTTGTGAACTCAGTAACCCTGATAACAAGAGTTTATGCTCAATAACGGTGCAAGCCCCCGACACATTCATCTGTGCTTAGGACTGAGCACATGCAGTTACAATAACAAATTCACTCTAGTTAATCTTTCGGTACTGAGCATCATCCTGCACATTCAGTTTTATGTTATGTTAATAGAACAAACGTCGTTTAAAAAAAAATCTCCCAAGGCTCTTTTTATTGTCAGTCACTCTATGAATGAACAAGAAAGAAGAAAATATGTGTGTGTGCGCAAGCGGAAAAAAAACAGTAAGAATCCAAAAATACCACACTAAATGAATTACTTTTATGAATGAATATTTGAAGTAGCAGCAGAAAAAATGCATGGTAACATTTAAAGTGTTTTGTGATGTTTTGCTCACAGTAGTATGCAAGTAAGAATACTTTAGTGTATGCTACATGGTAGCATAAAATATAAAACCATTAAAGCACTTGTAGACAGACAGTCAGACTTTAAAAACATAAAATGGACCAATCAGAGGCCTCTTTTCCAGTCTTCTCCACGTCACTGTCTGTGGTGGGTCACATTTTTTGGGAGATGCATGCAAGTCTCTGCTACGGGGGTGGGGGGGTGTCACAGACAACTTGGCTTCAGAGCATAAATACAACCTCATGGTGATGTCCAAAACCAGAGGGGGTATGCCCCCCCCCCCCGACAAATTGCACCTAGTATATATGGGTGGCTTTGGCTGAGTTGGTAGAATGGCTCGCCCAATGACTGAAAGGTTGGCGGTTCACATCCTGGCTCTGCCATATATATATATATATATATATATATATATATATATATATATATATATATATATATATATGTGTGTGTGTGTGTGGTGACAAACCAGTGTTTCATTTTTGTCCCTCCCTAGTGCATTTAGAAAAATGTTTTTAATCATCACATTTATTCCTATTTTTTTCTATGGATTTTTATTCTAGATTTACTCAAGATATACTTTCTTTTTATCCAGTAAAGTTTTATTCTTGCTGGTGTCTGGTGTTCAGAGTGTGTGTTACTCATCCGGCCTCTAGGTGTCGACATAGTCCAGAGCGGTCATTAGTTGGACTGGAAACGTCACTTCCGTCAAAACAATAGTTGCTGTGCAGGTAACTCCGGTCCAAGGACTTTTATTTGCAGAAGTAGTAGTAGTGACACTTCATAAAACACACTCGGTTTTTTTTAAAGGATGGATTCCACTCTCAAACACTGGAAGGAGGCGGCTACTCTGATTTTAGCCGCGGGAAACCGGCTCTGCGCGGAGGGTTTGGGAACAAGGACACCGCCACTGGGCAGGAGTGACCCACGAGCGCACATTCCACACACCTGCTTTAATTATGACGTGCTTCTGCTGAAAAGAAGTAGTAAAAGTGGGTTCATGCCTAATGCTCACGTGTTTCCCGGAGGTCTGGTGGACTCCTCAGACTTTTCCAGTGAATGGTTGGACATATTCTCACCCTTTAGGAGCTCCCCCAGTTTGGGTTTGGGTCTAATCAAACAACGGCCAGAGACCAGACCTCCAATGTTCGCCACTGACCGACTAAAATTAGGTTCCCCCATCCCCGGAGAGGTTGCCTTCCGGATCTGTGCCTTAAGAGAAACGTTTGAGGAGTCTGGTGTGCTCCTAACTGTGCCTAAAACAGACGAGAAACGCTTATTGAAAAGCATAGAGGACATGACAGTAAGTAATGAAATGCCATTAACACAGTCTGGTATGAGCACATTATGTACCAGTGAGCTGACCAAGTGGAGGACACTGGTGAACCAAAACCCATCCAATTTCATCAGGATGTGCAGGGAGCTGGAGGTGATGCCCAACATCTGGGCTTTACATGAATGGGGCAACTGGTTGACTCCTAAACGCATATATGGGGCTTCCAGGTTTGACACAGCTTTCTTCATCTGCTGCTTAAAGGAGATGCCACACACTCTTCAAGACAAAAAGGAAATCCAGGACTTCCAGGTGATTATTGGAAATCATTCACATAGAATAGAATTTATTGTCATTGTACATTAAGTGTATAATGAAATTGGAGCTGAGGGCATCTCACCCATTACAGCACAAGTTTCAATATAAATATAATACAAGAAACATAATACAAAAATAAATATAAAAAAGAAATTTATAATAGAAGGTGGAGCAGTGGTTTTACTACATACATGTATACATACATACATATATATATATATATATATATATATATATATATATATATATATATATATATATATATATATATATATATATATATATATATATATATATATATATATATATATTAGGGGTGTGAATCTTTCACTCACAACGATTCGATTCGAATGTCGATTCACAGACTACAATCCAATTCAGGGCGATTCAGAAAAATTAGCAAAAGATTCGGTTCAAGTCGATACGATTTAGTATGATTCAATACGATTCGATTCAGTTTGATTCGATACAAATTGACAATTAACTGCAAGGACTTATTTTATTTCATGTTACTGAGAAGGAAAAGAAAC
Organism: Siphamia tubifer; assembly: GCA_020466265.1. NCBI lineage: Eukaryota > Metazoa > Chordata > Actinopteri > Kurtiformes > Apogonidae > Siphamia > Siphamia tubifer. The sequence continues at coordinate 24,674,510 of CM035785.1, read as the reverse complement.
AAATAAACATTCAAAACCATATATATATAAATTCACACACACACACATACGATAAGAGCATGATATGATATACCTAGTGTATGAGCATTTTATGTGTAGAATTTATATTGCACATGATTGTGAGAATTGCACAGGGTTACATGATTATATTGCACTTGTGGGTTCACTGGTTTGATTACACATTGATTATCTGTCACAGATGGTGTGGGTTACTTAGACCAAGGGTTCTCAAACTTTTTTGGCCCAGGTCCCCCTTGGAGGGGTGAAATTTTTCCATGTCCCCCCTCATCCTGGCGATACTGAAAATGATAAAAAAAAAAAAACACTGATAATGATTATTATGAAACAATGATAACCTTTTTTTAATGATAACCTTTTTTTAATAGTGCTTTTGTGCAAACCAGCCAAATTTTCAGGTATTATAATATAAATGAGCACTTCAGAAACATACATTTTAAATAATTTTAAAATAATAAACGGAACAAAAGACACACAAAACCTTCTTGGGGAACTTGGCGGACACAAAAATCGATCCATGTTCGCTGCAGGGTGGCTAAAAATAGCCTGTGACTCGCTCCGTCTCAATTTAGTCAAGCTGGCGTCAAACAGCGCTGTTACTTCCACCCGCTACAAAATAAAACTTCCGCATTTCAATATAAAACAGCAAAAAAACAAAACCGTGAATAATTTCGCGTACCCCCTGGACATGCGCCACGTCCCCCTAGGGGTCCACGGACCCCAGTTTGAGAACCGTGGACTTAGACCATGTTGTCCACATAGTCAGCCAGAGGTTCTATACTAAAAAAAAAGGTTTTCAGACATCCTTAGAAATTGTCCAAAGCAACAAGTCAATGTTGTTGTTTGAAAGGTGTGACTGCATCAGACAGACACAAACAAATGTAAAAGGTTTTTTTTGTTTATTGATAACAATAATAAACAAGTAGTGCCAGACACAACTAACCTCACCCCATTTTACATATTTCACGCATTATAAGTGAATTAGATTAGACACATTCATTCTCTGAACCTTCCACCCTCTAACCTACTGTTTCCAAACCGTAAGGAGATCCATTTTGGGTCATTTTGGATCATCACCAACAGTCCATAAAGTCAGTATAGTATGAATTCAACAAACAATTGTGCTGCTGCAACACAGATGTGAAACCCATTATTAAACCCATATAACCCATTTTAAGTAAATTGAGAAAACCATGTTTTAAAATTAAGTAAAAAAAAAAAAAAAAAAAAAGGTAAACTTTAAACCAAATGGAATAATGTCCATCATGGATCACAGGTAATCTGACATATGAATTTTTGCTTATAAGTAAATGAGGAAAAATCTAAACATTTTCAAAATTAATAAATTTTTCAACTTAGACCTACTTTTCTTTTCTTTAAATGTAATGAGGTGGTATTCATGTGTGTGTGTGTGTGTGTGTGTGTGTGTGTATTCATTCCTATCTTTCCTGGGACATTGATATTCAAGATTCAAGATGTCTTTATGGTCACTGAGCATTTGCATGTCAGTGAAATTTTCAGTGCAACCCCCATGTATAAGATAACAAAATAGCAAACAAGATAAAACAACTGGCATGCAATAAAAACAGAATAGAATAAGATAAAATAAAAATGAAATTAATAAAATAAAATAAATAGAATTATGTGCAAATACAGTGGAATAGGAGGAGAAAATATACATGTCTGTATGTGTATATATACGTTGTGCATATATACACTAAGGTGCGGTTGCGTGGATGGCACAGTGCAGTGTACAATGATTCAGTCTATTGTCCTGCAGTGTGTGTGTGTGTGTGTGTGTGTGTGTGGGGGGGGGTGATAGCTTTGACAGCTCTGGGGAAGAAACTGTCTGTTGGTGGTGGTGTGGATGTTCCTGTACCGCTTTCCTGATGGAAGCGGTACAAACAGTCTGTGGCCCGGGTGGCTGGGGTCCGTGGCGATGGCTCTTGCCCTCTTCTTGACTCGGCCTGCATATATCAAGTCCAAGTCAGGGAGAGGGCAGCCCACGATGCCCTGTGCAGTTCTAACCACCCGTGCCAGTTGTTTCCTTTCCTGTGCCGTGCATCTGCCATACCACACGGTCACACTGAGGATGCTTTCAATTGTCGCCCTGTAGAAGTTCATGAGCAACCGAGAGGAGAGTCCAGCCCGTTTCAGTTTCCTGAGGAAGAAGAGCCTTTGTTGGGCCTTCTTCACCAGGCGGCAGGTGTTCAGGGACCAGGAGAGGTCGGATGTGAGGTGGAGGCCCAGGAACTTGATGTTGTCCACACGCTCCACCACTTCTCCGTCCATGAGGAGGGGGGCGTGATCAGTCTTCCTGGACCTCCTGAAGTCCACGACCATCTCCTTGGTCTTCCCTGTGTTCAGCACCAGGTTGTTGGCTGAACACCATTGTGTGAGCTGGTGCACCTCCTCTCTCTAGTGGGTCTCGTTGTTCTCCGAGATGAGACCCACTACTGTAGGGTCGTACACGAACTTCACGACTGTGGTGGTGGGATGGATGCCAGCACAGTCGTGGGTGAACAGGGTGAAGAGGACCGGGCTGAGCACACAGCCCTGTGGCGTGCCTGTGCTGAGGACCAGAGGGGATGAAGTTTTGTTCCCTATTCTTACTACCTGAGGCCTGTTGGTGAGAGAGTCTCTGATCCAGTGGCATAGTGACGCAGGCAGACCCACCGCGTGTAGCTTCAGCGCCAGCTTGTCTGGAATGACGGTGTTGAAAGCTGAGCTGAAGTCTACAAACAGCATCCTGGCGTAGGTGTTGGGCTGCTGCAGGTGGGTGAGGGCCGTGTGCAGGGTGATGGAGACAGCATGCTCTGTGGACCGATTCCCTCTATAGGCAAACTGAAGGCTGTCCAGGTCCGAGGGGATGAGGCCTCTGATGTGCCTGAGAAGAATCCGCTCAAAGCACTTCATAATTACAGGGGTCAGAGCAACAGGCCTGTAATCCATAATGTCCAGCAGTTTGTCCAGTGTCCTCGCCTCCTCTGGTGACGGTGGCGGAGGCGAGGACACTGGACAAACTGCTGGACATTATGGACAATGCCAGCCACCCTCTGCACACCGTCATCACCAGACAGAGGAGCCTGTTCAGTGAGAGGCTGCTCCTACCTAAGTGTAGGACCAATAGACTCAGGAACTCTTTTGTACACCAGGCCATTACACTGTACAACGCTTCACTGGGGGGGAGGAGATAGCATATATGTAGGAGATGCAATAATTCATACGGTGCAATAATGCTGTGCAATAACTGAGTACTGTTTACTGTACTCTCACTTTTTATCTTTATTTTATTCTTATTTTATTCTGTTTTTATTTTATTTATATCTTGTACAAGCTGCTGGAAATCTAATTTCTCCAAGGGTGCCATCCCAAAGGCATCAGTAAAGTCTGTCTAAGTCTAATCATTGAGGCAGGTGGGGGATGTCTTCTTGGGTACCGGTATGATGGTGGAGGACTTGAGACACTCAGGAACCATGGACAGCTGCAGGGACAGGTTGAAGATGTCCACGCCAGCTGGTCGGCACATGTTCTCAGCGTCCGGCCTGACACCTTGTCCGGTCCTGCAGCTTTACGGGTGTTGATCCTCCTCAGGGTGGATGACACCTGGTGTTGCTTCAGGATGAGGGGCTGGTGCTGCTCCTCCAGCCGGGGTAGGTGTGTAGCTTCTCTGGTACCTGATGTGTCGAAGCAAGCAAAGAAGCTGTTTAATGTGTCAGGCAGGGTAGAGTCATGGCCGATGAGCTGGGTGTTGGTCTTGTAGTCCCTCAAGGTCCTGATGCCTTTCCACATGTTCCGGGGGTTGTTGTTGTTGAAGTGATCTTCAACTTTGTCCTTATATCGGAGCTTGGCCTGTTGGATTCCTTTCTTCAGCTCTGCTCGGGCCCTGCTGTAAGCCAGCCCGTCTCCGGATCTGTAGGTGGTATCACAGGCTTTCAGCAGGGACCTCACAGTGCTGTCCAGCCATGGTTTCTGGTTAGGAAACACTGTGATGGTCTTGACTGGGAGGACAGCGTCAGTGCAGAACTGAACATTGAACAGTACAGATGATGTATACTCCTCCAGGTCTGCCTCTTCGCTGAACACAGACCAGTCTGTGTGCTCAAAGCAGTCCTGGAGTGCAGAGGAGGCCTCTTCAGTCCAAACCTGTACTGTACTGGTGGTCGGCTTAAGTTCTGCAGGCCAGAGGCTTGTATGCCGGAATAAGCTCCACTGAGATGTGGTCCGACATGCCCATGTGTGGAGCTGCTACAGCCTTGTAAGCCTTGTAAGGGATGTTGCAGTACACCTGGTCCAGGATGTTATTGTCTCTGGTGGGGAAGTTTATGTATTTATAGAATTTGGGAAGCACTGCCTTTAGTTCGACGTGGTTGAAGTCTCCCGCCACGATCACAGCCGCCTCCGGGTTGTTGTTCATCTGCCTGCTGATGAGGCAGTAGAGCTCCTCTAATGCCAGCTTAGCGTTAGCCCGCGGTGGTATGTAGACGGCCACGATAACAATGGCGGAAAGTTCTCTGACCAGCTTGAACGGTCGGCATTTCACCGCCAGGTATTCCAAATCAGGGGAGCAGAATGTGCCGACGGTGCGTGTGGCTGTACACCAGGCGTTGTGCATGTACAGCGCCAAACCTCCGCCTCTGCTCTTACCTGAAGCAGCGGACTTATCTGCCCGGAGCAGAGAGCGCCCCGCTATCTCCACCACTGCGTCCGGGATGTTGTCGTCCACAGTCACACCATGGGGACTCCTGAAACTATGGGGAACCAAAATTCAGGTCCACACGAGGGTTAAATATAAAGGTCCCCACTAGTAAAATAGAAATGATGTGGCCCTATAAATAAATTTCTAAAAATTCCAAGAGTCTTCATATAGCATGAGGGAAATGGGTACAAAGACAAACATGTATTTTTCAAAGGTTTGAAGATGCATTTACTTAAAAAAAAAGATTTATTTTTAATAATTTATATTATTAAAAATTAATCATGTATATAATTAAAGAATTTTTAATAATTTAATTTTTGTGTTATAAATGTTACAAATGATTAATTTGTATTTGTTCTTTCTTTTTTTTTTAAATGTAATTACATTTTCTAATTTTTATTTTATTTTACTTCATTGAAAAAAATTATTTTTAGGGCAGGGGGTTGACAGGTTCACCTCTTTAACCTAATATTCAATAACACAGGAGAAGGAACAATGAGACAGTTTCAATTACTCATGCATGGGGGAGCTCGGCCAGAACAAACAAGCTCTGCCGTCCTGACGTGTCCTTTTATTTAAAAAAAATAAACGGGAGTCCTTGTACATACGTCGGATAAAGGCGTGTGGAAATCATTAATAAGAAGCAACATAATGACATAAACATTATTTTGACAGTTTCTTGAAGAAGTAGCATTTTTCAGTCCAGGTGGTTTCAACTGGTCCTCATTATTATGATTTCTGCTGCCTGGACCTTTGAAATTCTTATCGCTCGTCCTTGGAATCCAAACAGCTCCAGGTTCCTGCATCTGGGAAATATATATATATATATATATATATATATATATATATATATATAATAGAGGGAGACAGAGAGAGCAAGCAAGCACAGAAGAAACTGGACAGAAAACATTCACAATGGTTTCTAACAATTAAATTCAAATGTTCCAATAAATGCTATAGTGTGAATATATTTAAATGCGAGTAGATAAATGTGGCAACTAATAAAAGCCACTTCTAACAGGGGTGTTCAGTTTTATTTCAAACACAAAACCATCAAAGCATCAACCAAAATTCTCAACATAATATTTTGTACTATAAAATGGAAAGAAGTAGAATTACTAAACTTCTGTCCCCTTTTTGCAAACTATTGAGTCTGCTGTGATCACAATGACATCAGCCCTTTGAGCTCAAATATGACCCCCTGAACATGCACGAACGCTCACCAAATTTTGCGCACACTTCAGAAGTGTGAACAATTGCGAGTATATATAGTTCTGTAAGTCTGTAAATAAATGTGTCTACAGCGCCCCCTTGAATAGTCAAATATATTGTATTAAGCCAGATCACACCCAAGTGAAATTAAAGCTATAAAAATCAGTACACACGTTCATCATAAGGAGACGAACAAAAAACCTTATGATGGACACGCCCATAAACCAACAAGAAGTCCACCATCTTGGATTGAAATTTCACAAATACTGAGTCGTGGTTTTCGCTGTCTTCATATTTTAATTAACTCCTCCTAGGCCGTTAGGTCCAATGAGCTCAAAATCTGTGAACATTATCTATACAAGTGGGACATCAAAAGTTATCCAGATTTTTTTTGGAAAAGTTGCATCGTGAAATTTGACTCAGACGTCTATCTCCAGGGTCTACACCTGCTTATCAATAGAAATTGCAATTTTGCTCTATAGCGCCCCCTACAAATTTGCCTTTATTAAAATGGCTGTAGTTTGGACATATGAACACCGATTTGGCTCACATTTCAGTCAGTTGTCAGTCTCGCACCCATTCAACACACATTTCAAATAAGCCACGCTACAGCACCCCCTACATCCTGCCCATGGTACAATGTCGTCTTGCTGTCTTAACAGTGATTCTGTGATGTATTGCAAATGCATGGCATATCCAAAACCTTTTTTTCCATCACTGTGCATTTAGCATATCAGTGTACACAGCCTGTCTGTAATTACTCTACTGATGTATCATATGTGCAACACAGATTGGATTAAACCACTCTAAGTTCTACCTTTATTTAATTTCAGTTTGTACTCATGGGGCTGGCCAAGTGCTAATGGATGGACAGCTCTACTACATTTGTGTTTGGCCTTTCACAACTATTTATGCTAGACAGATGACTAATACCTCATTTTGGAGGCAGTAATAAGCACTTCTACATGTGTGATTGGAAAATGATGTTATTACGGTGGTACCTATACTTACAAAATTAATTTGTTCCAGAAGTATTTTTGTACCATGAATTTTTTGTAAATAGAGTTGCATTTTACATGTAAAAGGCCTAATTCATTCCAGGGCCCCCAATACTACCTCTCAAAAAGAAAAGAAAATGTAGATTTAGATTTTAGCCCGTTCAGGCTAACACCAGCTGTTGTTAGTATAGATACAAACACCATCCCCCCGGGTTTTACCTGTGAAAGCACGGCTTCTGCCTGACCTGGATATTGTTAGCCCATCCAGGCTAATGTTGGTGTCTAGGACAGAAGAGTTGAGCCACGTCTGGGTGAGAATGCGGATGCAGCAGTCTGGTGGATCATGTTTGGTGTTGAAATCCAGCTTCAAGTAGTCCAGTTTGTTTTCCAGTGAGTGTACATTGGCAAGCAGGACTGATGTAAGCGGTGGTCAGAACGGGTTAGCTCTTAGCTTAGCTGTAAATCCACCGCTACAGCTGCACTTCCGACATCGGAGGCGGTCTCTGTGGAGGGAGACTGGCGCAGCAGACCCAGGTTCTGTAGAACAGTCCGCATCTCCAGGCTTGTCCAAATTTTTAACAATTTTTCTTAAGCTGATGATAGTCTGCCGGTCATATACTCTTCTTGCACTGAACTTTTGATACTAAACACGCTGGTCTAGGTGGAGAAATTACCATTAAAGTGGCTGCGTTACCAGGAGCCACAGCAGCTAATCCGTGATGAATGAGAGTCAAAGGGTAACGAAAAACATCATTGGTGTCTCCCTTATAGCCATTGGGATGCTACGTACAGTACGTGCGTGATGTATTTATGTACATTACATAGTTACATACAGTAATATACTGTATGTCTCAGGGGCTTCAGTTTGCTTTAATAAATGGAATTTTCTTTCGTATTCAGAGACGATAAATTGAGGTAAAGGTTTTTCATAACTTGGATTTTTCATTCTGTCTCCCTCTCTCCCTCTCTCCCTCTCTCCCTCTCTCCCTCTTTCCTTCTTTCCCTATCTCTCTCTCTCCGTGTGTGTGTTTTAATTGTATTGTTTTATCAATGTTTGTCATTTTTTTCTTATATTTTTTTATATTTTTCATTTTTTTTATTTCTTAAAAAAATGTTTTTAACTACTACTGTTATTGCAAACTTTGTCCTCATGAGACATGGGAACCACTGTGTGTGTGTGTGTGTGTGTGTGTGTGTGTGTGTGTGTGTGTGTGTGTGCGTTTTCTTAAAGCACTTTGTAACTGATTATCATAATTAATATTTCACATGTGCCTGGGTCGTAGCATGTGGATTCACAGGGTTAATGTGTGGCTTCACTGGTTTAGCTTTTTGTTTCACACTTTCTGTGTTATGTATTAGTTATGCTTGCTTTTTCATTTTTTTCCAGATAGAAGTACTTTATTCATCCCAAGTTGGGAAATTTAGTTGTTGCAGCAGTACAGGCATATGGTAATCACAATAAAAGGTTTTTATTCTTTATCAAAAGGTTTATATACACAAACCGTGTGTAAATAAATGCATGACTCTAAATAATTTTAAAAGAAAACTTTAGGCGTCATGTGTATTTGAAAAGGAATACATGTTTTTCCTTGGTGAGTTACAAACACTAACGGATACAATGGATAGGTGTATGAAAATTATAAAGACAAAAATAGAATAGTAAATAGTAAAGTATACTTTCATAAATATAGCTCGGGTACATTTCGGCATTTACAACTCTGTGGTGTTGTAATTTTATTTTAAGACTGAAGATAGATTACATTACGGCATTCTAAATGTTTGGGATTGACTGCATCCCTCTGGGCGCGTAAACAGACCTTAACAAGATGTGGCTGCTGCAGGTAAGACGGTTGTGACACACATCGCATGTGTGTACATATATATATATATATACAGTGAAGAAAATAAGTATTTGAACACCCTGCTATGTTGCAAGATCTCCCACTTGGAAGTCATGGAGGACTCTGAAATTTTCATCGTAGGTGCATGTCCACTGTGAGATAAACTAAAAAGAAAAATCCAGAAATCACAATGCATGATTGTTTAATGATTTGTTTGTGTGATACAGCTGCAAATAAGTATTTGAACACCTAAGAAAATGAATGTTAATATTTGGTACAGTAGCCTTTGTTTGCTATTACAGAAGTCAAAGGTTTCCTGTAGTTTTTCAGCAGGTTTGCACACACTGCAGGAAGGGTCTTGGCCCACTCCTCCACACAGATCTTCTCTAGATCAGTCAGGTTTCTGGGCTGTCGCTGAGAAACACGGAGTTTGAGCTCCCTCCAAAGATTTTCAATTGGGTTCAGGTCTGGAGACTGGCTCGGCCATGCTAAAACCTTGACATGCTTCTTACAGAGCCACTCTTTGGTTTTCCTGGCTGTGTGCTTCGGGTCGTTGTCGTGTTGGAAGACCCAGCTACGACCCATCTTCAATACACTGACTGAGGGAAGGAGGTTGTTCCCCAAAATCTCACAATACACTGCCCCAGTCATCCTCTCTTTAATGCAGTACGCTCGTCCTGTCCCATGTGCAGGTGATATCTTATATGGGGCTCTACTCCGATTGAGATTGACCGTCATGTTTACCTTCTTCCATTTTCTAATGATTGCTCCAGCAGTGGACCTTTTTTCACCAAGCTACTTGGCAATTGCTCCGTAGCCCTTTACAGCCTTGTGGAGGTGTACAATTTTGTCTCTGGTGTCTTTGGACAGCTCTTTGGTCTTTGCCATGTTACAATTTAAAGTCTTACTGATTGTATGGGGTGGACAGGTGTCTTTATGCAGCTAACGACTTCAAACAGGTGCATCTGATTCAGGATGATAAATGGAGTGCAGGTGGACTTCTAATGGGTGGACTAACAGGTCTTTCAGGGTCAGAATTCTAGATGATACACAGGTGTTCAAATACTTATTTGCAGCTGTTATCACACAAATAAATTGTTAAAAAATCATCCATTGTGATTTCTGGATTTTTCTTTGTAGTTTATCTCTCTCACAGTGGACATGCACCTACAATGAAAATTTCAAATCCCTCCATGATTTCTAAGTGGGAGAAATAGCAAAATAGCAGGGTGTTCAAATACTTATTTTCTTCACTGTATATTTATATGTATATACAAGCATATATATATATATAATTCTGGTTGTGTTTGTGACTTCAAATTTTGGCTTTTTATCTCAGTTTACTTTTTTATCTAATAATTTTGACTTTTTTCTTACAATTTTGACTCTTTTTCTCACAATTTATCACCATTTAATGCACCTTATATGCCAGTGCACATTATATATACAAATTTTAAAAAATTAATCATTCATTGACAGTGTCCATTATAGTCCAATGCGCCTTATCGTGTGGAAACATTGTGAAATTTAAGCGGAATGCTGATTTTTGGAAATAGTGATTTACAGAACATAATTTTGCAATAATCAACTGTATGAGTGTGTTCCTGACCTTTACTCTGATTGGGTTTCAGTGGTCTACACCCTCAGATGTTCTGCAGAGCTATGGAAAGCGGGAGTTGTGGATCGCCCCTCCACAGTTCTATGAACTAAGCCGCTTGTGTCGCTTTCCTCTGCTTGGTGACCTCCACAAGTTTTCCAGCCAGCGTGCCACAGAGGGCTGCGAGCAATGGATTCCTGTTGTTTTATTGAAAGACGACCACAGCATATCGCTGCTGCCAGGTACTGGTTTTCACTTCAGTGTGTTTGAAGAGAAACCTGAATAACTGAAAATACGGTTTAGCATTTGACAAGTCTATTAGATGCCTGTTTAACATTTAATTCATAGGATTACTAAATGACTGGTGATAATTGTTCAGCGATTCTTGTTCTAGAGCTGCACAAATATTGTTGTAATATTGCAATGTACATGTGTGCAATAACCACATCACAGGTCCTGCAATTATTTTCATTTTATTATTATTCATCTTTAATTTATTTATATTTGGGCATTAACAGAAATGTTGACTAGTCGACACATTGACTCCCGTTGCACAAGTCAACTTAAATTAGGAGGAGTCGACAAGTGGCATGTTATTCTTTCTCTCCCTCCCCCTTGGTGCGTAAACACAGACGGGTCAGACCTAAACCAGAGGACACATAGCTGCTGCAGGTAAACCAGGGGATGGTGGGTCTGACAAAACAAAATGGCACAACACCAACAACGCACATTAAAAGGATAGTTCGGTATTTTTCACATGAATCTGTATGACATCAGCGTCTTTACTCTGGTGTCCTGTTTTTGGTCAAAGTGAAAGTCGTCCTGGCAGGTTTCCTGGGGTCAAGAAAATAAAACTTATTTCTTCTCAAAACAATGTTTGAATGAGTGATTTATTTGCATAACGAAACCATCACAGAACAAATACTCACACCTCTTAATTGCTCGGAGCTACTTTCCCTCAATAGCGATTAATGTGCCTTGTCACTACTAACAGCTGTGCGCCTTAGAAAACTACTGTTATCAGTTGTTTGGCAGTATTTGTGGCTGCTATGTGCAGGCAATATATTTCGCAGGGTTAAAAAAAACAATCTCAATGTCAGTTTTTTCAAATATTGTGCAGCCCTAGTTTGTTCTCATTTATGCCTTCCATTTAATATGAAACATGCTGATATATTTCTGTATTTCGGTCTCATTGGATCACTTCTTCAATCTCTTCAGGTGACAAACTTTACCCATTGGACAGTTCTGGAGATTCAGTGGTGGATTCAAGCCAAGATCAAGAGGAATCCCCATTGCACCGCATTGTGATGAAGGATCCATACACTGTAAATCTAAAGATCACCATCACACCCAAGTACAACCACCTGCTGCCAATCCTAACATCTGCTCACCCACTGGACTCAAAAAACAAACTTTGATTTGACTACAAGTCTCAAAAGTCCTCTGATCAGACATTGAAGGAAAAAGAATACTGTGAGTGTTTTGTGAGGACCTTGGGGTTTGTTTGTTTTTTTGCTTCCTTGTTTCCTGGTTCAACATTCTGAATTTTTGAGTCAACCCAAAGAATATTATCATAACTTCAGCACATAAATTTAACCTGTTACAAGCAACACAATACTTCAAGTCATTGCAACAGATGCCATGGATGGCTTTTAGAGCACGGGTGTCAAACTAATTTTAGTTAAGGGGCCATATTTAGCTAAATTTGATCTAAATTGGGCCGAACCAGTGAAATAACATATTAATACATAAAGTCAACTCCTTGGAGCGAATCAGGCCTTTTACATGTAAAATGTGACTATTTATGAAAAATTAACGGTATGAAAACACTTCTGGGACAAATTAATTTCGTAATTTGAGGTACCACTGTATTTACATTTACAAAGAGAAAAAATTGGAATTGTGAGTATTTATAGATTATTAGGATAGGATTTTACTGGTTCTGAACCACTTTGGATTGTGTGGATGAAATTACATCCAACACTGGTAAGAAATAGCACACTGTCAGAGTTTTCATTGGTTTAAAGAAAGTGTTTGACACTTGTTTAACCATGACATCCTTGTCAGCAAACTGGAGAGATATGGTGTGAGACGGACGGCTTTAGCCTGGCTAAAAAGCTACAACACAAATAGGGGGCAGTTCACCTAGTTGGGACACCACAGGTCTGAATGCTTGAGCATTACCTATGGTGTCCCACAGGGGTTAGTCTTGGGGCGAAAATGATTTATCTTGTACATCAGTGAAATCCATACTGTGTCAAATATATTGAAAGTTGTCATTTTTGCAGACAATTATTTTATGTTCCAAAGGCAACCTGCAGCAGCTAATGGAATCACTCAATGAAGAATTAAGAAAATTTTAATTATGGTTTGATGAGAAGAAACTATTTATTTGGAAAAGACGACGTTTATTTTATTTGAAAAATCAGAAAACGGACAGTTTGGGAAAATGGGAAATGGCTGTTAACCATTTTTTCTATTATTCATTTACACACAAAAAGGAAAACTGAAAAACTGCAACACTATCTGATTTTTCATTTTGGTTTTTGAAACAAATAATGAAGAAATGAGTTGTTTTTTTCATTGCCTTATTTTTGGTTTTATTTTGAAAAATGAATGAACAAATGATACAGATTCAGACAACTCCACTACTAGTAATTCCATGGACAAAATTGTAAAATAACTGGAACACAACGCTTGATGACGTTTACAGTTTTACTAGGTTATTAAGGCAGCACTTAGCATTCGATCACCTCTGACCCCTCACAGATGGTTCTGAAGTGTTACCATAGCTCCACCTCTTTTGTGCACATATTCTGTAGCCACCATTTGCTCCAAAAGCCAGTACAGCTCATTCTTCTAGTGAAGACAACATAGAAGGTGAACTAAATCTGTTCCTGAGATGCACATGTCAAAGTGTCCTTGGGCAAGACACTGAACCCTGACTTAGGCTCCCAGTAGGACTGACAGAACCTTAGAAACATACTGGTGTGTGTGTGTGTGAATGGGTGAATGTGAGGCTAATGTAAAGTGCTTTGAGCACCATGAAGGTGGAAAACAACTGCAAGTGCAGACCATTTATCATATGCAAATTCTACAAACTCTTGCAAAAAAGAATGTTGTTAAAGTTAACAATAGATGCATTTTTCTACCATGATGTGTGTGTAAGTGTGAGGATGCTCTTTCATTTATTTTTTAAATTTTATTTAACCTTTATGTATCCATGCAACTCATTAAGAACAGATTCTTTTTTATAATGATGGCCTGTCAAGAGACTGGAGTCACTTTAGGGGAAAGGGTAGAGGGCGGCAGACTAAATATATATATATATATATATATATATATATATATATATATATATATATATATATATATATATATATAAAAAAACATACTAAAATAAAGCCTGTTATGACATGACCTTCCTGGCAGGAGTGCAGATGTCAGCAGTCTTCCACCTTTTCTCTTTAGATGTGTTCCTGGCTCACAGCAGTATCCTTCATGCCAAATTAGTAACTGGGAAATAATCTGTCAACTGGGTTGTATCCTGTGTCTGGCATTTATGAATGAATGAATTATTTAAAGGATCAGTTAATTTATTATTAATTTGATCTTTATATTGATACTTCATCAAGCTAAACTGCTTGTTTATCAGTTTGAAAGTTCACTATCAGTGAATGAGATGAATAAAATCGGCAGAACTGGGGTGACATTGAGTCTGATTTGATCTTTAGTGGGCCGCACCCGTAAAATAATAATATAATAATAATAATAACTAGAGCACTCCAAGACTGCAGACCTCCATGAAGCAGCACAAGTCTGCTAAGGTTTGGATCTGGATGTACGTAACTTATTTGTAAACTCGTGTTCCATGTTTGCTAATGATTTATTTTATCAATCATTAACAATCCCTTAGAGCAGGGGTCGGCAACCTTTAACCCCGAAAGAGCCATTTGAACCTGGTTTCCATGGAAAAGCAAACACTGGGAACTGCAAATAGTTTGACATCTAAAAAGAAAAAAAAGAAAACGCATTTATTAAAATGGAAAAATATTTAAAACAATAACTTCCCTTTCATGCTTGGGGGTTCACCTCAGTCATACTTATTAGTGCTTTGACAACCCTTTTGCATTCAGGTGCAGGTTCACTAACAGTCCCCCATGCGTCCTGATCCAGGTCCGTCCGCAAGTCTTCAGATATTTTTCTTTTCTTACATTTCTTCATACTTGTCCTCGCTGGGGTTGAAAGTTGTGACAAATAGACAGTGTTTTGGTGGGTATACGGTAGCTTCCATGAGTATGACGTTAATTTTGTGTAACGAAAAACAATAAAATATATTTTATTAATATTCTAATATTTCAAGATCACAATTTAGAACTAAAATAATAAAAAAGGAACTAACATAAATGAAATGCATTATTTTCTTTTTTAATTTATTTTCCCAAAGCACTCGGAGCCACAGGATAAATATCAAAGAGCTGCATGCGTCTCTGGAGCCACAGGTTGATCCTTGGTCCAGTTTTTGAGATATGGTCATTTCAATATTCGACCATGTATGACGTTATGCGACGTCGCACAACGACCAAATTTCACATTAGATCTAATGTCAAATATGAAGCACAAGATATTGTTCGATTTAACAAAATATGTCAATAACCTGCTTTAAGGTAAAGCTCATTCATTTTGCAAATATACCATTGGCTTAACGTCCTATGACGTCAAACATGACGTTATGGAGCCTATCGGTGTCTGAAGGTAAGACGAAGTGAATGGAAAAAAACACCTGATACTATCTGGTCTGGATTCTGAGATATCACCACTTATGTGTTTTTAGATGTTGACACTCCCTGTGACCTTGACCTTTGAACTTTATAGCTCAAAATGTACTGGTTTCTTCCTTGATGCATTATCAATCATCTCTGAAAGTTTTATCAAAATATGGCCATAACTTTTTGAGTTCTCTTGCTGACAGTCAGACAAACAAACACAAGGTGAAAAATTAACTCCTTCACAGAGGTAATGATGATGATAATAAAAATAATAAACTTTATTTATATAGTGAAATAAAGAACTAATTATATAAACATTATAGATTTCAATCAAATAAGAGTACAAGAAATAAAATTAAATTTGCATTAGACAGGAGTGAAATAAAGATGCGATAGTAAGTAATTATATGAAAATTATAACATTTCACTAAAATAGAATAAGATGGAATACAATAAAATAAAAATAAAAACCGCATATTCCTGGTTTTTGAATTGTGAACCCCTTTTTATTTCCTTTCAAAGGCTGATAAAAAAAAAATTTAATTTGGTTTTAAATATATTCAGTGAACTGGCTTCTCTGTCTTTTGGAATTGTATTCCATAATAACTTTGGTGCATTTCCACTTGTCACGATCCAGCTCTAAGGTCACAACAAGAACAAAGAGAGAGGAGGCAGAGCAGGCATGTGCACAGACGGTGTGCAACAGGGGCTCTGGCACCTGCCTCTTGCTGATTGACACCCAAAGTGTCCTTTTGACAGGGACTGTTGTTTTGGCTTTTTTTGTATTTTTAAAAAAAATAAATGAGTTCCTCCAGCAAAGTTCTCTACAATGTGTCCTTGTTCGTATGTGAAATTATACATTTGGAAAATAACATTTTACACGTAAATACTACAAAAATCGATTCACATATGTATCGCGATTTTTTGTTTTAAGATTTTTAAATTCATTTTTTTCCCATATGTAAATAATTAATTTTAAGGTGGAAAAAAATTACCGCTTGTAAAGACCGTAGACGACTGTATGAGTCACTCAGATGTATATGTGTCATGGAATACACACAATACACCTCACAGAAGGCACATAGATGACAGCTAGCTTATTAACATATCCGTTTCAACAACACACCAGCATAAACTTATGTGCAGATAAACAATACACTATGCTCATATCTATTCCAACTGTATTGTGTTATTAATCTCACCTTATGTTATTTACACACAGCAATAAACCAGGAGCACAGGAATTACAGTTGGGAAAAAGAGGGTGAGATGCGATAGCATAATCAGTTGTAACTGATCATCAGAACTTTCTGATTGGTACCAAATGATGTGGAATGAAGATTTCTACAATTCAAATAATTGCTGTTATCACCTACAACCACTAGTTTTTGAGATCTCTGGAGGTCAAAGGTGACATGTCACAGAATTAACTTGTGTAACACTGTGCTTTTCAAGCATAGACGTATCACTCTATAACTTAATCAATGTAACTAATGTTACATGCCCTGTTGCATGTATACATATAATGAAATTATCAAGAAGGTCAAAGGTCAAGGTCGCATTTAGCAGAAAGGTCAAAATCACATTATTGTGTCTAATTCAAGAATGGGTTGTCATAGAAACTTGAGACACAAAGTAGGGGTGAGATTAGGCATTCTCTGAATACTTGTATATAGATGTAACTGACTGAGTTGACCTCTGAGTATAATTACAAAGTACCTGAACATGCAAAAAAGGGTACTAGAAAGTATGAGTATCAAATTAGAAAAGGTCATGGTAGTTCTGTTTCTTTTAGCCAGGAATTTGTAACGTATCTTGAAATGAAACATTTTCTTCTGTGGTGGTGAGTCACTCTTCCAGTGCGACTTCATCTGATTTTCATTCAGATGACACATTTTATTTAGCAGTGCAGGGAAAGGCATTGAGGATTTGTCCCTGATCACCCCCCCCCCCACCCCCCCCCTTGTCCTCAACACTCTACATCTCCTGCCACTGAGTCCTACGTACGTATAGTGGTGGCAGAACCGAGTGAGTTGAAATAACACTGCCAAACCTTCAGTGCTTTTTTTTTTTTTGCTGTAGAGAGTCCATTGAGGGTTTCCATGGCAACCCGCATCCTTGAAAACCCACCATCTTCATCCAGATGAGGTGAGCATGCAGTTGTATATTTTCCAAGTGTGTAGCTCGCCTCTCTGTGAACCAGTCTGCTTAGTTTGTTTCCGAGCGACAGAGTGAAGCAAACAAATAGCTCTGTCATGCATATGTTAAAATAAAAACACCTCCACACAACTGCAGAGAGTCAGTGTACTGTACTCACCTGTGAAGGGCTGAGGATCAATTTTTATATGTAATGAAGCATATATTTGAAAACAGTAGCTATTTTCAGAACAGCCTGCATAAGAGAGATTGCAACAAAATCTATGTCAAATGCCAAATACACTGCAGAATATAATGCAATAATGTGCATGTGCAAGAGTGATCTTTTTTATGGTTAATTGTGATCTTTTTATGTGCAACAATCATCTCTTTGTGTGAGTGTGTGTGTGAGTGAGATCTGTGATGAGGGGCTATCTGAGCGTTTTTTTCTGCTGCTGTAACAAAAGCAATTTCCTTGAAAAAGGATTAATAAAGTATGTATGTAGGTATGTCAGTCCATCCGTCCATCCATCTACCTACCTACCTATCTAACAATTATCTACCAACCAGTGATGTGCGGGCTGACCCGAAGTGACCCGCGGTCATCCGCAGTTATGGGTCATTAAAAAATATTTTTAATGATATTTGGGTTGCGGTCGGTCGGGCCATTTGTCGTTTGAGATAAACATTAAAATAACCTGGAAAAATACGCTTCATTAATTGAATGTCTGTGAAGGTGACATACAATGTCGTCAGTATCGTACGGTATGAAGGGAGCAAGAGAGAAAGTCAAGTTAGGAGAGTGAAAGCTCTGGTAACATAGAAGCAAAAATTTTTTTTAAAGATGATGAGCAGCTCCCAGTGTTTTCTTTTCCATGTGTTACAGGTTGCCGACCCCAATGACATCGGATTTTAACACGGAAATAAATGCAGGTATGTGAGTAAGGTCATTTGATGTTCATAAAGATCATTGATTACATTTTTAAAATGCGGGTCGAGAAGCGGGTCGGGTCCGTTCTTTTCAAATATATTTATGTGTGGTCCGAGCCGCGGGCGGGTTAGTTAAAAAAGCAGTCGGTTGTGGGTCGTTTATATATCGACCCGCGCATCACTGCTAACTACCCACCCACTTAGAGACAATCTATGTCCATTAATTAATATTCTGTATTATATGCGCAGTATTTCTTACTGGCATAAATCATAACATGTGCAATACCCCCCCCCCATCTTTTTTCCTTGAGTTTTCTGTTAAATTTAACTGCACGACATCAATAGTGTGACCATATTTCAGCATTTTATCTGGACCGACGGGTCTAAAACCAGACTGTCCAGACATCTACAGTGTCACGCGTCCTCACTTTTTACATTTTGTTCTTAGGATGAAATGTAAAAAGTGAGGATGTGTGACAGAAATCCAGACAGTCCGCTTTTAGATGGTCCAGACTGATGATGTGCAGTTAAATTTAACAGGTAACTGAAGGCTAACGTTAGCCTTTGTTTTGTTGGGGTTAAAATGTTGATGCTTGTGTCTTGTCAGTGGACATTGTTACATTGCAGTGAACTTTAATGCAAGTTGTTCATTGCTGGACAGACGTGTGTCCGTGTTGTTCCTCCGCTGAATCCTGAGATATTACCACTTATGTGTTTTAGATTTTGACCTCTAGTGTGACCTTGACCTTTGACTTTCATTGCTCAAAATCTAATGGGTTCTTCCTTGACCCATTATGTATCATTCCTAAAAGTTTCATCAAAATCCGTTCAGAACTTTTTGCGTAATCCTGTTGAAAGTCAGATAAACAGGCAGACAAACAAATGGACCCGAATTGAATATATCCGTGACGGAGGTAATGAACATTTAACCACAATCTAATGATAAATATAGTACATCCACAAAAAACATAAGCTTTGGAACATACCTCTGATGAAGTGGTCGCTGCAGACACGGGCATTAGCATTAACATTAGCATTATCAGACTCGCACAAACGCAGATTTAAAATCCACTTTTTACATTGTTTTTCTGTGAGCTTTTTCCATTTCTCACCTTTGTGAATGACAATCTTTGGTACTCTAAAAAAATCTCTTTTCCTTCTCTCGGTTAGAGCAATTGGTGCTGCTGTAAACTACACAAAACATAGGCCTGATTCACCCTGAATGTTCAAAAGATGTTGAGGGGTACACTTGTTGCTACACACAACACTTTCCCCGATGAGAATGGTGCCTCACTGCTGTGTCCTGAAATGAACATCCTCGAAGAGGAAAAAAATCGTTTCCCCAAAGATAAGGCACTTGGGTGTGAATGGATCAAAAACATAAAGAGGGATCCTGGTCTATATTTCACGGTAAGATAAGGATAATTAAAAAAATTTGTGGTTATCGTACCGATAGCTGTCAGTACTGGTGATATGCTAGTGGTGCCATTAGCCTACTTAAACTTTATTATTAGCCTACTTAAACTTTATGCAGCCTTCAGCCCAGTTACTGTAGCCTTTCAGCAAGACATATTACAGTCCTTACAAACCCATTTTTTAAACATTATTGATCGTCAACTCTGGCATGACGGGCAGATTGGTGATCCAAACTGCCAGCATGTTGCCAAACCAAATGTTCACTGAAGCTATTGATTGACAACATGTGGAACTGTGCACTTCTGTTTACTTCCGTACCCCTCAAGTGTAAAAATGGCCGCCAGGTGAAGAAGGCAAATTGGCATTTTCCCAACGAAAAACTCACTGGGCTTCACTTCCTGCCCTCCATCTGAAAACTGTGTGCTGACTATATAGCAATGTGACATCACATGAAATCAACCTATTCGGCATTAATATTTCTCCATAGTTTGTATAAAGAGAAAATAACAACTATAAACAAGTGTGTAGTATGGAGCCTTTATCTTGTCCACCAGTCAAATCCCCTCTCTTGTCTTCCTCATGTTTAATTCATCACTTTTATATTTTTGGATCTCTGAAATCTCCAGATGACAATGTAAATCCATCATGAATTCCAGGATCTTGCTAACTCATTCTTAGCAGTGCTGCTTTAGTGTTTCTTCAAAATGGAAATAACAATAAAGAAGATGTTAGAAAATCTGGTGTGAGAAAAGCATGACACTGATTTCCTCACAACACAAGTCCTGTAAATACACTGTCAGAAAAAAAAGGATTTTGAGAAAGTTGGTAAATATAAACTCTGGAAATCAGTTACATTTTACTTACCGTATTTTTTGTACTATAAGGCGCACTCATGGATTACTTCTGGTTGTTCTTATTGACTTGGAATTGTCACTTTTTATCTCATAATCTTGACTTTTTTGGGGGGTGGCTGTGGCTCAGTTGGTAGAGCAGGTTGTCCAATGTTCGAGGGGTTGGCGGTTCGTGTCCTGCCTCTGGCAAGTGTTCTTGGGCAAAACACTGAACCCTAAGTTGCTCCCAGTATGGTCAGGCAGCGCCAGCGCCAGTTGTCGCTGTCTACTGGTGAATGTGAGGAATCGTAAAGCACTTTGGCCACCAACTCGTGTATAAAATGTGCTGTGTACAGTACATTTGCCATTCTTATCCCATAATTTTGACTTTTTACCTCATAATTTTGGCTTTTTAATTCATAATTTAAGCTTTTCATTTTATAATTTTGGCTTTTATCTCATAATTGTGACTTTTTATTTCATAATTTAAACTTTTTATCTCAGTTTTAACATTTTATTTCATAATTTTGGCCTTGTATATAATTTTAGCTTTTTATCTCATAATTTAGATTTTGCTTAATGCGCCTTATAGTGCAGAAAATAAAGTAACAATAATTGTTACCAGGGAAATCTGTTATAACTGGTTAAATTCTACCTTTTTGTAAACAGTAACAATTGCTAAAAATCTACCCCATAATATTGCGACATGTTAGAGGAGCAGCTAGGGGGAACTTCCCAGCATGCATTGCCGAACAGCCAGTCAAGTTTGAACACTGGTGTGAGGAGCTCGAGTTGGTCTCTGAATTTAAATACCTGGGAGTCGTCAGATTGGACACTCTCCTTCAGGAAACACATCAAGAAAGTTTCGCTCTAATATACACTGTAAAAAAATTTATTTGGTTAGTAAATGCAAACTATGGATATCAGTTCCATTTTAATCAGTAATAACAGTTTCCAGTGAAATCTGTCACTGGTTAAATTCTACCTATTTATTAACAGTAACTACTGAAAATAATATAACACTGACATGTTGAAAAACAACCAGGGGGAATTTCCCAGCATGCAATGAGACAAACCGGTGAGGACATTTTGATGTGTTTTACAGTGTTCTTATAACAGAGTTATGGTGTGGTTTACATTTATTTAATTTATTTATATTTTTCTACTTTAAGTTGCTCCATTGTCTCATCACCCCCTGTAGTGTCGTGATCACATTGGGGTGATATTAAAATCTTTAGTTCTTACTCTTCACATGTTTCTTGGAGTTAATATAGCTCTTACTTTAGTTTCCACATTAAAAGTCATCTGCCCAACCCAAAGTTAAGAGATGAACATGTTCCTACTAAAAATTAAGAGTTATTACTCATAGTTTATATATATATATATATATACACACACATACACCACATTTTTCACACTATAAGGTGCACTGGACTAAAAGGCACATTAAGTGAAGTCAAAATCATGAGATTAAAAGTAAATTATTAGATAAAAGTCAGAATGAGATGAAAAAAAAATTCTAAATTATTGGATAAAAAGTCAACATTCCAAGTCACTAAGCACTACCTGTCAAGGAGGGGGTGAGGTGAGTGAGGACTCAAATGCACAGTGCTGAAGGGAGAACAGATTTAATAACAGAACCAAATCAAGACGGAAACTGAGAAACTACAAGAAGACTAAAACAAAAACACCTGGGGATAGATCGTCCAGGGTCCGTGGTGATGATGAATGTCCGGGTTATGGTGACTGAGGAGATGGAAAACTGTCTGGGTTATTGAATGGTCCCGCACTGGCAACTGCAAGCCTCACTGCTTTTATAGTTGCAGATTAGGAACGGCTTGCAGCTGCGCAGTGCGGGGCCAGGTGGATATGGAGAGGACTGGGGGAATGGTCACCGGAAAAAAAAACCCAAAGACCCCCCCCCCATTGTCTAGAACTCAAAAAATACAAGAAGTGCGTTTCCGGGCAGGGCGGCCTGGAATCCTTCTAGGCAGGGCAGCATGTAAACCCCCTGGTCTGAGTACCCTCTGGGCGGAGCGGTCTGGAGTCCCTCTGGGCAGGGCGGCGTGGAAACCCCCTGGGTTGGTTGCAGGAGCAACGGAACTGGTCTGACTGAGGACCAAAGAGACTGAAGTCTGAGTGGATGGGGTCACCACGGACTCTGGCGGGGAGCGATGGAACAGAGACAAGGCACTAAACGAAGACAGGACAAAACGAGGGAACAAAAGGATCGGGCCGACATGGGGGCACAAGGGAACAGGTCCAGGGCGACACCGACCCGCACACCTGCAAGCAGGTCTGGGGCGATACCGGGTCGAACACGGGGAAAAGGTCCGGGACGAGAGCCGGCCAACACAGCAAAATGGTCCGGGATAAGGAAGAGAGGGGATGTCTAGACCTGATAACCAGTACCCATTCCCTGAACCAGTATTCACAGGCAACTGGTAATAAGGGCAATTGGCCCTGGGCGGACTGGCAACAGGGCCAAGACCAGAGAGGGAAAATTGGAGGGGGAGAGAAACAACAGGCAGGGGCAGGCAAACCCAGTAGTCAGAAAATGGACAGAAAAGACTGAAGACTAAGCTAGACAGAAAAGACTGACAGATACACAGAATGCTAGCCAGATACGCAGAACTAGCATTGAACAGGACACAGGACGGGAACTGCACACAGACAGGGACAGAAGACAAGACTGGACAGAGTCAAGACTGAACAGACCAGGGGAAACTAAAACAAGACAGGTCCCTTCAGCACTGGCAGAGTCCTGATGGTTGGCAGGACCATTCTGTCAAGGAGGGGGTGAGGTGAGTGAGGACTCAAATGCACAGTGCTGAAGGGAGAACAGATTTAATAACAGAACCAAATCAAGACGACTAAAACACAAAGACACCTGGGGATAGATTGGCCAGAGTCCGTGGTGATGATAAATGTCCGTGTTATGGTGACTGCGGAGATGGAAAACTGTCCAGGTTATGGAGGTGACATTACTGAATGGTCCCACGCTGGCAACTGCAAGCCTCACTGCTTTTATAGTTGCAGATGAGGAACGGCTTGCAGCTGTGCAGTGCCGGGCCAGGTGGATATGGAGAGGACTGGGGGAAAGGTCACCAGAGCAGAGGTCATGACAGTACCAGAATGAATCCATATATAAGGCACCCTGGATTTGAAGGCACACTGTGTTTTTTGGAAAAAATTAAAGTGTATTAAGTGCGTCCAGAAAATCCAGTAATTAGTTGTGGAGGCTAATGGGATATGATAAGTGGATTTGACCTCATTGTAAGTGTTATAGCTGTTAAATGAGTTTCCTTTTACTTAAAATATGGGCTAAAATCTACTCTACTAAACTGAGTGGAAATTGGTACCTCACTTTTATTGAGTAAATTCTGTCAACTTTGTGGTGTCAATACATTTAATAGTCATATTGTCTTACATCTTTTCTTTTGCACTGTCTCTTGGGAAGTTCTTTTCTTCTTAAATTTTGACAGACTGGGAAGGAGAGAATGAAGTACAGGATACGAATGCAGCTAAAAAAGAATAGAAAAAAGCCATGTGTTCTAGAAGACTGAATACATAATGTCTCAGTCGTATGTTTACTGATCACTGTCCTAAGATGGAATGTTAGTTTTTGGTAAAACATGTTGCATGCAATATCCCCACAAGGTGTCAGACCTCTGTTCAATAGATAAGTCTAGATCACAGGTCTCAAACATAAGGCCCCGAGGGCCAAATCCGGCCCTCCACAGGAACCAGTCTGATTCCTGGGATGAGTTTGTGAAATGCAAAAATGACACTGAAGATTGAACTCATTTTAGTTCATGTTCCACATACAGACCAGTTTAATCTGCAGTGGGTCTGATCAGTAAAATACTCTCATAATAATGTATAAATACTCACAACTCCAAATGTTTTTCTTTGTAAATGTAAAAATGTTCATGTCATTTTATTGTCTTGATAAAAGTCTCAATAAAAAGACAAAATTCCGAGATAAAAAGCCAAAATCATGAGATAAAAAGTCATAATTATTAGATCACAAAGCCAAAATTATGAGATTAAAAACTAAAAAATGTTTAGATAAAAAGCCAAAATTATGACATAAAAAGTGAAAATGATTCGATTAAAAAGTCAATATTCCAAGTCACTAAGCACAACCAGAATGAATCCATATATAAGGCACAATGTGGTTTTTAGAGAAAATGTAAGCCTTTTAAGTGCGCCTTATAGTCCTGAAAGACAGTAATTTATTTTAGTGTTTTTAAAATTAAGTACATTTTATACTTAAAATGTGGGGTAAGATTTACTCCACCAAAATGAGTGCAAATTGTTCCCTTAATTTTTACATTCTCTAGACTGGTTTTTACAGTGTATAGTTCACTAAAGTTGTCAGAGGTGGAGGACGTGCTTGTTTTTCTGTGCAGCTGTTTGTGCAGATCATACTGGGCATGGAGAGTCCTCATACCGCAGAGCAACATTTTAGCATCAATATTTCAGCAGCTTTCTTTAATATTTCTACTTACTGGCAATTTACCAGCTTGCTTGTGTTGTTCACTTTTATTTCATCAACAGTTAAAGACGTGCTTGTCTCATACAGATTTGTTTTCACTGGTGTGTTTCATAAACTGCCGTAAACTGTATTCAGTTCTCTCAATTCCAAAAAGTACCATGTCTGACAGATATTGCAGAGATATTATTTGCAATAAACATACTGCATATGCCATTTTTAATTATTGTAATCATCTTGCGTGTGTGTGTGTCCTATCATGTTATAACTCAATGAATACTTGAGATATAACCATGAAATTACATGGGCATATACATATACCTAATACGCATACAATGCAATGATCCATTTGAGTAAAGGTCAAAGGTCACAACACGTATTCTCGCCCCTATTTTGTGCAAATCTCAAATTTCTATGACAATCATTCTTGAATTGGAGCCAATAATGTGATTTTGACCTTTCTGCTAAATGCGACCTTGACTTTTGACCTTTTGCAATATTGATCATTTCATTATATGTATATATGCATCGGTGTGTGTATTATGATAATATATCTAGTACTGATTAAGTTATAGCGTGATATGTCTGTGCTTGACACACACACATTGAAGTTGATTTTGTTAATGTCACATTTGACCTCCAGAGACCTCACCAATTATGAGAATTGTAGAAATCTTCATTCCGCATCGTTTGGTACCAATATGAACGTTTTGCGACCCTCCATTCTTGAGTTATAACAGATAATGTGATGTTGACTTTTTACTTAATTGTGACCTTGGCCTTTGACCTTTACTCAAAGGGATCATTGCATCTTATGTGCATTAGCAATCCATATATGCCCATGTAATTCCATGGTTATATCTCAAATATTCATTGAGTTATAGCATGATATGTCTCTGCGGACACACACATAGTGATTACAATAATGTCACCCAACCAATGTTAGGTGGTCATAATCACATTTTTGGTTATAACTCAACAACGGAGGGTCACAGAACTTTCATATTGGTACCAAACGATGCGGAATGAAGATTTCTACAATTCTCATAATTGATGTTATCACTTACAACCAATAGTTTTGGAGGTCTCTGGAGGTCAAAGGTGACATGTGGCAAAAATATCACATTATAACTTAATCAATACTGAATATTCATTCATTATCTAAACCCGCTTTATCCTCACTAGGGTCGCGGGGGTCACTGGGGGCCTAATCCAGCTACAATGGGCGAAGGCGGGGTACACCCTGTATGACACGCCAGTTCATCGCAGGGCTGACATACATAGACAAACAATCACTCTCACATTCACACTTATGGCCAATTTTAGATTAACCAATTAACCTATCAGTGCATGTCTTTGGATGGTGGGAGGAAACCGGAGTGCCCGGCGAAAACCCACGCGGACACGGGGAGGACATGCAAACTCCACACAGAAAGGTCTGGTGTGGGATTCAAACCAGGGTCCTCCTTGCTGTGAGGCACAAGTGCTAACCACTGCACCACCGTGCCGCCGAGTACTGAATATATTATAAAAAAATATTACACACACTGATGCACATATACATATAAGAAAATGATCAATATTGCAAAAGGTCAAAGGCCAAGGGCGCATTGAGCAAAAAGGTCAAATCCACATTATTGGCTCTGATTCAAGAACAGGCGAGATTAGGCATTCTGTGAATACTTGTTTTTATTTATTTGATCTTTTACGATGATATAACTGTCACTATGACGTTAAGGCCCTGAGTCCACAACCACACCCCCCAGTCTGTCTGTCTGTCTGTGTGTGTGTGTGTGTGTGTTTGTGCTATTCCAGGAATATCTTTAAAGACTCTTACAACTAAAACCATTACGGCATGTGCGTTCGTCCGACTTTAATTTTAAACACTGCTTTGAGTCTTGGTTGATGAGTCTTAACCATAAGGCAATAATCCTATAACCAAAGTACAAACACGGCATAGTTATGATTTTTTTAACCTAATTTTACTACAATATAATTACATATTTTAGGTTTGACTTTTAGTATGAGGATACCTTATCAAACATGACTAGAATATTATAGTATATGTATGTTATAGTAATATATTCATATATATCATTTATGTTTTTACCTAGAACTTGAGTTTTTATTGTGTCTTTTATATTTGTGTGTTTTGCACTTCTGGAAGTTATCTTTTAAATGTTGTTTTACATGGTGTTGTGTATGATGACAATAAAGATCATTCTATTCTATTCTATATTGTCTTGCTTCTACCTGCATCAAAGAACGTTTTTCTTTCACACTCTACAAACACTGGATGTGTGATTTTAAATTTTATTATAATAAATATACTTACTTGTATGTACATTATCTGACACAGCAGTAGACTGTATGTACAAACCCTCTATTCACATGTTAATACAGTACATTCAACACTGTTTGCAAGAAAACCCTGAAAAAGAACATGAACAGGCCTACAGTGATTGGGTGCATTATTAAAAAGACTATGAGTGTCTCTTAAGTCCCAAGGCGCTCATGAAGCACATAGTGATTTGTTGTGATGACGATGCAGGCCTATACAATCTGGCTGTAGATAATTTATAATATATTAAACCTGTGCTAATAGAACAGTGCAGATTATCACATCCAACCTCTGAGAACAAACTTTAAATCTGGTTCTAATATTTTTTCTCTCCATTTTTTTTTCTCCTCTGACATATGTTGTCATGGTCATAGCCTACATGTCTGACTTTTATGGATGGAATTCATACATTTAAAGCATCAATCAGTAGAACATCAGGGGAATACTTAACAGTAGGCTACATTTACGCTTGAGCTTTTCCACTAATCCACTTGGATTACGTGTTTTTTATATCATCCTGATGGCCAAACTGTGTCACGTCATGTTATGCCTTTTTCCTGTTCCAAAAATGCTCGACCTCATGGCCCATCAAAAGCCTTAACCTTAGACTGTGGCCGGTCCATCTATTTTTTTAACGACACTATGTTGTTCTACATCAGAGGTCTCAAACATGTGGCCCGGGGGCCAAATGTGGCCCGCTAATGTTTCCAATGTGGCCCATGGGTTGAAGAGCATAATAACATATTAAATATTAAATGACTCCATATTTTCTTGAAAAAAATTTTCTTTGCCTATAAATGCTGATAACTTCACATTTTTGTCATTGTTTTACTGCAAAAATTAATTAGTATTCAATTATGAAAATATTGACATTTAGAAAACTATCTTGCAACAGTAAAATGTGAACAACAAAGAAAATTAGACACAATTTGAACCATTTTCTGTTACTAAGAGTTTAGTGTCTTTGTAGAACTGATAATAAATAATAATAATAATAAAACACATGGACTAATGATAAACTGAGCAACTGAACATTGTTAAAATGTACCTTATTTTTCTTGTGAAATATAACTTTTTTTGCATTTGGGTAATTTATAAAAGTATTTTGATAATTTAATAGTTTTTTTTTTGCACTGAAACAATGACAAAAATTGGAGTTGCCATTATTTATAGGTTATAATATTTTTTATTTTACTGGACATCAAATCAAACTGGAAAAAATGAGTTTGAGACCCCTGTTCTACATTTATCTAGTGCAACTCCTTAACTCCACCTCATACATTCACAAATCTGAGAATAATAACTTAGTGAGTGTACAATTTTCCAGTACCTGAATTCCAAATAATAATAATAATAATAATAGTAATGATAACAATAATACTTATTTTTTTAAGCTTTTCCTCTGTGTTTTGGAGCAGCTTCCTCTTACACTAACGATGACGTTCCCGTGAGAAGCCCCTCGCATGGAGGATGTCCCTCAGGGTGGGCTCACAGGTTCAAGACATGTTCATCAGGACATATTGATCACCAAATAACCTAGAACCAAAGCCACTATAACGATGACAAAGAAGACAAAGACAGCGCAGATGGATGCGAACCCTGCATCCCTGCTGCCTCCTCCGCCCTCCTCTTCTTTGGGCTCCTCTTCGCAGATGGAGATGACACCCACCGAGGAATTTCCCACGCTCATGTTGGACTTGAGCTCGGCGCCCGCCTCTTGTTTGGCTTCCACGGCCCACGGCGCCACCTGCACCTTCATCTCCATCTCCTCCATCATGTGGCTCACCTGGCTGATCTCGGACTGCAGATCCCGCAGGTCCGCCGTGTCGATGTTACTGTCCGCCTCGTACTTCATGTTCTGCACACTCATTGCCCGGGCCGCCACGGTGGTGGTGCTACCGGTCATCCCGGTCTGGATCAGGTGTCTAGTTGGCACCTTGAGGGGGAAATCCTGCCCGATCTCCAAAGAGCGCTTCATGTCCACTTCCAGCAGCTCCATACTGCTGGAGAACAGCACCCATAGGCGCTCATATTCGGCCCGATCATCCTTACTGATGCTCTTGTCTTTGAGTAAGGAGGTCAGTTTAGTCCTGTTGGCTACAGCCAGCTCCTGGGCCTTTTTGCGGGTCCTCTTCAGTTCTTCTCGGAGGTTCTGAGAGTCCGAGGTGCTTCCCAGTGCGATGACCAGGTGTCTGTAGCAGGCGGTGACTTTATTCAAAGCGTCCAGCATTGTTTTGCACTCCTCTTTCCCCATGATGGATTTAAGAAAAATAAATAAATAAATTGCAAATAAAAAAAATAATAAGAGAAGTGTTGAGCTGTGGTGACTTCAGGCACTGTCCTTTAGTTTAGTTTAGTTTCCACAGGAGCACATCTCCAGCTCAAATCCCATCAGCGCACTAGTTATTAGAGCAAATTCCTTTCTATCCATGCTCCTTCCTGTCTGCAAGCAGCCACAGAGAGCAGCTTAGATATTAATGCGGCTTTAGACCAGCACTGCGCTTCTACAGCCCAGATCAAACCACGGCGTTTGGAGTCTAACCTTCCCCAGCAGGATGGATGAGAACACAAACACACACATACACACACACAAAAAAACACCTTTCTTTATCTGACAATGATTTTTCTTTCGGTTCTGATTCCTCTTCGGCTACAGGTGTTAGGCTACAACCCACGGTTTCTCCAGCAGCTTTAAATAAATACGTCGTAAATGACTGAAAAAACAGAATAATGTTCAGTTGAGTTCAGAGTGGATCCTTCAGTCAGTACCAAAAGGAGGAAAAGTCTTTAGCGCGTGCAGAAAACGCTGGAGGAGCGCGAGCCATTGTGTAGTGTTTTTGGTTTGTTTATCTGCGTGGGGAGCTGTCCACTTCAGCACCCAATGGATGATGATGTTTAAAGAGCAGTAAGCGCCTTCTGTGGTCACGTGTTCCCACAAAACACAGCCATTCATGTTAGGGATAGGCTGACAGCAAAACACAGCAGCTTCACTCCCATTGGTCTGTTCCTCTACATGTCAGCTGTGACTGCAGGCTGCCATTGGTTCATCTGTGTGTGTGTGTGTGTGTGTGTGTGTGTGTGTGTGTGTGTGCGTGCGTGCGTGCGTGCGCGCGTCTGCTGTGGAAAGAAAGAAAGAAAGAAAGAAAGAAAGAAAGAAAGAAAGAAAGAAAGAAAGAAAGAAAGAAAGAAAGAAATATTATCTGTCATTCAGCTCCAGGTGAAAACATGAAAACTGACTCAACAGACACTTTCTACCTCCGAGTAATAACCCTCCTTAATAAAGAACTGCTTTGGCAGATGTGGGAAGTATTTTTTTTTACATGCAATTTACTGGGGGACCTGGGGGATCACCCCCCCCCCTCTCTCTCTCTCTCTCTCTCTCTCTCTGGTGTTGGACATCACCATTAGAGTCCGTTAGATTCCACTGACTTTGCTGCCCACAGGTCCAGGATACCTCCTCAGTACTCCGGCCACCGTGGGGTTTCTGGTAGACCTTTTGACTTTGTGTGCATTAGATTCCTTGTGTTTCAGGATGGGTCAGGTAGGGTGCCGACATCACAGCTGACCTCTGGCTCTTGTCGTATGTGGGCCGGTCACTATCCTGGCCACGTGACGTGGAAAAGGGGTCTGGTCTCTCCTGAGGCCTCCAGGAGAGAGAAGGTGCAGTGAATTCAGGAAGTGGTGAAGTCTGCTGTAAAACTCACCACTGGAGTCACGAGCCATTTTTGCCCCCAGACCCTTCCTGGCCGACCCAGAGGTGGTCGCGGTGCACCGCTGCGGAGGAAAGGTGCTTGGTGGGAGCACAAGCCAGACCCTGGGGGAGGTTCTGTGAGTGGATCCTCACAGCACAGAGTGGCTGACCCAGACCTGCTGGGGTTGAATCCTGGGGGCGGACTGCGCAGACCCCACCCATTTACCTCTCAACGGTTTCACACCCTCTTGAACTCTCTTGCCAAAGTTCTTTTCTACTTTCCCTTCAGGTATTTCTTGACTATCGGCCTCGTGCTGGTATTTAGCCTTAGATGGAATCTTTCAGTCATTTTGTGTTCACGCCGTCAGAAAGACTCATAGACCACAGGACCCTAAAGTGATGTCCAAAACCAGAAGGAGGGTTGACCCCTCATTCCCCCAGCAAATCGCACCCAGTACATATACGTATATATATATATATATATATATATATATATATATATATATATATATATATATATATATACATATATATATACACACACAGGTAGTCAATACACATTGGCATTGGCTTTTTTAAGTAATGAACTGGACATTTTATTTTATTATCCATGGTACATATATATATATAGTGTGGTATATATATATATATATATATATATATATATATATATATATATATATATATATATATATATATATATATATATATATATATATATATATATATATATGCATGTTGTCCTTTATATTGTCTTTATGATATGGTGCTGATGAGATGCTGTTAAATAAAATTTCATTGTATTCACAATGACAGTAACATATTCTATTCCATTCTATTCTATTCTATTCTATTCTACACACACACACACACATATATATCAATGTGTATATATATATATATATATAGACACACACATTGATCTGCACACAAAAAGTAACTCATGATAAGATGTGAATTTCTGCATCCAGTATCAGCTGTTGTTTTTGTTTACCTCTTTTGACTCCTGCTGTGTTGACAGTTGAGAGGCAGATAAGGCTCTGGTGTGTTTGCCTGGTTTGCTCTTTTTGCATTATTGAAGCGGATGAGGCCTAATGATCCGGTGACTGCAGTGTAAAGCTAATGGACTGAAGCGCTGAAGATGCCTGAGCAACTGAAGGAAAGATAATTGTTTGCTTTGCATGACATCTGAGATTTCTGTCTTCTACTGCATATGAACAATGGCTTGTTTTGTCCTCAGGTGCACATATAAACACATATAAACAAGACTTTTACTCTGGAATTATCATGACCTCAGCTTTGTGCTGGAGACAGTGTGGTAAAATAGGTGATCATACACACTGTAAAAACACTCCTATAGAATCTACTCAATAAAAGTGAGGTAACAACTTGCTGTCATTATGGTTGAGTAGATTTTAGCCCATATTTTGAGTAAAATGTCACTAATATTAACATCTAAAAGAAATAAGGTGAAATCCACCTCACATATCACATCAGATTACACAGCTAATTAGATATAAACATGAGTAATGTTAACTCTAAATTGTTGTATGCTGATGTACCGTATTTCCCAATCTATAAGGCACACTGGACTATAAGGTGCATTAAAGGAAGTCAAAATCATGAGATAAAAGTTCAAAATCAGGAGATAAAACAAAAAAATCAGGAGATAAAAAGTCAAAATTATGAGATGAAACATCCAAACCATGTGATAAAAAGTCAAAATTATGACATAAACCTCAAAATTATCAGATAAAAACTTACAATTTCAAGCCACTAAGCACTACCAGTATTGATCCATATATGAGCGCACTGTCATTTTTGGAGGAAATGTAAGTATTTTAACTGTGCCTTATAGTCTGGAAAATATGGTATTTGATTTAGAGTTGGCTTGGAGT
The DNA here is from genome assembly GCA_020466265.1 of Siphamia tubifer. NCBI lineage: Eukaryota > Metazoa > Chordata > Actinopteri > Kurtiformes > Apogonidae > Siphamia > Siphamia tubifer. The sequence continues at coordinate 24,641,636 of CM035785.1, read as the reverse complement.
TGTATCTAACTATTTCAGTATTGTATTTAATTTTTCACACAACTACAGAGGGTCATGAAACAAAGGAGAAACTGAGCTCATGGTGAAGGAAAAGAAGAATCTAAATAAATAAATACTATTTAAAAAGTGTGAAACACACCATAACTGTGCTGTACAACTCAGAACACTAAAACACATCAAAATTGTCCCAAATAGTTTGTCCCAATGCATGCTGGGAAATTTCCACAGCTGCTCCTCCAACATGTCATAATATTATGGAGTAGATTTTATTTGATTATTTTGAGTAGTAATTGTGAGTGTTTCGAAATAGGTAGAATTTAACCAGGTATAATAGATTTCACTGGAAACTATTACTGTTGATTAAAATCTAACTGACCTTCATAGTTTGTATTTACCAACTCAAAAAGTCCTTTTGACAGTGCGCATATATTTTGGGACTGCCTGAGTGTGTTTCAATACTGGAAAAATATTAAAGAAGATATTGAAAAAATTGTAAAAAAAAAAAAAAAAAAAAAAAAAAAAGAGAGAGAGAGAGAGAGAGAGAGAAATCCCTTCAAATTTGACATTACAGTACATACAAGTTCAATGTAGAGGAGAGGTATATTTTAAATATCTTACTTCTAATTGCAAAAATATATATAAATGTTAATTGGAAAAGGGTCAAATCACCAACCAAAAGACTTTTTGAGCAGAGATGTGAGATGGTTGAAGAATACTGGAAAAATTAATTGTTTTGGGTTGTTGAAGTGACTGAAATCCATTAACTCTAATAAATGGATCTATGGATGCAAATATATATGTTTATATGTATACATTTTGTGCCATTGGAAGCATTTACATTTGCTTTTGCTATACTATTGTATGTCTGTGAAAATAACAGTCTATTTTATTTAATTTATTAAAAAAACATCTCCATTTATAGGTTTTGTCTCAGATCTTTGTGTGTTATTGTTCTGTTTTGTGGAATCCGCTTCCATTTAATATTCAAAAGGTGAAAACAGTCTCTACATTTAAAATTACGTTGAAAACGCTCCTGTTTGAGAAAGACTATGGTCAGGTTAGTTAAAACAGACTGAAGTCATAGTTCAGTCTAAGCTGACTTAATGGTGTTTTGAGCCCTTAACCAAGCCTCCAAGGCAGCTGTGCCTGGAAGGCACTCCCTGCCCCCAGCGACTCGAGCCAATCACAATCGAGGTAGATTTTTGTATTTTTCCCTGCGGAGGACTCTGCAATTGTCCAGTTGAGCCAAGGTGAGTCGTCTGTACCTTGATAAAGTTATTTAGCTGTAACCTGTGAAATGTTGGAAAATATTGTAAACTGTGTCCAACTTTGAATACAAAAATTGTCATATAGGCTATGTATGATTACCTGAATAGGCAGGTATTCTAATGAGCTTTTTACTGTTGAGGAGGTTTAGCATAGGAATCAGACTGCTTTTGTATTTTGCTTTTAGGATGAGGATTGCTTTCCAGGTACAGCTGCCTTGGAGGCTTGGTTGGGGGCTCAAAATCCCATAAAGCTCTAAGCTGCCCTAGGAGCTATAATGCTGTGGGACGCCAAGGCACTGAGTCCTATCACCAGTCTCTCTCTCTCTCTCTTTCTCTCTCTCTCTCTCTCTCTCTCTCTCTCTCTCTCTCTCTCTCTCTCTCTCTCTCTCTCTCTCTCTCTCTTCTCTCTCTCTCTCTCTCTCTCTCTCTCGTCTGTATTTATAATTTCTTAAATCTATTTTATATACCAAGCTTGTTCATGACTATTCACCCGGCGTCCCCTTTTCCCATTCTCTCAGTAGTATCTGCATAAGGAGCCATAGACAACAAGATCTGTAGTGACTCACCTGTATCCTGTGGTGACCTGTGACCCCACCCTCACCTGTCTGATGGATGGACCTGCACCCCCCCCTTCATTTCATCTACAAATGGACGTTCATCTATAGCCTGTCTGTACATGGGAGTGGATCTGTCCTTCACTGTGGTTCTCCCCAAGTCTTCTTCTTTGCCAATGAGTTTGGAGTTTTTTATTGCCAAGAAGGAGGGTCTAAGGACAGGGGATGCTTGGTACTTGATCTATTTCTGTGGTTGATTGTTCTCTGCAATCAACCCTGTAAAGCCCTGTGAGATGATGTTGTTGTGATTTGGGATCTATAAATAAAATTGAATGGAATTGTTTGAAATTGAAGAAACTTAAATTAAAAAAAATAGAACGATCATGACCAGCACTCATTCATATCATCCTGTACCTTATGGGCCTCTGGAAACTGAATAGTTCAGCTGTCACTGATGTCTTACGAATAACAAATGCTTTGGCTGAGTCAGATGTTTTGTTAAGATCTTAGTAAATGGATCTTCTTTCCTTTCAATGTTTCCATGACAACATCTCACCTCTTGGAAAGACTCTTTAGTTATTTTTCACCTGGTATTCAATAACTGATAATGCAGTGAATTGTCAGCAGTCATTATCTACAGTTCTTTACCCATAAAGGAAGGAATAGATCCGAATTACATTTTGACTTGTTGACAAATGTAAACAGCTGTTTGTGATTTATGATCCTTTTTTTATCTTGTATTTTGTCATTCTCAGTGAATATGAACAATGATATATGAAAGAATATAACAGGATATACATGTATTTCGCTGCTCAAAACAACAAACATGCATGTTCAAGAGAGAAAAACAAAAGCATGACTCTTGCACATATCTAAATTTAGAAACTAAATCCCTATTTACTACCTGGCTGGTAGGATTATTTTTTAAATTGGCAGCTTTTCCTGTTATACTGTCTATCTGTGTTCCTTTAAATAGATTGTTGATAAGACAATCTGTTGGATTCAAGGGTTCAGATTAGTCACACATGTAGTAGTCTGACTGCCCCCAGGGTGAGCTCTTCATGGAAAACCTGATGTTTACTTATTGTGAAGAAGTGTTGCTATTAGATAGACAGACAGACAGACAGAAGGACAGATAGATAGATAGATAGATAGATAGATAGATAGATAGATAGATAGATAGATAGATAGATAGATAGATAGATAGATAGATAGATAGATAGATAGATAGATAGATAGATAGATAGATAGATAGATAGATAGATAGATAGATAGATAGATAGATAGATAGATAGATAGATAGATAGATAGTTTTTTAATATTTGAAGCAAATAAACATACATTTAAAACTCATCTGAAAGTGACATACTGTGTATGAAAGTGAATTCCAAATCATAAGATAAAATTATTGGATAAAAAGTGAAAATTATGAGATCAAAGTAAAAATTCTGATAAAAAGTCAAATATATGAGATAAAAAGTCAAATATATGAGATAAAAAGGCAAAATTATAACATAAAAAGCCAACATTTTCAGGTAAAAAAATAAAATTATTAGATTAAAAGTCAAAATTATGAGATAAAAAGTAAAAATTCCAGGTCACTAAGCACTAAAGTGCTCTGGATTATAAGGTGCACTGTGTATTTTGGAGAAAATCAAAGTCTTTTAATTGCGCCTTATAGTCCTTCAATTTTAATTTCATGGAGATAATGTGCAAAAAAAACAAAACATTTTTGATTATTTTTTTCATCAATAACAGCAAAGTTACAGTAATGACATGAATATCATTGTATTGGATGATACATAATCCACAATGCCCATGAACAGCTGTAGAATAACTGTCCACTGGAGTGACCAGTATATGCATCAAAGGGTTAACAATGCAACAATTTATGACCATATATTGTAATCAAGCAACAGTAAAAGCTTTGTACTGTGTTCCTTATGAACACTGCACTAGTCTTCAATTGGAGTGACTGAATGTAAGCATGTAATTTAATATGACAGCCTTTTGTTTCTGTCTGCATCTAAGAATACACTCAGTCAGGGACTTTCAATCATCAGTATGGACTCAAGACAAGTGTAGTAGATCGATAATCAGTATGACAAATGAGAGGATGAACCTGGATTATTTTTAGCTTTGTGTACTGCATTGTACACTTGAGTATTTAAAGGGATAATTCAATATTTTTCACACTAATCTGTATGGGATCACCGTCTTTACTCTAGTGCACCCACAGTGTCTTACCCTCGACAGGCTCCTGTGAGCCCAGTTCTAGTCCAGTTTTGGTAAAAGTGAAAGTAGTCCCGGCAGGTTTCCTGGGGTCAACAAAATAGCCACCTCAGCTGGCTCCTCTGGACGTGGAGGAGCAGCGGCTCTACTCTGAATCCCTCCCAGATGTCCGAGCTGAGTCCCGCCCACTGTGCAAAGGAAACACATTTCGGTCGCTTGTACCCATGAGCTCATTCTTTTGGTCATGACCCAAAGCTCATGACCATAGGTGAGGTTCGGAATGTAGATTGACCAATAAATTGAGAGCTTTGCCTTCTGGCGTAGCTCCTTCTTCACCACAAGGGATCGGTTTAGCACCTGCATTTCTGCGGATGCCGCCCCAATCCACCACCAGTCAATCTCCCGCTCCATCCTGCCGTCACTCGTGAATAACATCCCAAAATCTTATTACCGGGATCTGGTGGACTAGTGATGGGTTAAAGTCAGAAGTCAAAATTCAGTGTGTCGTTCATGTGTATGTGTCTGACAAATTACTACTGATAAAATAAAGATTCTCTTCTATGTAATACCATCAAATAAAAGATGAAAAAGATGAGCTGCAGTCTCAGGCTTAACCATGAAAAGGAAACCAGAAGAGAAGGAATCAACTTGGTATGGGGAGTCAATGACACAGTATAAAATGATTCACACACTCTAATCCAGATTATGTTGTCCTTAAAGTCACTGGGTTTAGCACTATAATGCACTCTAATGTATCCTTTAATGGCAGCTTGTGTCTTACTGTCATGCATTCTCACTATATGGATTCAAAGCTTTAAGTAGGAAATGCAGCTTAGAGCGAATCACTACACTTTTTGCGAGATAATGGTCGAAAGAGGACAGACACAAAGATGATTTTGTTTAAAGTACAACTTTGCTTTGGAAAAACACTTCAAATAGTACTTGGATAACCTCTATTATCTCTGCTGATAATCCTAGTACAAAAATATCCTGTATTGGAGTTTCCTTCAACATATGCTGGATGCTTTCTAGATATGTTTTGGCTGATGCATTACAATAATGCGTGTCTTTTCCTCCAATTAATGTCTGTATACAACTGTGAAGGGATGGTTATGTAGTGAAAGGCATGTCAAATATGGTACAGATTTAAGAGGCCATATGTGGTGGTCCACTGGAGTTAAAGGAACGCACTGAATGTACATTAAATACGTGAACAGCCCTGACATTTGCTATCATGTTGCATTAAGTTACACTCGTGATTTAATAAAATGTTAATACCACATACAAATGTCATTGTCCCAGCTCTGGCAGAGAGCTGTTGTTGTTGTTGGCTGATGTGCCCTTGAGCAAGGCACTCCACCAATGGGTCCAGTCTGGCCCTTTGGATGAATTTGTGAAATGTAAAAATTACACTAATACATGAATCATTTTAGTTGAGGTTCTACATTCACACCAATTCACTCTCACAAAATAACGTAAATACTCACAAGTCAAACTTTTTTGCTTTTGTAAATGGACATTTTTTCATTTAGTTTCACTAAAACAAAGTATAATTTTGCAAAAAATCTGAGTAACTGTAACAAATATGAACAACCTGAAATGTCGTAAGAGAAGAAAGTACAATTTTAATAATATTCCACCTATTACAAGATGTTTTGTGTATTTAGGAAGATATAATATGCACATGTAAATGGCAAACTAAAGCGTGTGTGTGTGTGTGTATATCCGCAGAAACATATCATGCTATAACTCATTGAATACTTCCAATATCACCATTAAATTACATAGGCGTATACATATAGCTAATGCACATCAGATGCAGTGATCCATTTCAGTAAAGGTCAAAGGTCACGGTCACAATTAACTAAAACGTCAACATCACATTATCAGTTATAACTCAAGACCAGAGAATCACAGAACTTTCAAGTTGGTACCAAACGATCCAGAATGAAGATTTCTACAATTGTCATAATTGGTGTTATCACTTACAACCAAGAGTGTTTGAGATCTCTGGAGGTCAAAGGTGACATGTGGCAAAATTAACTTGTGCAACACTGTTTGTGTGTCTTAAGCATAGACATATCACGCTATAACTTAATCAATACTGGATATATTGTCATAATATTAACTGACGCATATATACATATAACAAAATTATCAATATTGCAAATGGTTAAAGGTGAAGGTTGCATTTAGCAGAAAGGTCAAAGTCAAATTATTGTCTCTAATTCAAGAATGGGTTGTCATAGAAATTGGAAATAGGCACAAAAAAATAGGAGTGACATTAGGGATTCTCTGAATACTTGCTTAGATATTTATCTGTTTTTATTTTACTGGTCCGGCCATTTTCTGATCAAATTTAGCTGAATGTGGCCCCTGAAAAAATAAACATTTAAAAAAATAATGAATAATAATAAAAGTATTACCCATGCTCAGTATTGCCTTCATATAGTAATAGGTAAAATGCCTAGAGCAGGATAAGTACATTTTAGTCCTAATCCTACACGATCATGAAAAGTAGATGATGTCTTGTTACTAATTTAAAAAAAATAATAATTTAAAAGCCAGGCTTTACTTGGATTGGCCTCAGCTTTTGATTCATAAGTGTGTTGCAACTTGTTTTAAGTGGTTTGGGATGTCCGGCTCAGCAGAGAGGAGGGCGACTGAGGGTACCCAGAGATGGTAGATGGTCTGTTTGTGAAAGTATGAGAAAGATTCAGTCAGTTAGAAACAGAGGCAGAGCGGAAGGAAAGAGATAAGAGAGGGGGCGAGTGAGAACCAGAGAATGAGGAAGTCTGTCTTTGTTGAATTATTGATGGACCTCATCCACTATGTGGTCTCACTGCAGGCAGCAGCAGGGAAAACCATGAGTCACGCCTCAACTTCGACAAGGTCCAGACTGAGGACCATCTCCACTCAAGCTGGATTTAAATTCACACACAACTGTTCTGTCTGCTCTCTATAGGAATGGAAGCTAAGCTTACCTTAAAAGCCCCCACATGTGCTTTGTATTGATTTCAGCAGATGTAATACAGCACTCAGGAATGGTGTGTGTGTGTGTGTGTGTGTGTGTGTGTGTGTGGGGTTGTATTCTTATCTTTATAGGGACATTGATATGTTTTCACAACGTCACACCATGGGACCTCTGACACTATGGGGACCAAAATTCAGGTCCCTACAAGGGTTAAGTATAAATAAAGGTCCCCACTAGTAAAATAGAAATGATGTAACCCTATAAATATTTTTTTTGCAGGAAGTCCCCATAAAGCATGAGGAAAACAGGTGCAGAGTGAAACAAATATTTTTCAAAGATTTGAAGATGTGTTTACTTTCTTTTGTTTTTTTTTTTTAATGTATTTTTTTTCATTTATAAAAAAAATATTTATATTATTTATTTATTTTATTGTTATTTTTTAATTAATCATTAATTTTATTTATTTATTACATTGAATTTAGTTGTCTAATTTATTACTATTATTGTTATGATATTTATTGTTTATATTTATTTTTAAAAAATGTTTACACTCACTACCCAAACTTGGTCCTTGTGAGACATGTAAATGAGTATGTACGTGTGTGTGTGTGTGTGTGTGTGTGTGTGTGTATATACCTATCTTTATGGGGGACATTAATGTGTTTACACAGTTACACCATGGGGATCTCTGACACTATGGGACCAAAATTCAGGTCCCCAGGAGGGGGAGGGCGTTTTTTTTTCTGAAAGTCCCCATAACACATGAGGGAAACAGGTGCAAAGCCAAAGATGTATGTTTCATATGTTTGAAGACGTTTCCTTTTCTTACATTAATGAATGAATTAGTTTTTTTTTAATTGTTTTTTTTTTATTTTAATTTAATTTAATTTTTTTTTAATTTTTATTAATTAATTTATTATTCCAGATATTTTTTAATTTATTAATTTATTTTCTTTTTTAAATAATTATTCATTCATTGTCATTTTATTCTTTTTTAAATGTAATAACATTTTCAAATTTTTAGCATTATTTTATTTTATTAAAAGAAACATTTTATTTACACTCACTCCCCAATCGCTACTTGTTTACGAACCTGGTTGTCATGAGACATGGAAATGAGTGTGTGTGTGTGTGTGTGTGTGTGTGTGTGTGTAAAAATATCCTCCATCACCTCGCTTGTCATCTGAATCTGCATTATCCTAACGAGGGTCACTGGGGGCCTAATCCAGCTACAATGGGTGAAGGCGGGGTACACCCTGTATGAGTCTCCAGTTCATCTCAGGGCTGAACATATATAGACAAACAATCACTCTTACATTCACACCTATGGACAATTTAGATTAACCAATTATATCAGTGCATGTGTTTGGATGGTGGGAGGAAACTGGAGTACCTGGAGAAAACCCACATAGCCACAAGGAGAACATGCAAACTCCATACAGAAAGGTCAGGTGTGGGAACCAGCGTCCTTCTTGCTATGAGCCAGTAGTGCTAACCACTGCACCACCGTGACACCACACATTGAAGTCAATAATAGTAAAAGTCATGTATTTACTGTATTTCCAAAGATATACAGTAGGTCTAAGTTAATTCACTGTGTTGTCTTTGCAAATATTTGGGAAATGTTTGTGAAAAATCATTAGGAACCACTGGACTAAAACAGAATGTATTTGTTTTTATGGTACGTTTATTTATTTATTTATTTATTTATTTATTTAGTGCAGACACTGCTGCCCCAAAGTACATTATTCTGAAACAGAATATAAGTAAAAGACAATCAATCAAATTAGACAATACTAACACGTGATTTGTGTTTTAAAATATTAAAACAATAAAAAAAAAAAACCACTAAAGATAACAAGGAGTATCCAGCACAACAAACCATACTCCCAATTATTTGTCATTAGTAATGTGCCACATGACTTGAGCCAAATCAGGGGGCGGGACTAAGGTAATGTGCATGGCAATATTCAGAGAGACAAAGTTAGAAACAGCAATGACATTACTTTAATACCTTTGTTGTTTTATGTCGTAATGGTGTGAAACTTTGAACTGCAATCTGCCATAGTACTGGAAAGTGACCCTGGAAATGTTGGATCATTTGGTGGAGTTGTGCAGGTGTTAGGTGTTCCATAGACAAACAGGACACACTACAGACACACATTTGTTGAATTATAGATAGATGTGAATTGAGTGTAAATGAAACTATGTGTTGCTGCCATTCTTGAGCACAAGGTCTCCCTTGAAAAAGACATCATTGGGGGACATCTCAGTGGGACAAACCTGGTTAAATAAATTAAATTAAATTAAATTAAATTAAATTAAATTAAATTAAATTAAATTAAATTAAATTAAATTAAATTAAATTAAATTAAATTATGTTTTATGTTTCCTGCATTTCCATTTCTTAGACAAACATAGTCATGTTAAGAGTGATTTTCTCCCGGCATCAGGGCCGTGCACAGACCTTTGGTGGAGCAGGGGCCCAATTTTTTTTAAAGTGGATGTAAAACAAAATTTTCAAACAAGTGAACTTTATTTAAAACAAAATTTCAATAACAACTCAATAATGTCTGTGTATACGTGTGTGTGTGTGTGTGAGATGTCCCTCTTTTGATGCTGCATATTGGTCTTCAAAGCAGCAGTTTTTTGTTTACCATGTTATTAAAAATGTCTACGCACGCGCTTTAGAAGGGTTCACTGAACATGTGACTCATGAATCGTGGCCACAAGGTTTTCCAGGGCTGGGACGATATGCTTTTATGCCAATTCAATTCTTTTATAATATTTTAGGTGCTGGTTTGATTTAAATTGCGATTCTTCAATATTCCTGATTTTTCACTTGCCTTTTAACACCAGACCACGTGAAAAAGCTGAATGATAATGCCCACAGATCATATCAGGAGCCATATTTCCCAAGAAAATGCGCATCATATGTGAGTCAGTTAAGACTTATTCAGCAGTAATATATTTGGACCAGAATTTGGGAAGTAAACTGTTACATTTATCTGCACACAACACAAATAGGAGCCTTTAAATGAACATACTTCATAATAAAGTGTACCTTAAAGTGTACATGTACAGCTCTTCTGTTAGAAAGCCCACACACTGTAATTGTTGTTGATTGTTTAACTCTATTTACTCAGGAAAAACTCATTTTCTCAAAGTTTTCAGAGATCCCGCGTTGTTGAATGCACTAGAGATGTTACAACGGTCCTGAACGCACCACCTCCATGCTTAGAATTAGCCATTGTGTTGTTGCTAAGCAATTATGCCACTATCGCCATCTCACCCTCTTGTTCCCAACTCTAATTCATATACTGCTGGTTCATTACACTGTGTAAATGCCACAGGGTGAAATTAATAACACAATACAGTTTGAATAGATATTAGCATAGTGTATTGTTTATCTGCACATAAGTTAACGCTGTTTAACGCTGGTGTGTTGTTGAAGCTAATACGATAATAAGCTAGCTGTCATCTGTGTGCCTTCCGTGAGGTGATTTCTGTGTATTCCATGACACATATTATACATCTGAGAGACTCATACAGTCTTCTACAGTCTTGACAAGCGGTAATTTTTTTCCACCTTAAAATGAATAATTTAAATATGGGGGGTGGGATTTATTTTTGAAAAAAAAAATTTATTTAAAAATCGTAAAACAAAAAATCGTGATACATATGTGAATAGATTTTTTTCTCCCACCCCTAGTATTTACGTATAAAATGTTATTTTCCAAATGTATACTTTCACATATGATCAAGGCCACATTGTGGAGAACTTTGCTATTGGAACTCATTTATTTTTTTTAAAATACAAAAAAGCCAAAACAACAGTCCCTGTCAAAAGGACACTTTAGGTGTCAATCAGCAAAGGGGCAGGTGCCAGGGCCCCTGTAGCACCCCTTCTGTGCACATACCTGCCTGGCATCATGGGTTATGTGTAAAAAGGGCAGTCATTTATCCACTGGCTCCACTCAACAGCCCTAATGTAATCCATTGTACCTGTCTCTTCCTGCTTAAAATAGAACAATGCTGTGAAAGGAAGAGGAGCAAGCCAGTAAAGTAAAAAGATGCCCTTCTTCAGCCTCTCAGCAGACATTCAACTCCACCACAACAACAACATACAGCAGAGGCTTTCTCTGCTTAATAAGGGAGATACATTAGTGACCTTCAATAATCTTGAGGATTTATCTGTCACTTGTCTGTAAGGCTTATTATATTTCAGCCAAGCATTTTCTTAAGTGCACACTGCATTCAAACACGTAAGGAAAGCTGATGTCCAAGAGGGCTAACGGGCTTGATCCTTGTCTGTTTTACTTGCAGTTTTAGAAAAGCCAACAGATTGCCCTTCTCAGAAAATCCCCTCTAAAAGGCTTCTGGGTTGGATTTGTGCAGCTGAGGCGAAGGTGGATGCAGCAGAGATAAGCCTGTGCACGGTTTGAGTCCATTCCATCATGGCCCAGGTCTGGGTCATTTTTCATGCCAGTGTCATGGCCCCTGAAGTTCTGATGTCCCTGCTCTGATTTATTTTTTACTCTGCACTAGACGAGTGATGCCTGGGCATCTGTTATGCTAGTAACTTACAGAGTCTGTGTAGTATACTGTGATTACCAACAAGTCAGGGTTGGCTGATGTTTGAACACACACTGTAAAAACCAGTCTATAGAATGTAGTCAATAAAATGAAAGTAACAATTTGCACTCATTTTGATAGAGTAGATTCTACCCCACATTTTAAGTTAAATGTACCTAATTTTAACAGATATAACACTAAGGTCAAATCCAGCTAACACATCCCATTATACAACAAATTATTCATAAAACATGAGGTATATTAACTATTAAAGGTAAATAGGAATGTTTATCTATTTGATTTAGGTTTGGATGTATTACTCTTAAGATGGATAGAATCAATACCAATGTGAGTTAGTGCTGGTATAAGATTCATTTTTTGGATTTTTATCTCATAATTTGGACATTTGTCTCATGATTTCTACCTTTTCTCTCATTTTTTGGTCCTTTTCAAATCATAATTTTGACTTTTTGTCTCATAATTTTGACTTTACTTGAGAGCCTTATACTGCGGTAAAAGTCCAACAACTTACTAATAAAGCATGAGGTATATTAACTGTTAAAGGTAAATATGATTTGATTTGGGGTTGGATGTATTGCTCTTAATAACTATAGAACCAATACCAATGTATGTGAGTACTAGTATCAGATCTATATTAACCCTAAGAAACATGTGTATAAAGAAGGTCAAAGATTTTTGTGTTACATTAAAGTTGTACACCCAAAAACGTAACACCACTACAGACGGTCTTGAAACAAAGGAGCAACTGAGTTCATGGTGCAAGAATATGCAGCACAATGAATGAATAAATAAATATATAAATAAATAAAAATGGCTAAAACACACCATGACTCTGCTATATATAAAGAACACTTTCATATCAACACTGTAAAACACGTCAAAAGTGTCCCAACTCGTCTGTCCCAATGCATGCTGGGAAATTCCACCTAGCTGTTTCTCGATCAGGTCATAATATTATGGGGTAGATTTTATTATATTACGTTAAATAGTAATTATGACTGTTAATAAATAGGTAGAATTGAACCAATGATAATAGACTTTACTAGAAACTAACCAATTAACCAATTAATTAATTAATTAATTAACCAATTAACTAGAAACTGTGATTACTGATTAAAATGGAACTGATTTCCATAGCTTGTATTTACTAACCCACAAAATCCTTTTTTTCAGTTCAATAAAATCTAGTAATTTACAATAATAATAATAATAATAATATGGAATTAAATAAATAAATGAATGCCATGCAAAGTTACATGAACATAGGGATATTCTCTGGCTTCAGTCTTTAAGAATTTACCACTTTGTCATTTTACAAGAAGTTCCCCTTAAAATTTAAGTCTCAACATGCCATTGCACTCTCTTTGTAGCTGTAGTCATTTAAAAGAAATGTGACCCTATATTTACTGCATCATGTCATTTTGTATTTAGTATGGAACAGTGTCCTTTATTTTTTTATTATTATTATTTTATCACCTCATACTCTGATTTCTGTGGTGCAATAATTGGTGCAATAATTTTATTTCTATCAAACCTGTGTAATTTTAACCTGTGCAATTTTACTATCATCAGACAGTGATTTTTACTGGAGAATTTTTTTATTTAACCCTGTGTAAATTAATTGTGCAATATTGATATTGATGCAACATTCATTGTACCATCATATACTGTGACTCTTTTACTGTGAATATTTTATCTTTTATCTTTTACATTTTATATTTATGCAAATGAGACAGTGTCAATTTCAAATATCATTGTGAAACCAATAAGTATTTAGAGAATGCCAAATCTCGCCCCTATTTTCTGTCAATATCAGTTTCTATGACAACCCTTTCTTGAATTAGAGCCAATAATGTGATTTTGACCTTTCTGCTAAATGTGACCTGTGATCTTTTGCAATATTGATGATTTCCTTACTCGATATGTATACATGCATCAGTGCATGTAATAGGGAGCCTAAGTGACGCAATTCTATTTCCGGTCGATTTCCGGGCAATGGGACCTAAGTGCCATAAAAAAATGAATGCGAGTCAATGGAGGGATAAAAGTAATTTTCTGGTCCCGTTTGAAATGTGCTACGGTTTTCACATATGATGTCTGTGAATTTTAAAGATACATTTTCACATTGAGAAAGCACTCACTTTGGACAGGCATCAAAAGTTACGACTACAACATTCGTCTCACAAATATGACGTCACCACCAAGCTTCACCATCAAACTCTTTGAAAATGGCTGTGACTTTGGCGAGCTTCACCTCCTTCTTTCAGGACGAAGGCAAGAGCATCAAACGTGGAGAAAACCACTTTAAATCGGGGCATGTGGAAAGTGGCAGCTACTCCGGGGGAGAGATAGTTGGTCGAGTGAGAGCCAGCATGGTTGTTTGGTTTATGTGGAGCGTGCTGACTGTCAATTTCTTCTCAGACCAAACAAACATCTGTCTCCAATGATGGACCCACATATGCCGGCAGTGGACAGAGGCTATATCCTGTCATGAACTTTGACCTTTTCTGTGCATGTACTTTTCGTGCTCAGTCTCTTTCTTAGATTGGCTCTGATGCCAACTAAGATCTGCATGTTCCTCTCTCCTTTTAGTCCTGCTCCAGCACACACACTCTGACAAGGGGACCAGCTCCAGTCACATCACACACTCCAAACCACTCTGCTCTGCACTCCATTTTGCTTCACTTCATTTCACTCCAAAAGCCAGCATGTCAACAAAGGGTGGTGAGTGGGGCTGCGCCAAAATAATAATGCACAAGGGAACCAAAGGCCCCTGGTGAGAGATTTTATTTGTTACATGAGCACTTAGCATTCATTATTTAATCGGATACAAGACTCCTGATTACATCAAGAGTTATAATCAAATATCCTTGCTCATGTCAGTTCATTCATAGTCTATTCTGGTACATCCAAGCAGGTTTTGGGGTTGTGTATTCTGACAAACAGGGACAGCCTTTGGGAGCATGTAGCAAGCAGTTTACATGTAGTTACTGTGGCTATTCATTTGGCAGCCGGATGCTCATCTCACCATAATGGAGAGAGAGAAACAGCTCTGGAAATGGAAAGGGCTTCAGTCCCGATTCAGCCTTTAAGCTGCTTTAGAGGATTGCTGGGTATTTTTTTCTCTCCCTCTCTCTAAAACAGACAGCTGATATTGGCTCTGAACCAGAACAGGAGAGGGCAGAAGCCCAGGGCTTTCACTGCGCAGCTGCAGACACAGGGCAGGAATGGGGCAAGCTGCTTTGTCTTGGCTTTATAATCCACTCCTGGGAAACACGTGACAGCAGAGACTGCTGCTATGAAGGTCCTGCTGCTCCCTGCTGGGGATGTGCCACTACAAGTGGCTGCTGTTCCCAGGTTACCACAGGACATCCAACAGAAGAAATAAATATATTAATATGCGTTTTAGTTAAGATGAGCTTGTCTGTGGCCAATGGCTCCATCAGGAACAAAACAATATAACTATTCAACTATTGGGGTTTTTTGGGGGTGGGGGTCCTTCTTAAGTATAATGAACAGATTTGCATTTCAAGGATACACTGTAAAAATTATTTTGTGGGTTAGTAAATACAAACTATGGAAATCTGTTCCATTTTAATCAGTAATAACAGTTTCCAGTGAAATCTAGTATCATTGGATAAATTCTACCTATTTATAAACAGTCACAATTTTTGGAACAGACTACCTGGGACAGTTTTGATGTGTTTTACAGTGTTTTTTTCCTTTTGATCACAGGAAGCGCTGAAGGTATGATGGATACCCGTAAACAGAAAATAGACAAAAACAAGTATTCAGTGAATGCCTAATCTCACCCATAATTTGTGGCAATCTCAAGTTTCTATGACAACCCATTCTTGAATTACAACCAATAATGTGATTTTGACATTTTTGCTAAATACAACCTTGACCTTTGACCTTTTCTCAAATGAATCATTGCATCTGATGTGCATTAGCTATATGTATGTACATGCTTATGTAATTTCATGGTTGATATCTCAAGTATTCATTAAGTTATAGCATGATATGTCTCTGCAGACACACACACACACACAGACAGACACTGCTTACAATTAATAAAGAGAAGAGAAGAGAAGAGATGGTACGGTACGGTACGGTACGGTACGGTACGGTACGGTACAGTAAGGTAAGGTAAGGTAAGGTAAGGTAAGGTAAGGTAAGGTAAGGTAAGATCAGATCAGATAGACTTTATTGATCCCACATTGGGGAAATTCACATGTCACAGTAGGCAGTGATATACTGCAATAGGGGGACAGCAAAAGAAGAACATATTGATAATAAATAATACATGTAATAAAACACAGATATAGAGAAAAAAAAAGACTACATGCTATGTATACTATACAGAATATACCGGAGTGAAAAATATATACAGAAAGGATAAAAGTATGTGAACAAGTATTCAGAGAATGCCTAATCTCACCCCTATTTTGTGCCAATCTCAAGTTTCTATGACAACCCGTTCTTGAATTAGAGCCAATAATGTGATTTTGACCTTTCTGCTAAATGCCACTGTGACCTTTGAACTTTTGCAAATTTCTAATTTTGTTTTATATATATATATATATATATATATATATGCATCACTGTGTGTAATATTATGATAATATATCCAATTATTGATTAATTTAAAGCGTGATATGTCTATGCTTGACACACAGTGTTACAGAAGTAAATTTTGCAACGTATCACCTTTGACCTACAGAGATCTCAAAAACAATTGGTTGTAAGTGATAACACGAATTATGAGAATTGTAGAAATCTTCATTCTGCATAGTTTGGTACCAATCTGAAAGTTATGTGACCCTCCGTTCTTGAGTCATAACCAATAATGTTATTTTGACCTTTCTGTTAAACACAATCTTGACCTTTGACCTGTGTGTGTGTGTGTGTGTGTGTGTGTGTGTGTGTGTGTGTGTGTGTGTGTGTGTGTGTGCGTGCGTGTGTGTTAAATGAACAAGACGCGGACCCCCCAGTGTACAAAATAAAATATATGTTGTTTTTAACCAACAGCTCTAGTCAGTGGATAAACTAGATAATTGCAGTTTTGTGGTTGCAAAGTCGTTTTCAGCCACGCGAGGGCGATGTTTAACCAAGTATGAGTCTGCCGAACAGTTCCGAAATGAAACGAAGAAAATCGAACAAACCCCGGAAGCTTGATCGTTAGTGGCCACTGTCATCTCGTTGTTAAAGCAATGTTATACATCTGATGTGGGTACGGGTGTGTTTAGCCCATTTGAGACGTTAAAATGCAATAAAAATGCGTTGCATGAACGACAAATAAGGATTTTTAAGGTATGTAATTGAGCCTCTGCTCGTATGGCTCTTCTTTTACGATCGACGCTCGCATAGATTACTAGCCGTTAGCTTCAGTGAGGCTAGTTAGCAAGCGAGATTTACCAGCCAGTTCGGTAGCATGTGATTTGCAAGGCTAGCACGATATGCCCGGTGTCTGTTGTTAGTTGACAGTTTTAGTCACGACCTTTACAGTTACCATCGAGCAACGAGGAAGCTCTGGATCAGCGCTTTCGTCTTTTTTTCGATGGATGTGATAGGCAGGTTGGACAGCGGTTAATATTGGTTAACGGTGATATGTTCATTTATAGGCTAAGCGATGTGCGGAGGTACTCAAATCTGAGTCACACAGCTCGCAAAAATAATCTTTTGGAAGCAGTTTGGTTTGGATTCAAGCGGGAACAGCCGTCTTAAATCGAGATATATCAATGGACTAGTCTGTAACACATACACTAGCTTCAGACAGAGCTGTATTTTCGCTTTATGAAGGACGAAAACTATCAAGGTGCTCAATAGTGTTTGTCTGATTTCTTACATTTGGACAAAAATAACTCAACTACATGGATTTACTCTAAAACACGGAACCGATTTCTTATCAAAGGTTGAGGTCGATAGGACAATATCTGCACAGACTATCAGGATCAATTCCTTGTCACCACATTGCTATGAATAGACGTATGATGGGTGTTTCCTCTGAGTAAAATAGGAACACTTACAAAATGTTGACTTTTTTGTGATTATTGGAACTTTAGAACATACATTATACAAACTTTTAAAGACCCCCCCTCTCAAAAAGAACATATTTAATAATAATTACGAACATAGATGGAGCATGTAAAGTAATACTATAAAAACAGAACCAAATGAAAAAAGGAGCTGTAAAGCAAGTATATTAAAAAAAATAATGGAGTAACTTAATAAGGTCAAAACAAGATATCGCTTAATTTCACCGTGTAATTTTTTTGGCTGGTTTTTGTGAGTTAGTTTTATTAAGTGAAAAGAACAGTTAAAAGTAATTTATAAAGCAATTAAAGGAGGGCTTACTACAGTGGATATGGTATTTACACAAAATAATAATTTGATTAATAAGATCAGATACAAATTTATTTAAATTTTCCTTAAAATAAAGAATATCACCAATGTTGAGCAATTTTAAGAGATATCCAGTTTTTAATATCAAATCAAAATTTTGGAGTAACTGGACAAAACAAACAGATGTTCCAAAGTTTCCTCAGAATTGTCACAAAATGAGCAAGCAACTACTTCAAATTTCAAACTTTTTTTTTGAGAAACTCTGCAACTGTGTAGATATTATGAATCATTTTGAAATGACTTTTCTTTAACTTTTGGAGAAATGGGCCATTTAATAAATTGTGAGTTAGTGACATGGATTCAGGAATCTACAAAATTGTAGACCCCACACCGACTCATGTAGATGGAGAGGCGACATCAGTGTTCAAATTTTTTACAAGACAGGGTAAAGTGTCAAGGTAACTTTATCCACACAGCTGCCAATTTATTACACACATAATAAACCTGCGCTAAATATTACATTTATGGACTCCGTTATATGTGGGTTCAAGCTGTTGTGCAGAGATGGTAAGGTCAATTTGGCACCTGTACTTTGTGGTTGTGTAGAAATGTATCTGGAGACGTATGTTGTCCACATCCAATGACTTTTCTTTTCCCCCAGTTGAGCAATAATTGAATCTGCATCACTGTGGAATTATTAAACGACTGCTTTGAAGTCCTAACAGGATCTAACTAAATTAACAACTATTTGTATGTGTATAACAACTTTTAAATGCTTGTTTATGTCTGGTTTTTTTTACAGGTGACATTACATCTGCCAGTCTACAACAGGACTTTATCATAGATGCAGGTCCAGGAGGTACACACCACAGTATGTTACTCTAAAGACCAAACATATTAGGTATGTTGCTCCATATTGTTTTTCAATTTGCATGCTCCATGCTGTTCAGAGCACTGTGTGCAACAAGGGCAAACAAAATAAAGCTATTAGGCTTGCATTATCTTTTCATCTCTTGTGCTAAAGCAGTGAGAGCTGTATTGTTTATGCTGCTTCAAAAGACAGTGTTTGCTTTTAAAGTCGTTTTCTGCCTGGTTGAATGTCTTGTTTGAAGAGAAACCTGTGGCCAAAGTGAATATATTATTTCAACAGAAACAATAATGTAGGCTGTGTTAAGCCATCATCAATCACTGAAAATACACCCATACACTAGTGAGGTAGGGTTGGAGAACTTGGAAAACTATTACTGCAGCTATATATTGAAAGTATACACACCCACGCCTCTTTGCCAGCCCACCCCTCGAAACCACGCCTTTAAAAATACATGAACATGCATGCTGTCTGGAGCGATCACAGAGGTTCACAAGCATTCAACGTCGATTATCATTCTAAATAACAAAACAATAAGCAACATTTATCAGTTTGTGTCACATGAAACTTAGCTAACAAAAAGTTTAGAAGCATGAAATAAACACCATGGGAAAACTAAGGGATAAGGACAATAGTTTATGGTGTTACACCAGCAGTTTACACCCAGTGTTGGTAACTTAGCAAAACCGGCTGGAACATTATGTTTGGTCAATATCTGCAATTTTCTCACTGATGGGCTGAATACCATACCTATAAGCTTTTAGTATGTCCAAATATTATAGAATTATAACGGTATCCTCTTACCTATGGAGTAGAAACATGGTCACCTTAGCATGGGTTTGGAGCCCCTTTGCCTTTTTCAGTTGACGCCAGCACTGGAAAGGCGTAGTGATGACCACCTTTGTCCTGTTCTGTTCTTCGCTCGGCTTCCTCATGGCCATAGCTTTTTAAAACACAGTTTTCACTTTAGTTTTACTGCTGGTTATCGTCTTTCCCACCATAGCTATTTGTGGACGCGCGGAAGGGGTGGGGGGGTGTACTGATATTTGACGGACATATCAGCAAATCAGTCATTGTAAAAATGATCATTACAATGATTGGCCAGAGTTTTCCTCTGGTTCCACCCTCTAAAACATTTGGAGGTGTTTTGCAGACATTCTATTTCAGTGCATGAAATGGGATCTCCCACCCCACCTTTAAGTGTGGTGAACATAGAATTTATCAACCAAAAGAAAAAGTAATTGTGCTGCACACTTTGTTAGACACTCGGTTGTTTGACAGTTTCAATGACTTAAACTTGTAGTGCATGAGTTTTGGATTAGAGTTGCACTATATATTGTTCGAGCATCATCATCGCAGTGTACATGTGCGCTCAACATTTTCTCATCTAATTTCAAGGGTACCTGACACGCACTGCACACACTACAATCATTCTGAAGCAGTTTGGAATGAGTCACTGGGAACAAGACTGAAAAAAAGAGCAACAAACAAGTGAAAATTACCCAAAACCAAAGCTTGATACCAGAAAGAAATGCAACATCATTTATGTGGAAATATTTTGGCTACAAGAAGGATGATACTGGAACGTATGTTATGTGTTGACCACTAATCTGTTTGACCATTTGTGTCGGCACCACACAGCTGTTATTTACTTTACTCGCAGCGTTAAAAAGCATTGCAATGTAATTTTTTTCTGATATCGTAGAGCCTTATTTGGAATATCATATACAATTGTAGGACACAATTAAGTTGTACCGCATGGATTCCATCATGTTTAGCCGTTGCATTCTCGTGTGAGATGGTTTTACTTTTGTTTTTTCTCTACAGGATTTACATCAAGTGGGGGAAATAATTATATTGATGGATGGATGCACTTTATCCATCCCAAGTTGGGAAATGTAGTTGTTGCAGCAGTACAGGCATTAGCAGCTGTGATTGTGTAGTATCAGAACAAGGAACATTATAAAATGTTAAAAATACCTACAAGAATGAAATACAGAGGTATTTGACGATACAAAATACAATGTAAAGTGGGAATAATAATATGGAACAGTATAATAATCAGTAGTAGCGCATTTGTGGAAAATGTACCAGTGGAACATTATCTGTTCCACTTAGTTACCTACAAGTTCAGCAGTTAACTAATTGATTAATGTTATCAATGAGAATATGAAGAGTTCAACTGTGCAGATTGAACTACTTTGTGCAAACATTTGCCAGTTACTACAGTTGATCATATAGTTATCTCAGACACAACGGTGATGAGTTAAACAGCCTTATATCTGATCCCCTGCTTATTTTGCAAGTTTGCCCCCTCACAAAGAAATGGATGTCTATAATTTTTAGGCTTTTGCTGTTGTTCATGGCGTGGTCCCATGTCGCTTCTAGCTATTTGTGCAGCATTTCCTGTGTACATACACAGTGAGCCATTGTCTAATGACATGCAAGTGTGCCTGGATGCCTAACCTTAACCCTATAACACTTAACTCCAAATCCTACCAAATTTTAGTGTGAAAGAATGCCGGTGCAGTGGCGTACTGTGCATGTATACCAGAACTAGTACAGACGACAAGTAGCTGTGCGACAGTATTCACGGGTCTGGATGTAGACACTTCGAAATTTTTGTGGTAGGCTTATTTTAATAAAAAGAGACAGAATATCAACAGAAAAGTCAAGAAAAACACAATATGCAACAGTTAGAAATTAATGTACGTTTGATTAAGGGAAATATATACTTGATCCTCAAGCAAAAATGACTTGGTACTTCGTGGAGAAACCCTTGTTGGCAAGCCCAGGGGTCAGACATTTCTTATAGTTGATCACCAGGTTTGCACACATCTCAGGAGGGATTTTGGTCCATTCTTCTTTACAGATCCTCTCCAAATCCTTAAGGTTATCAAGCTGTTGCTTGGCAACTTGATGTTTCACATTTTCTATAGGATTTAGGTCTGAAGAATGGTTAGGCCACTCCATGACCTTAATGTCCTTCTTTTTTAACCACTCCTTTGTTTCCTAGACCATATGTTTTAGGTCATTATCATGCTGGTAGATCCATCCACGACCCATTTTCAATGTTCTTGCTGAGGAAAGGATGTTCTCCTCCAAGACTCTACGATACATAGCCCCGTTCATTGGCTCTCCAATGCATGAAGTTTTTTTTGTACTTTTGGCTGAGAAACATCCCTAAATCATGATGTTACTGCCTCAATGTTTGACAGTGGGGATGGTTTTCCTGGGGTCAGAATCAGCCTTTTTCTGCCTCTAAGCAGAGAGATTCATGTTGATGTCAAAGAGCTGAATTTTGGTCTCACCACAGCATATTCTCCCATGTCTGGATCTGAATCATCCAAGTGTTCATTGGAGAACTTCAGACGGACCTGTACATGTGCCTTTTTTCAGCTGTAGGACTTTGTGTGGGACCAGGATCTTAGTCAATTATGGTGAAGTGTGTTACCAGTGGTTTTCTTGGTAGCTGTGGTCCCCAGCTTCTTGGAGATAATTTAGATCAATCTTTATTGACATTGTGACACGTACAACGAAATTTAAAAGTGCCAACGAATCATAAAAACAATCATAAAATCTAAAAGAGCTAACATGACTAAAACAAAAAAACCTAAAAGAGCTAAAAGACACATGCATAGCCTGCTTTTTGTTACGCACAGACCCCTATTTGCACAAGACCCATATTGCACTTACGTAGCAGCATTTAGAGTGACTACCGCAGTGGGATAGAAGCTACCCCTGAGTCTGCTGGTCCTTGACTTTATTGATCTGTACCGTCTACCTGACAGCAACAGTTCAAACAGGGAGTGTCCAGGGTGGGAAGGATCCCTTATAATGTTCTGTGATTATTTTTTGGATAAGCGGGATCTATACAGCTCATCCAGGGGAGGAAGCGGGCAGTCAAATATCTTTTGTGTGGTGCTTATGACCCTCTGTTCTGCTGTGCAACTGTTGCACCACACACATATGCAGTACGTCAGTATGCTCTCAATGGAGCATACTGATCATTGACAGGATCATTTATACAACCTCCTCCCATATAGCCCTAACCCAGACATTTGCCGTCGTTTATACATAGTTCTTTTCTCTGAAAATGCATCTGAAGTGAAAGAGTGTTGAAAAGTCTGTTTTGTATTTGCGTATAAAGACATCAAAATGGAGTTTTCGGCTAATTTGGTGCCACAGAGAGCAGCATCATACATCTGGCAATCATGGATATAGCTGCATTTATTTATTTAAGAGTTATATTCCGGTTGCTTGGGATATGTGCCCCTTAGCATGTGGAACTTCATTAGCCTCTGTTGGATACTTCTCCAGTACAATAGTAATCTTCAAAATTATATAGCGCCTTTTTGAACACTCGAAGATGCTTTACATAACAAACAAACAAACAATGTATTGTTAAAAAAAAAGACCTAAGTGAAATCTAGTTTGAAAAGATGGGTTTTAAGAAGGGATTTGAATGTGGGGAGTGAGTTCGTGTTCCTGATGGGTAGTGGGAGTGAGTTCCGGAGTTGGGGGGGGCAGCGGCTGCAAAGGTTCAGTCATAATACAGCATTAATATGTCCCCATATTTAATTTTGACGATTTCCCAGTCAATATTGTGGCTCTTCGTTGCTGACTTTGTAGTCTGGAGCTACTTTCAGAAGTAGCTCAGCTTCGTTGTCATTCCAAACAAATGGCTTTGCAATGCTTTGCTTTCTTCTGTTGAATGGAAAGGAAAGTAGGAGTAACAGTGATTCTCGATGAGGCTTCTGATTGGTGGAGACGCTCACATGTCTAACACTGCCACCGACGGGCTTGGCGTGATTTAGCAGCTCTTGACAACATATTTATACCAATCAATTTAAACGTAAATGAAAAAAAAAAACATTGTTGTGTGCATCAAGTTTTGTTTTTTTTAAACAAAGCTTAAAAAATATGTGTTTTAAAAATACCCGGGTTTGTGTAAACAGGCCCATAGTCTTGGGCTGATACCTCACCTTTCTGATGATCATCCTTACCCCATGAGATGAAATCTCGCATGAAGCTCCAGAGCGAAGATGGTTGATGTTTATTTTGTATTTCTCCCTTTTTCTAATAATTGCACCAACAGCAGTCTCTTTCTCACTAGAGCTCTTGCTAATGGCCTTCTAACCCATTCCAGCCTTGTGCAGGTCTACAGTCTTGTCTCTGATACCCTTTGATAGCTCTTTGATCTTGCCCGTGGTGGTGGAGAGGTTTGAATGTCAGAGACTGTTTCTGTGACATGTGTCTCTTCTAACGAGTTGAGAGTCCCAGCGCTTTCTTGAAGCGACAGCACTAATTTGTGTGCCCCATGGACATTTAAGTGGCCTGTGGGGATCAGAATTATTGCAGGTTGGTAGAGGATGGAATAATTACTCCCGATCTTCTAAAACTGAGCTAGACTGATTTTTACTCCAGAAGAACTACTTTTGTGATGACTGTGTGACACTCTGGCCGTTTACATCAGAGAGCTGAGATGAAGAAGATGGATAAAAGCTCAGGGAGTCTTGTGCTGTGCCCTCTGACTGGGGAGGGCAGACAGCTGGACAAACAGCTGGTGTGGTTTTAACAGACATCCCTTTTATTGATCAGACAAATCAATACGTGTTAAACTGACCAAGAGCATTTGCTGCCCTTTAAAGGTCATTTTGTTAAATTTAACTCTGCAATGAAGCTTCATCAGGTGACACAAACATAAATTGACTCTTTTCTAGCAGATGATGAAATGGTACAATATCAATGCACAGTTTAATAAAAAATAGATATTTTTTTCTTCTAGTTCCTTATCTCCTCCAGCTGCATATTTGGAAGTAGTCGGACTCCAGTCTTTGATGACTTGTTGATAAAGGATTTCCTAAATCTCCAAATCAAAGATATTCCAGAGGTTTCTGGGGGACATTTGACTGTGGTGGGTCATTAGCCTCGCACAACATTGGTTGGGTGAGTTTATTGTAACCATTTTGTGTGTGTGTGTCCCCGCAGAGACATGCCATGCTATAACTTAATGAATACTTGAGATATCACCATGAAATTACATGAGCATATACAGATATGCTCATGTAATGGATCATTGCATCAAATGCAATGATCCATTTCAGTAAAGGTCAAAGTCACAATTACCTGAAAGGTCAAAATCACATTATCGGTTACAACTCGCGAGAACGGAGGGTCACAGTACTTTCAATTAGTACTAAACGATGCAGAATGGAGATTTGGTTCATATAGTCTTCAAACTCCACTAACACTGGCCACGCAAAATTCCTATATGGCAACCACAGAATCCAAGATGTCCACCCAAAAATGTGTTCTTCCCTTGATAACTCGAAATGCATTGATTTTTAGCCCCATAAATGTATTGCAGTATTGTGGATATTTTTCGGTACCAAATACATGTCTGTATCTAATATGGTTCTTCAGATACAACATGTTGATACTTGTACAGACTCAGAGTGAAAAATTTATAACCTTGATTAAGTGAATATGGTTACTGTATGTGAAAATTTTATTTTTATAACCTGTTATTTCCAGTAGTTATGACATAAAATTCTAAAACCACGATGGAATTTCATAGAAACTTATTCACTTAACGACAATCAATGTTACACATTTCTAGCTCCCCTGAGTCTGTCCAAGTATCAACAAGCTGTGTCTGAAGAAATATAACAGAGACACATGTATTTGGTACCAAAATATCCACAATACCCAACTTTATATTCTAACTGCAATACATTCATGGGGCTGTAAATCAATGCATTTCATTTCATTGGGGGCAGACATTTTGAATTTTGGGGCCGTCATCTTGGAATTTTGTGTGGCCAGCGTTATTTTTGAAAACAGTGGAGTTGGATGCTTGTATGACAAAGTGAATGATTCTGGCTGTATATGCAGTTATCCACTCCACTATTAACGTACAGCATCTAAACCAGGGGTCAACATCCTTTAACACCCAAAGAGCCGTTTGAACCCAGTTTCCACAGAAACGGAAACAGTGGTAGCCTCTCATCATCTTTAAAAAAATATTTTGTTAGCATGTTAACCCAGTAGAAACTGCATGCAATTTGAATAATAAAAAATGTAATACTGATAAACACAAACAAATAAATAAAATGTTACTTTTACTCTACTCTAGTTGCTTTTAAACCTTGTTTTTCATCACATTTAATTCATTTTGCAAATTCACTTTTTGATGCAAAGCCAATGATCCGCCTCTTTATAATAGTGTTTGTGCAGTTTAGACTCCATGAAGTCACCTGGATTTAAAGTGCTGCTCAACCAGATTAAATATACTGCATAACCAGCCTCGTACCTGCTTCTCAGTCGAATACGTAAAGAATGTCAAAGCTGAATTCCTGTGTTTGCTGCAGGAGCAAGGCATCGCTCTTTTTTTTTTTTGTTTTTAAATAAGTCTCCAAGGCCTGAACTGGCAGCCGGGTTTTACAGGCTGTCAGGATGATGTCTTCATCAGCTGGAGGGTTCAACTCAACAGTAGGCATTTTAGTTTTGTAAGCAGTTTTAGTGACACCCGCCGATTCAGATGTTTTATTTGGAAGTGAAAACAAACAGAGGTATGTTTAAGAGGATGCCTGGTTTGGCTCGTCAGCTGAGGACTGACTGCTGTCCACCGCCCTCCTCAGTGGAAGTGTCTAATATGATTTAAACGCCCAAGAAAAGGAAGTAACTATTGGCTTGAGGCGTTACACAAGAGTCTTATCAAATCACTCAGAATCAACACAAGTTTCTGTGCCTAATACCTTCCATCAAGTTAGAGTCTCAGTAGGGACTCAACTGGGCCAGTAGACGGTTTCAACTGGGCCAGTAGACTTGGACTAGGGCTAGTTCTTTTGGTTCTATACCTGAATTTGGTTTTAGGAATGTGGAGCTTGTGGTTGACGGTAAAAAGAAGATAGATGTCACAATGGATTTCATAATAATCCAGTTGTGCAACTTTTTTTTTTTTTTTTTTTTATAATTCAGATTTGTATCCAGAACTGTCAAGGCATAACCCATAGAAACATAGTTTTGTATATATTTATATAAAAAAACAAACAAAAATAAAAGTATAAATTTTGCTCACTGAGAGGTAGGTAAAGAGAGAAAAAAAAAACATAGCATATAAAGAAATCAGGAAAGAATAATGCTATTAACTGGCTTGTACAGATGTTCACCCTCCCTTCTAACTATAAAAGCATGTCTGATTGTATAAAATATACACACACACACATATATATAGATATACACATACACACATATTTACATACATACCAGTGATGTGCGGGTCGACGTATAAATGGCCCACAGCCAGTGGAGGTTTGTCACCTCCACTGGCTGCATACTGCATTCACAGAAAACAAGAGAAATGAGGGACCCAGAAAAAGCCGGACCGTCTGACATCAGAGGGACTTTAGCGTCACCCACGTGGGGTTAAACCCCTCCCCCATTGCAGCGAATCTGAAGTAGAATTAGCATTAGCATCTACAAGAGAAGACGGCGCCACAGTATCTGCTGCACAAACTTGAAAAAAAATGGTGGATCAAACTGGTTCATGTGCTCTGTGGAAATAAAGCTTCGTTCCTGCACGTTTTCAGAACAACCAACTGCACGAAACCTAGCTGGATGTTACTCTGGTAAACACACATAGAGAGCGAGAGGAGGTGGGGGGGTGTTCCTTCACACATTTTGAGACAATCAGAGATGCCTCATCACCGTGTATGAGAAAGTACCGGTCAACTCTGTTGTTCCACCTCAAGTCATTTTTCTACCCTGCAAAAACAGCTGGAAACAAAGCAATCCAGATGTTTATTTAAATAGAACCAACACACGTATTCAATAACGATGGAGAACAACAATATTAATGAAACAACCATGGAATGACACCTTTAAAATTTTCACCCAATGTGTCCCAAACCTTACTTTTTTGTTTGTTTTTGTTTCCCGAGCTTCCACTCTCCCAACTTTATTTTCTCTCTTGCTCCCTCCATACTATAGGATACTTCTGATCTTGTACGTCACCTTCACGGAAATTCAGTTAATAAAGTGTATGTATTAATAATACAAAATTGTACCTAATATTTAATTTACAATGATTTACCAGGTTATTTCAATGTTCTCAAATGACAAAAGACCCGACCGACCGCAACCCCAAAGCATTACAGAAAAATTTCAATGACCCGCAACTGTGGGTGACCGCGGGTGTCCACAGGCGCCCGTTCACTTCAGGTCAGCCCATGCGTCACTGATACATACAAACATACATATATGCATGCATACATTTACACATATTCTCTTTTTCTATAGTGCAATCATTTTATTTATATCAAACCTGTGTAATTTTAACCTGTGCAATTTCATTATCATCACACTGATTTTTACTGCAGAATTTTTTAATTTAAGCCTGTGTAAATTAATCATGCAATATTGATGCAATATTCAGTCTACCATTGTATGCTGTGATGTTTTACTGTGCAATATTTTATCTTTTTTATATTTATGCAAATACAGAAGTGTCCATGTCAAATTTCATTGTGAAACCAATGACGATAAAGGCTATTTTATTCTACACACATTAGCCTTTATAATCCAAATGTAAATCAATTCAATAAATATATTTTAAAACAAAAAACGAAAATAGATAAACATTGATTAAAATAAATTTAGGGAAAAAAGTTTATAGATTGAGATAAAACTAAATAAATAAATTTTTAAGGAGCCTCACCTTGATCATATGCTTAAATATTTGGATACTTCAGTAACAAAAATAAACTATGAACAGCATAGTGCAATGTTTTTAAAGGCTACCCTGTGTAAAAAATTATGTCAGACAGGAATCTCGCATCACAATTTTTTATATGCTAGTAATGTGTTTTTCTAGGTTTATTTCCTCAGTTAGTCTGCTGTCAGAAGGTAACTGGGTCTACAGATTATTAATAGACTTTTTCCTCATGCACATTTACCTCAGATCAGGATCACTTTCCTAAATGGACCAAAGCCACCATTGATTTACCTTGAAGCTCAGGACTTATTTGCTCAGGTCGGACCTGTTTTTTTTTCTCGTGACCTTGACTTGAATACAAAGAAGGAAATCTCCAGTGGCTCATGTCTCCTGTAATAACAGCCCCGTGGTTCAAAGGGCACTGGGAACCCGTGTTTCATTACACCACTAGTGGCAGTATGCGAGAATGGGGACGAGTCTGAAGTCTGTCCAACACCTGAGCCAAAGTTACTGGATGGATTATTATGGTTATATACAGGAAACAAATCTGAATTGCATGTCCAATAATTGGTTCAAACAATCATATCTGTAGAAGGAGAATACTGCAGACTGTCACTGCTGCTCAGCTCATAGTCATGATGCGCAGGTGTGCTTTTTTTTTTATGTCTTGTACTAATGCTGAGCAATCCGTGTATCATTCGTTTTTCAAACGAAAAAAAAACACAAAAAAAACCAGGCAAAAAACCAGGCAGTCAGAGATGGCAGACCTCTTCCAAGGCTTTATAGGGTGTCGTATGACAACAAAACGTGACGTGATCGAGCCATAGGAGTTGAGTCATCTGATGTCCGAAGGTGACACGGTGTGAATGCAAAAAACAGCAAGATTCTATCATGTCTGAATCCCTGAGATATTACCACTGATATGTTTTAGCTGTTGACCTTTAGTGTGACCTTGACCTTTGACCTTCATTGCTCAAAATCTAATGGGTTCTTCCTTGACCCATTATCTATCCTTCCTGAAAGTTTCATCAAAATCTGTTCAGATTTTTTGCGTAATCCTGCTGATAGACAGACAAACAAACAAATGGACCTGAATTTAATACCTCCTTGGCCGAGGTAATATGACAACGAAAAAAACAACTCTTTTCTTCCTTATTTGTTTCCTAAACCAAAACGAAAAAACGGATAGTGATGCATTTTTTTCAGTTTTCTTTTTGGTGTTTAAATGAGTAACCGAAAAAACAGATAATGGCTGATGTCTGTTTTATCCAATTTTGACCTGAAGCAAATTGAGTAAACTGGAAATGAATGTTAACAACCGAAAGACACAAGGCCACCGGCATTGAAGATCATTATGGTATGATAGGACACCAATTTTCTCCATGGTCATGTCTTCAGGTCTTAGGGTGACCCTCTTAGTTTCCCCAAATAGGACGTAGGTTTCCGTCTTTGTCATTGCGGGTCAAAGGTCATTTCCAGTTTACTCAATTTGCTTCAGGTTAAAATTGGATAAAAAGGAAAATGTATTATTATCCATTTTCCATTGTTTTCATTATTCATTTAAACACAAAAAGGAAAACTGGAAAACCACATTATCGGTTTTTTCATTTTGGTTTTGGAAACAATGAAGGAACAAGTTGTTTTTTCGTTGTCTATGTTTTCATTGCTGATACAGACCATTGACTATAAAGAGATTAAAAACCAAATGTCACAATCTTTAAAAAAAAAAAAAAAAAAGTTAAACATGCTATTATGAACAAATCTAGTTCTCTATGATCTCTGGTTTTGCTTTTTTGTTGCCGAAACCTTTTGAATTCATATTTGTTGTGTGTTTTGTTTTCTTGTTTGTTTGTTACTTTTTTGACCTAAAAAAAATAATTTAGACGCTGACCTCCATAAACATTTCTTAAATTTAAAATTGTAGTAATGTATAGGATAGGCACTTAGAAACTTTTAGCTTCAGCCTTTGTCTTTGATCAACTTCAGAAATGCCAATGTTAGCATATGTGCGGAGTCGTGGCAGTGTAAACAAATGACACTTCACTGCAGATTTTATTTCTAGAACTAATTTATTAGACTTTTAACAACCAAATGGTATAATGAAAACAAACAAAAATGAATTCAAACTAAATGTTACTAATACTAATAATAATAATAATACAAAGTTCTGAGGCTCTTTGGTCAAATTCTGCCAGGCCTCACCTATTGATACTGAGCAGCATCCAGAACATTCCTATAGGGATAGGGTAACATTGAATTAAATTTATTTAAAATAAATATTGGCATGTAGCTATATTATGCAAAGTAATGAGGGAAAAAAGTTCAACACTCACCATTATCTGTATGGTGAATGAAATCTGCTGGGGTTTTTTCCACCCATTTAGTCCCAGCCTGTGTTTGGCCTTTCACCTCTTCTTCAATCACTCCTCCTCCTAACGTAACTTGTCTTATATGATAACACAAAACATTAACATTCGATAATATAAATTCACGTTTGAATACGAATGTGAACATAAATTATGATAATCTATGACTTAGTAAAAGGTTAATGATACCTGTCTAGGCTCACCATCATCAATGTTTTCTCTTTTTTGAGAAATACTTCCATAAACTCATCTGGAGTCTACATTATCTGATGTAGATATTAGCTTAATGCTATATTATAAATTAGCTCAGTTGGCACCATACACAATCAAATTAAGCTGTTATGTTACGTAACGTTAGCTGACTATCAATATTTGGCGCGTATCTATTTAACTTTTAAAACTGATGAGTTTTCTCAAACTAGCGTATTAAGTACCTTTTTCGTTGCCCGAATTGCAAAGATACACTCTTTCCTCTGACTGTCTGATCAGCTGATCTGTCACTTCCAAGATGCCAAGATTTGATTCAAGATATTTATCTGCAGTCCGGGCTACTTTTGTTTTTGACGCAGTGATGTATTTGCAACAAACATAAAATTTATAGAAATTTGAAGAATTGGTGGGGGAGAATTAGTAGCGGTGGCCTGCCACTACTAAATGAATGTAGCGGAAAGACTCCTGTCTGTCTGTCAGCACGATTACGCAAAATGTTCTGAATGGATTTTGATTAAACTTTCAGGAATGATAGATAATGTGTCAAGAAGAGAACCCATTGGATTTTGAGCAATAAAGGTCAAGGTCACACTAAAGGTCAACAGCTAAAACACATCAGTGGTAATATCTCAGGAATCAGACAAGATAGTTTGGCATTCACTTTGTCTCACCTTCAGACATTAGATGGGTCAACACCTATGGCTGTATCACGTCATGTTTTGATGTCCTATGACGCCGTATCAAGCCTTGGCGGAGGTCTGCTGTCTCTGACTGCCTTGTTGCTTTTATTTTCTTCCACACATATTTTTTTATATCACAATTTTCGTCACATGATTTTATAATGTTCATAGCACCCATATAAGAACACAATATTAATCAATTATACACTTCACCTTATAATTAGTTTTTTTAATTATATACCATCATGCTTCTTCTTTGACTATCTTGAGTACCTTTGAATTATTAAACTTTTGCTTCGTGAACTAGAGATTGTCCTAGTAGAATTGGCAATATTCCTAGTAGAAATTGTGATTGGAATCTCTACTAGGAGAATTGGCAATTCTACTGAATTACCATCTCTACTGTGACAAATACAATTTTATAGTGTGGCAAGTGGGGAGAATTAAAGACATGTAATCCCTAAACCATGGATGACAATATAAAAGTGCAAGTACAATTCTCATCCCACCAGTAGCAATGAAAAAAAAACAACAAAAAAAGATAGCACGAATAATTAAATGAATAAATGTATGTTCAACTCTTCCTTCTCTTCTCCTCAGGGCAGGATGCAGTCTTCAAATCATCGACTGCGAGACATGGAGCAGCACCACCCGCTGCTGTCAGCCAGTGGAGATGTTGAGGCGGGAAGTCTGGGAGCCGGAGTGATGGTTGGTGGCCCCCACAGTGGACACACTGTGGGGAACCGCACACTGTGGTTCATCCAGGACAGCTGTGGAATGGTGTGCGCAACTATGACCTGGTTCCTGGTTCTGTACGCTGAATTTGTGGTGAATTTTGTCATGTTGCTGCCTGCCAAAAACTTCTGGTACTCCCTTCTGAATGGGGCCACGTTCAACTCCCTGGCTGTGCTTGCATTGGCTTCACATATGCGCACCATGTTGACTGACCCGGTAAGGATGCAAGAGCAGTGTATATGATAAAGATGAAGATGGTGGAGGAACAGAGATTCAAACCATGAATTTAAAGGGATTATGCGAAGTAAAAATAAGTTTAGCTCATTTTTAGATGACTGAGAGTACAGGCATATAGTTGCCATCAAAATCACACCATTTCAGTAACTCTGGACACACTATCTGATGACATGAAGACCTCAGGACACGGGTTTGCCTTTAGGGACCTTCTACTTACTACCACGTAAGTGTGATGTTGTTTAGAACTTTAGAAGAGGTCTAAACATAGTGTTTTGTTTTGGCAAAAAAGACCTGCCCGAATCACAAACCATGCTAACACAGTTTGGCTCAAAACGGCAAAATGGAAATTTCTCAGTGTATATCCATATGGTGTGATTTTTATGTCAACTATATGTATATGCTCCCAATCATCTAAAAATGAGCTTTTTACTACAGATAATCCCTTTAAGAAATGGGACAGAAATGGTGCTTCCTGCACTGTTGAGGAATGACTGTCTTTTCTTTAAAAGAGTTGCACTTGTAACTTTCAGATTGTATTAGAGATTTAGCTTCAACAATAATATACCAACAAGAGAACATATGGTATGTCTGTATTTCTCTTTTAAATATGAGCCATTATTTTGGCTTCTACACCTATTTTCTCTTGTAATTTCATTTCAACTATTTCATCCTTACTTTATCTCCTCTGTGTTAAATTCATTCAAACAGTTTCTTCTATTATGGGAATATTTTTAATCCTCATTACAAACTGTATCTGAAACAGAGTAATCTCCCAGAAGCTGAAATTTTGCTGTGCCTTCTCCCACTGAGTATGCAAAAGTTAGTCCCACAGGGATTACTGTGCAGTTTGCTCCTGATCCTTTGTGACTATGGGTTGTTCAATTCAGCCTATTCATACAGCAAGGGGTTGTAGGTCAAATACTGTTAGTGCTGCTGCTGCTGCAATGTTGTCTCATGCTTACTCAGAGAGCCTAAATGTCTAATGACAGATCTGCTGGTGCTAGAGCCTAGCCTCAACAATTGTTCCACTTAAAAGCCCAAAATAGTACACTGACGTTTGTTCAGTGGTGTGTCAAACTGGGGTTTCTTCAGCTTCACACTCCTTAAGTGTTACCATTTGACTTTCAGTAGTAGTTACACCTGACTTTGAGTCATTCAGTTATGTTGTAAGTTGCCAAGATGGGGAATTGTTTGTGTTAAAATGTGCCATGACACATTGCATGACACATTTAGTTTTGTCTGTCTGCTCTTGTCACCAGGGTGCAGTCCCAAAGGGAAATGCAACTAAAGAGTACATGGAGAGCCTGCAGCTGAAGCCTGGTGAAGTGATCTACAAGTGTCCAAAATGCTGCAGCATCAAGCCTGAGAGAGCACATCACTGCAGGTCAGTCAAGGAACATGAAATGATCTGTTCATTTGGCAATTTAATATTCATTTAGCTCTGCATTGTACTTCATACAGCCTAGCTGCACTAGACCCCCTTTAGTGGCAGCAAATCTAATGTGCTACAGTAGTAGTCTAGTTACACTCAATGTAACTTTTGGCTAGATTTCCCTGAAACTGGCCGACCAATCAAGGTGGAGTATAGAGTCAGAGGGCGGGCGTAACAAAGTGACGTTGCGATGATTCGAAGAGAAACAACCGGAAACAACCATAGAAGAAGGACAACAATGCTCGCAGATTTCCTTTAATCAAAGATGAGTGAAGAATGTGAGAAAACGTCGGCAGTCATTAAATTCTTTTTACAGAAGCGACAACAGTCGTTAAGCTCCATAATCCACCATTTGGTTTAGTCATTCCTAACTTTCTCTGCACTCCTCTGTCAACTTCCCGGTGCTCTAACTACAACATCCTAAAGATCACGCTGACTGGCTGTAGTACCATCTTATTGCATACAGAGAGATTTGAAAGATAACATTTTAGCCCCACCTCCCCTGCTTATGAAGCATGGCTAGACCCTGGGTGCGATTTGCTGGGTGGGATAGGGGGGATAAACCCCCCCATCTGGGTTTGGACATCACCATCAGGTTCCTGTGGTCTATGAGTCTTTCTGATGGCGTGAATACAAAATGCCTGAAAGAGGAACTTCACTTGCAGCAAAGTCTGGGCGGAGGAGGGGCTGTAAAGCTTGCATCCAGACCCGCAAGCCACCTTCTCCCCCTGACCCTTCCTAGCCCAC
Organism: Siphamia tubifer; assembly: GCA_020466265.1. Classification (NCBI taxonomy): domain Eukaryota; kingdom Metazoa; phylum Chordata; class Actinopteri; order Kurtiformes; family Apogonidae; genus Siphamia; species Siphamia tubifer. Next base: position 24,606,674 of record CM035785.1, on the reverse strand, counting down.
CTTGAGCCGGTTGCAGCGCACCACCATGGAGAAAATGTTCACGGTAGTCACAAGCCAGAGACAGGGGGAAGTCCCACGAGGGGATCCTCCCAGCACTGAGCGTCAGACCCTGACCCTGGTCACTTTCTTTTCCTTTGCTTAGTAATATGTTTACATTCAGCAGGTTGTCTAGTCTAATTGGTGGTCATAGTCGAGAAAAAAAAAATGGAGGGGGGCACCCCAACCTGACTCCCACTGGCTCGATCCCCAGTACCCCCCACCGAACATGGCCCTTCTGGGGAGGGGTCTCATGCACTCAGTTTTTGCACTCACAGAACTGAGCCCCGGCCACATGAAGCCACATGAACGGTTGATTTGAAATGTTCATTTAGTGATTTGAGCCTCATTTGTTATTCATGTGGGAATGAGGGTCAGAACATCCAATGCAAGCTTTTTACTGTGGGGAAAAAACCCCAACATCAGCCCCCCCCTCCTCTGTTTTTTTTGATAAATCGCACCCTGACTAAACCCATCCATGTAATGAATAGGGATAGTGCGGCTCTGCTATACTTCATACACATTTGCAGAATAATTGCTTAAAACACTAACATGTCCTTATATTCTGTTTGCAGTATTTGTAAAAGATGCATCAGAAAGATGGATCATCACTGTCCCTGGGTCAATAACTGCGTGGGAGAAAAGAATCAGAGATTCTTTGTACTTTTCACTGTAAGTGGGCATAAATTACTTGTCACTACTGGAAAATGTGTAGTTATATGTGGGTGTGTGATGAATGGCATCACAGTTTACCTATCACCTCTGTCTACATACATATAATATACAGAAATGTCACTATTTCACCACAGTGTGAATTCAACATCTATTTTTATTTATGAGTGGCAGTGTTATGGTAACTGTGTCATAACAATTCAAGTATTATGGGTTTGTGTGAGCCTAAAACTGTTGCCAAGATTCCAGTCCCTTGTTCAGAAACCTTCTATTCTTTGCTATTTTATGAAATACTTGCTTAGATGTTATGTAGTCTCATTGCCATCTGTGACTGTGCTGATATGATCAGTACTTTTATGACTTCTTAACATTAACTGGGTCATGTTATGAGATAGAAACGTAAAGCTATCGTATATGTCTGAGACTTTACATGGTCAACTGCCCTGAAAGACTGTGTGATCTTTAGACCTGTTAAAAAAAAGTTTTTGTTATTTTAAAGCCAATTGCTGTGACTCCCATTCTTCAAGCTGTGGAATGGCCAGATATCAAATTATTTTGATTTTGGACCATGGCAAGGCCTGCCTCAACAGCCATGAAGTTTTAATGTTTATTTTTGTCAAAAACACCTGATAGGTTGCCACATTTTGCCTTATAACTTCACTACCATTAGTCATAGGGCATTTTGGGGGGTATCACATGACATTTCCTGTAAGGTGATACCCAATACATTAATAATCCAGATAGGCATACTTGTTTTTAAAGCAAAAATGTGCTAAATTTAGGTGATTTTTGGGGTGTCAGATCAGGCATCACAGTACCTCATACATGAACTGAATCAACTAAATATAAGATAAGATAAGAAAACTTTATTATCCACCATGGTGGAAATTTGCCTTCGGCCTCTCAAGACGTCAATTTACATAAAACACATTTGAACACTCCACAACATACACAGAAAGAAAACAACCGTTGTGCAAACAGGCAAAAAGACGGCAACAGTGGATGTAAATACAGTAGCCCTCTGAAGGGATCACCTTGTACAGTCATATTCTGTTCAGATGGCATTCAGAGCTTGTATGGCATGTGGTATAAAAGATTTTTTATATATATATTGCGGATCGCCCTTGGGACTCTAAATCTTCGACCGGATGGTAGCATTTCAAACTCAGAGTGTAAAGGATGTGACGAGTCCCCAGATATCTGTCTGGCTTTCCTGACTACAGCACACTGAAACACTTCACAAAGTGGTCATTGTGGCTTTCTAACCACCTTCCCTGCAAGCTTTACAATGGAAGAAAGCTTGTTTTTTTGTGTCACAAAAAAATGACAAAGTGAACTTTAAAATAAAATATATTTACAGAAATAGCATTGGAACATTGCACATAACATTTTCTGCACACTCTGAACGCAAAACACTGCTTATTAGGTTGAGCATGAAAGTAATAATATAGAACTGGAGAGTATAGTGCCACTCGGATAACAACAAATCTGGACCAGAGAAGTTGTCTGCCTTAGCTAGTGCAGTACCAGTAAAGTCATACTGAACAAATGATTGTTATTGAAATAACTTACTCACCAGTTCTATGTAGAATATGTTATTACTTTAATGTTTAACCTAATAAATAGCGTTTTGTGTTCAGAGTGTGCAGAAAATGTTCTGTGCAATGTTCCAATACTATTGCTGTAAATATATTTTATTTTAAAGATTACTTCGTCATTATATTTAGTTGATTCAGTTCATGTGTGAGGCACAATGATGTGATGCCTTATTGACACCCCAAAAATCACCTAAAATGTAGCACATGTTTGCTTTAAAACAACTATGCCTGTCTAAATGACTAATGTATTGGGCATCACCTTACAGGAAATTTGGTCACATTTCATGTGGTACCCCATAAAATGCGCTATGGCTACCGATAGTGAAGTTATGAGGCAAAATGAGGCAACATGTCAGGTGTTTTTGACAAAAATACACATTAAAATGTCATGGCTCATGAGGCAGGTCTTCCCATCGTCCAATATCTTAATAATTTGATATCAGGTCATTCCACAACTTGAAGAATTCGAATCACAGCAATTGGGTTTAAAATACCAAAAAAAGACTTTTAGAAAAGGTGTAGTGCTCTTCCATTGACATAGAGAAGTTGAAAATATTTCAACATAGCTGCAGTTTGTTTTAGGATGATGGTATGTGTTAATCGAAGTGATGAAAGCAGATTCCCATTCCGTCTCCATTACTTCTGATGTATCTTCCTCTTTTTCTGTTCTCCCTGCAGATGTACATAGCACTGATTTCTGCACATGCGCTGGGTCTTAGTGGGATGCACTTCTTCACTTGTATTAAAGTCCAGTGGAATGGTACAACACCTCATTTTCATAGTTTCCTCCATTGTTCCCCTTTGGAATTGTTCCTAAGAGAGAGAGAGAATATGCTCATAGAGATGAGATGAGCGACAGAGCAGCAAAATGATATTTATTCTGTTCGCTGCTGTGCACAGGTCATTGGAGCTGAGCAGCAAAGACACCATTGATCTTTTTTTACTCCCTTGTGGTCCCCTCAAAAAGGAATGAACCAGGAAATGAAGATAATATTTCATTCTTTGAAGTGTAGCTTATGTTGCCCTCTGTAGGATGACTCTGACTTTCTAAAGATTTTTTTTCCAACCTGTTTCTCCATATGTAAACTAGTATCCAAGGTCACTGTGTCGAATCATGAATGTCAATTTAAGATAAGATAATCCTTTATTACTCCCACTAGGGTAAATTTGAGGTCGGTGCTCATGTCTATTTGATAATAAGTGTTTGGTGAATTGTGTTTTGGAGTTTATTTACACAACCTTGTCCTATGTTTAAGTCCAGTACAACAGTATGATGTAATATCATTATAATGAGGTGATCCAGCTTATTCACAGAACTACAGTCAGTAACTTTATCTGTAAGATAGTTTAAAGTTGTTGTTGTTTTTTCCCTTTGGCATTGTGCTAAAATACATTTCTAAAGTGAAAAATAACCTGAACTTTCTTTCTGCCGGCATCCAGAGTGCAGTGAATTCTCTCCAGGGGTGTCTGTGCTGCTTCTCATCTTTCTTTGTCTCGAAGCCATCCTCTTCCTCACTTTTACAGCTGTAATGTTTGGTACACAGATCCACTCCATCTGCAATGACGAGACGGTCAGTACACATTCAACGAGCTTTGTTTATGTCCATGTGAACCTGCCATTTTTTTTTACTTTAGTTTATTACGCACTATAAAAGATGACTAATACATAAGCAAGTAAAAAATACCAAAAAAAAATGTTGCAAGAGAAGCCAAAACTTAACATACTTCCATAGATCCTCCTTCCTTCATCAACTTAATTAACACTTGAATAGAATTCTTTATTGTCATTATACAAAAAGTACAACAAAATTGGAACATGCCATCGTCATCAGGTGTCATTCTAAAAAAAAGTGTGTGTGTGTATATATATATATATATATATATATATATATATACACACACTATCTGAAGACCTCAGGACACTTGGGTTTGTCTTCAGGGATCCTCTACTTATTACCACATGATGTTTAGAACTTAAGAAGAGGTCTAAAAATAGTGTTTTGTGTCTGCAGAAAAGACATGCCCTAATCACTTCCATTATAACACAATTTGGCTCAAAATGGCAGAATAGAAATTTCTCAATGTACATCCAAATGGTGTGAATTTGATGTCAACTGTATGTATGTACTCCCAATCATCTAAAAAATGAACTAAACTTATTTTAACTCTTCATAATCCCTTTAGGTAATGACTCTGGTGTGTGGTGGCTGTGGAAATTTGAGTTTAACATGAAGGTGTTAGGTTAAATTTCAGGAAGACGGAAACATTTATCATCTTTTACATCCAAAGACTAATTTGTAGTCAGTTTATGTTATGTTACATGTTTATTAGGGTGTGGGACGAGGGAAAACATTGACTTAGTGGCTTTTGGCTTCTCACACCCACCCATTAATGCTGTATTTAATATTACTTTGAAAATAAATCACTGACAATCAGTTTTTGTTTGAATGTTTTGCAGGAGATTGAGCGTCTTAAAAATGAAAAGCCCACTTGGGAGCGTCGCATGAGATGGGATGGAATGAAAGCTGTGTTTGGTGGTCCGCCATCTCTCCTGTGGTGTAACCCATTCACAGGTCTGCGCCTGCGACGTCTGTTGCTGTTGACCCACAGCCGCCGCAGCGGATCAGAGTTTTCTGTCTGAGGGTGGAGGGGGGTGCAGACGGACGCAGTGAACCACCACATGGTCATCTCTAAGACAAGATCTCTTGTAGATCCTCCTTGACTGAGGCTAAACCGGACCTGTGTCCCTAGAGGTTGTCCTTCATGTGTGGATAACAGGGAGACATGCTACTCCAGCAGGACCCCAGCGCATCATACCCACCACCGAAAGTTTGAATTGTAACTCTCACATGCTGATGTAGACCCAAGGACCTATGGTGAACAACTGGAGTAGTGTTTTTAACAAGAGCAGCTTTTTTGATTTGTTGGTGTATTTTTTTAGATAAAGCATGCAGTATGCAACTCCAGTGAGTCTGTTAATCCTTGTGAGACCGTTCAAGGTGTGCGGTATTACCTTTTACTCATGCGTCTTCAAATACACAACTTCTTCAGCAGTGTTTCTTTGCTGCACACATGAATTTTTTCCCTTTTTTTTTCTTGTTGGGAAGTGGACAGATACAGTATATCATTTCATCAATGACGGATCTAAATGGGGAAATGTTTAAAATTGTTCTGTTGGACCCAGACAAGGGAATCACAGTCAAGGACATGCACTACTTACAGTATAAAGGCACTTGAGAAAGCCTATATCAGGAGAGCAATGGACCTCAGAATTGGAACTGTGCCACCTTGAATTGCATGTATAACAACTCAGTCAGTATCTGGTCTCAGCCTGAGATAACAAACGTGTTACTGTGAACACAGGCCTCATTCTTGTTCTAGAGAACTGGGTGGTTTTTCCTGTCTGTTCGTCTTTTTTTTTTTTTCTTGCCCTCCCTTTCAGGTAGAATGTTTGATTATTTGGGGTACATGTGCCAGTAGAAATTAAGTTTTCTTTTTGTGTTTTTGTTTTCTTTAAAAAACTGCTGAAGCTTTTATGACTTTGCTTACAGTGACCACTCCTCAAATGTTGATCATGCCACTCACTGGAGATTACTACTGTTAGAATTGATATTAATTTGGACAATGAAACCATGTTTTGTATCGGACTTACCTGTTCATCATTGTTGCTATTCCAGTACTTCCCGCAGTCTGCTCCATATGTCATATAGACCTTTCTCACAATAACTGGAAATGCGTAACTGTAGCGTATCTGAACTTCCCGTAAAACGTCAAAACAGTAGAAAGCCGGTAAGATGGAGACAGTCTTTAAGGGATGTGACACATGTCATTTGCGGATATCGGAAGAATCATGGAGGAAAACTCAGTCACAGAAAAAAACACTTGATAAAGGCTACAATTTTTTCTATGAGGAATTTGTCCATAAGTATCCAGGTAAAGAGAGCGCACTGAGGCTAACTGCTACTGAACTGATAACTAGGACCACAAATCATTAGTATGTCCACTTTTACCTAGGACTAGGGTTAAGTATGGATAGAGGACATGTACTATTTTCAATTTGTTTGATCAATAAGTAAGTAAAGTACTTTTATTTGTCATTATACACTGTACAATGAAATTTGTCCTCTGCGTTTAACTCATCGTTGATGCCATTGGGGCACGTGTAAGGAGCAGTGGGCAGCCATGTGCGGTGCCCGGGGACCCATCTCCAGCTGTAGAGTCAGACTAATGGTCAGAATCACCTGGCTGGGGGATTTTACCCTAACAAACATGTTTTTGGGTGATGGGGGAAACCGGAGCACTTGGAGGAAACCAATCCAGACACGGGGAGAGAAACGTGTAAACTCCACACAGAAAGGCCCGTACGGTCTGGGAATGAAACCTGGATCTTCTTGCTCTGAGGCAACAGCCACTGTGCTGCTTTAAGTCAACCTCTTGTTAGCGTTATATTAACGTTAGCAGAATGCTATTATCATCAGTTAACATTTTTTCTCTGGCAATGTGTTGGTGTTTGCTTGTCACAGTAATCAACTGTAGTAGACAGGCAGGTTTTTGTGAGGGCTAGATGATACCCACCACAAAGGAAAATCCAGGAGCCTCACAAACTAGTGGTTTGACCACTGTGCACTAGTTTTCTTTGACTTGCTGTTGTTGCAGTAGACTATTGTTGACTGGCTGTAGTTGCAGCTCTATTGTTATTTAAACTCTTTCCTTACAATGCTACTTAAGTCCAAAATGAGTTCACCATAACTTTCAAAACCATGAAACTATGGCAGAAAGACACAACTGCAGTTACAATTCTTTGGCTTTGATCGGCTATGTCCAGTTTCCACACTCTGACACTCATAAAAGAGATGGTACTGTGCAGCCTTGCAGTCACAATACTCAAACTTTGTTTTACTGTCGATAAAAAAAATTGCCAGTGCGGAAGTCGGGTTAAGTCGGGTCAGATTCAGAATATTGTCATAAAAGAACATCAAAACTTCATTGAAGCATCCATATATAAAAGTCACGCAATAAAAACAATGAAAATAAATAACCCAAAACCCATAAATAACCCAATGTGAACATTAGCTAGTATGGACCAAGTACTACAGAAACTTGACGGCAACATATGTCAATGTAAAGTGCAATTGCCATTCACATCAAATGGTCATCATTCACTGGGAGGGAGTGGTGAGTAGTGACATATTGCAACAATGCAACCAGTTTATTTATTATTAGTTGGTGAGTGTGACTGTCATAAATGGGGAGGCAGAGAGGGGGAAGGGGCAGAGTTTAGTAGCCTCGCAGCCTGTGGGTACAGACTTGTCGGTCAGTCTGGATGATACACTAGCATTGCGTATTTCCAGTATGAAATACGGAAGTTGTGAGAAAGGTTTATTCTCCTACAAACATTCAGTGACCCACATACCACTGACATGCCTCCCTGTGATTCCATTACAAAGTGATTCATGTTGCTGCTGAAAAGACTGAATGTTATTGAGACAGACTTGTTCTATCCATGCAACAGTTTATATCTATGTGAAAACAAAACGTTACTACTGTGTTCAGTTAAAATCCATATCTTTCGGTTAGATCTGATGGTATTTAAGGCCAAAAAAACTCCCCAACATAACAATTTTAGATGCACAGGCTTTGCATGCTCCTTGACCATCGTGTAAAAATACAACTTCAAACACTCTTGCAATGTCCTTTGGCAAGGTCTGAATTCATTGTACTCTTCAGAGCTCAGCTCAAAGTCACTCAAATAAAAAGGGCCTGCTTTGCTAAGGAGATAAGGCACCAGGCTCACCTTGCAAGATTTAATACAGAACAAAGTCTGTGTTAAAGAGGCCTTTTTCTGCTTCACTTTGGGAAATGTCACACCTGTAACATCTTGTAGTGTGACAGTGTCCATGCCTTTAAGATGCTTCAGTCTAGTGAAGGCTTGAAAGATGTTGCTATTATTGCCATATTTATGAAAAGTATTTTCTCATCTTGTGTCCTGTTTTCTACTCAGCCAAGTTCATGGACCTGTTTGCACTGGATGAATGTGGATTTTTATTAATTTATTTTTTTGTTAAATCTAAATTTCAGGATTTCTCTGAAAGGCTGGTATCTCTGAGTTCATTACATATATGATAAATATCCTGCTGTCTGTTCTTATCTGTGGTTGTTTACACTAAATGACACCTGATGCCCAATGGTGAAAATGTTTTAAATAACATGTTAGAATGTAAAACATTGATTTTTGAGACTGAGGGACACAGTGCTGAAATCAAACTGATATCAGGGGGTTTATTAATATATATTATTGGCCTCTCATTTCTTAGTTCGTAATGCTGGACTTCTTTGTATTTATTGTTGCAGGCTAAATGTGCTTTTGGTTTCAGCAGGGCAAAATGAACAAGAGTGAAATTAGGCCCAACCCACGGCATGATCATAAATACCACGTGTGTATTTATTAATGTTGCACCAATCTATCAGCTGTCGATCATCATCAGCCAAAATTGCCTAAAAATAGCCTGATCAGCGATCAAAAATCCAATCCTGTGACGTAAATGACTTGCGACCATTTTCAAACTGGCAACCACGCTACAGAACAGGTGCATCTCGTCTTAACTGTGTCTACTTTTAAAAATATATTAATAGTTTTCTTTCTATAAATGATGCACCCTCTGCTAGATGAAAGGCAGGGTTCTCGCCAGTGCATTTCAGCATAACGGGTCATTAGACATGCTGTTTCCATTACCCTTGGAAATTTGCAAAATGTAAATAGGGCTATAAAAAAAACTTAACTTTGAAAAAACACTGAAATATAGATAAAAAGTTTTTACGGTTTCATGAGGTGGTTTTTCAGACGTTTCAATATTCTAATGTAATCGCAAAAGTGCAATGGAAACACTATTTCCTCAATTATGTCACAGGACATTTGCTTACACCAAATGTCTCTCCCATTACCTGGTACTCAGAACAGGTTGCGAGTTTGTTGAGGGCAATAGCAACATGTTTTTGAGTAGGTGCTGGTTTTGGGCGTACCATTTTCCAGTAGTGAAATCTCATGGGATCTCACAAGTGTTCAAATTCTCCTGCCTAGAATGACTATCAATGGAAACACGTTAAAAGCGCAAATATACTTTGTCGAAATTTTTGGAATACCGCTATTGTTTTGCGAAAAACTAATGGAAAAGCAGCTACTGCCAGTTTAAAATATTAGGCTGTGATTAGGGCCACTACGCTGCCTTTCAAGTTGTGGGATTGTGTTTTGAGCACATTTGCTTGCATAATATTTCCATATTTCTGGAAAAATCTTCTTTATTGAGGCAGTTGGCGCTGTTAAAGAGTTATTTTGACAGATAACACCATGTGGGTTTGTTTTTATCAACTGGCTGCCTTTCTAGGTTAATTTATGTCTCCCCACCTCAGCCTTCCTTTCCTGTTGATTGAACCGTTCCTGTCTAAAATTAAGAGTCGCTTCCAATCTCGGGGCTACAATTAGCATATCTGTGTTGTTTCCATGATGCCATGTATGGTGAATAATGAAATCAACAGCATTTGGAGCATCTGCGTGATGCGCTTTGGCTGACATCTGGGCCAGCCACTTATCAGATTTAATAATGGCTATTGCGTGTGCGCATAGTGTCAGGCTGTACAAAATTCCTGGTGAGAACCCTGAAAGGTGTGGAAATTTAAAATTCCCTCTTTGAATGGCAATCGGCAGATCAAGTTTTTTTTTTTTTTGGTGATGGGTATTGTTGATCAGGCCTAATCGGTGCATTGCTAGTATTTATAAAATGATAGATGATTTATATATTCTAAAAATATATCAAGAAAAATCTGTTTTATGGATGCACAAATGCCTTGTTAATCAAGCACCAACTGTGTTAAAACATTTTAGAAATGCAACATACAGTTAAAATATTGGGCCTAGAGAACATAGATGCTAAATATCTTTAAAACAGAAGTTCATATCTGAAGCAGGTCTTGACATACAGGGGATTAATGAACTGATAAACTTGATTTATAAAGAGTGGCATAACTTATTGCCAATAGAAAAACAGTACAATGACAAGCCATGCAGGGGCGTAGCACCAAATTCTAGGCCCTGTACACTCAATGTCAGCGGGCCCCTATCCATGCCAGTGCACGAGGTGCAAAAGAAACAAAGGGGGTATTTATTTAAAATAAAAAACGCATAAATAGGATTTTAAGATACATTCTGATTATATTGATGAGTGGTTCTTTAATTCACCACCTGAATTAATGCATTTACCCTACATTACTTGTGCTCATATACCTAAGACTAAACCATTTTGCACCTCCAAGAGGGGGCCCCAGGATGTCTAATATGTTGGCAGGACTGTGGCATAAAATTAATTCTCTGTTGATGTTATCGATATATGTAATGACAACAATTAATTGATGTGTCCAATTCATTTTAAATAAATATCACAGAAAAATCTGGGTTTTCATGGGCCCCTCTCCCTACTTGGGCCCTGTCAAGTCCACCCCCCCCCCCCCACACACACACACTATAACACCCCAGAACCCAGGTATAAATATTTGGCTAGGGTTGGTTGCTTTGTCCCAGTTTCCATAATCAAAATCACATGTGCTGTTCAGAGTGTCTTAAAAGTTGCATTCTCTCTGAGTATGTAGTCTGATATCCATGATTATTATTAATGGAGTCAATTATTAATGACTTTAAAGAGTGAAACAGGAAATTGTATTTTGAGCCTTTTTTTTCTTTTTTTTTTTTCTGCTGTATGACGTAGAAATGGCAATCATCACAGGGAGTAGTATTACATGACAATGTGCCCAATTGTATAAATACTATAACACTATTCTATCAAAGGTTCATTGGGGAGATTTGTGCTGATAATTTAGGAAGTATATTGTGGTGTACAGTAACAGTTTCTATCAGAATGGTTCTTTAATCACAAACTTCTCGTCATTGTCACGAACAGTAGAGAAATGCTTTGTCTCCAAATCTCATGAGAAAATGTTCCCTCAAGAACAAATGCCCTTCAACTTTATAAAGAAATTATAAAGGTTACTATTAACAATAGACAGTAAATGGAATGTTTTATTCAATTTTTTAATTAATGTGTCATACTCTTATGTCATATCTTTAATGTCATTTTACATAATAAACTTGATTAAATCAAATTCTGATCCTTTATCCATCCATCATTTTCATACAAACCATGTTTAGTTTCTAGATAAACTGGGCTTCAAATCTCTGTAACATGATGCAGGTCTAGAAGAAAAAAAGAAGTCATCCAGAGACAGATGCCAACTTATGCAAGTAAGACAGATGTTCAATATTTCATTTATCTATTTTTGGAAGGGTTTGGCATAGTTGTTGAAGATTGCTGGTCTGATCTCTGCCAAAAAAATATTGAAATTGAGTGAGGTATAGCTCAGATGGAGGGTATCATCTATCCTAATCCCACAATTAAACATTAAGTGGTGGACGAAGTATTAAGATCCTGTGTGTTACCAAAAATACTAATACCTATTCATAATTCAGCAAATCTCTGTCTGTAGTGTGTCCTGTTTGTCTGTGGAATGCCCAACACCTGCACAAGTCCACCAAATGATCCAAAATTTGGAGGGTGACTTTGTAGTTTTCACAAATTCATCTCAGGGGCCAGATTGGACCCACTGGCAGGTAGAGGTGGAAGTAACTAAGTAGAAGTACTTCCTTTACTGTACTTAAGTACAGTTTTTAGGTATCTGTGCTTTAATTGAGTATTTATTTTTCTGGCAACCTTTGACTTTTGCTCCCTACATTTTTGTATAGATATCTGTACTTTATACTCTTTCCATTCTCAGAATAGACTCATTACTTTTTCAAACTAGATAAATGTGACAGTATGAAAAATAAGCTGGAAATCAGAAATTGTGACTTACTATATCCTAATTTTGACGTTTTATCTAATAATTATACATTTCTTACCCCATAATGACTTAAAAAAAACATTTCATTCATGACTTTGACTTTTTGTCTAATAATTTGACTTTTTATCTTATAATTAAGACTTTTCTCGTAATTCTGAATTTTTTAGCTCATTATTCAGATTTTTTTGTCAAAATTCTTACTTTTTATCTCAGAATTTTGACTTTTTAAACTTATGATTATGCTTTTTTTAATTTCCTATTTATGACTTGAATTTTTCCTAAATGTTCTGTCCATATACACAAAACGAAATACCATTAAACAATAAAAGTGACACAGTGACTCACCTTTATTTTTGGATATACTTTTGAAACTTTTCTGTTTTCTCCTGCTTACATAAGTGTTATTTAATCTGTAGCAAAAATAAATAAATCAGAAGTGTAAAACGTTTAAATAAAAATAAATAAACTTATGACGTAATATCACTCCATACCGACAGGGGGCGATAGACAAAGAATATGCAGCCAAAAATCTTACCAACTGAGAAAACGGGCGTATTATTGTCTATGAGGAGTAACTTTTAAACACAACAAATAGTCGGTTACATGATATTAACAAAAACATGTTAACATTGAATAACTGGACTTGTTTTCGCTCATAATTGAAAGAAAAAGCCGAGACACAAACCCCCGCCCCCTTCTTCACCGTCTTCCGATCCAAGTCGGTTTCCGTTGATATGGTGTCAACATGGCGGCGAAGGAAACTATCAACAACCCGAAAACTCATGTTGAATCTATTGTCAACCGCTGGCTCGTGGATTACTACGTGACTCTGGCATTAGAGTTCTTTAAAAATGAGCAATACACGGACTTCTGTGCCATTAGAGATGTACTTCAAAGTAAGTCACCGGTCAGTTTGGTTTTTGCCCGCCAAGCTGCAGGTATATTCAGTCAAACCTTAAGGTAACTTGACGTCTTCGAGTTAGCTTTAAATAACTGTCAAGTGCTAATTCTGTATTATGGCATTAAACAGCTATAACTAGCATAACTGTTACCTTATGATCGGATGCCAAATAGTTGCAGTTAACAAAAATAAATACACTTTATTTAGAACATTTGAGCAAAACAAAATAAACAATACGGCAGCAAATGTTTTTTTTTTGTCAAAAACAAACCGTGGTAGACATTAAACAGAATTATTCCACAAAACACGTATACTTCTGACTGTTTTGACTTTCCATGAATTAGTAAGAAAAAACTGGACTAGAATGAAGCAATGCTTATCCAGCAGAGGTGGTAAAAGTACTCCCATTCTGTACTTAAGCAGACGTACAGCTACTTGTGTGAAAAATACTCCGGTGAAAGTATAATTACTGATTCAACTCCTTTACTGAAGTAAAAATATAAAAAATCTACTTCTCAGTTGTAATGAAGTACAAAGTAAAACTGCATTTTGCCTGGAATTAAATATACTTATTTAACCAGGACAAAACTGAAAAGTGTTAAAAGTATCCAAAAATAAAGCCTTTAAAATGAGAACTTTGAGGAATAATAAATGTAAGGGGATGTGTTATGTTCACCTCTTCTCCTTACAGATGTCTTGGCCCGTCCTGTGGAGTCCACTGATATTACACCAACAAAGATTGCAATATTACATTTTCTCTCCAGGATAAATGAAGGGGACAGATTTGGTGAGCATGTTTCTCTGTTTGAATCCATAAAAACCCCAGTGCTACTTTTATGCCAATTCGTAAATGAACGTTTCTCTCTTTTGCTATTGATCCAACTTAATGGGTTTTACTGATGTATCAATAATGTAGATGATGACGGTGTTTCCATGGTAATGACAGAGCCTCTGAATGTCCAAGTGGGTCATATCTGATGACCATGAAAAGATGTCAAAATGTATTTTACAACAAATATTTACATGTATTAATAGGATTATTGGTTGTAAGGTTATTAAATAGTTTATATCAGTAGATGCTTTTGGTCACCTGTGGTTGTTTGTGTATTTATGGGGTTAAATGGGTAGAACTGCATCAAGTAAATGTCTTATTTCATGGAACAAATGTGAATTGTAAGTCAATACAGATTTATCAACAAACAATTCTTGACACATATGAAGAGGAAACGTTTATTTAACAAACCCTAAACATGCAGTGCCCATGTGTCACATAGTCACATAGCTGTTTTTATACTTAAGCAATTCACTACACTTACTCGGGCTGGGACGATATGCTTCCATGCCGTTTCGATTCTTTTACAGTTTTTTGGGTGCCGATCCGATTTAAAGGTGTCATTCCACTGAAAAGGGCTCCTGTGCAACTATTCACTCTATACGGCTGTGGAAATCAGCAACATACAACCACCCATACAGAAAACAAACCTACGCACATATACCCTCACATATACCTGTCTTCTAGGATTAATACATATACATCTAAAGGGTAAACTGGGTTCGTTAGTACATTTTGAAAAAAACTGTAAAAGTTTCGGAATTTGAAAAATGCAAGTTCCAGGCCTGGAAAGGTTCTGGAAAAGCATTATTATTGCTCTAGTTTTGGAAAAGTCATGTTTTTTTTTTTTACACAGCATAATAATGTGTGATAATAGTTTAAAAAATGTTTGAGTGAATAAAAAGTCATCTTAACCTTAGCGTTCTATTCAGTGAACTGTGAATTCATGTTCACTCAGTTCTTGGGATGTACAGTAGCATACCACATGTGGCGAAGATGGTATGGACTAAAATCTAGCCCAAATTAAATGTAAATGCCAGGAAAGTGTGGATTTAACAATGTCTGACTTCACTGGGACGTGTACATAAATGTTAATTTAATCTGGAACCACACATTGTCATTCATTTTATTGTTATCTTTACCTTTTTATTCTAATTGTTTAACCCTTGTGCGGTCCTTCGGGTCAAAGAGACCCGGTGGTTCACAAATGTACCTTTTTATACGTACTGTAGGATGCCATTGCTTACTACTGAAACCAGTAATATATCCTTGGGGGGTGGGGTGATGACTCTATGGAACTGAACTTTGGAATCTGGGTTTTTAAGACCCGATTGTAGGACACAGCCAGTGTGCCTTTTACGAAGGACCGCACAAGGGTTAAAGGGGGAGTATGTAGTCATGGAAATTTGCTGAAAAGTCATGAAAAAGTATTGATTAAAATGTGTATGAATCCTGGCTAAACTAACTAAGAAATATAAAACTAAGAAATATAAAAAAAATATTTTAAAAGAAAGAAAGAAAAATGTAAAAAAAAAAACTTTAAAAATGTACAAAAATATATATATTTTTTTGCCTGTAGATTTGGCCTTTGAGACTGACGAGTCAGTTACTCCACTGGAATCTGCATTATTATTGCTCCAGGAGTTTAACCAGGACCATACACTTGCACAGCCAGAGTTTGACAACACTTGCAGCTTGCTGAAAGAAATGGTAACTGTTTTTATTAATTTTATTCACATTTATTTTATTGTACTGCACTTTTCCTGCTGTGTAAAATCGACCAACTTTCACTCATGCTGTGTTGTTCTTCTGACTGTAGATGGTTGGGCTGTTGATTAAGAATGACAAGTTTGACAAAGCAAAAGAAATGCTGAACAAACACTTCCCCAAATCCATGGTTGGGAAGGTGAGTACAACACCCAACACAGCAGAATAGCAAAATACTTGACAGATTTTATATTATCCAAACACTTGTTCCTATTTATAATACATCCACGCTGAATATGAAGATTTCCTGAAGGAGTAGTTTTACTTTTAAACATTGCACACCTGAAAAGAAATTGTGAAGTTTATTAGTTTAGTTTACTGTAGTTTATTTGAAAGGGGACAATACAATTTCATAAAACACACGATTACACATGTTTAAAAATAAAGCCGGAATAAATCAGAAGACTAGATTTCATCTATAGTCCACTGGCCATGATAAAAAAGCAGTAAAATACATCTACGGTACAAGACAAAACCTGTTTAGATCATGAATGTAACAAATAACATACAGACTGTTAAGAGAGCACATAGTACACAATACCTAACTATGTAATGAAAGATACATTTTCAAGTACTTGCTATACATTTAAGAAAATAACAAAAAGCAAAAGAAAAATTAATGAAAGAAATATATTGAGATATATCACTCTAAATGCACTTACCTTTTGGATTATTATCATACACATATTTATTTTGTTTCTTTTGTCTTTGTAGAAAGCAATATTCACTGCTCTCATCAATAAGAAGAAAAAAAACCATGATATTATTGAGCAGATTGATTTTCGTCAGTTCAGGATGGAGATGTTGGGGTTCTGCCAGAGACTCTGCCCTGTCACAGTTCCATTCCTTCACAAGGTACAAATGTACAAAAACTGTACAAAATACTGTTTTGAAAATTGTTTTCCTATAATTAAATACATGTAGATGTATTTAATTTGTAGATGTACATGTGTCTGTAGAGTAAAGTGAGATGAATCATAATTGTGGCTCAAAGAAATTGAATTTTATTGCACACTCCGTTACTTTTTGACTGCTTAAATTGACAGTTTTTAATTGACATTCCTAGAAAGCTTCAATTTATGTCTTGTTTTATTCAACTAATGAATACATTTTTGTATACATGTGTAACAGGCTGCAATGCAACTTATTGAAAAAAGACTTGTAGAAGAAACGGATAACGGTGCACAATCTGAAAAGCAAAGTGAAGCTGATCCTAAACCTGGCCCATCCTCCTGCAAAAAAGGCACCTGTGTTTTGCCAGTCACATGGTAGGTGCTCTTCTTTCTTAATTTTGATAAACCAGCATGAAAGAGATGCTCCACAGCTAATTACACCACCACTAATTATACTGACATCTTAGAATCATGAAGTCATGTTTCTTAATCTCAACATTCAAAAATGCACATAATTACTTTGTTTTAGAGCTTAAAGGGATTATCCAGAGTAAAAAGAAGTTTAGCTCATTTTTGACATTGAGAAATTTCCATTTTACCATTTTGAGCCAAACTTTGTTAGCATGAAAGTTATTAGGGCATGTCTTTTTTTGCAGACACAAAAGGCTATTTTTAGACCTTTTCTCAAGTTCTAAACAACATCAGACTTATGTGGTAGTAAGTCGAGGTCCCTAAAGGCAAGCCCAAGTGTCCTGAGGTTTTCATGTTGTTGGATAGTGTGTACAGAGTTACTGATCTCAACCCATGTACCTCTGTATTCATGAGACGTCTTTAGCAGGAAGCCCGAAATAGGCAATTGCTGAGTGCAGAGTTAGACACTCTGGAAATTCACAACTTTGTTGCATTCTTTTTTGAAAACAACAACCTGTTAGTAGGCTAAGCTTTGCTGTTGCATACAGCTTCATTTACATGTCTAATGAAATACTGGACTGTGTTCTTTAAAATGAATGCAACGAAACTGAATTTCCCGCGCATGTCGGCAATCTACTATTTCGGGCTTCCACTTATGAATACAGAGGTACATGGGTTGAGATCAGTTCTTCTGGACACACTATCCAATGACATGAAGACCTCAGGACACCTGGGTTTGCCTTTAGGGACCCTCTACTTACTAGCACGGCCACGGAGGTCCATGGCTCAGTTGGTAGAGCGGGTCCTCCATTAACCGAAGGATTCCTGCTCTGTCCTCGTCAGTCCGTTGTGTCCTTGGGCAAGACACTTCACCCTCCTTGCCTCCAGTGACACTCACACTGGTATATGAATGTTCGGTGGTGGTCAGAGGGGCCGTAGGCACAAAATGGCTACCACGCTTCTGTCAGTCTGCACCAATTTATAAGAGTGATGTTGTTTAGTTGTTTTGTGTCGGCGAAAAAGACATGCCCTAATCACTTCCATGCTAACACGGTTTGGCTCAAAATGGAAAAATCTAAATTTCTCAATGTACATCCAAATGGTGTGATTTTGATGTCCACTATATGTATGTACTCCCAGTCATCTAAAAAAGTAGCTAAACTGATTTTTACTCCGGTTAATCCCTTTAAGGGCAGGTATTTGTATTTTGTAAGTTCTCATTCCAGTTGATTCCTTTGCTTTTTGACCAAATCTCCCTTTTTTTTTTTTTTTAACCTCCAACCTTTAGTAAAGACACAGTTCTCCCGTACACCAGGCTAGAGGCAGCATACAAAGCTTTGGCTGCAGGTTCAAACGAGAGGACATTTTCTGAGTTGGATAATGAAGTGAGAGCAGATGTTCCCCCGGGCCTCTCATCTTCTACTGAAAAGCTTCTCAACCAGGAATCAGGGCAGGTTGGGCCATTTCACAGAGACTCCCAAAGCCCGCTGGAGGCTTCACCAGCAGATGAACCTTCAGAAATAGATGCTGTTCCTCCAACACAAGCAGAAAACCACGTAACTTTAGTACAGAAGATCAGACCTTACTCAGTGGCCCAACTGGTTGTTGAGCCAGACAGTCAAGGGAGCTCACAGTGTACATCAAACTCCCAAGACCTGGACATGGAGTTTACAGAAGAAGGGCCAGTACAGTCACCTCCAGTGTCCCAGAAAAGTATCCCATCAAGCCCACAGACAGAGAGTAATGTCAGCGAACCTCTAAGGAAACGCCGGAGACAAGCCCCCAAACCTGGGAACAGGTAAAAGAAAGCAGTGGTTCGGGAAAGGTCTGATTAGTTTGGAATTGAAAAAGAAAAATGCCACAGAGTAAATGTAATAAAGTTTTGTGAAATTGCTGATAATAAATGGTAATACTTATTTAAGTTAGTTTAGTTTAATTTGTCTCACGATTTTTAAATCTTTTTTTTTCAAAACTAGATTTTTTTCCATATTTAAATGATTAATTTTAAGCTGGGTGGGGGAAAATGTGTCTTTCTTCCACCATCTATGACGTTCTATCCCTTCCCAGAAAAACTTGGAAGGGAAGACAGATTGGCGGATAAAACCCCCACTATCACATTTTAAATCAAACGTGTGGGCATATTTTTGATTTTTTGCTTTGAAGGGAAGAGCAGAGCTGGACATGTGGAAAGATATTTGTAAACTCTGTAACACACACGTGGCATACTGTGGAAACACCACAAATGTTACTGCGCACTTAGCAAGACACCACTCTGAGGTAAATGCAGAGCAGGAACAGCTAAATAAGATAAATACTGGAGAAAATAGATTTTATATTGTACATTTGTATGCCTCTTTTACATGCAGTCCAGGCTTTGAAATGAGAGTCTTAAGTTCACTTTATTATGAAGTGTGTTAATTTAAAGGTTCCTATTTGTGTTGTGTGCAGATAAATGTAGCAGTTTATTTCCCGAAGTCTGGTTCAAATATATTGCTGATGAATAAATCTGAACTGACGCGCATATAATGTGCATTTTCTGGGGGAAATATGGCTCCTGATATGATCTGTAGGCATCATCATTCAGCTTTTTCACCTGGTCTGGTGTTAAAAAAAGCAAGCGAAAAATCTGGAATATTGAAGAACATACACACACACACACACACACACATATATATATATATATATATATATATATATATATATATATAAAATTAGTTATGTAACTGAAAAAGGAATAGGCAGAATCCTAGGTTTATTTAGTTTATCCTATACAACCCATAGAATCAGCAGCAGATCAGTAATACAAAAAATAGTACACAAGTGAGGAAACAAAAAACAAAAAATATTTTACTCTAAATGATTCCTCTTAGTCATATCAAGTATTAATCATTTGACAATGTACTCCTTAATTAACTTGCCTTTCAATGTTTTTTTGAAACTCAAGAGAGATCTGCACTGTGTGAATTCATCACTTAGTCCATCCCATAATACAACTCCCATATATGAAACGCATCTGTGTTAAAAATTAGTTCTCACATTTCCTCTTTCAAAGACACCCAGCCCTTTTAAATTATTTTTTTTCTCTTTAGTTCTCTAGAACTTAAGTGGCTCAAAGGTGAAGTGACCCATTTTATTCCAGCATACTTATTTTGTTTTTAGCTCAATGAAATACAAACTACATGTTTTGGACTGATGTACCAAGCAAGGTTTATTAGATTTTTTTGAAGATGGAGCTAAAAGTATTGTGAAGGTAGAGGTACATTTTGACTGTTCTTTTCAAAGTTTGTCTCAGTAATGTCTTACTCCACATTTTAAAAGTAATGTATTGTTCTGTATCTAATTTTTCTGTTTTGTTTCGTTTTTTGACATAGAAACTTAACTTTAACAGAATCGTCACAAGAGGATGAACAGCCCTGTTCTTCAGCTGACAGCGAAATTCATGGACGGAACACAAAACGCTCAATCTACAGGTATGTCTGAATGTACAGTATCACCTTACAAAAAGTTAGCATGCAGAGGCCATGTTAAAGGAAAATATTCCGTATAGAACCCAATACTGCGCCACCATTCACAACTATATTGAATAAACACCTTTATGTTCTGCCAAATGACTCGGTTTACCTGTAGTAGACCCCCTGTCCAGTCCATGGCAACTGTGCATATTTATATATCGTACACTAGAGCTTCGACCTTTGCCCAAAAATCATATTTGAATTTCATTTGGAAATTAATGTAGATATTAAAATAATATTCAAATATTTATTAATTATATTGCTTTGAAAATTCCTCACTAATCTCAACATCAAAATTAAATATTACATTCACTCCACCAGGGGGCAGTAGTAGTCAGTCAAATATTCTGGCGTGTTTCCAACCATTACTGATGAAACATGCAGTGTCGCGTTAATGAGCATTATTATCGGGTGTCACTTTTAACGTTACATAATCCACAAACATCGTCTTTTGTCCATTGCCTTGTTGTGTGTGAAACACTGTTCCTTTCTTTTCCTGGTTGCCTGTAGCGATGAAAGCCTCTCAAGTGTCAGTCTCATTGACAATCAAAAGGGAACATTTGCAAAATGAGCAGGTACAAAAACGGACACGATATGTAAGACGGTCACAGATTAGTTTTATGTCCTCACTTTAATTTACGACACTGATACATTTTCCGGAGTGTGAATCTTCGACGTGCCATCTACCTTGGCTATTGTTCATGAATGAGCAAGACTTACCAGTGACCACTCTGCCATTGGTTATGTGCTAACGTCTACAGGTGCCCCGATAAACCCAAAGATTCCCAAACTTTCGCGTTCGTGATTCACATATTTCCCCAGACAGAAAAAAAAAACACAACCTGAACTGAAAACATTTATAACCACATTCACAAAAGTAAAATAAATAGGCCTAATGATACCATATACAGGTTCCAATATTAACAGCTGCCTAATATTCGTTCGCATGTTTCTCTCTTTTTTTTTTTTTTTTTTTTTTTTTTTCATAACATTTGAACTACCGTAATTTCCGGACTATAGAGTGCACCTGATTATTAGCCGCACCCACCTCATTCTAAGAGGAAAACCGATTTTGTACATACACAAGCCGCACCTGTATATACGCCGCATGTGCCCACATTAAAACATGTAACACAAACACAAAATTAACCCAAACCCGACTTCAAGTCCCGCGAATGAAACTAAATGTCCTTCATTAACCCTTGTGCGGTCCTTCGTAAAAGGCACACTGGCTGTGTCCTACAATCGGGTCTTAAAAACCCAGATTCCAAAGTTCAGTTCCATAGACTCATCACCCCACCCCCCAAGGATATATTACTGTTTTCAGTAGTAAGCAATGGCATCCTACAGTACGTATAAAAAGGTACATTTGTGAGCCACCGGATCTCTTTGACCCGAAGGACCGCACAAGGGTTAAAGTCCACAGTCCAAAAATCACAGCCGGTAAAATGAACGGAAAATGATACTTAAGGTTTGATGCAGGCCTGCAGAGTCCGGGTCCCGTTGAAAGTAATCCAAGGGAAAAAAAAGTGTATACAGTGCCGTGAAAAAGTATTTGCCCCCTTCCTGATTTCTGTGTTTTTTGCATATTTATCACTCACAAAGGTTTCAGATCATCAAACCAATTTTAATATAACACAGAGACAACCCAAGGAAATACAAAATGCAGTTTTGAAATAATAATTCAATTTATTAATGACACCAAAAAAATCAAAACCCATCTGGCCCTATGTGAAAAAGTAATTGCCCCCTGAACCTAATAGCGAGTTGGGCCACCTTTGGCAGCGATAACTGAAATCAAACGTTTGCGATAATTGGTGATGAGTCTTTCACAACGCTGTGGAGGAATTTTGGCCCACTCTTCTTTGCAAATTTGTTTCAAGTCTGCCATATTGGAGGGCTTTCTGGCATGAACTGCCCGTTTAAGGTCACACCACAGCATCTCAATTGGATTTAAATCCGGACTTTGACTTGGCCACTCCAGAACCTTAATTTTATTTTTTTTGAGCCATTCAGAGGTGGACTTGCTGGTGTGTTTCGGATCGTTGTCCTGCTGCATGATCCAAGAGCGCTTGAGTTTTAGGGCATAAACTGATGGCCGGACGTTCTCCTTCAGGATCTTCTGGTAAACATCAGAATTCATTATTCCGTCTATCACAGTAAGTTGTCCTGGCCCTGAGGCAGCAAAGCAGCCCCAGACCATCACACTGCCACCACCATGCTTTACTGTTGGCATCATGTTCTTTATGTCAAATGCTGTGCCATTTTTACGCCAGATGTAACGGGCTGCACACCTTCCAAAAAGTTCAATTTTTGACTCATCCGTCCACAGAATGTTTCTCCAAAAGTCTTGAGGATAATCAAGATGCTTTTTGGCAAATGTGAGACGACCCTTTGTGTTCTTTTGTGACAGCAGTGGTTTTTGCCTGGGAACTCTCCCATGGATGCCATTTTTGGCCAGTGTCTTTCTTATGGTGGAGTCATGAACACTGACCTTAACTGAGGCCAGCGAGGCCTGCAGTTCCTTGGAGGTTTTTCGAGGTTCTTTTGTAACCTCCTGGATGAGCCGTCGTCGCACTCTTGGAGAAATCTTAGATGGTCGACCACTCCTGGGAAGGTTTGTCACTGTTCCCAGTTTTCTCCATTTCTGGATAATAGCTCTGACAGTGGTTCGCTGGAGCCCCACAGCCTTGGAAATGGCTTTGTAACCTTTTCTGGACTGATAGATTTCAATCACTTTTTTTCTCATTTCTTCTGGAATTTCTTTGGATCGTGGCATGTTGATCATGTTCTTGAGATTTTGTGGTCTACTTTACTTTGTCTAACAGATTCAATTTAAGTGATTTCTTGATTCAACACAGGTGGTGGCAATCAGGTTTGGGTGTGGCCTGTGAAATTGAACTCAGCTTTCACAAAACTGTGGTTAGTCACAGTTACTTTGTGATATAACGAGGGGGGCAATTACTTTTTCACATAGGGCCAGATAGGTTTTGATTTTTTTGTGCCTTAATAAATGGAATCAACATTTCAAAACTGCATTTTGTATTTCATTGGGTTGTCTCTGTGTTATATTAAAATTGGTTTGAGGATCTGAAACCTTTGTGAGTGATAAATATGCAAAAAACACAGAAATCAGGAAGGGGGCAAATACTTTTTTCACGGCACTGTATTTCCAAAGGTAAGGGAGGGAAAAATATATATCCACTATTGTCCGCCGCGTCCACAAACAGGTGGCTGGTCGCCGCCTCGCCTCATCTATCACAGAGTCAGCGATAACTTTAATCTTTCGCAGAGAGTTCAGGTCAAACTCCTCCGTGCCAACGTGCAAAAATAATCCACAGGGTCTGGTCGAGCCTCTGTCTTCTCTCACACACCGCCGCGGGTTTTTCTTTAAGCAACTTTTTACCCCCTGTACACCTGTCCGTCAACTTTACCGTTCCCCACTTAAACCCGTCACCCCGCGTTTGTTCCGCCCCTCTTTTTTCATTCAGTCTTCCTCGACGCATATATTCCACCGGTCTAAATCTTACCTTTTCTACTCGAGCGCCTCTGGCGGCCATTAGGAAAATTACATAAATTGGCCGCATCACTGAAAAAGCCGCAAGGTTGAAAGTTTTGGAAAAAAGTAGCGGCTTATAGTCCGGAATTTACGGTATACTTGAATGTCATCATTTTAAGTGAAAGCCCTATTGTGCTCTTCACTTGTGCTCTTGTTTTAGGTGACTAGTCAAAATTATGTGCTACTTTTACTAGCACAAAATGTAAAGACACCCGAGTCTCTTTAGTCATTTGAAAAAGTCCAGCAAATGTGGTGTCGTTGATAAATGCAGTGAGGGAAAAAAAGAATCTGATGTGAGGGACAAGCAGTTAATACGCCAGTTCTTATGGGATTTGGCTATACGTACTCATTTTCTACTTTTTTGTGTGTTATTTGTGACCCACCACCACGAAACCAGGCATAAGTGTCTGGAAATCAAAACTGAGTTATCTGTGTAGCTTGGTAGAGTGGAAACTAAGGTTTAAGATGGTGAAAAAATTATGTTTCTATCATAAGTAGAACCAAAGTTATGGTAATTTTAGTATCCACATTTGGACACATTTTGCAATTTGCATATTTTTAGATATTGTCCGTTAGAGTTTTGGAGTGTTTTGGGGTAGGAAGTCTTTAGCAACGCATAATAATTTGTATCCGATTGACAAAAATTATTCACAGATGTTAAAGGACACTCTGATGGACCTGTCACAGAAGTTTTATATATTATAATAATAGGACAGAATTGCAATGTATTATAATCATTTGGCTTACACCATTGGACAGAACATTCAATATAGGCTTTCACCTCGTACCGAACACTTGAATGTTTACTCACGGAATGGAGATCGTTTTGTTCGGCGAAAAGAGGTGGAAGTCGGCTTTGTCTTTGCTCAGCAATACCTGAACTTTTGTCGCCGCTTAAATAATTGACTCAATAAACACCTTTATTTATTGGATTTCAATGTAATGACCACAGGAACTGAAAATAGAGGTGTTAAGGTACCGTTTTTTGATAAGGTGTAAACACAAATAAAAAATCACCTTCCAGCCTAAATTTGGCTGTAGCTCTGAACGGGTCAGTGCAACTTATGCCTGGTTTCGTGGTGGCGGGTCACATTTGATGGAATGTCAATTTGTGACAAGATTTCATCAACTAATCGTCCGTGCGTAATATTTGACAGTGTGAACATTAACATGGAAAACTTATAAATGTGTACAGATAACACACCAATTAAAAATGTGTGTATTTATAGGAATCATGATGTTGGTTTATCAGCCAGCAGCATCTACAGTTACTCAATCACTGAGCTGTTTTTGAACATGACTTACAACCAGTGTTGTACCTGAACGCATTCATTGAACGATCGTTCACGAACTATATCATATTTTTAACGAACGTGAACGACTCGTTCACTTTTGCCGAATGAACGGGAAGTTGTGAACACGGTTATTCTGGCATTTATTGAACTGCGCTCTTATTTAGTTGATATTTCGTTCTTATCACGTTGTAATTATTGAGTCCTATAAGGTATAAAATGGGATCAAAACACAGCATTATCATAGATGTCATTTTTGTATTATTCTGAACAAATGTCGGCAACATAATGTTGTGGAATAGCCAATGAGAAGCGTTTTGGGCGGGGCAGCAAGAGAGAGAGAGAGGGGGGGGGGTGCAGAGAGTTTTTGGGAGCGGAGAAAAAGAGTTCACAAAACGTGAACTCTTTGATGCTTTGATGATGCTTTCCTCATGCTTTCATCATGAAGAAAGCATCATCTTTCCTCATGATGCTCCGGTCACCTGCTCCGGTGACCGGAGCAGGTGTTGTCCCGTTCTTGGAAATAAACATTGAAAACGAAGCTCACTGAAACCGCTGCTTGTGAGAGGGAAGTTAAACCGGGGTAAGGTACTTACTTCTGCCCTGGAGGGGTGGCAATTTCCCCTGATTTTTTGACTACAGGATAACGTCAGAAACAGTTAATAATACGTTTACAATAATAACACAAAAAAGAACGAAAAAGTTCATTTTGGGATCCACGAACTTCTAGTTCATAATTTGGAAGAATGAACGATGAACTGAACTAATTCATATTGAGTAACTTGAACTGAACTTTGAACTAGTTCCTAATTAAGGTGAACTTTCCCAACACTGCGTACAACTAAATATTTCATATTATATATTTTTTTTCTTTTTAAATCCAATTTGAAATGACTGATAATAATGTCTTATGAAGGAATTTTTACGACTCTGTCCTCAAAATGACTTAAATAAAAATGTCTAGAGCAGCCTCTGTTGCCATGTATAGTGTAATTAGTTTGTGTTAAGATACAGTTGAAACCAGAAGTTTACATACACCATATAAAAAGGCACATAACCTTTTTTTCTCACCATCTGATATAAAATCAGATTAAACCTTTCCTGTTTTTTGTCAATTAGGATTACGGAAATTTGCTAAATGCCAGAATAATGAGAAAATGATTTTTTTAGACAATTTTTTATTACTTTCTTGAGTCAGAAGTTTACATACATTTCATTAGTATTTGGTAGCATTGCCTTTAAACTGTATGACTTGGGTCAAATGCTTTGGATATGCTTCCACAACCTTCTCACAATAGTTTTTGCAGGAATTTTAGCCCATTCCTCCTGACAGAACTGGTGTAACCGAGCCAAGTTCTTAGGCCGCCTTGCTCGCACATGCCTTTTCAGCTCTGCCAATAAATTTTCAATAGGATTGAGGTCAGGGCTTTGTGATGGCCACTCCAAAACGTTGACTTTGTTATCCTTAAGCCACTTTGTAACCAGTTTGGCAGTATGCTTAGGGTCATTGTCCATTTGGAAAACCCATTTGCGCCCAAGCTTTAACTTCCTGGCTGATGTCTTGAGATGTTGCTTCAGTATTTCCACATAATGTTCTTTCCTCATGATGCCGTCTATTTTGTGAAGTGCACCAGTCCCTCCTGCAGCAAAACAACCCCACAACATGATGCTGCCACCCCCATATTTCACAGTTGGGATGGTGTTCTTAGAGCTTCCCCCTTTTTCCTCCAAATGTAATGATGGTCATTATGGCCAAAAAGTTACATTTTAGTTTCATCAGACCACAGGACATGTCTCCAAAAATTAAGGTCTTTGTCTCTGTGTGCATTTGAAAACTGTAATCTGGCTTTTTTATGTTTCTTTTGGAGAAATGGCTTCTTCCTGGGAGAGTGGCCTTTCAGCCCATGTCAGTACAGGACTCGTTTCACTGTTGATAATGACACACTCTTACCAGCTTCAGCCAGCATCTTCACAAGGTCTTTTGCTTTTGTTCTTGGGTTGATGTGCACATTTCGGACCAAAGCACGTTCATCTCTGGGACACAGAGCCCGTCTCCTTCCTGAGCGGTATGATGGCTGGACATTCCCATGGTGTTTGTACTTGCGTATAATTGTTTGAACAGATGAACGTGGCACTTGCAGGCATCTGGAAATTGCACCCAAGGATGAACCAGACTTGTGCAAGTCCACAATTCTCTTCCTGATGTCTTGGCTGATTTCTTTCGATTTTCCCATGATGTTACACAAAGAAGCAGTGTGTTTCAGGTGTACCTTAAAATACATCCACAGGTGTGCCTCTGTGGATGTGGGTTAACATGTTGTCAATAAACCTATCAGAGGCTTCCAAAGACATGACATCATCGTGTGGGCTTTCCCAAATTGTTTAAATGCATAGTAATCTTAATGTATGTAAACTTCTGACTTTGAAGAAAATAATAAAAAATTGTCTTAAAAAATTATCTCTCTTATTATTCTCGTATTTAGCAAATAGAAATAATTTTGGTAAATACTAACTGACCAAAAACAAGAAAAGTTTAATCTGATTTAATGTTAGACAGTGAGAAAAAAAAAAGATTATGTGCCTTTTTATATAGTGTATGTAAACTGGTTTCAACTGTAGAGTTAAAACTTGGAGACTTCCTCTTTTCTTTTATCATTGCAGAAGGACCATCAGATCAAGTGAGTCATCATCAGTCAGTGAAGAGGAACCCATGGAGTCTTCTTCCCATAAAAAACAAGCCAGAGTTCCTCCTAGCAAGTAAGTCCAAATACCAGATTCACTTGATCCCAGGATTCTCTGAAGAATTTAAGGAGTGTGACAAACCTTTACGTGTTTACACAGGGATCCAAGTGACACAACTGACAGCTTCGACTTAGATTCATCTAGTAGGTCACCGGAGAAGTCTGACCCCAGAAACAGCTCCACTCCTCGCAAAGGGAGGGGTCAAAATCCATCCTATTACAAATGGTTAGTAAAGACTAGAATACTTTGATTCATCTGCTATATTTTTTACTTTTTTTTTTTTTTTTACTGTATGTCTGACTGATTACAGTTCAAAGACTTTGTTTTATCTTCATAATAAACTCTGAGTCAAAGACTGATTTTAAGAAGGTGAAATTAAATAAAGTTTTAATAAAGTTTTTTTGACAGGAAAGTGCTGATGAATGCTGCAAAGGAAACGAAGGAAACATGGAGTGATGAAGAGTCACTTTGTGGTGTCAGCAGGAACACTGGTAATATTTTATTTTTCTAACAAAGCCTGGCTCACTTTTTTTTAAATCTTGTGTGGTTACGTGTTTTTATCACTCCCAAAGGGTCACATGATGAGAGCCTCAATTCACATTCAGGCACCAGGAAAAAGGTAATGCACGCACACACTCACTTCTGATTTGCCTAGTCTCGGAAGAACACTTTACTGTGACCTGTCACTACAGTTAAATACTCATTAATGTGTTACTAATGTTACAGATGTGGACTGAGACTGAGACGCAGAAACTGAAAGAAGGAGTCCAAAAGTTTGGAGAGGGCAACTGGAGTAAGATCAAGTCCTACTATAAGTTTCATGATCGGACAAATGTCAATCTCAAGGACAGATGGAGAACTATGAAGAAGCTGAAAATGATCTGATTGTCCCAAGTTCCCAGACAATCTCACAGGAATGGAATCCAACTTTTTTTATGCCTCAGATTGGTCTCTGATCCTTTTTAATTATACTGTATTAAAGGCATTATCCGGAGTAAAAATACATTTAGTTCATTTTTTAGATAATTGGGAGTACATACATATAGTTGACATCAAAATCACACCATTTGGATGTACATTGAGAAATTCCCATTTTGCAGTTTTGAGTCAAATTGTGTTAGCATGGAAGTGATTAGAGCATGTCTTTTTTGCAGACATGAAACTATTTTGACTACCTCTTCTAAATTTCTGAACCTCACACTTACGTGGTAGTAAGTAGAGGTTCCCTAAAGGCAAACCCAAGTGTCCTGAGGTCTTCATGTCATCAGTTTATCCAGAGTTACTGATCTCAAACCATGAGACAACTCTAAAGCTATTTTCTCCCTGCTGACCAAAATTACCAATGCCCCGACCCCCCCCCCCCCCATTTCTACTCTGTTGACTCTTGTAATCAAGTCCTCAATTTCTTCATTAAAAAAATACAAACAATCCACCAGCAGTTGCTCCGCAGCCCACTTCATCCACCCCCCCCTTCACTACCCCTCACCACACATCTTTTTACACATTTTCAACTCCCCTCCAGTTCTGAAATTGCAGACCTCATCAGACTATCCAAGCCCACAACCTGCCAGCTCGACCCCCTACCCACCTGTTTAGTTAAATCATGTCTTCCAGCCCTCCTCCCTCTAATAACTGCCATCATCCACTCCTCTCTGTCCTCTGGTATAGTCCCAGACCTGTTTAAAATTGCAGCCTTTATCCCCACAATTAAAAAACCTGGTCTTGATCCCAACAACTTCAATAATCTCCGGCCCATTTCTAACCTTCCATTCATCTCTAAGATACTTGAAAAAACTGTTGCAACCCAGCTTCACTCCTACCTCACTGACCATAATCTCTTTGAGCCCTTCCAGTCTGTTTTCCGTCCATGCCATAGCACTGAGACTGCCTTGCTCCGCATCACCAACGACCTCCTCACTGCTGCTGATTCCGGTTCACTCTCCATCCTTGTCCTGCTTGATCTGAGTTCTGCTTTTGACACCATTTCACATTCCATTCTCCTAAATAGACTCTCCTCCATTGGTCTCTCCCACACAGCAATTAACTGGTTTCATTCTTACCTGTCAGGCCACACTCAGTTCATCGAATTAAAAACCTTCACGTCTGACCCCCATCCTGTCTCTGTTGGTGTGCCCCAGGGCTCTGTCCTGGGGCCCCTCCTCTTTATCATTTACCTTCTCCCCCTTGGCCATATTTTCCATAAACATAACATTCACTTTCATTGCTTCGCGAATGACACCCAGCTCTATCTCTCTTGCAAACCTCATTCTTCACTTCCCCCTCCCTCCCTTACCTCCTGCCTACTCGATTTGAAATCCTGGTTCACCTCCAATTTCCTCAAACTCAATACAGACAAGACCGAAATTCTGCTTTTCAGCACCAAATCTATACTTTCAAAAATTGACAGTTGTTCCATCACCATTGACAATTCCTCAGTCTCCCCTACCCCACAGGTTAAGAGTCTGGGTGTCATCCTCGACGGCACACTCTCCTTCCACTCTCACATAAATCATATCACCCGGACTGCATATTTCCACCTCTGCAATATACACCGCCTCCGCCCCTCCATCACCCAACACAGTACTGCCATTCTCGTACACAGCCTGGTCACTTCCCGTCTAGACTATTGCAATGTCCTCCTCTGTGGACTCCCTCACAAATCCATCCATAAACTGCAACTGGTCCAGAACTCCGCTGCTCGCATCATCTCAAGGACACCTGCCTTCCAACACATCACCCCCATCCTCCAGGACCTCCACTGGCTCCCTGTCAAACATCGCATCCATTATAAAATCCTGCTGTACACCTTCAAGTCCATCCACAACCTGGCTCCTCCCTACCTTTCTAATCTCCTTCATGTCCCCACTGCCCGCCTCACCACCATGGGGAGCAGAACTCTGGAACTCTCTCCCACCAGACCTCCGTAACTGTAACTCTCTGTACCTTCTTAAACCAACTTAAAACTCACCTCTTCCAAATTGCATACTTTTCCTAATCCAACTTTTCTTTTTCTTCGGTCTTTCCATTTATTTCATCTTATTTATTTATTTTTTCTGCCACAGCCACCTGTTTTTATCCATGTAGTCTTTGTTTTTATACTGTTTTTACTCTGTTAAGCGCCTTGAGAGTTTTGAAAAGCGCTGATAAATAAAATGTATTATTATGTACAGGGTGTCCGCGGGGTTTTAAAAAGTGATAAATTAAAATAGCTAAATTTAAGACCATTGAAAGTTTTAAATTTGGTTCAAGAGGTATTATTTTTTGCTTTAAATGGTATTTTTTTTTAGACTGAGGTGTCCTATTTTGATCAAAATTTGTTCTGTTTAAGTTGGTGGTAACGTTAGTTACCGGTGGGCGCTTTATGTCCTGAGAAGTTTGATGTCGACGTCATATTCATTGGTCGTTACATTGCAAACAGTGCGCGCTTTTATGTTAGCTTGTTGGCTTATGTTTTTGGCTTGCCAGGAGAGAGCCCGACCGTTTCAGGCATAGACCTAGGCTTAACTTCAATGTCCAGACAACTATCATCGTCGTCATGGGAAAATGCAAGTTTTCTGACAGTTGGCTTGAAGACCCAGCATTTAAGGATTGGCTCAGGCCTGTAATGTGGAATAACCTGGAGGCTTATTGTTCGGTTTGTAAAAAAGTCATCAATGTCAACTGGATGGGAGCTAATGCACTTCGGTTGCATATGCAATCCACTAAACATAAAAATGGAATGCGTGGTCGGAAAGATCAGTTAACTCTACCGCTCTCAACCTTCTGTACTGCTACACCAACACTAAGAGCAGAGGCTCTGTGGTGCCTTAACACAGCTGTCAAACACCACTCGTTGAATTCCAACGAGGGAATTTCAGGGCTATTTAAAGAAATGTTCCCAGACTCTGAAATCACGAAGTCATTAGCGTGCAGAAAAGACAAAAGCGGTTACATCATCAGATTTGAACTGGGACATTCTTCAAAAAACAGCTGGTTGATGGCATCAACAAGGCTGGGCCATTCGTATTGATGTTTGATGAGAGCCTCAATCAGGCGTCAAAGGAGAAACAGCTAGACATCCATGTTCGATACTGGGAGGATCGTCAAGTGCCATCCAGATACTTTGGATCGCAGTTGTTAGAACATGGAAAGGCTGAGGATTTGTTGCACCACATTAAGGTATGTCTTGCTTTTGCTACTGTATGTAGGCTTAAGTTGCTTTGCTGGCACCCTGTGCTCACTCATTTGAACAGTTAGTTATTTACTCATTAAGATTTTCATTTTGGCCTATGCCTAATAATTTAGGGCAGTGTTGGCAAATGTATTTTTGCCTACAAAGGCCATAGGTTACTCGAATGAAAGTTGCCAGTGTTTAGGCCTACTTTTTAGGCCTAATTCCAAGTTCCAAAAGAAACAAAACGTTTTAGTATTTTAAGTTCATTACCGTTTTTGAATATTTTTGAGTATTTTTAATAGGCCTTGGCCTAGTTTTGCTGTTGGAATAAACACAAAATAATGTAATTGCTACAATATCGACTAATAGCCTAATCAAATGTACACGGTAATACTTTTTCCTTATCAGAGTGCCAAGTTGTGTGAATGTTGAAAACTAGTTAACCGTATCTGAATGATTATTTTTTTAACAGGCTTTTTCCTGTGTCCTGTGATTTACAGGAGTGTGTTATACAACTAAATATAAGGGACCTACTATCGGTTAGTATGGATGGCCCTAATGTAAATTTCAAATTGATGGATCTTCTTCAGAGAGAACATGCAGAGCTTTATGGAGGTGCTCGGATCATCACTGTTGGAACTTGCAGACTTCACACCCTCCATAATGCGTTGAAGGCAGGTTTCACCATGTGGCACTTGGACAAACTTCTCAGAGCTATGCACTTTCTCTTCCACAATGTTCCTGCCAGGAGAGAAGATTTTACCAGCCTGACCGGGTCCTCCTGCTTTCCCTTACCATTTTGTGGCCATAGATGGGTCGAGAACGTACCTGTGGCAGAGAGAGCAGTTGAAGTCTGGCCCATACTCAAGACTTATGTGGATGCTGCGGAGAAAAAGAGGGTTCCAGCTCCCTGTACAGCCTCTTATGACACCATTGTAGCTGCACAAACGGACCAATTAATTGTTGCAAAACTCCAGTTCTTTCTGACTGTGGCAAGGACCTTCAATCCTTTCTTGACCAAGTTTCAAACTGATGAGCCAGTTTTGCCCATTCTTGGCCAAGGAGTTGACTGAGTTGCTGATGGTAATATATTCACTAAATATTTTATATAATTTATTGTTTGATTAATCTGTATTAATAGCTTGATAAATATGATAAATAGGTTGATTACTGACTGCTTGTTTTGCCATTTTAAGAGTTTGCTGAGGCGGTTTGTTCCACGGGAGCTTCTGCAGGACCTCACACCCCTGCAGCTGATCAGATTGGATCTGACAGATGACAAGAACCTGGTCTCTCCTAAGACTGTGGATATAGGCCTGGGCGCTGAAACTGCAATTAAGGTAATTTTGATAGCCCTATATATTTTTTTAAAATGTTTTTTACACATCTGTTTTGGGTTGGCTGCACAATGCACCTAGCCTAGGATCTAGTCTGTCCCCAGTGGCCGCAAATGGTATTTGCTACGGGAGACAGACTTAGACAGCCTCGGATCTGAAAATCCAAAATGTACCGGGTCAATCAAATCACGAGGGGCGGGATTGGAGCCCGCCCTGCCTCATGACGACACAAATACGACACGTAATGTTGTAGTCGCAGAGACGTAGCAGCTACCACACATTGCCGTAACACCAGTTGCTAGCTGCTAGACAACATGGCTCATCACCAGGAACAACCTTTCGAGCTGGCTTTGGCAGCAACGCTAGGGGATTTAAAATTACAGTTTTCCCTGCGAGCGGAGCAGAAAACGGCACTTAAGCTGTTTTTAGAAAAAAGGGACGTTGTCGGAGTTTTGCCCACCGGGTATGGCAAAAGTTTGATTTATCAGCTGGCTCCGCTAGTGGGACGACGCATGGGTCTGCACAACCCGCTGGTGATCGTTGTGTCACCCCTTTTAGCCCTAATGGATGACCAGTTGCAAGAGGCCGAAAAACTGGGAATGCGAGCAGCACAACTCGGCAAATGCGAC
Organism: Siphamia tubifer; assembly: GCA_020466265.1. Taxonomy (NCBI): domain Eukaryota; kingdom Metazoa; phylum Chordata; class Actinopteri; order Kurtiformes; family Apogonidae; genus Siphamia; species Siphamia tubifer. The sequence continues at coordinate 24,572,455 of CM035785.1, read as the reverse complement.
CCGGAGGAGATCCGAAGCGGCCGGTGCCAAATAGTGTACGGGAGTCCGGAATCCTGGCTGAACCGGGAATGGTTAGACCTGCTAGCCAGCAAAGTATATCAAGACAACCTCTTGGGAGTTGTCGTGGATGAAGTCCACCTCACTTACAAATGGTAAATATGCTTTATAAATCTCCATTTTCAAGTACTAACTGAATCATGTCGGGGCGGCCTGAAATCAAAGCTACCACAAACCGTGTCTATTTACATGCTCTGATTGGTTGGCTCTGACTGGTTACCCATCCAATAGCGTGGCGTTGTGTAAAGAGAAAATTTGACAGACAGCGGTTATCCCGCCCACAAATTCGCCTAGACTTTCTAGACTCTCCCCGTAGCAAATACTATTTGCGGCCACTGAGGAGAGTCTAGATCCTAGGCTACAATGCACCAGGATGTACACTATGTTGTAAAATTTACTTTTGTCATTTACTAGTGCTACTACTGATACTATGTTTTGTCTGCTGCTGCGACTACTAGTAATAATAATATTAATAGGGATAAAAAGTAAAAAAACAAATCAAGAAGCATATACCGTGAGCATTCATTAAAGTTCCTTATTTGTTAGGAACTTCTGAGCAAGCCAGGAAACAAAGTTGGTGAGCTTTCCGTGCTCATCTTCAGGCGAGAGTGTTTGCAGGGCCTGGTTAAGGTGATAATGAAGCTATAGGAAAAAAGCCCCCTGAAATTTCCAGTAGTCAGCCAAATGGGCTGCCTGGATCCTGGAAAGATGCACCGTGATCCTGACTGGTGCATCAAGCAGATGAAGGGAATAGTTCAAACATTTCACCAGGGCAAGCAACTTGCAGGTGGAATCCCAGCTGGTAAGAAAATATTGTTTAGGGACAGTCAAAGTGCATAGGGTATTCAGATTGATTAAAGCTGTCTCTTTAGCAAGATGTTTTCCCCTCCTCAACAGTGTGAATGCTTTATCAAATGAATAATTTGACCTTAATTTCTGTGTCAATGTTGTAGGTGATGTGATCATTCAACAGAACACGCTATTGCTGTCTCTTGAGGCCAGAGATGAAAGCTTCCGCTCTTTTCAGCCTTGGAAGCAGCGTGTGGATGTGTTTCTACACTGCGCTCGGCACACCCTACAATGACCTGTTAAAGTTCTCCCAGAGCCTTTTACTTCTGTCACATGGACAAGCCACTGTGGAGAGAGGCTTCTCCATAAACAAAGAGGTGGAAACATGCAACCTCCTTGGTGAATCCTTGGAGTCACTGAGGTTAATCTGTGACAATGTCAGTAACTGTGGTGGTGTCCTCAAGGTGCCTTTAACCAAGGACCTGCTGGCCTCTGTGGTCTCAGCAAGGTCCCAGTACAGGGTATACCTCGAGCAAGAAAGCAAAAAGAGGGAGAGTGCCGCTCAGACACAAAAGAGGAAGGCTGCAGAGGAAGAACTGTCCTGGAGGAAGTCTGTGACATCCTTGAAAGTGATGCCAACAAGTTGGCTAAGGAGGCCAAGGGGAAGGCTGGGACAAAAATGTCCCAGCTAACCACCAAATCCAATACACTCAGAAGGAGATACAAGGAGAAAAAAGAGGAACTACTTAAAATAGACAAAGTTATTGAGGAAAAGGCCACACAATTAAGGCACTTGCCATGAGCTTATTTTGATCATTAGTTCATTCATACATGTAGGCCCATGTTTACACTGTAGCACTTCACCAGTTCATAGTGGATGCCAGGTCTGAAATCAGCAACAGTTCTTGCAGTGAATGCCAGCGAGGGTGCTGGATCTATCTCTGTGTTTTGCACATTTCATGAAGTTTTATTTTTATTCACAACGTGAAATAAATGTGCTATATTTTGTCAACAGTGAGTCTTGAAATCTACTGTTGTGTATAGTGTTATAGATGTCAAAATCTGCGTACGCATTACAAAAGATTGATGATTAACACTTGCGATTGTGTGTCGTGATGGTTGTAAAAAAATTCTAAAGGTAGTAAAAAAGGTATTAAAAGGTTGTAAATTTAACTTGAAGATTGCTGTATATACCCTGTGAAACCATTCTAATGCCCGTTTTCCATATAAATGTACTGTACACTTAAAATGTTGTCTGATGACTGGTAAATTAACAGTAGAACTGGCCCTGACTACTACTACTACTATACAAAATTATATATATATATATATATATATATATATATATATATATATATATATATATATATATATATATATATATATATATATATATATATATATATATATATATATATATATATATGAATCATATTGAATTGTTATATTTCTGAAATATATACTCACTGATGTGACTGACATAAAACCAGCAATTCAGCTAGATCTACTGAATCATCATCATGGATGATGGATTAATCATCCATGATTAATCCATCCATCCATCATTAATCATCATGGATTAATAAATGAAAATAAAATGAATGGAAAAAATCTGAGCTTCATACACACACACAATGAATCAAAGGAATAATGGAGTTTTTTTTTTTAATTTCAGTATCAGTATGGCTCCTACTACTCAAAGTGTAAATATACCCTGAGCAGGGGTGTGAAATATACAGCCCATGGTCCAAAATGGCCTGTCAAAGAGTCCAATCCTGTCCATGGGATGGATTTGCAAAGTACACACTATTTTAATCATATATATATATATATATATATATATATATATATATATATATATATATATATATATGTGTGTGTGTGTGTGTGTTAATATAGGTGTTGACCCATCTGATGTCTGAATTTGAGATGATGTGAATGCAAAAAAAACCAAAATACTATCTTGTCTGAATCCTGAGATATTACCACTGAGGCATTTTAGCTGTTGGCCTTTTGTGTGACATTGACCTTTGACCTTCATTGCTCAAAATCTAATGGGTTCCTCCTAGACCCATTATCTATCATTCCTTAAAGTTTCATCAAAATTCGTTCCGAACTTTTTTTTTTGCATAATCCTGCTGACAGACCAGAATTTAATACCTCCTTGGTGAAGGTAATAACTCAATAATGTCTGTGTGTATACATCTATGTGTGTGATGTCTTCCTCTTTTTGATGCTGCATATTGGTCTTTAAAGCAGCAGTTTTCGACTTGCCGTGTTCTTAAAAATATCTACGCACACGCTCATGAATTGACTGTTGTGTAGGGTACAGGATTAATTAGTTCGTTTGGAATATAAGGAGTTATCCGAGATGGGACATTGGTAAGAATGCCAGGTGTTTGAAGAGGAGACAAGGGGTTTGGATTATGAGTTCTTATTACAGTCGGTGGTAGACATATCATTTCATTGTACATGTTTTTTTGTCATAGCAGTCTGAAATAGAAAGGAAACAATAAACAGAAATATAATAAGGTACTACAAAATATAAAACAGTACAGTTTCACATATTAATTGTCCGTATTACAATATTAAAACAAATTGCTAATAAACAGTCTCTGGCGCCCTCTAGCCGTCATAAGAGTTAGCACAACTGGAACATACAAGTGGCATCTAACTCGAGATGACAAACGAAGCTTAAGACGAAGTATTAACATGTCACGGCAGATCATGCTAATTGCTAGTAATAGTAAAGTTACGTTTCATCATTGACTACAAAGGAATATAATATTTACTTTCTAACACGAGCATGTAAGACACGGAGATCTCCGCCTTTCCGGTTCAGCACGTGACCCGGAAACACTCAGAACAGAAAACGGAAGTAGAACAGACGTAAACAAATAAGGTATTGACGTGTAAATTGTTATTTTCCAAATGTAATTTCACATACGATCATCGTGGAGAACTTTTCTGTTGGAACTCATTGATTTTTTAAATATACAAAAAAAGCCAAAAAACAGTCCCTGTCAAAAAGGCACTTTGGATGTCAATCAGCAAAGGGACAAGTGCCGGAGCCCCTTTATCAGCACAACTTCTCTGCACGACATTGTTAATAATATTGTAATTTTGAGTACATATCATATTCATTGCGCAAAATGGAACATTTGTCAGCCGCATTTCCCTGGTTTTATTAATGATTTAAAATATTTTTTCATGTCTCAAAAATTATAATTGAACAGTATTGCAAGAAAGGTAAGCAAGGACATTGGACGAGATTTATTGATTTAAACAAAGAAATTCCTTTTTGTATCTCTGCTCTGTATCGCTAATTTGAAATGCCTAATGTAAACCTTATTTATACATTGTTTAATATTGTATTTTAGTAGTTTTATGCTTTTAAAGTAGATTTGTGTTTTGTGCTTTTCACTTGAGATTACTATTGCAGATATGTCATTTTAATTTGATCCCCTCCGTGTATTGTTTATTTCTGGGGAGATATTCACAGAAGCCTTTTTTGGCTTCCATGCTCTCCTGCATAAGTATGTAAAATGTTTGTTTATTTGTGCAAATAAATAAACTAAACCATAGTATAACTGCAAGTATATATAAATTATTGTAGTAAGTATGACTATTATATTTTTTGCAAAGCTGATCTGGCTATATTCTATGTGTAAATGCAGCTCCTGGTGAAGGTCCATCCAGAACCATTGGCCGTCCAGACAGCAAGAGCACTGATACCTGGGGACTGCACAGCCTGAAGCTGGGACGTTAAAGTTTAAAAGATAAGGGAAATGAAAAATAATAACAGACATTAAATGTATGTACTACTGAGTATCAACCAAGAGGTTTCCAGTCAAATGACATATGATGACACCATGGACAAGTTTGCCTCAAGAAAAGCTCAGTGAGTCCAGTTTTAATGTGACACGATCATCAATGTGTCAGAGTACTTTGTATATTGTTAAAGTTTATTGTTATTGTTGTTGTATATTGTTTAAGAATTTAGTCTAATATTAATTCAATATTCTATGTAAATATAGTACTATTAAAATGTTCTGCCTCTCTGTGTTCTTAAAAAGCATGAAATAGTTGATTGCTTACACTTTTTTTTTTTAAAAGAATATGAATTGAAAATGAAAATGAGAGTTCTTTTTTTTAAAAAAAAAAAAACCCATAGTCCAATATTTCATTAGAAATGTAAATAAAGCTGTATGCAACAGCAAAGCTTAGTCTACTAACAGGTTGTTTAAAAAAATGAATGCAATGAAATCGGGACTTTCCAGAGCATCTAACTCTGCACTTAGTAATCAACTACTTCAGGCTTCCTACTAAGAATACAGAGGTACATGGCTTGAGATCAGTAACTCTGAACAATGAGACGAAATGAAAACCTCAGGACACTTGGGTTAGGGTTGAAGTTGTTTAGAACTTTAGAAGAGGTCTAAAAATAGTGTTTCGTTTCGGTGAAAAAGACATGCCCTCATGGTAAAATGGACTGCACTTATATAGCGCTTTTCCACCTTCCTGGTGCGTAAAACACTTTACATTAGCCTCACATTCACCCATTCACACACACACACACACACACTCATACACCAGTAGGTTTCTAAGATCTAAGGTACTGCCTACTGGGGGCCTAAGTCAGGGTTCAGTGTCTTGCCCTCAACATGTGGACAGCCAGAGTTGGGACGCAAACCTCCAACCTCTCGGCGATAGGGCGACCCACTCTACCAACTGAGCCACAGCCAGCAGCTACCTAATCACTTCCATGCGAACACAGTTTGGCTCAAAACGGCAAAATGGAAATTCTTCAATGTACATCCAAATGGTGTTATTTTGATGTCAACTCCCAATCATCTAAAAAAATTAGCTGAAGTTATTTTTACTCTGGATAATCCCTGTAAGTGTATGAGTTTTACGAGATAACTAATTTTGCTCTGTACATTACTTTGCCTCTTTTCCCAGTCATATTTTAAGACATTGTGTAGTTAAATTCATAATCTGCTCTTTAATAAAATTTCCATGGTTTGTACACTGGTGGTTTGTTCCACTTTGTACAAGACTTGTCTGGGTAGTTATGCAAAAAAAAAAGCGTTTTCACTGCAGTTAAAAATAAGATACACAAAGAAAGCAAAGATTTATTTAAAAAAAATTACAGGACATTTACACAAAAGAAGTCCTCTTCATTATTCAAAATTTAACAGGCCAGAGCACAGATGTGTTGACAGTGACTGCTGCATGGGGATATGGTCCACTGTTCATAGTCGGTCTGTACAGATCCATTTTTTGCCGGTTAAATGTACCAGCACTGTATCCTTCAGGTAACTACTTAACAGGATCACAACCCACTGTATATGATTTTATAAGTGAACAGACTGTCAGCTGTTTTAAATTACTCCAGACAATGTCAGTGTCCTTTGGGACATAGACACTGCTTCACGAAGGGGAAAAACAGTAAAGAGTCCAGTTTGTCATGCTTCTTTATGTCAGTGTATCCTCACTCCGAATAAACTCCCCCACATCGGCTTGGTGGAACACAACGATAGCCATAGGGTCCACTCGCCGACACTCCTGGGTCGTCTTGGCTGCTACTCCAAATCCCTACGAAATTAAACAATACGGTAAAAACCTCCCACAGAAGGAAAAATACAATCAATCTGATAATATGGTGAAACAGTATAAAGAATAAAGTGTTGATTTACATTCACACAGTGGTGCAGTTGAAATAATTCTGCAATAAGAGGATACAAATATTTGTGTACTGTAGTACTAGTTACTTTCTGGGTTATCTTTAGTAAATTAATGGGAACCAGTTAAAGTCACACATATAATGACGGCAAGACTTACAAGGGGCACATCAGCCATGGAGTAGACAACAACACCCTGGTACTGGTTGGTGTTCTCTGTGATCCTCCCAAGTCCAGATTTAAGCACGTGGTTTCCATAGAGAAAAGACTGCTCAGCTCCAGGTTTCACCCACACTTTAAACTGACAGAACAAGAAAATTCTAAGTTATCCATTCATGCATAGGGGTACACTTTGTAAAATGGATTCACATGTGTATTGGTATTTTTTTGTTTTACGATTTTTTAATTGATTTTTTTTTGTTCAAAAGTAAAAAAAATTCCATATTTAAATGATTCATTTTAAGCTGGGAAGAAAAAATATATACCGCTTGTCACCAGCAGAGGGCAAAATGTTTTTCTTCGACTATCTATGCCAGGCATGGAGAAACCATTCCCAAAGGGCTGGTGTAGCTGCAGGTTTTTGTTCCAACCAAGCAGCAGCACACCAGACTTGACTCAATTAATCAAGTGCTCTCAGTCTTCAGAGAGTTGATTGGTCAAACTGTGAACTCTTCATTGGAACAAAAACCCACAGCCACACCGGCCCTTTGTGGAATGCTCATGTCTGATCTATGATGTTAATTCCATTCCCAGAAAAACTTGGAAGGGAAGACAGAATGGTGAACACCTTGTAAAAATGTACTGAGATAAAACCCCCACGATCACATTTTAAATCCAAAATGTGTCCAAATATATTACTGCTGAATAAATCTGAACTGACTCATATATGATGTGCATTTTTTGGGGAGGGAAATATGGCTCCTGATATGATCTGTAGGCATCATCATTCAGCTTCTTCACCTGGTCTGGTGGACTGCAAGAAATTATACAAGACTACACAGAGGCAACATCTTTTGGCTCTGCATACCCTACGTAATGACATCCACAATGACTGGGACACTAGTCACTTTTACATAGAGATCCTGGAAAAAGGGAAAGATGATGATCTCACCCAAGAAACTGTGACATTGCACTTTATTCACTTATTTTAGTTATTTATTTCATGGCCTGGCTCTGTTTTTTATCATTATGACTCTGAACTTTATTTGAACTTTATTATTCTTTTCTGGGTTTTTATTATATTTGTCTTCATTAATTTGATCTTAATTATTTTATTCTTTTATCAAACCATGCTGTTATATTGATGAGTGGTGGAACACTGAGCACTTTGTTCTGGTTTTTTTTATACTTTTTATATACTCAACCAATGTACCTTAATTATATGTCTTGTGTGTTGTATGTTAGTATCAAATGTTCACCCTGACTGCAAAACAAATCTAGCCACAGGTACTAATAAAGTAACCTTGATCCTTGAACCACTATTGACTAAATTCGACAGCCAAAGCCAAAGGAGTAACAGAGGTGAGAAAGGCTGAACTTTTACACAACAGATCTATTTACGTTCTGGAATCAAAGGAGCAGTGACACAATGCAGTGTATAGTGAGCATATGGACACACTGGCATGGATTCTGGGCATCTATTGCACCTATATGCCAAGTGTAAAGATGGCACGTAGCAGTGGCATTTGCAGGATCTCTGGCACGAAGCCTCAGCACCCAGGATGGCTGCTGCAGGATCTGTGCCAGTGAATGCATATCAATCAATCAAATGTTATTTATATAGCACCTTACAACACCAAAAAGGTGCTTTCCAAAATTAAATAAAACAAGTATAAAGTATAAGTATAAATCAAAGATAAAACAAGTTATAAAACCATAACATAAAAGAGACACAGACAGTCGGCTACATGGGGAACTGTAGAAGTTTGTTTAGGCATTCCACCTTTGGCCAAACTGCCTTCTCTGTAAAAACAGCAGGACGATGGAACAGCATTCCTGTTACTATCAGGCAGAGTGCCACGCTCACTACTTTTAAATTAGATTTTAAATTAAGTGGCTAAAGGCAGAGCAGCACTGTGGACATGTTTAGTCATTGATCATGTGTCTTTGTGTTATTCATCATGTTTTTTAATTATGTACTTGACACTGCAACAAGCAGTAGGTATTTATCTGCACATAATCCCACCCAGAACATGTTTGTTGTAATTTTTCCCCTTTGTTATTAATTCTAATGTTTGGGGTTTTTTTTACTGTTCAATTCCTGTCCAGGGACTACAGATGAAAATAAGCCTTGTGGCTATAATCTGGCTCAATTGTATGTTGTGCACGGTCCCTGTCAAATAAAGATTAAACTAAACTAATCAAGCCTAAACAGATATGTTTTTAACTGAGGTTTAAAAATAGCTAGCTCAGTGGTTGTTTGTACTTGTGCTGTAAGTATATTCCACAGCCTTGGGCCAAAAACTGTGAATGAACGACCACCATATTTTTTATATTTAGATTTGGAGACGACCAAAGAGCAGCTTCCTGAATGGTTGTTGAATCGTAACTTCAGTGAGGTAGGGCGGGGCTAGACCATTGATGGCCTTGAAGATGTATAATAGAACTGTACTGGGAGCCTTTGAAGAGAGTGTAGAACTGGGGTGGTGTGGGAGTGTTTGGATGTGTTGGACAGAAGACGAGCAGCTGCATTTTGTACCAGCTGTTAGGACTGGGTGATATGGCAAAAAAATGACCACGATTATTTTTTTTTATCATCCAATCTCGATTATTATCATGATTTTTTGAATATTCTTTTTATGCTGTCAATTAGGAATGGGCAGTTTGCAAGGTATCGTACCTTAGAGGTGTTTTTTTGTCCACGGTAGAGATTTTTGCCACACCGTTCTACCGTCCATCCTGTAGATGGCAGTAATGCAAAGTTTCAAATGTCTGCCAGCTGCCTCTAAGAAGCAGCAAGCACCACAGTCTTCCTACATACTGTGTTAGAGTATGTACTATGTTATACAGAAGCATTTAGTTTAAATGCTTAAATATAAAATATAATATAAAATATATAGTTTATGTAGCGTACTATTGGTTATAATATGTGATGCCAACATATTTTGATGCAGGACTCTACAATTTAATTTACAGCGTGTCTGAAAAGTGAGCTAACAAGCTAACAGCCACAACAATTGACAAACAATTGTGCTAAACGTTAACACCACCTTAAATTTAACACACTGCACCAGCCTTCATAACTGTATGTTACTATATCCAGTTGAGTTACTATTAGTAATGGTATCTAGCTGGTGTTAGCAAATAAAATGATTGTTCAGAGTTACAAACAATTTCGCTAATGTTAGCATGCTAAGTGCTGCTACAGTGATTGCTACCATTGAGATGTGTTGTGCTAGCTACTCTCAATGATAACCTCACATGTGGTATCATTTTTTAAAAAAAATTGAAACAGTAACAAGTTAAACCATGAGGCTTGTTATAATCACACATTTACAAATCACCCTCAACTGCAAAAAGTTGCAGTGAGCAATTTATTGTATCAAATCCATATGCCTCATTCATTTTGGAACCTCTCCCTCTTCCTATATTCTCTGGTTCATGACTTATCACGCTCCTGCATATGAAGGAAGTCTGCACAAATATGAAAGGCTGCACTTGGAGGTATATGACCACTAAGAAACTGTTCTGCTGTCATTTATACTTTATGTATAGTAGCCTACAAAAGTACTATACTGTGATATATACCACCACTGGCTCAAATTATAACGGATATAGATTTTTGGCCATACCACCCATTCCTGCTGCCAATTTTAATGCATTTGTACTGAAAAATAAAGTAGATAGAGATTAGTTAGATTTTTTTAAAGATATTAAATAAATAACAGCAAATTAAGATATAGATTTTCACTAAACTGCAAAAAAAAAATGTAGAAAAAAAGTATACAACAGTCTTGAAGTTTATTTAGGTATACAACAGAGAAAATTAACATTGTCCCTTGCAGATAATAGAGTGTAATTTGTAAACATTGTTTTTCAAGTTATGCTATACATATAAATAGATAGATTCAAACCATTCTTTCTCTACTGTGTTTAATGTCTTCATGTCTTTTGCTCGACAAAAAACAATCGTGTCTGTGTGTGTGATTGTTTTCTTTCTGTTGGAATGATGCTCATATGATGTAATAGCCGCAAAAGATGCTGTGGTCGTGTCCTGTGCCTCCAGTAGTGTCTGAACTGTAAAGTCTTTTTAGGCTTCACTCACATTTTCATTCTTTCTACATAATCACTCAGATGGTTTTTCTTTAAGTGATTAAAAACATTTGTTGTGTTGCCGAATTTCGATGGCACCGACCGTCGACATACCCTGCACCCTGATTTTCTCTACACCTTTTACCTTTACAGTAGCCAAACCACTGCCACACAACCCATGTCCACCGACATTTTTCTCAATACCGACCTATTTGGAGAATCATTCCAACTCATGGCTTTCACTGCTCTCAGCTGTGCGTCTGGCTTAAGTTCCTGCACCTGTTTTTATTTATCATCTGTTCCCGTCCAAATGTGAGCTACAGCGCCCCCACATTAGTGGAACAAATTACGGAACAAATTATGCTTCAACGCACATTTCCGCCATGTTTGATTATGACTCGTAGCTGATCACTGTAATCTACCTGAAATTTATCGCAATCATATATTTGCCCAGCCCTACCAGCTGTAATTGATGGAGGAGACAGTATCCAGGCATTGCAATAGTCCAACCTCGAGCTAATAAAAGTATGTATAACCTTTCCGAGGTCAACATGGGACAAAAAAAAATGCTTGACTTTTGCAAGGAGCCTTAGCTGGAAGAAGTTCGCTTTTACAACTGAACTCACTTGTTTGTTACATTTAAGAAACTTGTCAAAAATATGATATGCACCGGATGTTTCTCAGTTGCAGGGGTCACTCATCAAAACATCACTAGGTAGCAAAATGAGAGGTGTTGCTTTTACGTAGGATTCTACAGTCATGATTTCACTTTTATCACAACTCTATTGTTACATCCAGAGGCGTTACGAAGTGGGATCCAATGAATGATCCCACCACTTTGTTTACACAGATATTGCTCCAGAAATAAAAGTGAAGTGAGTGTATTTCCACAGCAGAAGTGTTTTGTAAAAGGAGCTACTATGAATATAGTAACAATCAATATGAGGTGGGACTCACTGCAGTGTCTGATTTTTGTTTTGGAGCAGAACCAATGTATAAGTTTTATATGTAAAGTGTTTATCCTGGTCATCCCACTGGAAATGTTTAAACAAAGAATGTGAAGAGGAAATCAAGAATTCAAAACCTGAGACACTTGGTAACACCTGGCTTGAATAATGCAGATTCTACTATGTAAACCAATAGAAATGTTTAACATTTGCAGATGATATGAATTTCTTTTACTCTGGAAAGAATTTAAAGGAACTTGTGCATTGCTGGAAAAACTCAAGGCTTGGTTTGATGTCTATAATAATCTTTAACCATTAAGAAAACAAAATATATGTTTTTTGGGAATCCAATTAAAACTGTAATGTTAACATTCAAAGAGTTTGAGACTAACTTCGTTGGAGTTGTTACAGATCAAAAGCTAACATGGAAACAACACATTGAATACATTGAAGGAAAAATCTGAAAATCACTTGCAATCCTGTGTAAATCTAGAAATGTACTAAATTCCAAAGCCTTGCATTTAATCTATTACTGATGGATTATTCCCTATATGACTTTACTGTGTGGAACTGTGGGGATCCACTTTCAAAACTATCATAAATTCAATAATAAAACTTACAAGAAACAGCTATACATATTATCAATAAGGTGGAATATTATGCTCACACAGTGCAACTTTTCCTAAAATCTTATGTGATGAAATTTTATGACCCGTTTTATTATAAAATAATGCAAATTATGTTCAAAGCAAAATCCAAAATGCTCCCTGACTCAGTATAGAGGTTCTTTTCAATTCAGGACATTCCATATAATCTTAGAGGCGTTAGTAAATTTACTCTACAAAAAGATTTTAAAAAGCTATGAAACAAGATGTGTCTATTATTGGAGTTTAATTTTGGAATGAAGCCAACAAACTAAAAAAACATGTAATTTTTTTTTATCTTTAAAACAATGGGTTGTGAGGATATTTTTGAAACTTATAAATGCAATTAATCATCGGTTGTTGTTTCTTTGCTTTTTTGGAGGTTGGTAGCCTAAAAAGTTACAATATAGGAGAGACTTTTTTAAGCAATCTGCTTCTGTCTCTGCCAGTTTTAAAATCTCTTCATTGGATCCCTGTCAGGTTTAGGATCAGTTTTAGAATTCTTGTTTTAACTTTTGAAGCTTTAAATGGTCAGACCCTTCACTATATCTCAGGGCTTTTACAAATTTATTCCTCAAGTCGAACCCTCAGATCTGCAGAGAAGAGACTGTTGGTGGTGTCGTGTACGCATTTTAAAACTGGTGGAGATGGGGCTTTTATTGTGGCGGTGCCTAAACTCTGGAACGAGCTGCCAGTGTCACTTGGGTTTAGCTCCTCTGAGCAAGCGTTTAAAAAACAGCTGAAGACTTTCCTGTTTAGATAAGCATTTGGTTAGTTACCTGTGTTACCTGGTTTGTTGAACAATATATGTATTCGTTTTATATGTTGTTTTGTTTTATTGTTGTATGTATTTTCATGTGGTGCTATTGTCGTAAGCCTGGGTCATGGCCGAAAGGATAAGATAATGGATACAAGTGGCCGAAATGAGTTTCCTTCGCAGGGTGGCCGGGCTCAGCCTTAGAGATAGGGTGAGAAGCTCAGAAATCCAGGAGGGACTCAGAATAGAACCGCTGCTCCTCTATGTCGAGAGGAGCCAGCTGAGGTGGATCAGGCATCTAGTGAGGATGTCTCCTGAACGCCTCCCTGGGGAGGTGTTCCAGGCATATCCATCCAGGAGTAGATCACAGGGCTGACCCAGGACAGTCTGGAGGGATTATATCTCTCAGCTGACCTGGAACCGCCTTGGGATTCCCCTGGAGGAGCTGGCTGAGGGAAGTCTGGGCTGCGTTGCTAAGGCTGCTGCCCCCGTGACCCCGATAAAGTGGAAGGTGACGAGTACAAGTACAAGTTTATTTTAATGTATTTTATGTTAAGCACTTTGTGACTGGTGTCTGTGAAAAGTGCTCTATAAATAAACTTTACTTACTTACTTTTTAGTCATTAAATTTTTTTGTCTTGTTTTTTGTGTGAATTGTAAATGTTGTGTACATTGTTTGATATTATGGCTGAATAGACTTGTACTAAAAAAACTGATAAGAGTGTTACAGTACTAGTCTCACATAGCAGGGTTTAGAGCCTTTACAGACTTAATGTCAGTTTATCCAGGGGATAGATTGAGCTTCAGAATGAAACACAAAAACACAATTAAAAGCTGCAATCACCTTTGCATATGGTGCCAGGAAATCCAGAGCTGTAATGTGAAGGCGAAACTTCTGAGTCTTCGTGAACTTTCCAAAGCAGGTTCCCACTGACACAAGCTTGTCCCGAGAAATGTTTGTGGCCAACTTCAGGATTTTTTCACTGGGGATAAATTGACAGTCGGCTATTAACTGTGTTGAAAAAAGACCAACCTAGCAAATTGAAACAACACATTTCATCAAATTACATAACAATTATTAAGACACTAAAGGCGTAAATGTCCCATGAAATAAATTAAAAGAGGTCATACAGGCTCTGGTGACAAAATTGTAGACAACTCAGCCCCATTCATATTCTTATCAGTGCATAGCATGAACTAACTGCAGTCTGTAGCTTGTGATCTACATTGCATATTAGTAATTTTTGGGCTTTTTGCTATAAAATTAAGATTCCAATCCTAATTTTCAAGGCTGAACTTCAATGAAATGCTGACACTAATGAATAATGATGACTGTTCACGTTCACACTACCTGGCATTTTCAGCCCTATTACAAAGAACACACTGTAATAGAACACGTGATTAATAATAGAAATTATACTTCCGAAAACTAAGTGTTGAAAAGACAAAATTTACCTCATGTAGTACACACGGTCATTATGGAGCCTGAAACAGTAAGCACCATCAGGTCGATCCACTAAAAGTTTAATGTTTTCACCGATGCTGGAAAAGAAAAAACACATGGAACCCATTTAGCATTAGACCATCCAGCATGTTTATCCTTTCAGTGCCATTACCCGTTCGTGCTAATGCTAATATTAGCTACCATTCTATTCATTCCACTTACTATTTAGACAGCTTCTCAAACATCGTTTTCGTTTCCTCATCAGTAAGCGGGCGCATCTTGAATGTTTAAAAAAACTACTGAAAATCTAATCAACAATAAATTGTTCAATCCCTCATGAAAATCCCGAAAACGTGGGTCAACACGGAAACGGTCACAACTGGAACCGGAAGTTGGGTGACGTGTGCAGGGAGCGCAGTTCCGGGTTTTTGCATTCTTTAGCTCTCTGTCGAACGTACGTTTTCTCTCCGACAAACCGGACGACATCAGGTAAGCTATTTCTACCAAATTGTGAATTATGCTCGGATACACCCCAATCACATCGTATGCAAGCAGATACGTAGACATTATTTTGCCTAACGTATATTTTGTGTGGTGAAGTCTCACTTTCGGAAATGGTTTAAAGTTAGCTGGTTAGCTAGCTGTCAGTGAAAAAAAACACCCAGCTGCCTCTATTAGCATGCTAGTTTATGTCAGCTAGACGGCTAAGCTAAATGTGTTAGCATCTAAAAATGTTAATCCTGGGTCGCTTCAGGCAATGACCAAACTCTGCTCTACAAATTAGGTTTAATAGCAGTTGAAACACTGACATGCGAATGTTAGTCGAAAATAATGGCACGCGTTTCTGACTTGATCTCGGACTGTGTTTGTGTGAAGAGACGATTTTTGCCGCAGCGGTGTGAAGTTACATAACGGTCATTTGTTTGTAAAAACTGATTACCTCAGTGTAATCCGAGATCAGATGTATGGTATCTAATCCTGTAATGACTTCAGTAGTCCTTAAGATCAACATTAAACAACGTGTAATTTTTGGTACATAATTTTAAATTCACCTGTATTGACTTCAGAGTTCAATGTCATCTCCAGGAAATGTATAATGCCAGCGCTGTATGCATTGGCCATTTTTATTAACTTTATTGATCATTAGAAATATACAGTCTCTCAATGGGGATAATGAATACAACTTAAAATTAAATACATAATAAAATATATACAAAATAAACGTAAACTTGGGTTATTTTGTAAGAACAATAAGTAAACTACAATATTAAACGTGTAAATAATGTGTACATTAGGCATTTAACATTAACAACACAGAGCAGAGATAAAGAAAGGGAGTTCTTCGGTTAAAATAACAAATGCCATCCAATTTCCTTTATTTTTCTTGCAATTCTCTTTGATTACAGTTTCTTGAGACATGAAAAATATCTTAGTTATTAATAAATCCAGGGAAAGAGGGCTTAGTTTCTCCATTTTGCACAGTGAATATGATATTAACCCAGAAATATAGTGATATTAATAATGTCTGATAAGGAAGATTCCAAGTCATCCATGTAAAAACTATTATGTAATTCAAAGGGGAAAACACCATTTATTTTTAGTGATATCCAGTTATTAACATTAGACCAAAACACTGAGATACAGAACACCCAAAAATAAATGATCCAGTGTTTCATCAACAGTATGACAGAAGGAGCATTGAGCCACCTCAAATTTTAATCTTTTTATGAAACTGCCACATGATGAATGTTGTTTATGATTTTCATTTAGCCCAAGGTGTAGACATTCTGTCCCCTCCTGCCTTTCACCAGTGTATATGTATATGTGTATATATATATATATATATATATATATATATATATATATATATATATATATATATATATATATATATATATATATATATATATATATATCCATACCAGACTGCTCTTCGCATTTCTCTGCTACTGTTGAGCTCTTCTTTCATTCCTAATCATTTATGTACCACCTTTCTCACACATGATAACAAAATGAACACAATAGATGCATTTACAATAAGTACAAAAATGGATAATGGCAATTGACATTTTGTTAAAACAATGCAATGTTGAAAGTAGATGACCGTCTACAGATGTTTTTTTTTTTAAGGAAAGGCAAATTTATTTGTATAGCACATTTCATGTACAGGACAATTCAAGGTGCTTTACATGAAACATAATAAAATTAAAATGCATCAAAAGACAATTAAAATAAAAGATGTAAAACATTTAAAAGACAGTTAATATTTTCAGTCAAAGCTCAGTCAAAGCAAAGTTTTCAGGCCTGATTTAAATGAACTGACAGTTTTTCTCAGACCTCAGATATTCAGGTAGTTTGTTCCACATATGAGGAGCAGAAGTACTAAATGATTCTTCACTTTGTTTGGTTCTGATTTTGGGAACACACAGTAAACCTGGTCCTGATGACCTATGACCTCAGGGCTCTGGATGCTTCATAGGGAACTAGCAGGTCTAGGATATATTTGGGTCCACGGCCATTTAGTGCTTTATAGACCAGGAGTAAGATTTTTATTTCTATCCTTTGACCCACAGGAAGAAAATGTAAGGATTTGAGGAGTGGTGTTGGAGGTAATGATCAGTATTAAAGTATCAGAATGTAGACTGCAACATTACCACAGAAAAACGGGGTGATTTTAAAGATATTTAACTTTCATTTTAAAGAAAATGTGGGTACGTTGACAAACCCATATCTTTTTTTTTTTTATCTCACGTCTCAAATGTCAAAAAGGACTTCCAAATAAGTAAGGTCAGTGCTTGTAATAAAAATGCTGACGCTCATTACCAGAGATTCCCCATCAGTGACAAAGAAATAACCACAATGACGTGGATGACCAGTATGTTTTAAACAAACTGAGTGAGGGAGTGCTCAGGAACTAAGTGACATGCATACACATGCTGACTCATGTTCTTTTTTTTTATTTTGTTTGTTCAAGCAGGAGTACTTCACATAAGTTCTCTAAACTGAAATATTACCCTGAATTTCTAAATACCAGTATTAAATGACATGGATCCTCATTAGAGATGTAACTATACCTGGTTAGGTGTGACTCCCGTCAAAACGGATGCTGTAACGGAAGGCTCAGGCATGCTAAATAGCCTGCTTAAGCCGGCCAGACAGTATCGACTACAGAACTTGTAGAAAAAACAAAGTGTAGACATAATGGCTAATTATGATGTAACTATTATTTTCATGTTTATGTGAGATTAAGATTAAAATTTTTTCCATGCAACTTTCCAGTGTCCACAGGTGTGTGCCGCTCTGTGTTGGAAGAGCACTGTTTGTGCCCACAACATACCCCTCTAAAACACAGTAGTGGGTGTTTGCCATCAGCTTCCGGTGTGTGTTTGAGACTCTGGTAACAGTGAACAGGAAGACAGACGGAGAGACATCTTAAGTTGAGGGAGAGGAAACTGCTGTGGCTTCGTCTGCCTCAGAATGACCGAGTTCTGGGTTTGTTTCAGCTGCTGCATTGCAGAGCAGCCACAGCCTGTGAGTATGAAGTGAACCTGGAAGACACAATCTTTTATTTCATTTTTTTGTTTGTTTTTTACTTTTTATTTAATAAGTTTTGATATTTTTACATAGTAACAGAAAACAATATAAGAGGGGGACACACAGTACAAATAAAAATGTGTACTATTCATTAACACTTTATATTTGAACAGTTCCAGTGTCTCTATTGTACCTTATATTCAAGTCACTGGTAGTGTTGTCACGAATACTGGTACTAGTACCATACCACGGTACTGAGGCATTTAAAAAGGTACTATACTGCGTTTGAAAAGTACCGATACTTGAAATAGCACGACAAACTCGGCACGTAACGTGGTGTTGTAACTGAGCGGAACAGGAGAGGAGAATGACTGCTGCATCCAATCCCTCATTGGCAAGCCAGAACCAACCAGTGCAATATGGAAGTATTTCAGTTTTACCACAAACAGGGGAAGTAAAGGAGAAATCATAAATGCAGAGGCACCACTTTGCAAACAGTGTTTTAAAACATGTCTGGCGAGAACACTTCCAACCTGCTAAACACTGACAAGACAAACACTCATACCTTCATATTCAGGGAACGACAGGTAGGCTAACCCATGAACTGTAAGATTTTTTTTTTAATTAAAATTCCAGGAAGCCAGTAAGTTGAACATATATTTGTAAGTCATGGCGCCCCGCACAGCACAGGCACCTAAAAGTTCCTTAACACTCCCTCAAAGACGGACAATAGTCTTTCAAAAAACATTCAATGATGTGTGTTGGTTGCAAGCGTTCATGCATGGGGCAACTTCTGCAGCTGTCAGTCTCTTTTCGTGCGCTTTTTAAAATAATTTCCATACCCACATCAGTTACATGAAGTTAAACGAAGAGTTAAATAAAGCAAAATACTCTAAAGAGTAATAACAGAAAACAACACTATAAGGGAGACGCACAAAAAAAAACAAATATACAAACAGCATAATTACAAAATTACAGTATATACATATATACAGTGTAAAAATGTACAAGTATATTTTTTTATAAAATTCAAATCGTATTACGAGTCCAAAGGCTTCACTTATCTGCAGAGTTTTGATTGGCTTTTTGTTTTTAAGTCATTTTAATGGATCAAAATAATGTTCGATTTCTATTTTAAATAGTTGAATCAGTGGTGCTCTTTCATTCCATTTTAATTTGTGTACTTGATATTTTCAAATTAATAACAGATTCAATACAAAAATGTCTTTACTTTCCAATTCTTTTTCCAACATAAAGCATAATGTCTTTAATATTTAGGCGTATATTGATTCTCATTTGATCTTTAAAGTTTCCATGCTCTCACTGCTCTGGTTTAATTACTTTTATTTGACTGTTATTACAATTTCTGTTTATGTTGATAAGATTTTCCATTAATAAAGTCAGAAATGACATTTTCTGCATTCTCTTTTTATTTGAAAAAGTATCAAAGTATTGAAATACATATTGGTATCGGTGCCAAAATATTGGTATCGTGACAACACTAGTCACTGGTAGTCCGTCTCCTCTTGGTGTGAAATATAAGGAGACCATTTATCCCAGTTTTGTAAGAAAACCTCTCTTTTTGATCGAAGCGAGAAAGTCATCCTCTCCACCTCAAAAGATTTTCCTAACTATGTCCGTCCAATGTTTAAGACTTGGGGGTCCCAGTTTATACCAGTTCTTTGTGATTGTTTTTTTTTTTTTTTTTAATTAACCTGAATTAAGTAATATATTACACAGATGCCACTCTTTCTTAATGTCTTGACATCTCTATGGATTTCATATCCTAAGATCTTTATTATTGAACATACTTTCTTCCAAAATAGCTGAATTTTACCACATATGTAATAAAAAAAATCGAATAAAATTTTTCTAGCAAATTCCTGTCATTTCTTTGAGCCTGTTGATGAGTGTTGTGTTGTCCACGTCGAACACCATTCCTCCTCTGTTACTTCTATATTCAATTATTTTTTTCTCATTTTGTTATAAACTATCCATTATCATTACCTTTCTGTTTCTGAAGACCCTGATATAACTTAGAGATAGTTTTCATAGTCAGCAGTTTATGTGCTTCAGACGCTATCACCGCGTTGCCTTCCTCAGACATTTCTACTTGTATCTTTTTTTTCATAGTAATCTCTGATTTGTAAAAATCTGAAGATGTTCAGAATGTTTTATTTGCTTTATATTCTACTGATGTTGTTTCCGAACGGTGTGGAAGATAAATGGTATCAGTAAAATAATGTGGTTCAACCTAACCAAAATATCTTCCCTTTTGTTGTTGTTTTTCCTGTGTGTTCGATTCTCTATAAAAACAATTCCTATTGTTTAGACTTTTTTTCTGCACTATTGTTTTTAAAAAATAATTGTTGATTTGATAAACTTGGTGACAATAGATTTATTTGGTTTGTCATTGTTTATCTATTAAAGCAGTTCTCAGTTAACCTGATTTCAAATACTACACTTATTCAGTGTGGAGGACACTTAACAAGGGCACTGTTATGGCTCTTGTATCATCTGTACCTTCACAGATGATAAAGCATGGGTGTCAACCTCATTTTAGTTCAGAGGCCATGTTCAGCTAAATTTGATCGGAAGTGGGCTGAACCAGTTAAAAAAAAAAAAACCAATATAGAAATAATGTCAACTCCAAAATTGTCTCTGTTTGAGTGAAAAAAGTAAAATTACATCATGAAAACAAACTGTGTTAAGCTTTAGTTCATCATTTACACATATACATTCTAACTTGCAGATCACACTGGATACAGATACACAAAATATTTAGTAATAGGTGGAATATTATTCAAATTGATATGTCCAATTTTTCATATTTGATTTTTTTTTGTGAAATTATACTTTGTTTTAGTGTCACTAAATGGACAAAATATGTACATTTACAAATGTGTTTTTTTTTTTACTTGTGAATATTTATAGGTTATTATGAGACTGTGGGCTGTGAGCTAAAATGATTTATATCTTAGTGTAATTTTTGTATTTCATAAATTCATCCAAAGGGCCAGATTGGACCTTAGGTGGGCTGGATTTGGCCCCCGGGCCGCATGTTTAACCTCTGAGATAAAGTATAGTTTTCACTTTCAGCTTCACAGCACATGGTCAATACATACATAAAGTTTCAGAAGAAACACATTTCTGAAATGTTGTGAACCTTGGTGTAGTTTTTAACTCATTTCTGTTAATGTTCAGAAACGGCGACGACGAATCGACCGCTCAATGATTGGGGAGCCAACAAACTTTGTTCATACCACACATGTAGGCTCAGGGGACATGGGCCTGGCATCAGTAAGTTTTGCTTCTCTGCAGAATGTGTAACTTCAAAAATATATTATTTTAAGTCATCAGCCAAATGAATTCCTTTCCTCGTAGGTGGACCTTGTTCAAACCCAAATGAAATCGAAAGGGGGCTACGCACACGGAAGGTCTGAAGGTTCACAGTTGTAACCAGGTAACACGCTTTCATGCTTTTGTGGAAGTCATTCATATTCAATTCCAGGCATTTCACTTTTTCACAGCTGCACAAGCTAAGTTTAGACGTGTTGAGTAAAGCCAAAGGCCCAGGTGTTATTAGATTAAAATGGCCTCTTGGCTCTCATTGGTTTTGTCCCTTGTCGACACCAGACACAGAATCAGGCTGAAAGAAAGTTGTTTAAAGTATGAAAGTTGCATCAACACTTAATGTTTAATCGTATTAGTGCAACAACTGCATAAGCTTAAAAGCTAATACACAGTGGTCTTAGTCGGGTCACACGTTGTCATTTTTGATCGAGGAATGCAAGCATGTGGACATAAATAGACTTCAGTGAATATTTGGCATGCAGCATATTGAAATGAAATTATACACCAAACAATAGTGTCATATTGACAAATGATGAATGAGACTAACTTAACAGTAAGACATAATGAACATTTTACAGTCATATTGAAACACTTCTGTCTTCTGTTTTGTATCACATTGTGTAAAAATGACTGGTTATAACTGATATGGTTTGACCTCATTGTCATGATCATATATATCACAAAAAGTATATAATTAGTATTCTGAGAACTCACCATTTTTCATGAGGGAAGAAAAAAAAAAAAGCAGTATAGAAATGAGAAGACTGTTCAGCTGACAGGGCCAACTTCCTGACTTCAGCCCACACATGTTATGTCAGAACAGGCAGCAGCAAATTAGAGACAACGCTGCTACAGAATTGGTGTCTAAAAGACCTGGTGAAATTCCCTAATCTTTGTGCAGAGAAATTTAATTGCATTTAAATGTCCTCTTTAACTTGATTAGCTTTGTTATATTGAAAACCCACTGGGTATTCCTTGTGACTGAGCTGTGAGGAAGATGATTGTTTCAGGTCCTTATTTTGAACATTTGCCTGACCAGGACAGTGAGTGTCCTCTAGACCTGTTAAAAAAACAAACTTTTTTGGTTATTTTAAAGCCAATTGCTGTGATTCCCATTCTTCAAGCTTTAGAATGACCAGATATCAAATGATTTAGATTTTGGACCATGGGAGATGTTTTTTTTTTTGTCAAAAACGCCTGACATGTTGCCCCATTTTGCCTTATAACTTTACTACCATTAGCCATAGGGCATTTTTCATGTTTCTCGTGAAACATGGTGAAATTTCCTGTAAGGTGATACCCAATACATTAGTAATTTAAACAGGCATAGTTATTTTTAAAGTAAAAATGGGCTAAATTTAGGTGATTTTTGGAGTGTCAGATCAGGCATCACATCATTGTACCTCATGCAGGAACTGAATCAACTAAATATGACAAATTGAACTGTAAAATAAAATCTATTCACAGAAATAGCATTGGAACATTGCACATGACATTTTCTGCACACTCTGAACACAAAATGCTGTTTTATTAGGTTGAACATGAAAGTAATAACATATACATAGAACTGGAGAGTAAGTTATTTCAACAACAATCATTTGTTCAGTGTAACTTTACTGAAGCTGTCAAACCTCCTATGGTGCTGCACAAGCTGAAGCAGACAACTTCTCTGGTCCAGGTTTGTTGTTGGTTCAGGTTTCACCACGTGTCATGTGATACCCCCCAAAAAGGTAGTGAAGTTATGAGACAAAATGGGGGCAACATGTCAGGCGTTTTTGACAAAAATACTGTTGTGGTTAAATGACAGACAAATTTGAGGAGTCTGAAAAGCATCAAGACTCAGTGGCGTGCATCCCAAAGTAAAAAAAAAAAATTATAATAATTCAATGATGTCTTAAGTGTGTTATGACCCAGAGGTTACAACATATTTGATAGAGAGCGCAGGAGACAAAAAGGGTTAAAATTTGCAAAAGTTTATTTTGTTTTAGGTAAATAATTTTTTACTGAATTAACCCCTCGGTTCCCGTGCCCAGAACGAAACAAAAATGAACCCCGAAAAGTTTCAAAGGAAAGAAGGACCCAGGTGAGCTGGCCAAATTAACAAAAGGACAGTATGTGGGTTAGGCCAACCCTGTACAGGACCGTAGAAGCTGTCCACACACGCTACCCCTGCCCCATTAACACAACCTGCAACTAAACCCTGTCAAAAGAAATAAACTCAAAACAGAATGTACAGACAAAACAAAAAAGAAACAAAAGCTTACAAACGGGCTAAGCGCAGACAATCTGCATCGTACAGTGCAAATTTCTGTTGAAATCGTGCTCCTGGAACTGGCGCCACAGCCCTGGAGGTGAGGCAGAAAAAAAAAACGGCCCATCACAAGAAACCTAATGCCAATCCAATTTATATCTGCCCTGACGGAAACCAATTACTGTATTTTCCACATTCTCACACAGATTATAAGGTGCATTAAGTGAAGTCAAAATTGTGAGATAAAAAGTCAAAATTCCACATCACTGAGAACAACCAGAATCAATCCGTATATAAGGCGCACTGGTGTTTTAAGTGCACCTTATAGTCTGGAAAATATGGTAACAACCAACACCCCACCCCCCCTCCTCCTCCTCAAAAAAACCCCCAAAACACTAAATGCAGGATATTGCACAAAAATATTCAAAAGGCAAAAATATCCATGAATGTATCCATTAAAATAAATTTAAAAAACAGAGGGGGAAAAAAGGTGCCCTGGAACAAAACAAGTGATTGACTTAGTGACCTTTGACCTCAGCTGCATGTGCCAGTGCAGATCCTAACATGTTTCACTTCTTTTCTCCACAGCCCTTCACAGTCTTGTGGAAACTACTGTTGTTGTTAAGAGGAAACATTTTCAAAAAGCAGTTCTGTCTGTAATGGACACAGGACCAAAAGATGAAACTACTGCTTTTCCATAATGTTGTATATATTTTTATTTTCCATTCTTTTTTTTTAATGAAAGCACTGCTGTCCATTTGCTGCCATACTGTTGCACTGTAAAGAGTAACTTGTTAAAGTAGATAAGAGGGTTTAGAAAGCTCATGATCTCAGTCAGATGTATGCTTGTGTGTATGCATGAGGAATATGTTTTCAAAATGATTTGCTGTTGTAGCCCATTTGGATGCCTGTATTTATTATCTGATATCATAAACGGACCTCATGGTGGCTGGGCCACACTGGAGATTTGGAACATTCCATTTCCTTCTTTATTCTCAGAGGTTTATCAAAGAACAGGTAGAGGTAGCAAGGCAAAAAAAAAAACAACAACCAACAACAATATGTTCATTGTTTTATTCTGAGAAATAGTCATGATTCTCTGAGTTGCTTTCAGGGTTGAAGATTGCTGTTTTGTAATAAACTTGAAATGAGTAGAGTACACTGGACCATACATTGTACACTCAACACTTGCTTAGAATTTTCACATTGATTTCAACATTTTTTTTATACTCATTTAGATGAACCATATAGAATTTTAATAAACTGAACTTCCTAATCTGCCTTCTGAAGTTATGTTCATTCTTTTCTTTTCTTTTGCAAATATTAAGCCAAGATTAGTATTTTTTTTAATACTTTTTATTCCTTTCCACACCTGGTTTCCATGATAGAATATCAACTAATGTTACCTCTGACTGTTGTTGTACCTCTTAGTTGAAACCGATTTAAGATGAAGAGATAATTTATTAGTTCCTCCTGAGTTAAATGTAATTTTATGATATTTTAAAACGTCAAGTGATAATTGCCTGCCAGGCTTCATAAAGCTGACAAATGCTATGAAATTACAACATGATTCAGCACCCCCCCCCCCCCGTCTCTCTGTTGCAATGTCGGTGATAAAGTTGCTTCAGTGTTTAAGAATGTTTCATGTGGATTCATTTTCTTGTGTTTATCATCACAAAAGATGACCTCCTCCTTCTTCCCATTGTGAATATTAAACCTGGTTGTCTCCAGTGGACTTGTTTTTCTGTTTGTGCCAAAGTAAAATCTCAGCTATGTTAAAGCACACGCAATGTTTTCAGTAATTTAAAGCCATGGTTCTGTATTTTTCACATGAATGTGTATGTCCTCAGCGTCTTTCCTCTGGTGGTCCTACAGTTACTCACCGCAGACAGTGTCCTGTGAGCCCAGTTCTGGTCCGGTTTTGGTCAAAACAAAAGTAGTCCCGGCAGTTTTCTTGGGGTCATAGCTCAGTTGGTAGAGCAGTTCGTCCAATAATCACACTCTGTTCTAGTCGGTCCGTTGTGCCTCAAGTGTCACTTACACTGGTGTATGAATGTTTGTTGGTGGTCAGAAGGGCTGTAGGTGCAAAACAACTGTGGTTACATACATTAGGGACGGCTGTGAGAGTGCGGGTCGTCCACTGACCGAAGGGTTGGTGGTTCACGTCCCAGCTCTGGCTGTCCACATGTTGAAGTGTCCTTGGGCAAGACACTGAACCCTGACTTAGTCTCCCAATAAGACTTACAGAACCTTAGAAACCTACTGGTGTATGAGTGTGTGTGTGAATGTGAGGCTAATGTAAAGCGCTTTGAGCACCATGAAGGTGGAAAACCACTATAGAAGTGCAGTCCATTTACCACTTTGTCATATGTAGTTTATCATCACCAGGGTGAGAATGTGAGAGTGAATGAATAATGGGTCTATAATGTGAAGCCCTTTTTTATAAATCCTATCCATTATTATTTGCATAACAAAACTGTCACAGAACAAAAACTCACATCTCATAATTGCTTGGAGCTACTTTCTCTCAATATCAATCAGTACGCATTGTCACTGCTAACAGCTGTGCACCTTAGCAAACTATTTTCATCAGTGTTTGCAGCTGCTATGTGCAGGCGCACAGCTGTTAGCAGTGCATTGTAGCTCCAAGCAATTAAGGCGTGTGAGTTTTTGTTCCATGATGGTTTTGTTATGCAAATAAATCACTCATTCGAACACATACTGTTTTGAGAAGAAACACAGTTTACTTTTTTGACCCCAGGAAGCAAGCCGGGACTGCTTTCGCTTTGATGAGAACCGGACCAGAACTGGGCTCACAGGACACTGTGGGGGGTGAGTCACTGTGGGTGAACCAGAGTAAAGACGCTGATGACAGACAGATTAATGTGAAAAATACAGAACTATGCCTTTAACAAAAAAATGTTTCCCCCTGGAACTGAAGGTTGAGCAGTTGACAGTTTCTTAGGAGACCACAATTAAGTTTCTGATCTGTTTTTATCCACTTAAACCCTGCAGTATCTTGGCTGGCTGGGACGATTTTATTATTCTGTGTTTTCTTTGGGTATTTCTCTTATTCGCAGATGTGTAATTTATAGATTCACCAAAACCAGGTTCCATTTACAAAAAAAAAGGCCTTAATCAGCTCTTTGCATTTGTTGGCACAGTAGCTGAACAGTATTAATGTTTAATACTTGGCCTCTCCTGCTTTGTACTGATCACAAAGCAGGACAAAGCTGATCATTATTACTTAGTGTGATCTCTAATAGAGCTTAAATGTATTCAGCAGACCAGCAGGCCTTGGTCTCATGTTTCCTCTGTGTGTATTGTACATCCTACTTCTGAATGTGTCTTTAACAACGTGTTTGTACTGTAAAGTAATGCAAAAGTCCATGTGTAGTTTGATGTCACATGATTAAAACTGTCAGTTGTTAAAATGAAATGAAATCTTTGGTGCTAGTATTAGTCCTCACAGTAGATTAGTACACTTAGAGCAGCTAGATGAAGATTCAGTTTTACAAAATCTGACTTATTTTGTGATAAGCGGCTTTGTGCCAAGTTCTGATTATTAAAAGTTCTATTTTGTAGAGTTAACGGCAGTAACTGAGCTGTGTCATTTGTCAGGAATGAAGGCGCACAAACCAATTAGATCACATGTTATTGCATCAGGCACCCTGGAAACTCATGGAAACTGTTCGCAGATGAGTTTAATCAAGTCATTCATCAGACTTCACATTTGTGTAAACTGGATTTTTGCAACATGTTGTAATGTTTGAAGACCTACTGCAATGGCATGTGTAACCAGCAGGCTGTGCAAGTGGACCATTTGAATGTGTTTAGGAGTTGTTTCCTTTGTTTCGCTAAAAATCTGTCTGCAAATTTTCCAAATAAACACTGATGACTGAAAGTCATTTGTGCAGATGTTCAACCAGCTGGATCATCTTTTATCTTCAAGCTGTGTGTGTGTGTGTGAGAGAGAGAGAGAGAGAGTGCGCTTGTATCCCTATCTTTATAAAGAACATTGATGTGTTTACACAGTCACACCATGAGGACCAGAATTCAGGTCCCCATGTGGGTTAAATATAAATAAAGGTCCCCACTAGTAAAATGGAAATAATGTGGCCCTATAAATACATGAATTAGTTTTTTCAGGAAGTCCCCATAAAGCATGAGGGGAGCAGATGCAAAGTGAAACATCTATTTTTTGAAGGTTTGAAGATGTGTTTACTTAAAAAAAAAAAGTGCTTTTTTGAATTGATTTTTAGTTTTTAATTATTTTATTTTCTCATTTTTATATTTTCTTTTTTTTTAATTTTATTTTATTAAAAAGAAAGAAGACGATGCCCTACCCAATGGCTATTTCATTTCAAACTTGGTCCTCATAAGACATGTAAATGAGTACGGGTATGTGTGTGTATGAGCTTTTTCAGACATACCGTAACCACCTTCAACCTCTTGCAGGTATGATCTAAATGACATAAGTGACACGCTAGTCACACTAGTCCAGAACTCCCAGGTAAATAAACTCTGCTGTCTCTTCTGGTGTCAGTCTGTCTCACATTTGATATTTAATCAGAATAGACCTGTTGTTAGGTTTATGATTTCCACCAATACTCCTCCTGCTGTGACTATAAATAATTCATAAAATGCATTTGTTATATTTGACAGCCCTGAGGTGTTTATAGATTTAATAAAGTTGATGTATCTGTTAAAACTGCAAAGCTGAAGCAAGCAAGTCAATTTCTCAAATGTGGGATCAACAAAATACTTGTATTATTTTTTATTTACTTATCTATCTTTCATAGATAGAGAAGTCATGAAAGTGCTTTCCAAAAGAACAAATGGAACATTTTAATCACAGAAGTATAAATTAAAACATTTATATTTCTCTATATACTGACTATCAATATATCACTGCCTGAAATTTAACATAAAAATATATGGACGTTATATACAGAAAAATATATTGTATTAATATATTCCAATATAGTTCAAATTATATATATATATATATATATATATATATATATATATATATATATATATATATATATATATATATATATATATATATAGTGAAGTGTATTACTAAATATATGTAATTATATGTTTGGTAATACAATTAATAATTTATGTGGAAATAATTTTAGTTTCAATAAAACTAAAAATTTAAGTAAAGTAAAAATATAGTTCAGCTTTTGTCTGCATAATATATGTCTTATATTTGTCAATATATGATCAAATCATATATTGCAGTATATTGGATAATATATGCACTACTTATATAATAGAATATATAGACATAATATATTTTTATTACTTTATTTGTCATTATACACTGTACAATGACATTTTACGGTAACCTGTAGGGAGCATGGGGCAGCGTCCAGGGGCCCATCTCCTGCTGTAGAGCCAGGCTAATGGTCAGAATCACCTGCCTGGAGGATTTTACCCTAGTTTTTGAATAAAATGTATTATATTTTTCAATATATTGCCATATTTTTTTGTTTCATAAGGGAATGAACATGATTATTATCTAAAAACTCTTAATCTACCATTTGCATCAAGAAGCATGACTTAGAAATTTTGAATATAAAACACACACACACATCATATAAACACACACTTAAGTAAATTAAGTATAGTTAAAGGAATACTACACCCACAAAATGATGTGTCCTCATTTTCTACTCACCCTAAATTATTTTTGTAATATAGACAGCCTAAGTGTGACCAAATACTTTTTATTTTAAACTAACATAAATCTTAATGTGTCCAAATTTTTAAAGACTTTTGAAAATTTGATTTAAGACATTTTAATGCCAAATAAAGCCTTTTTAGAATGAATGAATTCAATGCCTTTTAAGACTTTTCAAGGATCCGCAGGAATCCTGTGAAATGTTAAAATGAAATGAACACTAAGAATATTTAAGACACATATTAAAGAACTTAAGATAATAACACAAGGGGGAAAAAAAGGTTTAATTTTACAGGAACTTATGTGCGTTTCCACTGACTGGGCCGTTCCCGGAACTTTTACAGGAACCAACAGTAATGAAGTCATCCCCCAAATTTAGGCTATGTTTATGGATATTTTTCAAAAGACAGACATTTGCTTTCATTTGTGCCTTTCATTTATACACAGTTTTTTCCTCTTTGGCGCCACAGAGAGCAGTCATGGATACACTCTGAACAGCAGCATTTCTTTTGTTAACAGTTATATTTGCAAGTTTGCTTTTTAAAATAAAGCTGATCCAAGTCATAGACCAGCAGAGAGACACCACTGTTAAGGAACATTTGTGTGTGTCTTTCTTCAATTCCTGCAAGAATATCAGCTTTGTGTTCATTAAATAGGCCCAGGTTTCACACTGAATACATACATTTAGAAAAGATTTGCATTACATTTCAATAAATATACTTTTTCATGTTTTTGTTTAGTGGTGTGCTTTGCAATGTTTCTAATGTAAAGTATGTGCAGTGGCTCTTAAAAGGTTGGGAAACACTGACTTAGATCAGCATCACATTTACAGCAGAACAGTCCAGAGTCCAGAGTAGCAGCTCTTTACACAACTCACTGTTCTGTTGGTTATGGAGTCAAACAGTCAAGACAACTCACAATGGATCTATAACAATTTTTGTTGAGTTAGGTCTGTCAGCTGCTGTTTTTAACAAACTTTCTCTATATCACGTCAGGTTTTTTAACAATAGGATCCTTGTTTTCTGAAAACATATGAAAATACCATACTTAACAGGTATGTGCTTGTTTTAGAAGAACTTTCAGATATTGACAAACAATGAAATATGAAAGAAACAGGCATGGCTGACATGTTTATTGAACACTGTTGTGTTTTTACAAAGGATATGGATATTGTAATTATATAATTATTATACTTATAGTACTGACCTATTGGGAGCTGCACAAACCTTTCACCACACTGTCTCCATGGTAACTGCACAAACAAGTTTCCATGTAGCTGTAGATTAGTTCATTTGTAATCAGCTGGAAAGTCTGACTATAGCTAATCAGTGAAAGTTTTTGTCTAATCTTGAGGGTAAGCTGTGGAAAAAACTTGATAAAATCAGTGATTGCAATTTTGGAATCAGCACGCCAATTTTACATCAAATCAGCATAAATATCTAAATCAACATACCCCCCCCCCTCACATGCTGTAATAACTGTTGTACAAAATGCATGAAATAGCTTTAAAAGCAAATACAAATACACTCTTCAGTAGGACTTAAGTCTAAAGTTCTCCCTTGTAAAACAGGTTCTTAATCTCAATGGGATATTTCTTAGTTAAATAAAGGTTAAATAATAATAATAAAAAAAAAACCAGCTGAGCATAGGATATGGACATGGATATGGTTGTTTGTATATTTTTGCAAAATCAACATTATGACAAACAACACACACAAATAAAGCTAAATATGTTACATATCTTCTTCTGACACCCAAGAAAAATTTTTGATTTTTTTCACATTAAAGAATTGCCTTTTTTTGGAAACAGTATAATACAACAGTTTTTTTTCAGATGCATTGTTACCATTTTTATGGGATATGCTTTGCAGTGGACAACATTTTTTGTTTTTTTATTTCTTCAATAAAGCTGTGAAAGTCTTGTCCCCTATAGAGGCAAAAATGCATTGCTGAGTGTCACATGCATTGCTGAGTGTCATTTTTACTGACAAACGATCTTTCTCACAATTTCTGCATTTTGTACCAGAAATACACAATCCTACACAATACACAATCCGGCTGTGGCTCTGTTGGTAGAGTGGGTCGCCCAATGACCGAGAGGTTGGCGGTTCGTGTCCCAGCTCTGGCTGTCCACATGTCAAAGTGTCCTTGTGCAAGACACTTAGGCCCGCAGTGGGACTGACCTTAGAAACCTACTGGTGTAGTATGAGTGTGTGTGTGAATGGGTGAATGTGAGGCTAATGTAAAGTGCTTTGAGCTTTACATTAGCTCCACAGCAGCAATTTTTATGGAGAGTAAAACAAAAGCAGAGTATGGTAACTGCAAGGCAGCACAGTAACATCTCTTTTATGAGTGTCAGAGTGTGGAAAGTAGACATGGCTGATCAAATTCCATGTATGGGTCTAGTGGTGCTTCATAGTCAGGGGAGGTGGGGCTAAAAAGTTGTCCTTCAAATCCCCTGTATTCAATAGGACGGTACTCCAACCAATTAGCGCAACATTTAGGACGATGTAGAAAGTTCAAGGAGGAGTCCGGAGAAAGTTAGGAATGACTAAACAAAATGGTGGATTATGGAGCTTAACAACTGTTGTAGCTTCTATAAAAAGAATTTAAAGATTGCTGACGTTTTCTCACATTCTTCACTAATCTTTGATAAAAGGAAATCTCCACCCTTTGTTGTTCTTCTTCTATGGTTGTTTCTGCTGGTTTCTCTCCGAATCATTGCAGCATCACTTTGGTACGCCTGCCCTCTGACTCTATACTTCACTGTGATTGGCCGTTCAGTTTCAGGGAAATCTAGCCAAAAGTTACATTGAGTGTAACTACATTACTACGGTAGCACATTTGATGTGCTGCCGCTAGGGGCATCTAGGCTAAGGAAAGAGTTGAAATAGCGATAGAGCCAGTGAACAGCAGTCTACTGCAACAGCAGTAAGTCTAAAAACTAGTGCACAGTGCTCAAACCTCTAGTTTGTGAGGTTCCTGGTTTTTCCTTTGTGATGGGTAGCATCTAGTCCTCACAAAAACATGCCTGTTTACTACAGTTGATACTATGACAAGCAAACACCAACTTAAACAGACATTGCCAGGGAAATATGTTAACTGATGATATCATTCAGCTAATGCTAACATTACGCTAACAAGACGTTGACTTGAACCATAGACAGAACAAATTGAAAATAGTGAAATAATACATGTCCATTAAACAATCCATACTTAAGAAGACTCTTTCCATTTTACCGGCGTTCTACTGTTTTGACATTTTACAGGAAGTTCGGATACACTACCATTACATATTTCCAGTTGTGAAAAAAGTCTATTTTACATGTCAGACATGTAGTAAAGTGAGATGTTGACACACATCTGTTTCCCCAGAAAAGCAAATCACATTTATCTGATGAAATAAAAACAAAACAGAAAGTAAATATGTACAGATACGATGCAGAATGTATTGCAGGTGTGTCTGTTTGAACATGTCTGTGCTGCTTTTTATTTACTTCAGAAATAGATGACCTTGCTCTGAAAGGAAATGGGATCTGTAGCTGGGTAAGACTTTGTACATGGTGTGAGCTTGGTGTGATTTCAGAGTGAGGCAGTGAACCGAAATGATGTTGATGATGATGATGATGATGATGACAGAGGCTTGGCTTGGAACAGGATCTTCACCACGGTATCAGCAGAAGCAGATGACAGACAGAGACTGACAGAGCAATATTCCCCGTCTCTTATTTCCTCTTTCTGTGCTCAGCTCAGCAGATGATCAACTGCAGGAAACCAAGAGTAACAACAGTTTGTTGCTCTTTGGTGTTTGACTGTAGCGTCACTGTTGCAGATGCATGGACCAGTCAGACAGTTCTTTGATGTGGTGTGGAAATAGATCATTAAAGGTTTCTGTGTGCAGGGAGTAAGGGTTATCTTCACCTGTACCTGAAGAACAAAAGTCACATAAATTAAAATCACTTTTTTTTTTTTTTATAACTCCTAAAATTACAGCTTAATATGTTTCCAGTTTCCAGGGTACAACCTTGTTGGAGAAAAAAAGACACACACACACACACACACACACATATATATATATATATATATATATATATATATATATATATATATATATATATGTGTGTGTATGTATGTATGTATGTATGTACATATGTATGTGTGTGTGTGTGTGTAAATATGGTAAAAGCTATCTATCTATCTATCTATCTATCTATCTATCTATCTATCTATCTATCTATCTATCTATCTATCTATCTATCTATCTATCTATCTATCTATCTATCTATCTATCTATCTATCTATCTATCTATCTATCTATCTATCTATCTCAATCAAGGGGGGAGAAACAGGAAGAAGAAGGTGGTGAACACCCTCACAAGAACAGATTAACAATAAGAAACATGGTAGAGCTGACACGTCGACGTGAGCCGACACGTCGACGAGCCGACACGTTGACTTAAATGTGTTCTTTCTGTCCCTCTCTCTCTCTCTCTCTCTCTCTCAGCGTGTAAACACAGTCAGACCTAAACCAGACTTGGCTGCTGAAAGTAAGACACTTGTAGTGGTAAAACAAAACAAAAGAGAGTGACAGACACACATCGCATGTGTGTCTGTCACTCTCTTTTACTTCACCTTAGATGAAAAAAAAAGGCACCGCCATCTGAAGGGGCATTCGCAAGCTAATGTGTGTGACATAAGCAGCATCCGCTAGCTAACCTGATATGAGCAGCAATGCAGACAATGCACTCCTTTTTTCCGAACATGATGTGGACAGTGGTGTGCGGCTTGGCGGCCACTGACTTAAACGTTGTGTACTTAATATAAAAAGTGAGGACCCGTGACAGACGTCTGGACAGTCTCATTTTAGAGCCGTGGGTCCAGATAAAATGTGGACATATGTTCACCTACTGATGTTGTGCAGTTACATTTAACAGAAAACTCTTTGCTAACATTAGCCTTTGTTTTGTTGGGGTTAAAATGTTGATGCTTGTGTCTTGTCAGTGGACATTGTTACGTTGCAGTGAACTTTAATACAAGTTGGTCATTAGTGGACAGACGGGTAACCGTGTGTTTGTTTTGTTTTGTTTTTTTAGCCATGTGTCTGTGTTGTTTCTCTGCTGACAATGTGACGATGTCATCACGACATGTCGACTCGACTGTGACTTTATTTACGTATAAATCGACTTGAAAACAACTGAAGTCGTTAGTGCCCTAAACCATGGTGATAATTATAATGGTAACAGTAACTACAACCAAAACTGAGTAAACTAGGCAGAAAAAAAGACGTATTAAATGAAAAAGAAAAGAAAACACAAACAGAATATCAGTAACAACAATAATCAGTTTTTAACTCTTGGAATAAAAAAAAAACAGATAAAGAAAGACAAAGTCATATAGTAGCTTTAGCTTACAGTGCCAGTGGTCCCAGAATGTGTGCGTTCTCCATCCTCTCTGCTCATCTGTCTGGTTCCAGTGGTCAGCATTGCTCAAGTGGTCCATTAACTACAACAGTTAAAACAAAAATCCTCCAATAACAATAATAATAATAATGATAATAATAATAACAAATGTCCAGATTTCTTTGTTTTCAGCTGTTTTTGGAGAGTAGAAAAATGACTTGAGGTTGAACAACAAAGTTTACTGGTACTTCAGCATACATGTCGTGGTGATAAGGTGTCTCTGATTGGCTCAGAGTGTGTGAAGGAACACTCCCCCCTCCCCTCTGGCTCTGTGTGTGCTCACTGTCCCAGAGTAACATCCAGCTAGGTTTCGTGCTGTCGCTTGTTTTGAAAATGTGCAGAGGAAAAAAGCAAGGCTTTATTTCCACAGAGAGCACATGAAGTAGTTTGCTCCGCAATTTTTTTTCAAGTTTGTGCAGCAGCTACTGTGGCGCCGCCTTGCTAATGCTACTTCAGATTCACTGCAATGGGGGACGGGCTTAACCCGACGTGGGTGACACCAATGTCCCCATGACGTGTAGTGGACAGACTTTTACTGAGTGGCTCATATCTCTGTGTTGTTTTCTGTGAATTGGAAATACAGCCAGTGGAGAAGACACACCACTTTCAAACACAGTATGTTGGTAACATCAGATTCCATAATAATAATAATAATAATAATAATAATTATTATAATAATAATCATGATAATGGATAAGATTTCCATAGTGCTTTTCAAGGCACCCAAAGCGCTTAACATGAGTGATCCATTATTCATTCACTCTCACATGCTCCCTCTGGTGATGGTAAAC
The DNA here is from genome assembly GCA_020466265.1 of Siphamia tubifer. Classification (NCBI taxonomy): domain Eukaryota; kingdom Metazoa; phylum Chordata; class Actinopteri; order Kurtiformes; family Apogonidae; genus Siphamia; species Siphamia tubifer. The sequence continues at coordinate 24,536,798 of CM035785.1, read as the reverse complement.
TACATATGTATCCACAGTTGTCCTGGACCAGACTGACAGAAGCGTGGCTGCTATTTTGCGCCTACGGTCCCTCTGACCACCACCAAACATTCACACACCAGTGTGAGTGACACTGGAGGCAGGAGGGTGAAGTGTCTTGCCCTGACCAAAACATCATTCAACATGGTTAACAAAGCTTTTTGCACTTAAAAAGAAGTGGGAAGAAGAAGTCAAACTTTTTACAAACTAATAATCAAATAAATTCTGCTTCCTTTGCTTTAACACACTTTTACACAAAGCATCCATACAAACCATTTATATACACATACTTCACTTCACACAATCGGATTTGTATAATCATCTATAAAGTATATTTATATTCAATTTAAATTTACTACAAATATGGCATTTATTTAGCTTAGCCGCGATATCCCTGTTCATTCCATGTATGGGTCTAATGGTGCTTCATAGTCAGGGGAGGTGGGGCTAAAAGGTTGTCTTTCAAATCCCTCTGTATGTAATGGGATGATACTACAACCGATCACCGTCAATTTTAGGATGACGTAGTTAGACGCCGGAAAGTTCACGGACGAGTCCAGAGAAAGTTAGGAATGACTAAACAAAATGGTGGATTATGGAGTTTAAAGACTGTTGTTGCTTCTGTAAAAAGAATTTAAAGATTGCTGATGTTTTCTCACATTCTTCACTCATCTTTGATAAAAGGAAAGCTACACCCGTTGTTGTTCTTTTATGGTTATTTCCAGTTGTTTCTCTCCAAATCATTGCAGCATCACTTTGTTACGCCCGCCCTCTGACTCTATACTTCACCATGATTGGTTGGCCAGTTTCAGGGAAATCTAGACAAAAGTTACATTGAGCGTAACTAGACTACTACGGTAGAACATTAGATTTGCTGCCACTAGGAGGGTCTAGCGTGGTTAGGCTAACATTTAACAGGTACGATAATGATTAATATGATAATATTTCGTAATTATGATAGTCTATATTGACGCATCCTGGTCAGTCAAGTGGTCAGTTGTTCTCTTGTATATTCATGGGTTTAGTTGTTTTAGTTCATATCCTTACTGTAACTGGTCTGTTCCTAATACCTTAATCTGCACTGAGATGTTTACCTGCAAATATATTACTGGTGTTATTAGACTGTAATTAACAGTCTCTTATTAAAGAAAAACTGCATTAAAATGTTATATTTCATAGTGTTGTGATATTGTGTATTAAATACACGTTTCTTTGGTTCAAAACTTTCCAGTGGACATTTTTATAACCCCATAAAAAATAGGTACATTAAAAAATATTTTAAACACATTGTTTTTTTCAGCCTAAAGAAAAATAAAAATAATTAGGAAAAAAATCTTGACTAACATTCTCATAATTCGTGCATAAAAAGATTAATTTATTGCAATATCTTATTTTGTCATTATATTATATTTTAAATACACAATTTGAAGATTTTTTTTTTTCTAGATTTTGATCCAGACTATTCTATAAATGCCCCCCCACCCAAACAGATACAGGATGCATTCTGTTTTAGAAGACAGCTCCATTTCCTTTGTTGTGGATATTTTCTTTCTGTTGGTTTCAAACCTGTATTTGTAAAAGAATAGGCCAAATGAATCAACCCCCCCAAAAAAACAAAGAAACGTATTGGATTGTTGCCTTACGTCAAGATGTGAAACAAGATGTGAAAAACATTTTTTAGTTGTTTTTTGTCTGGTACCTTAAAGACAGCCTCGTTCTGCTCCTGCTCCTCAGGTTTAATCTCCCACATTCCTGCAGATGAAGACAATTGTGTTTTACATCCTAGCATGTTGCATGGACACATCTACAAAACCATTCAATAAACCATTACCACTCACTCACTCACTCACTCACTCACTTTTCATCTGAACCCTCTTTATCCTCACTAGGGATGCAGGGGTCACTGGGGGCCTAATCCAGCTACAATGGGTGAAGGCAGCGTACACCCTGTATGAGTCACCAGTTCATCTCAGGGCTGAACATATATAGACAACCAATCACTCTCACATTCACACCTATGGCCAATTTAGATTAACCAATTAACCTATCAGTGCATGTGTTTGGATGGTGGGAGGAAACTGGAGTACCTGGAGAAAACCCACGTGGACACGGGGAGAACATGCAAACTCCACACAGAAAGGTTTGGTGTGGGATTTAAACCAGAGCCCTTCTTTCTGTGAGGCACAAGTGCTAACCACTGCACCAGCGTGCAGTGGTTATTCATAATTCAAAAAATCTATGTCTGTAGTGTGTCCTGTTTGTCTGTGGAATGCCTAACACCTGCACAACTTCACCAAATGATCCAAAATTTGGAGGGTGACTTTCCAGTACTATGGTGGATTGCAGTGCAAAGTTTCACACCATTATGATATACAACAACAAAGACATTAAATTAATTTCATTGCTTCTTGCCGCTTTGAGCATTGCCATGTACATTGCCTAAGTCCCGCCCACTGCTTTGGCTACAGCTGCTCCGTAGTGCATTACTAATGACAATTAACTGCTATTATGGACTTTCACAAGGTCTCTATGACAACAACACACATGTGCTACACACCGCTAACAACTTCAGTCCCCCCAGGAATTTGCAGACATTTTTGTCATTGTTGTTGTCTTTCTTTCTGCACCTGCCAACTCATTTCACCCATTTCCACAACACATTAGTAGCAAACAATCTCACATTTTCTACTTGTTCTGCACTAGTAATAATAATAATAATAATAATAATAATAATAATAATAATAATAATAATAATAATAATAATAATAATAATAATAATAATTAGAAAAGTACTCAGAGTACAGACCCCCACCACCACCAAAATCAAAACATTTGTTGATTTCCCCATTACCACCATGCCCTGAAAATGTAATCAAAATCCATCCATAAGTTTTTGAGTTATGTTGTACACAGACAGACAGACAGACACCAGCAAAAACATAACCTCCTTGGCAATAATAATGGATTATATTTCTGTGGCACTTTTCAGGCCACTGAAAGCACTTAACGTTTATTATTCAGTTATTATCCAGTTATTCATTCACTCTCACATGCTCCCTCTAGTGGTGGTAAACTACATATGCATCTACAGTTGCCTTGGGGCGGATTTTTCTGACCACCACCAAACAGTCATACACCAGTGTGAGTGACACTGGAAGCAGGAGGGTCAGTGGTGGAAGTAAGTACTGCCTTTACTGTACTTTAGGATAGTTTATATATATATATATATATATATATATATATATATATATATATATATATATATATATATATATATATATATATATATGAAGAGTTCATTTGCAAAAACAGATAACTCCATTTTTTGTTTTTTTCAGAAAATTGCATTTTTTACTCTACATTCCAGGTAATACTCATTGATTTGATATATTATTTATTCAATTTAGTGGCTCTTACCAAATGAAATAAATAATATATCAAATAAATCAGTATTATCTGTGGAATGTAGAGTAAAAAAATGACATTTTGTGGAAAAAAAAGAAAAATGGAGTTATCTGTTTTTGCAAATGAACAAATGAAAAAAAAAAAAAAAAAAAAATATATATATATATATATATATATATATATATATATATATATATATATATATATTTTTATTTTTATTTTTATTTTTTTTTTTTTTTTTTAAGTTTGAAATCAGTAAATCAGAAATTGTGGCTCGCTATGTCATAATTATTACTTTTTACCAGTGGTGGATGTAGACAGTTATTTTTAGATGGGCCTAAGTGAAGTCAGGGTGGGCAAGGGTGGGGTATAACAACAACAACGTAATAGCATTTCCGGAATTGAAACAGAATAACAAAAAAAAACCCCACAAATAATTGAATTTACATAGTTTATTTCCATTGTTATTTACAAATAAAGAACTATATTAAGGATATTGATCAACATTTCAGTTTGATGAGGCAACAAAAATCGGTCTAGAATTCTGTTTCTGAGCTTGTGATTGGGTGGGCACAGCTGTCAATCAGGGTGCGCCCCGCCCCCCGCCCACCCAGGCCCGCCTATTTTATAATTTTGACTTTATCTTCTAATTTTGACTTTAACCGCATAATTTTTTTTACTTTAATCTCATAATTTTTTTTTACTTTAATCTCATAATTTTTACTTTTTATCTCATAATTTATATATTTTTTAATCTAATAATTGTGCTTTTTAATCTCATATTTATGACTTTACAATTTTTCCTAAATGTCCTGTCAATACCCACTAAACTAAGTACCATGACCCAATAAAACACATCATCTACACACTAACTCAGTTTTAAAGGGCTTATTTTTGGATGCTTTTGAGAATTTTCTGGTCTTCCCTGGTTAAATAAGAATTTTTTCATCTATCGCAAAAAAAATGCAGTTTTAGTTTTTACTTTATTATAATTGAAGAATTAGGCTGGCACGGTGGTGCAGTGGTTAGCACCTGTACCAGACCCTGGTTCAAATCCCACATCAGACCTTTCTGTGTGGAGTTTGCATGTTCTCCTCATGTCTGCGTGGGTTTTTTCCAGGTACTCCAGTTTCCTCCCACCATCCAAACACATGTACTGATAGGTTAATTGCTTAATCTAAATTGCCCATAGGTGTGAATGTGAGAGTAATTGTTTGTCTATATATGTTCAGCCCTGAGATGAACTGGAGACTCATACAGGGTGTACCCCGCCTTCACCCATTGTAGCTGGATTAGGCCCCCAGTGACCCTAGTGAGGATAAAGTGGGTTCAGATGATGAGATGAGATGAGACTTTTACATCAGGAAAGGAGTTGAATCAGTACTTGTACTTTCACCAGACTATTTTTTTCACACAAGTAGCTGTACTTAAGTACAGAATAGGAGTACTTTGACCACCTCTGTAATAGACTGACTAGGACAGAGTTGGATTCGGACGGCCAAACTTTTGGTTAATGGACCACTCCACCTCCTGAGCCTTGGCCACCCAAATGGGCACATGCATGGACACATCTACAAACATAGCTGCCAAAACTTCAATTTTTCCCGTATTTCAGACACATCTCCCCTCCACCTCCCATTTTATAATTTCTCCCGGTAATTTCTCGTAATTTATTAGGTCTGAACGTCAAAAGAAAAATCTGAAGACATATTTGGCTGATGTTCTCCAGTTGACACAGATCATGTTTGGAGACGGCTGTGGCTCAGTTGGTAGTTGGGTCAGTTGGGTTGCCCAATGACTGAGAGGTTGGAGGTTCGCGTCCCGGCTCTGGCTGTCCACATGTCGAAGTGTCCTTGGGCAAGACACTGAACCCTGACTTAGGCCCCCAGTAGGACTGACCTTAGACCTTAGAAACCTACTGGTGTATGAGTGTGTGTGTGAATGTGAGGCTAATGTAAAGCACTTTGAGCACCATGAAGGTGGAAAAGCGCTATATAAGTGCAGTCCATTTACATGTCATTTGTTGACTATCTGACAACTCATAGATGCGTAGTTGATCTGTGCACTGATCAAAATTTTCCCCCGGGAGGCAAGATTTTTTTTTCCTAGGATGGCGACACATTTATTTACATTTACCATGCCCGTGTGTGTGTGTGTGTGTGTGTGTGTGTATGTGATTAAAGTAAGAATAAAGTAATAAATTTAATGGGACCACTTTACCATCATTTATCATCATAAAAACAACATCTGCTCGCTTGTGTCTCCTGAAAACGCAACATCCACCACTGCAAAAATCTCCTGGATTCAGTTACTCAAATGTTGACAGGTATGTTTACAAAGCCATTCAATATTCCTCTTACCATGAGTGGGAGTGCTACTAAATAGATCTTCTGCAGGAGGTTCCACCTTTTGTGATGTGTCTAAACTGGGCCTTGTTGTTGTTGTTGTGGGTTGCCATGTGTGTGTATTGTATGTTTCATCAAGTGTTCGTGTTGTTAAACTGTTCTGTTTTTCCTGGGGTCTGCTCAACAACCTCAGTCCTGAAAGAGGAGAGTCACAGGAAATTAGGTTTTGTTTTTCCCCAAATCATGAATATGTTTGCTTTCAGATGATTCTATTTTTGCAGTCTTACCTCTCCTGCGTCTCTGTGCTTGTGTGCTGGGCATCATCCTGTACACTCTGTATGCATTGCTGCCTCTTTTTCTGCTGTGCTCCCGCAGCTCACAAACATCAGGCAAAGAATTCAAGGCACAGCGGAAGTTTGCCTTCCAGGTCTTGGGGTCTGGTTTATCCTTCCCTGGTTGATACCGCCCTTAAATATATATACAGAAAAATACTGATCAGTAGTGGTGGCATGTATATAAATATATATATATATATATATATATATATATATATATATATATATATATATATATATATATATATATATATATATATATATATATATATATATATAAATTTTAAGTTTTCATATATGAGGTGCACTGGACTATAAGGTGCATTAAATAAAGTCAAAATCATGAGAAAAAGTCAAAATTGTAAGATAAAAAGCCAAGATTATGACATAAAAAGCTAAAATTATAAGATAAAAAGTCAGAATTGTGATGTAAAAAGCCAAAATTATGACATTTCTTCTGTTTATCAACCTTGCTGATGTAATTTATCATCATTTGTTGTAATATTATCCTCTTTATTTTGTCTCTTTCCAAAAAAAAGCAGGTATTTTCTGGTATTGAATTCACTGATCATTTAAACCTTTGCTTAAAGTTGAGGGTTATTGTGTGAAAAACAGGAAAACTGATGAAAAGTGACATGTCTACCAAAGATAACAGTAACTGAACATAAAGACAAGCATCTCCATGCACTGTCTTTGATCCAACTCCATGGGTTTTACTGGTGAATGCTACAGAGGTACAGGACATTCAAATTGGTCATATCTAATGACCATGAAAAGATGACAAACTGCTTTTACAACAATTATTTACATGTAATGATAAAATTAATGGTTCAGAAGATGTTCAATATTTTAGATCAGTAGAAGCTTTTGTTCACCAGTGGATGTTTGGGTCTTTATGGGTTAAGTAACAGATATGAACTCTATTAACTCTTTATTTAGTCTACAATGTAAACCCAGATAAGTTGAATTTACTTAAAAATTGAGGGAAGTGGTTGCCTTAAAAAAAAACAAGTATTCAGAGAATGCCTCATATCTAACCTATTTTGTGCCAATTAGAGCCAATAATGTGATTTTCACCTTTCTGCTAAATGCGACCTTGAACTCTGACCTTTTGCAATAATTTGTAATATTATGATATTATGTATATTATGATACTATTATTTGTAATATCATGATAATATATCCAGTATTGATGAAGTCATAGTGTTATATGTCAGTGGTTGACACAGACTACCAATCTGACCTTTTAGTTAATTGTGACCTTGACCTTTGACCTTTACTCAAATGGGCCATTGCATCTGATGTGTGTTAGCAATATGTATATGCCCATGTAATATTATAGTGATATCTTAAGTATTTATTGAGTTATAGCATGATATGTCTGCGGACACACAGACTGACAGACACACAAATAGACACACACACACACACACACACACACACACACACACGGTGAATACATCTTGCTCAACCAAGACTAATGACTTTACATGTACATGCTTTGCTTACTATTTGTCCTTTTTCATTGCCTGTAATATTGCCGCAGTACAATGCAATGATGTTGCAATAAAACAGTTGTGATATGGTAAAAATCATTGTTTTGTGGATTTCTAATGATTTTTAGAGCCTTGCTTTGGTCATAATTTAAATCTACATTGCCAAACATGTAGGAAATGGTGATAATATCATCAAAAATCACGTAAGAAGATCCACAGATACATCAAAAGAGCCAAAAATATGACTCTGTCATCTTGAAAAATGGCCACCATTTTGGATTTTTATGTGGCCAACAGTTTTTTTTTAATGGCGCTTGTATGACAAGTTGAAAAATTGTTTCAGTTATCTGCTCCACTAGAGAGCCTACAGGAGCCTGGAGGTTTACAAATGGAGTCAGTCTGGCTTTGTTTCAAATAATATTGTGGAATATTAAATAAAAAAACTGCAGCATCGTCATTGGAAGGGTAAGTATTAAATAATGTCATTTTAATAGGAAGTGTCCTTTTAGCATGCTAGTTTATTAGCTGTGCTAGCTACATCTGACAGCAGTGCAGCCAACACCGCTTTATAACCTGGGATTCAAGGGCTCCTGGAGTTTGTTTCCATGTTGGCAAAGGAAAAAAAACACACACCATTTTGTACAAACCGGATTCGGTTGAAGTTGGGAAATTGTGTAAAATGTAAATAAAAACAAAATACAATGATTTTAAAATCCTTTTCAACCTATATTCAATTGAATAAACTACAAAGACAACATATTTAATGTTCAAACTGATAAACTTTATTGTTTTTTGCCAAATAATAATTAACTTAGAATTTCATGGCTGCAACACGTGCAGTAGAAGTTGGGAAAGGGCATGTTTACCACTTCGTTACATCACCTTTCCTTTTAATAACAGTCAATAAACGTTTTGGAAGAGAGGAGACTAATTCTCTTAGCTTCTCATGTGGAATTCTTTCCCATTCTTGCTTGATGAACCGCTTCAGTTGTTCAACAGTCCGGGGTCTTCTCTGTTGTATTTTACGCTTCATAATGCGCCACACATTTTCAATGGGAGACAGGTCTGGATTGCAAGCGGGCCAGGGGAGAACCTGGACTCTTTTACTTGGAAGCCACGCTGTTGTAACACGTGCAGAATGTGGCTTGGTATTATCTTGCTGAAATAAGCAGCGGCGTCCATGAAAAAGACGTTGCTTGGATGGCAGCATATGTTGCTCCAAAATCTGTATGTACTTTTCAGCATTTATGTTGCCTTCACAGAAATGTAAGTCACCCATGCCATGGGAACTAATGCACCCCCATACCATCACAGATGCTGGCTTTTGAACTTTGCGTTGATAACAGTCCAGATGGTCCACTTCCTCTTTGGTCCAGAGGACACGACGTCCAGTGTTTCCAAAAACAATTTGAAAAGTGGACTCATCAGACCACAAAACACTTTTCCATTGTGCATCAGTCCATTTTACATGAGCTCGGGCCCAGAGAACCCGGAGGCGTTTCTGGATGTTGTTCATAAACGGCTTTTGCTTTGCATGGTAGAGTTTTAACCCGCACTTACTGATGTAGTGACCAACTGTATTTACTGACAGTGATTTTCTGAAGTGTTCCTGAGCCCATATGGTGATATCCTTTACACACTCATGTCGGTTTTTAAGGCAGTGCCGTCTGAGGGATCGAAGGTCACGGTCATTCAGTCTTGGTTTCCGGCCGTGGTGCTTACGTGCAGTGATTTCACCAGATTCTCTGAACCTTTTGATGATATTATGGACCATAGATGTTGAAATCTCTAAATTCCTTGCAATTTTGCTTTGAGAAATGTTGTTCTTAAACTGTTCAACTATTTTCTCACGCAGTTGTGGACAAAGTGGTGAACCTCGCCCCATCCTTGCTTGTGAATGACTGAGCATGTTTGGGGAGGCTCCTTTTATACCCAATCATGGTCCCCACCTGTTCCCAATTAGCCTGATCACATGTGGGATGTTTCAAATAGGTGTTTGATGAGCTTTTCTCAGCTTTCTCAGTATTTTTTGCCAACTTTCCCAACTTCTACTGCACGTGTTGCAGCCATGAAATTCTAAGTTAATTATTATTTGGCAAAAAACAATAAAGTTTATCAGTTTGAACATTAAATATGTTGTCTTTGTAGTTTATTCAATTGAATATAGGTTGAAAAGGATTTTAAAATCATTGTATTTTGTTTTTATTTACATTTTACACAATTTCCCAACTCCAACCGAATCCGGTTTGTAGAAGCTTCCCATGTCAGTGGTGAAGCAACAACAACACAACACCCACCAATGATTTTAACCAGTAATGAGTGGAATAATAACCGCGGCACCTTTCGTATCAGCTGATCGTTTGTCAGCTGTGTCCCTGACTCCCATGATTATTTGCGCTGCAGCTACATATTCCCAAATTTAGCTACAAGTTTGTATTATTGTGATGTGTCTGCTACCAGCACCTGCCAAGATGGTTATGGGATCTTTTTTCTTGTCACGTGTCCAGTCACGTGTCACATGCAGGAGCTGAAACTAACTAACATTTTTACTGTAACACATTCAAATCAACAACCCTAATTAACACCACACAATTACCCAATACCCACAATGCAATGTCAAACTTAAAAATTTTTTCTCAATGAATTCAAGTGATCAGGTTTAATACTCAACAAATTAAAGTGAGTATAGTGTAAAATTTTTGACACGTGCATTACTGTCAAACTTAAGTATTATAAAATGATATTATAAAGCTAACAATGTTTGCATACTCATCTTTTAAAGTAATTCAATCAAACTTAAATCATATGAGTAAATTTTAACTTATTTTGTAATAACATATGAAATCCGGGCTAACAGTGTATATCCAGTAAACCCTAGTACTGCTTATTTTAAAATCAAAATAATGACATATTGTCATAATAATTAAATAGAGAAATCCTCAAGCTGTTTTTTTTTCTGTACTCAGCAAGGCATCTAAAAACTGAGCAAATAGATTTTATTCACAATTGTGATTCACAACAGTGACTGGAGTCATTGTGATTTGATGTTGTGACCTGATTGGCAGCAGTTTAAGTGGAGTGGAAGGAACATTGACCCAGTTCTCAATACAATGAATGGATTTCACGGTCCACCACACAGTTGTATTTTATTTGATGTTCTTTAGTTTTTATTACAGCATGGATTTACCGTGAACATGTAATGTACAGTAGCTGAACCATCTGATGCAACCTCAGATAATTACACTGGTGAACACTGCATAACACAGGCTTGAACTATAAGCCCCAAGCATGATGGGTAATCACTTCACACTGGAAAAATATAAATCTTACCAAGTATATTTTTCTCATTTCTAGTCAAAATATCACATCACTGTTAAAATAAGCTATAATTATAGGTGGACTCATACAGGCCTTCACCCATTGTAACTGGATTAGGCCCCCAGTGACCCCCACGATCCTAGTGAGGATAAAGCAGGTTCAGATGACGAGACGAGAATATCATGGGAAAAACATCCTATGTCCACCAGCCTGCATCAGTACTGCACAAACTCCTTTTGCTGTAGCCCACCCGTCGTGTAATTTTAAAAGTAGGCCTGTCAGATGAATAACACAACTCATCCACCACACTGTCAAGCTCTATTACCTCACGTCAGCTTTGTGTCTTGTTTAGGTTTTGAGTAAACGTTCTAAACTGGCACGAAATGGTCGTACCACATAGATTGATTTAGCTCTGCGTTTGCTATTAATAAATTCCATATTGTATTGCTAAAGTTCATATTCCTAATTTTTAAAGACATGCTATGGAGAGATCACACAGCTTCCTTTTTATAACCTACACAACAATGCTCGAGAGAAAAGAGTTTGTGCAGTGGAATGACAGATTCAAGATGGCTTCTTTTTTTTTTTTTTAACAGACAACAGAAAATTATGACCGCACAGCGTTGATGCGGTCAACCATCCCCTATTGTGGACCCACCCGCTGACAAAAAAGTTGCTATGCTTCCAAAATTTTCTAGGCTTTCATCTGCTGCTGGTGTAGTAGGATGTCTGCAGGACCAGGTAGTTAGTACAGTAGGACAGTAATGCACTACTACATTACATAGTACATAGTAGTACTATGTAATGTATGTACTGTGCGTTGCCTCCCATTGGCTAAGACGGAGCTACCCATGATGCTTTTCGTTACTCTTTGACCCTCATTCATCACAGACTTATTGTTGTTTGTTGAGTTTTTCCCATTGTGCTCATTGAAACTTCATTACAGTCCAGATTTGTTATTCATCATGAGCCCAAAGAAAGTGATTCCCTGTGCGAATGAAAAGAAGAAGCAGGCTGCGTTATCAATAGAAGTGAAGCAGGAGAAGAAACTGAAGGAGATACTGAAGGAGATGTGATTGAAAAAAAGCATCCGCCACATTCAGTGATCTGATGATGGAGGGTGGGGGTGAGGGTGTCCTTGACTTTTAACATATATTTCATACAAAATTGGTAAATTTTTATAATTTTAAAGGGTTTGATCGGTAGTATTTGGGGTCTTCGAACGAATCAGGCCTTTTATATATAAAATGTGACTATTTATGAAAAATTCACGGTACGAAACCACTTCTGTAATGAATGAATTTCGTAACTTAAGGTACTGAGCCTATCCACTTTTCTATGCTGATAAGAGTAATACAATGATTATCACGTGACATAAATGTGCATTTAATAGATTAATCGAGCTTAAATATTTTAATTGGTTGACAGCACTAATATATATATGTATATATGTTATTTCTTACTCTTTAGGTTATTGTGTTTTAAGAAATGTTGACTTGAAATGACAAAACTGCACTTAGTCAGATTCAGATTTTTTTTAGTGCAGGCCAGTCTACATGGCACCTTTTCCAACTGGCAGAGCATCAATGTGCCTTCATCCAGTCCTGTCTCAGATTAGGACACAAACTTTTCCTCTGAATATCTGCTCACCTCAATACTAACATCAGTGATGCTTAAACACATTCTATGGATCATTTACACTTGACATGACATGATATTAACAACAGGACAATGGACTCTGATATCAACAGTTACTGTATATATTACACACAACACATTCTCCCACGGTCTAATCCCAGTTATAGCTGATTAATGAAGGTTTATGTGGTGTGTGGTTTTACACCTGAAGGATTTAACTGAGCTTGTGACACTATATGCTCTTTCTGTATCTACTGTATTTACATCCACTGTTGCCGTCTTTTTGCCTGTTTGCACAACGGTTGTTTTCTTTCTGTGTATGTTGTGGAGTGTTCAAATGTGTTTTATGTAAATTGACGTCTTGAGAGGCTGAAGGCAAATTTCCACCATGGTGGATAATAAAGTTTTCTTATCTTATCTTATCTTATTGGCAACATCTTTTCAATTATAATAAAGTAAAAAGTAAAATTGCATTTTGATTAAATAACATTTTTTTAACAAGGAAAAAACTCAGAAATGTTTCAAAAGTATCCAGAAATAAAACCTTTAAAACTGTCTTACTCTCTGACACCGAGTGTGCCTGCATGAATTTGATCACTGGGGGAAAAGTACTAAAAATAGTAATTAAAAAAAATTGATCTTTGATATATAAATCGATCCAAAGTAATTAATATATGAATCGATCCAGAATTGGAAAATTGATTTTTTTTTTAACACAGGCCGAGTGATGTGTTGCTTCATTAAGTGAAAGGAAAATCGAGCATCATTTCAACTGCATCACAGTTGTAAAACTCCTCTGAAAATGAAATACTGTTAAGCTTAGCATTGTGGCCACGACTGCATTGGGAACGCGTCGACTATGCAAGCCCCCTATCGGCTGGTGATTGCTACAGTATGTTACAATCTAAACTATAGTAACAGACAATATTAGTGAAAAGTGAAAAGAGGATGCAAAACTAACATGTGAGGGTTTTATAACATTGTCATCTAATGTCCATTGGTTTTGTCAATGTTTACATGTTTAGTTTGATTGTGAACCAAAGACGGATCACACGGAAACTCTCTAGTTCATATTTCTGGTTTCCTGCACAGCATGCTGGGAGACAGAGTTTTATATAGTGGAAACAATTCTATATTGAATATTTAAGGCTCAAGAGTTGGCAACCTCTAATTAGTAGGATATTTAAGCATGCCAATTAAGGACAATATGATAGCATATCGGCAATAAAAATCGGCTGCTCATATTGGCTCTGACCTGTAAATATCAGTATCAGCATCAGCTTTAGGAAAACCTATATGGGTTGACCTCTAGTATAGATTCTACACAATCTACTTTTACATGTTCAGGTTTTTTTGTACTTTCACTGAAACATGATCTATCATCCAAAGCAACTGAACTGTACTTTTCCCATGATGTTAAACAGATAAAATCACAAAGCATGACTTTCCCAACACTGGGAGCGTGGGTTAGGTTTCAGTTTTTGACATGTGTCTTTGTAAGGATTAGAATTTTAGACCATGGGACACAACTCATTTCGTCCAGCTTTTGCTTTTGGCAAGGTATTTTAAAAAATACATTTAAATTATAATGTTTAAGGAACAAAATTACACATTTATTTTCACAATTCAAGCAAAACAAATGCATTCCTATTTATGTTATAAAGCATAGGTGTCACACATAAGAACCCGGGTGACAAATCTGGCCCACCATAGGGTCCAATCTGACCCCTGGAATGAATTTGTGAAACGCAAAAATTACACAGAAGATATTAATAAGTAAGGAAGTTAAAATCATTTGACATCAATTAAATCCAAAATGGATCAGACCAAAATCATAATAAACAATAAATTATATATATATATTATATATATAATAAATTATGAAAAACGCAAATTTTCTTCTTTGTTTTAGAGGTAAAAAAGGGACTGATTAATTCATTAATTAAAAAAGACAAGGCTATTAAAAAAAATAGGAATAACCTGAAATGTATGTTGAATTTCATCAATATTCTGAATGTTATTAAATGTTGTGTGTGTTTATAAATCCACAGAGTTATCTTTAAGTTGTGATGTACATGTGTAAATGATAAATTAAAGCACAGTATTGATAATATTGTACTTATTTTTCTTATGAATTTTCACGTTGTTAATATTTTTTCATGTTATGTTCAATTACACTTTGTAGATGTAAACATTTTTATTATGGAATGGTACTATTTTTGCTAAGAGACACGGAGAAAACTTTGGAGTTTATATTATTTTTACATTTTTACCCTATTATTTCTATTATTTTACTGGTCTAGCCTAGCCTAACCACGCTATCCCTATTCATTCCATGTATGGGTCTAGTGGTGCTTCATAGTCAGGGGAGGCGGGGCTAAAAGGTTGTCTTTCAAATCCCTCTGTATGCAATAGGACGAAACTACAACCAATCAGCGTAATCTTTAGGATGACATAGTTAGAGCGCTGTAAAGTTCACGGAGGAGTCCGGAGAATGTTAGGAATGACTAAAAGAAATGGTGGATTAGGAGCTTAACGACTGTTGTTGCTTCTGTAAAAAGAATTTAAAGATTACTGACATTTTCTCAGATTTTTCACTCATCTTTGATAAAAGGAAATCTCTACCCATTGTTGTTCTTCTATGGTTGTTTCTAGTTGTTTCTCTCTGAATCGTCACAGAGCCCTCTGACTCTATGTTTCACCGTGGTTGGTCGGCCAGTTTCAGGAAAGTCTAGCCAAAAGCTACATTGAACATAACTAGACTACTACAGTAGAACATTAGATTTCCTGCTACTGGAGGGGGAGGGGGTCTGACGCGGTTAGGCTAGGTCCAGCCCACTTTATACCATATTAGACTAAATGTGGGCCACATTTAACCTAATATAGTATAAAGTGGGTTGGACACAAACTAAAATGAGTTTGACCCTCCTGTTATAAAGACATATTAGATGAACATCAGCCCTGTGAGACAAATTTCAGATCTATATAACATCAATTTTATCAATTTAGAATATTTCTTAAACAGTAAAGGATTATGAGTTTGATCAAATCTTTACAGATAGAACACAATTAAAATGATTTTTCTATGCTGGCTGTTTGAGGTTGCATTTAAACTTTCTTGTAACAAGCTGCAATGAAAGGAATGTGGTTGGTCTAGAAAGACATTAACAGTGAAACGAAGCTTGTCTTTCTCTGGAATCACTTCTCATAGAAAATGGATCTGCCCTTAATGCTCATTTATAGACTGTGAATCCCAACTTGTACACACAGACTGTGAATTATGACCATAGAAAGGAGTGTTTATTTAAAACTTTAATATGTTACGTTATGAGAATTATATGAGAATGTGGTTGGGATTAAATATATGTTATATATAAGTTATGTAATATAACATTATAACACTATATTCATTAACCATAGAATGTAGGAAATGTAATTATTTTCATTATTTTTTAAAAGGCATGTAGATTTGCTATTTTAATTCTTGACAGAAAAATTGAGTGTTGAGCCAAACATGTCACAGTTATCAGGTAACAAAAAACTTTTTACAACAAATATTCCTTTTCTAAAATATCTTAATAGATGAAAACCCAGTAGAGGTTAGCAATTTTTACTATTATCATAGATCAGCTGCAGAAAGGAAATGTAATTTAATGAGCATATTTTTTCAAATGACTTTTCATGCAAATTGTCATTACATACTAACATCCAAGTATCTCCAGTCAAAACAAAACAACACATCGAGTATTCAATGAAGTGATGCTGTATTGATATTGTATCCTGTATACTGTAATAAGTATTTGTCAAATTGAATCAAATATACTTTATTTTTCCCAAGAGGAAATTTATCTTGGGCATTGTGTTTTATGTCTGCACAACAATGTGTATTTATTACACACATATATATATATAAAAACAGATATTTAACCACACTAGAGGAATAAATACAACATATTATACACTAGTTTGTTATATCTGTCCCAACAATGTGAAAAAAATATGTTGGTCTAAAAGCAACTGTCAATATTTCATGCTATGAAATACTAACATTAAGAAGTTATATTGATTTGAAAATATTGGATTTTGTATGAATTATCACTCATAAATTGTTCTGTTTGCCAGTGATAATGAGTTATTATAATAGGTGGTTGCAGAATAAAGGCCTTTAGATTAACTATTAATAACCCTTTGATGAATGAATTATGAGAATGTTAGTCAAGATTTTTTATTTAGTCAAATTTGTATTTCTCTTTTGGCCTGGAAAAAAGCAATGTGTTATAAAATGTCCACTGAGCTGGAAAACATGCGCTTCAGATTTGAATCAAAGAAAAATGTGTATTTAAAACCCAATATTACTATGAAATGAAACATTTTTAATGTAGTCTTTGTTTTAAAAGAGACTATGGAAACAATTTATAATACCTACACACAATTCACTATGTATTAACCATTTATTACCTATTTGTTAATGTTTGTTCATAGACAATTCATCATAAACAAAGCGATTGTTCTTCTTGTCTATGAACAAAACATTTGTAGCCGTGTGAACAAATGCTTTATGATTAATTGTGTATAAGCAACACATTAATAAACATTAACAAATCAGTAACAAATGGATAATACATCATGAACAAACCATTTATACATAGGTAACAAATGGTTAATATATAGTGTAATGCATATAGGTGTTACAGAGATGGTTAATAACAACAGTAATATATTTAGAGGTAAACACGTTAGTGCAGATGAGGTATTAAGAACAGACCAGTTACAGTAGTGATATGAACTGACTGATATGAACTAAAACAACTAAATCCATGAATATACAAGAGAACAACTGTAGAAGAACTGTCCACTGTAGTGACCAGGATGAATTAAAAGGGATAATAATGGATGAAAAGTAGTACATATGTGGTTGTGTGTACTTTTATAGTGCACTTACCAGTATGCATGGCCCAACTTCTGAAGAGGGTAGCATCCCGGTCAATACTCCACCCATGACGAGCAGCATGTTTCCAGGGGATTTGGAAGATTTGTGCAGACTATGAATAAAAACACAACATAATACAGATATAAAAGTTCCCTTTTTTTCATTTCATTTCATTTATTTGTGTTTTCAAACTGGTAAAAACAAAATAAATAAACCATACAAAGTGTTTAGGCAGAAATTAAAGCGACAACTCTTTGGCATCCTACATAATTGTACCTTGTTTGAAAGGGTGTAAAATGAAGTTAATAAAACGTATCTAGTCCTACACCTTTGTATTACTCAGTCAGAGCACGTATATAAGTGTTTTAAAAAAAGGGAAACTTGCTCTTTGTTAGAGATTTATATTTCCATTTCTTTCTTGTATCCATTTAGAATGTGGTTTATAAAAATGTGTTTAAACTTTTCCAATGATTTGCAGGTTTTTACTTCTTCATTGCAGTTGTTCCACAGATTGACTCCTTTAACTTATATACAGTATGTTTTTGAGTTGGTACGTACAGGCTGATTTTTCAACATATAAATTCCTCTGAGATTGTGTTTGTTTCCCGTCACTTGAAACAACCTTTGGACATCTTGTGGTAACTGATTTTGATTTGTTTTGTGCATTATTTGAATTGTTTTGAGGTCGACCAAATGTTTAAATTTTAATGCCTTTAATTTGATGAAGAGTGGGTTTGATGGTTCTCTGTAAGTGCTTTTATTAACCATCCTTGCTCTTTTATGAAGTCTGAATATTATTTGTGTTTGTATTATATGTGTTCCCCCACAATTCAACACAGTAAGTGATGTATGGGAGAATGAAAGATAAGTACAATGTGTAAAGTGGTTTACAAAATATTTGACTTTGTTATGTCCGCCAACAAGGTTATTTTTTATTGGAGTTTCTTTGTCTGTCAGCAATATTACTCAAAAGTTATAGATGGATTTTGATAAAAGTTTCAGGATGTGTTGGGAGTGTCACAGGGAACAAATGATTACATTTTGGTGGTGGTCCGGAAGAGATCCTGGATTCTGGATCAGTTTGAATTGTATTCTCCTTTTACCACAATGTAAAATTTCAAAGTGATCCAGAATCCAGGATCTCTTCTGGATCACCACCAAAGTTAATAATTTGTTCCTTGTGACATTCCCAACATATCCTGAAATGTTTATCAAAAGTAATGTTGCTGACAGACAGACAGACAAACAAACTCCAATGAAGACATAACCTCCTTGGCGGAGGTTTGTGCTCTAAGACTGTGATTTTCTAGTTTAATATTGTAATTAATTTACCTTTTTTCTTCAGATTATCCTCATTCTTGCGACAATGATTTTACCTTCAGTAATGTTTTTGGTACAGGGGTGTGTGTGTGTGTGTGTATTTGTCTACCTGGTCCAGCCAGTTGACTCCTGGATACTTTCCTGAGTGGATCTGCTCCTCCAGCCAAGGCCTCAGCCTCAGCCGGCCTTGCTGCTGCTGCTGCTGCTGCTGCTGCTGCATGTTGTGGTCCAAGCCTCAGGTGTGTAGAAATGTGGGGAGAGAGTGTGTGGATGAGTCACAGGTAGCTGGAACAGTAACAGAAGATTTGTCAGGAGCTCAGGTTAAGGCATAGGTTATTCTAGGACGTGCTTCCTCCCTCAGTGCATTCTTCCAATCAATAACATTACACTTATGACCAACTATGCTTCCTCCAATAGCATTCTCACTGCTTAAGTGTCTTCTCATATTGCAGGAAGTACAGTATAAACTGAATGTTGTTTCATTCACGAGTGAGAGTAGGGAAACTGAAGAGACGTTTGATGTTTTTCCTGTACTTCCACTTACTCAGTACATTGCTATTAATCTCACGACATGTCTTCAGATTCATTAAAATTAAAAATGTAAAGCATATTTATTGCTTTGATTAAAGGTCAGGATTCAAATAAGGCACAGCCTGGAACAGCCCTTGAAATTAATGTTTAGTAAATTATATTTTCTCAGAAAAATCAAAACTCACTCATTCTGTATTTTTCACCCAATATTATTATTATTATTATTATAGTGTGTGCAGTACTGATGTTCCATACTGATGATTTCCTTTCTGATCTGACACCAAGTAAAATTCAGGCTGGTATAATAATAATGGTAACAATAGATTACATTTCTATAGCACTTTTCAAGGTACTCAAAGCACTTTACCTTTGTGATTCATTATTCATTCACTCTCACATGCTCTCTCTGGTGGTGATAAACTACATATGTAGCCACAGTTGTCCTGGGGCAGACTGACAGAAGCATGGCAGCCATTTTGCGCCTACAGTCTCTCTGACCATGACCGAACATTCATATACATTCATACATCAGTGTGAGTGACACTGGAGGAAAGGAGGGTGTAGTGCCTTGCCCAAGAACACAACGGACTGACTAGGACAGAGCGGGAAGGGAATCGCCAACTCTTCAGTTAATGGACAACCTGCTCTACCAACTGAGCCATGGCTGCCATATCGGTGTCAGCGATACTGATACCGATAATTTATGTGATTACACCTAACATGTCTTTTAATCTAAAAAAAAGTAGAATCTTTCAGTTATAGCTTCCTTAAGAATACAAGGCAAAGTAATTTATGTATTTATTTTAAACTGAAGCATTGTCATAAGGGGTGAGGTCGATTTAATGAAAAACGGAGCCAAAATAATGAGAGAGACAGAGACTGAAACAGAAATAAAACCAAACAAAACCTGGGGGTAGATCAGCCAGAGTCTGTGGTTATGGTAAGCAGAGATCTGAAAACACATGTCCGGGTTATGGAGTTGACAATACTGAATGGTCCCGCACTGGCATCTGCAAGCTTCACTGCTTAAGTAGCTGCAGATCAGCAATAACTTGCAGCTACACGGTGCAGGTCAGGTGAAGCTGGTGAGAAACTGGGGGAAAGGTTGTGACTGGAGAGGGAACATAGAGAGACAGAGAGAGAGAGACCAAACATAGAAAGAGAGAGAGGACACAGAACACACAGAGAGAGAGAGAGAGAGAGAGAGAGACCAAGCACAGAGAGAGGGAACACATGAAACCAGGAACAGGAAGCAAGAGGGAACAGGAAAGGACTAATGGAAAAGAGAAAAGGGACTAGAAATTACTTAAAGTATCAAAAGAATCCATATTCTGAATTGAGAATTGATTTTAGAGCAGGAATATCCAGTATCGGAGGTATCAATAGTTTAGGCTCAATCCTAACATCACTAGCGTGTACTTGTTTAAAGGGATAGGTCTTTACTCTGGTGCACCCACAGTGACTTACCCTCCTGTGAGGCCAGTTCTCCGGTGAAAGTAGTCCGGGCAGGTTTCATGGGGTCAACAAAATAAGATGTGTTTCTTTTCAAAGCAGTATGTGTTGGAATGAGTTATTTATTTGCATAACAAAACCGTCATGTAAACAAAAACTCACACCTCATAATTGCTTGGAGTTACTTTTTCTCAATAACGATTAAAGCACATTGTTACTACTAAGAGGTGAGCGCCTGCACGTAGCAGCTGCAAACACTGCCGAACATCTGATGAAAGTAGTTTGCTAAGGCCCTGCCACACGGACTTCCATTCTCTTATTCTTATATTGTCTTATAAGTGGTGATAGCGTACCCAGCCAGTGTGATACTATGCATGTATGATTAGTAAACACAGTACAGTTTAAGTCAATTTAAGACTTTGGGTGGGGTTTTAAACTGATTGGGCTGGAAACTGTCAATCTCATCTGCCAACACTGGACACATTAAGCTTTTGTGGGACACATAAAACATCCATTTGAATCTTATGTTAAAAAAAAAAAAAAAAAAAAGCAGAATACAGGAAATCACCCTTGTTAAATAAAGCCTAGTCAGGTAGATAGTCCTGGGATACTTTCTATTTAAATACAATTAACACAAACACATTTAATACTTTTTAAAGTAAAACAGAATGACATACTCAAGTCAAGACTGTATGTTTTATTGCAACATGTTTCAAACGTACATATCTATTTATTTATTTACACACTAATTGGTATCTGCTTCTGTGGAAGTGGTTCAGCAGTTCCAAAGAAAGACAATGAGGAAGTAATTTCACAAACCTCAGTTGCCCCACCTTTGCACTAGTCACAATATGGTAAAATTCTTGTTTCTCAGTGTAGTATTCAGTCCATTATCATGTCATTTTCTTTGGAAATCTCATTACTTACTTGTCTGGATTTGACAATAAATGATGCCAACATAGTTTTTTTTAATGACTAAAAATGGCTGTAAAGTGAATTAGGATCATTAAAATTGTACTAGTTGTAGACATAATGGTGGGCTTCACATGGCATGGTTTTCACTTTATATAATGTTTAGAGACTGGTTTTAACTGGAAAAAAAAAATCATCTTACTTATCAGTGATGCGCGGCTCGATGTATAAACGACCGCTTTTTTAACTAAACCGCCCATGGCTCGGACCGCATTTTAAAAAATTTAATCAATGGTCTTTATGAACATCAAATGACCTTACTCACATACCTGCATTTATTTCTGTGTTAAAATCCAATATTGGGGTCGGCAACCTGTAACATCCAAAGAGACATTTGAACCTGGTTTCCATGGAAAAGAAAACACTGGGAGCTGCTCATCATCTTTAAAAAAATCTCAGTGAATGTGTCCCAAACCTTACCGGAGCTTCCACTCTCCTAACTTGACTTTCTCTCTTCCTCCCTCCACACCGTAGGATACTGACGACGTTGTATGTCACCTCCACGGACATTCAGTTAATGAAGCGTATTTACCAGGTTTTTTTAATGTTATCTCAAACGGCAAACGACCTGCCCAACGGTAACCCCAATATCATTACAAATATTTTTTAATGACCCGTAACTGCGGATGAACGTGCATCACTGTTACTTATGTATTACATGTTATACTGATGTACACAATAAGGAGACATTCGCAGCCACAAGAAAACAATATTTTTTTTTTTTAAACAGTTGCATTTGGTATTAAATCAGAATATTTTCACAACTGACTTATAGGCACACTTAATACACTAACACTATAATACAAAAGCTTTTCAAGTAACATAAAAAAAACACCTGTACAGAATCCACTGAACACAACAACCTCACAGTAAATAAAGTAAATCAGTGTTTCACATCGCACTGCACTTCAGTCCAACATGTACTGTGCCTTTGCCTATAAGAAGTTGGGATAGGCTCCAAGCAACCACCGTGATCCCGTGATGGATGGATGTTTCGCATCAACTTGTATTTGTTCTTTTTCTGGAGTGTATGGCCATACACAGATTTTAGACATATTTGGCCATCATTATTAGCAGTGAATGGAATTTTCATGAAAATGTGTTGAAATACAGCCTATTCAGTAACCATATAAAAGAAATTGGTGAAAAATGTGAGGTTCCATATGATATTACATTATGCTTTTTTTAAACCAGGAAGAAAAGTGTTTTGATAAAGATAAGATGTAGCATAATTACCCATTTTAAAGAAAGCATAGCACATGATATCACCTGGAAATAGAAGGAGAGTATAAAATGATAAATGTATAGACATAGTTTAAAAACCATTCTATATTTAACCCTTTGATGCATCCTGGTCAGTCCAGTGGACAGTTCTTCTACATGTGTTATTTTGTATATTCATGGGTGTAGTTGTTTTAGTTCATATCATTACTGTAACTGGTCTGTTCGTAATACCAGATCTGCACTAGCATGTTTACCTGGAAATAAATTGTTTGATGTTATTAAGACTGTAATTAACAGTGTCAATGTTTTTCTTTCACTATCAGAGCAGAGCTGGACATGTGGAAAGATATTTGTAAAGTATGTAAAGCACACGTGTCATACTGTGAAAACACCACAAACGTTACTGGGCACTTAGCAAGACACCATCTTGAGGTAAATGCAGAGCAGGGACAGCTAAATAAGATAAATACTGGAGAAAATAGATTTTATATTGTACATTTCTTTTCCTTTTTTACATGCAGTCCAGGTTTTGAAATGAGTTTAAGTTCACTTTATTATGAAGTATGTTAATTTAAAGGTTCCTATTTGTGTTGTGTGCAGATATATGTAGCAGCTCCCAAAGTCTGGGTCAAGTCAGTAGTTAATTCATTAATTTCTTTTTAGAAATGATGGACCCGCTGATAGATGAAAGATATAGAAATTTTAAATTCCTTCTATGTTTGCAATTGGCAGATCAAGTTTTTTTTGTGATCGGTATCGGTGATCGGGCCAAAAAATGCTGATCAGTGCATCACTATCTTAAACAAGTTTTCCAGTAGCCTAGCCACGCTAGACCCACCTAGCAGCAGCAAATCTAATTATCTAGTTATGCTCAATGTAACTTTTGGCTAGATTTCCCTGAAACTGGCCGACCAATCACGGTGAAGTATATATAGTCAGAGGGCGGGGGTAACAAAGTGACACTGCAATGATTCGGAGAGAAACAACCATAGAAGAAGAACAACGGATGGAGATTTCCTTTTATCAAAGATGAGTAAAGAATATGAGAAAACATCAGCAGTCTTTAAATTCTTTTTACAGAAGAGACAACAGTCGTTAAGCTCCATAATCCACCATTTTGTTTAGTCATTCCTAACTTTCTCCAGACTCCTCGGTGAACTTTCCGGTGCTCTAACTACATCACCCTAAAGATAACGCTGATTGGTTGTAGTACTGTCCTATAGCATACAGAGGGATTTGAAAGACAACCTTTTAGCCCCGCCTCCCCTGACTATGAAGCACCACTAGACCCATACATGGAATGAATAGGGATAGTGCAACTGGGCTAGTTTTCCAGCTGAGTGCACATTTTTGTAACTCCATAAAAAAATAGGTTCATTAAAAAGATTTCAATCACATTGTTTTTTTCCGGCCTAAAGAGGAATAAAAACACTTGGGGGGGGGGTGAATTTTAACTGACTTTTTCATAACTCATGCATCAAAAGGTTATAATCTCTATGAATTTTCTACAAACCATGATATGACTTTTGTTTTGTTGTACTTTCAGTTCTGTAATATCATTAGAACACATTCAGGATTGTATGAGTAACAGCAGTCTCTTCTATATTTCACAATTGATGTGCAAAATTTCACATAAATCCACATTCCACACTAGACAATTTGATACCCACTTTCTACAAACATAGGTGTCGACTGGTCAGCAGAAATGAAAGCTAAAATGGGTGTTTCATTCTCAGGCAGACACACAGTGCTCTGGGCGTTAGTCATTATTTCTGGCAGTATCGGTTGTGACTCATCTGGAGCATTTTCTTCATATCTGAGTTCAGGAATCACAATATCGGGCTGTTCCACAACACTTTGAAATGCCTGGTAGTCATAATCCACCAGAGGAACACTCTGTGAGTCCTGAGGAACGCCGCCATAGCAAGGGTTTTCATCACACCTAATGACCTCTGCAGCTGGGATGTTTCTCTTCACAGACTCACTCATGGGGTCAGTAAAGCGGTCACACTGGGACTCAGATCCATTGGAGAGGGACGACTGACTGGAGTCTTCTGCATATGAAAACCTCCCAGAATCTGCATTGTTGCACAGCTGATATGACATGTCTATTGTCATGGCAGATGAAGCTACAGGTGATAGATTAATGAGTGGCTGAACTGCACAGGTTGACATGTCAGCCTCACTAGGATGGTATGAAGGGTCCAAAGGCATTTCAGCCATTTTCTGATTCTCTGACGCACCAGTCGACACCTGCTGTGCAGAGTTGGGTACGAGGATAGAGTAGGTTTTATTGTAAAAGTAAGATGAACCTGAACTAGAAGAACCAGCTCTGACATCACAGGGATTGTCCATAGAGCACTGTAAACCACTGTCTTTGTCCCCTTCGCTGAGCAGATTTGTTGCCCCTGGTGACACTGGGCCAAGACTGGCGAAGTTTTGACCCAGAACTGTTTTCATCAGGGCTTCTTGAAAACGTTTTTTAAAATCAACAGGTTCAGTGTTAGCATAGCTGGAAGAACAGGATCCTGTACTGATTCCACTGCTTTTAAGACTCCCACTGCTGCTGCATGTCAGTGACTCCTTTGACCTGATGACAGACAAATAAGTGCCTTGAGATAATACTTATTATGTTTGACAACATTTAACCCATAAAGACCCTACTGATCTAAAGCGTACCTGTTCAGACACTAATCCTATCACTCCATGTAAATAAGTGGTACGAATTAGAAATTGGTATTTTATATACAGACTATATATTTTTTGAATTAAATTTATTTCACCTTTATTTAACCAGGTTTGTCCCATTGAGACCAATGATCTCCTTTTCAAGGGAGACCTGCCCAAGAATGACAGCGACACATAGGCAAAACTAGAAAAGCAGTATGAGAACACAATCGTCCACCAAGGCAGATGGAATGAAAAGAGGTCCACCAAGGAGGTTATGTTGTCACTGGACTATGTTTGTCTGTCTGTTTGTCAGCAACATTACTCAAAAAGTTATGGATGGATTTTGACAAAATTTTCAGCGTCACACGGACCAAATGATTATAAAATTTTGTGGTGATCCAGAAGAGTAATCCTGTAATCCTGAAACTTTTATCAAAATCCATCCATATCTTTTTGAGTAACGTTTCATGAGGTGGTTTTTCAGACGTTTCGATATTGTAATATATCGCAAAAGCGCAATGGAAACACTTTTTCAGGAATTATAGATCACAGAACATGATGTACATGGTCACATGATCAATTCTCTCAAAGTGAAAATGGCGCAATATACATGGACAGAGGAGGAGATGGAGAGTTTTTTTTTAGAAATAATTCAGGAGAAAAACAAACAAACAGCAGAGAAATGCAGCGTGATATCAAAATGATGATATTTCATGGGAGTCACGACACTCCTGCCTAAAACAATGGAAACATGTTCATACTTTGTTGAAATTTTAAGAATATCGCTGTTGTTTTGGGAAAAACTGTAATGGAAATGCAAGCTGCTGAAAGGTTGTTCTCGGCAGGAGCGTCGTACCATCATCCCATGAGATTTCACTGTTGGAAGACGGACCTTTCAATGTCTTGATATCACGCTGCTTTTCTCTGCTGTTTGCTGTCTTTAAAATGGCAGTTATGGTTTTCTCCTGAATTATTTCCAGAAAAGTCTCCATCTTCTCCTCTGTCCATGTGTATCGCACCATTTTCACTCCCACAGAAGTGATCATGTGACCATGTATGTCAGGTCCTGTGATGTATAATTGCGGAAAAAGTGTTTCCATTGCGCTTTTGTGATATATTAGTATATCGAAACGTCTGAAAAACCACTTCAAGAAAGCGTAAAAATGTTCTATCGCTATTTAAATTTAGGTGTTTCCATTACCAGTTTTTATAGCGCTATTTACATTTTGCGAATTTCCAAGGGTAATGGAAATGCAGCTAATAATGCCAGTGGGTGGAAACAATAGGTTTATGATCAGTTTAATGAGAGTGTTTGCTGAAAAAGTCACTTTTTCATTAGTTTTCTCAAATTTTCAACATAATAACCTTCACCTTTACTCTGAGCTTTTATGAACATTTACATGATTATAAAATTAAATATAAGAAAATATCTGATTGGCACAAAAACAAAAGAAAATACTTGCGATAATATTACAATAAATGATGGGGAATAACTTAAGGATAGGTAAATATAAAGAAATATTGTTTTGGGAATAGAGACAAATGTCACACTGGGTCCTTATGGGTTAAAACTTAAGAAAAGAAAATGCTGTAATTTACAGGAAATATGACACATTTTGAACATACTCTTGCATTACTAACCCTGTTTTTCCTGAATGTGGAGTAGTGGGCTCAACACTGGCATCTTCAAACTTGACCAACACAGGATTCAATATCTGCAATTATGATAATAAAAAAAGCAAGTTAAAACTGTTGAATTTAAATGTCATTTAACAAATGTTATCTCCCAAAATATCCTGTATGAAACATTTGCAGTGCTTAAGAAGCTATAAGAAGCTTTTTTATTTTTTTTACAAAAGCAGATGACTAACCTTCGGTGACTTTGGTTGTATGTCTAGAATTTTGGGTTTTTCACATATGACGGGTCTGTCCCACAGATTTCTTTTCAGCCTATAAGACAATGAACAACGTGAATACATTAAGTGATGCTGTACTAAGTCACAATAGTCAAGAGCTGAGAAAAAGACTTTCTTATGGTTCAGGAAGAAAAGACTTACTTCACAAAACAACCAAATATGACAGAGCTGAGAATGACTGCAGTAATACTGAGGCTGGTGATAATAACCATCTGCTGACTGAAGGGTGACGCAGCTGTGGAGATAAAACCACAAGTGGGGCATATGAGATGACCATGAAAAAATGACAAACTGTATTTTACCCCAATTATTTACATGGATTAATATATCAGTGGATCAACAGGTATTTAAAGGGAGTAAAAATATGTTTAGCTATTTTTTTAGATGATTGGGAGTACATACATATAGTTCAATTCAATTTTACTTATAAAGCCCCAAATCAGAACAAAATCGTCTCACAGGGCTTTACAGAAACACAATCAACTTCAAAGATATATGAAAAGTCCCAAGCATCCCCTGTCCTTAGACCCTCCTTCTCGGCAAGAAAAAAATTCAAAACCCAGTGGGAAAAAGAAGAAATCTTGAGGACAACCACACAGAAGGAGAGATCCACTCTCATGGACGGACAGGCTGTAGATGAATGTCCATTTATAAATGAAGGAGGGGGGGGCTGGTCCAGACACCAGACAGGGGTCACAGGTCAGACATCAAAATCTCACCATTTGGATGTACATTGAGAAATTTCCATTTTGCTGTTTTGAGCCAAACTGTGTTAGCATTAAGGCATGTCTTTTACCACATGTCGAAGTGTCCTTGGGCAGGACACTGAATCCTGACTTTAGGCCCCCAGTAGGACTGACAAAAACCTCAGAGTGTGTGTGTGAATGGGTGAATGTGAAGCTAATGTAAAGTGCTTTGAGCACCATGAAGGTGGAAACAGGCTTTATAAGTGCAGACCATTTACCATTTTACCATTTTTCGCTGACATGAAACTCTATTTTTAGACCTCTTCTAAAGTTCTAAACAACATCACACTTATGTGGTAGTAAGTAGAGGGTCCCTAAAGGGAAACCCAAGTGTCCTGAGGTCTTCATGTCCTCAGTTAGTGTGTCCACAGTTACTGATTTACAGCCATGTACCTCTGTATTCATAAGACGTCTGAGAAGGAAGCCTGAAATAGTCGACTGCTGAGTTTGTCGCATTCTTTTTAAAAAACATCGTCCAGTATTTAATTAGAAATTGAAAAGAAGCTGTATGCAGCAGCAAAGCCGAGCCTACTAACAGCTTGTTGTTTGAAAAAATAATGCAACACAATTGTGAATTTCCAGAATGTCTAACTCTGCACTCGGCAATACCATAGTACTATAGTAGGAGGAGGTTTGACAGCTTCAATAAGTCACACACTTATTGAAATAACTTACTCTCCAGTTCTGTGTATAATATGTTATTACTTTCATGTTCAACCTAGTAAACAGTGTTTTGTGTTCAGAGTGTGCAGAAAATGTTATGTGTAATGTTCCAATGCTAATATATATTTTTTCAAGGTTCACTTTGTCATTATATTTAGTTGATTCAGTTCATGTATGAGGTACAATGATGTGATGCCTGATCTGACACCCCAAAAATCACCTACAATTTAGCATTTTTTTTCTCTTTAAAAATAACTATGCCTGTCTAAATTATTAATGTATTGGGTATCAACTTGTAGGAAACTTGGTCATGTTTCATGTGATACCCCCCAAAATGCCCTATGGCTAATGGTAGTAAAGTTATAAGGTAAAATGGGGCAACATGTCAGGTGTTTTTGACACGGCTCATGAGACAAGTCATGGTCCAAAATCTAAATAATTTGATATCTGGTCATTCTACAGCTTGAAGAATGGGAATCACAGCAATTGGCTTTAAAATAACAAAAAAGTTTTTTTAACAGGTCTAATATACATAAATAAACCACATAACTGGTTGACTAACAACCCCACACCCTGTATCCCAATTCCCCACCCCCATGAAGACCTTGATATTAATTCATAGACTATGTCATATATATTAAGAGGCAGAATGTTGACTTATGTTTGTATTTGCTAAGTAATGTATGAAGGGTTGCCAAATTGTATTAAAATGTAGAAGTTTGTCTTTTAAAATGTATCTTATTCTTTCCAGATGGAGGGTGTTTGTTATACCTTCTAACCACATCTTAGATGTTGGTGCATTTACACCTTTCCATAGTGTTGCAATATTTTTTTTTGCAATTGTAAGACCATATGAAATAAAACATTGATGTGCTTTACTTAATTTCTTGAAAAATTCCAATACTCCTAAAATAATAAGTAGAGGGTCTAGCTTGATTGTGATCCTCAAGACCTCGAACATTATATTAAAAACATTGTCCAGAATAGGGATGTTAACCGATGAATATTTGACCGATGGTTGACCACATCAACGCTGTCTGTCATAATTAAAGAAAAAAAAAATGAAAACAGCCTGCATCTGTCATTCCACTGTACAAACAAACAAGCTTTGTTATCTCTCCATAGCACATCTTTAAAAATGCTGAATTTTAACATTAGCAATACAAGACCAAATGTATTTACAGCAAATATCTGGATATATACTTTGTAACTTTTCCTTTGAGAAGTGGAGCATGTGTATAATTTTAAATTGAATAAGACAGTGTCCTGCACTGTGTGAATAAGTGTTAATATTGTCAATGGCCTTGTCCCGTAAATTATTAGTGATTGATTCACCAAAAAGAATATAGCTTTGATGTGGTTTAAGAAACATGAGCCTCAGTTTTACAGTCAACGACTTAAAGGCTGCAGATGTGTATTTACCTAGACAACATCACAATTTGAACAGTTTTTTTTCCCAGTTCTTCCTTTTGAAAACAGAGAGAATGATAATGATGATGATGATGATGATGATGATGATGATACTTACCAGTTGTGAATGTCATCTCATTGCTGCTGTCACTAAATAATCCACTTAAAGATGTGTAGGTCTTCACACTGACCATATACATCGTATTTGGCTCCAAGTCCTGACCATAGATTGTATCGTAGTTCACACCATAAAGTATGTCTGCTGTTATATCTTTGGTTTTCTGCTTTGGAGAAAATAACAGTAATTAATGATGAGAATCCATTTATCATTCATTTGTTTTTCAAAATAAAACCAAAAATAAGACGACAAAAAGCAACTTGTTTCTTCATTATTTGTTTACAAAACCAAAATGAAAAAAATTAATACAGATACTTTTTTTTTGTTCAATTTTCCTTTTTGTGTTTAAATGAATAATAGAAAAAAGAAATAAGAGCCATTTCTCGTTTTATCCAAGTTTGATCTGAAGTACATTAAGTAAACTGGAAATTAATCTTTACACCTGAAAGAAACATGGCCACCAGACTTGAAGAAGAAAAAAGGGCAAAAAAAGGAAAGCAAGACTTTGGCTAATATTTATTAATTTAACTGTCACAACTTATATTTTAGAATTATAACTAAAGATTTTCTGACATTTGGTTTCATTTGATAGAAAAAAAAAATTGTATAGGCTCCAAATATGGAATTACAAACAGCCTGTATTGGTCATCAGCTCAGGCTGATGTGAAAAAAAAAAAGAAACTGTATCAGGCCCCGAAACGTCTCTATCGGCCGATTACTAATATACAATAACAAAAATAGCTGACTTTTTTATGGGGCACATTTTACCTACTTCTAAAAAATTCACATTCAGTGTCGACATGCAACAGCTGTCAGTCTCTTCATTTCTATCTTCCTTCCAGAACCTCCAGGGTAAATGATCTATAATCAATTATATTGATCTTACCTTTTCATTTGTTCCTTCTTTCCAGTAAGTCACCACTGCCTGCAGAATGTTCAGGACCCTCGCCCTTGTCACATTTGGCTTCCACTGGATCTCAAAATTACCATTGGATTCATTCACTGAGATAATGAATGGAGTCCGAGGTTTTACTGCAGAAAATGAAAGAAAATGAAGAAAATGAAGAAAACAAAAGTGAGTTAAAATGTTCCTTAGTAAAATGATCGACTGATATATTGACCAACTGGTATATCAGGAAGATATTTAAGTTTTTTTTTCTCTATTTTGTTCTTTCTTTCTTTCTTTTTTATTTGTTTATTTTATTTATTTATCTTTAATTAATTAAATTATTTATTTTTATGCATATTTTTTCCTTGTATCGTCATCAGCCTGTTGTGTTGGCCAATATGCTTTTGTTCTGTACCATAATTTAAGGACAGGTGCAGTTCACAGGACCTCTGTGTTCTTAGACATACTATTACCTGTTCTACCTCACCTTGATGTTTATTTTAGAAAGAACGGACTCAAAGAATGAAATGCATTGAACACTTTGTTTTGTTTTTATGTTTAATGTAAGTTTTATTATGTGAAATGCAGGGCTGTAGTCCAGACTCAAGTCCAAGACCGGACTCGAGTCTGGACTTGAGTCCGGTTTTTTATAGTCTCGGACTTGCTGGTATTTGACTTGGACTTGTCTCTGTCACTGGTTTTGCTAAATATGGTTCTTGGTCTCAACCGGTCCTGGTCTTGGACTTGTCTTGGACTGGACATAGGTGGTCTTGACTACAGCCCTGGTGAAATGTTAATGTTCTACTTTACTTTAAATGAATATCTGATCAATATCTTCTTTTGTTTAACAAGTAGTTTAATATTGTTTTTGTGTTGATAAATGCTTCCTTTGAAAAAAGAAGATTTTTTAACCTTTATTATTGTTTAAGAGGAAAAAATAATCAGTATTGGCTTCAAATATTGGTTTACAGATATCAGCGAGAAAAAAAAAAAAAAAAAAGGGGGGGGGGCAGGAAAAAGAGGATAAAAAGGGAGGGGGGCAAAAAAGGAAGAAAGAAAGGAAAAAAAGGGGAAGGAAAAAGAAGTGAAAATGGGGAAGTAAGAAAAACAAACTCCCTTGTTATAGAATAGTCTGTGCTGCAGGTGACGACCACATGGAAAACTAGTAAAACAGGAAATAAAAATTGATTGTGAATAGAATAACTGTGGCTCAGCTGGAGTTTTCTATTGCTTTTCCTTATTAAAATATTGCATAATGAAATTAGTTATTTCTGTTTGAATGACCCTGTATATCCTCATGAGACCCAGGAAAGTAAATGTTCTGGATTGGTTTTTGTTATTTTACATTAAATATTTGTCTTGATTGAAGAAGGCGTAATGCAGCAGATTTTAAATAAATCTATTTTTTTAAATGTCCTTTGCAGTTGACGTTTATTATTATTATAATTATTATTGTTATTATTATTACCGTATTTTCTGGACAATAAGGTGCCCTTAAAAGACCTTAATTTTCTCCAAAAACGACAGTGTGCCTTATATATGGATTAATTCTGGTTATGCTTATTGACTTGGAATTTTGACTTTTTAGCTCATGATTATTGAAATAATTAAGATAAGATAAAACGTTCACTGACAATGCGCCTTGTAGTGCCAAAAATATTATATTATTTTAATATATATTATTATTATTATTATTGTTGTTGTATTGATCATTGTTGTCATTCTGCACATGTTCGAAATAAAGCATTCAAATCAAATCAAATCAATTATTATTATTACCGTATTTTCTGGACTATAAGCTGCTACTTTTTTCATATGTTTTGAACCATGAGGCTTACTACTAAAACTACTAAGAACAATCAATGCAAAGAAGAATACATTACTTTTTCTTTTGCAGGTAGAACATGGATGACAAATGATCAACTGTTCATTATTTTCAAATCCTCACTCCATCATGGAGACAGATGTGACGAAGTGCTTCTGAGGTTGTTCAACTCTGACACAGAAGAAGATGACTTCATGTGTTTCAGCGAAGATAATTAAAGTAATTTGTGATTTAAAACATGGGAGAAATGAAGTAGTTATTTTTCCCTTGGTTCTGTTCCATTTTAATCAGCAAAGTTGCTGCTGTGCTAAACGGCACTGTTAGGAAAAAATCTGTTCAGGTACAAACATGAAACTACATTTACTGTTTAAAATCCTTCTGTACATGCAGAACACAGAACACAGAACCAATGACTGGGTCTTAAGTGAAGTAGGACAAACTCCCCATCTGCTTAACTTTGTTAAGCGCCAGAAGCTAACCTACTTTGGACATGTTAAGCGCTCCAAGGGACTCGAGAACATCATCATGGAGGGAAGAATGGATGGCAGTAGACCCCGGGGCAGACCACGCACACAGTGGATTGATAACATCAAAACATGGACGGGCAAAAGGGCACAAGATGTGGGAAATTTGGCATGGGATCGAGACCTCTTCCGCAATGACGTCATCAACGCGCTCTCGGCGCACGATACATGACGACGACATGCAGTAAATATCTGATTATATCTGCGGCTTATAACCGGTGCGGCTTGTATATTCTTTCTTTATTATATTTTTAAAAATACAGTGGATGCGGCCTATAGGCCAGAAAATACGGTATTATTATTATTACTATGATTATTGTTATTATTATTAGTATTATTATTAGTATTATTATTATGAGTAAACTTCTGAAACTCTTGTCCCCCAAACAGGACAAAAATGCATTGCTGGGTTTCAGTTTCTATCTTTTTGCTGCTCAAGGTGGACATTGACGGTCTATTTTAAGGACTAGCGAGAACTCATGAACATAGTTGTAAGCAAATTGCAGTGAAATTATTGCACATGTATGAACTCTGTGAGGAAGTGACAGGATAGTTATTACTATTGTCTTATAATATAGTGTAGGATATGTCAAATAGATGCACTGTCAACTACAGAATGTATAGGTCTAATGATCAATAATGTACAATAATTTCATACATAAATATTCATTGAACATTTATCTCAGACGTTGGTAACTTACTGCTTTTCCCAATGTAGATCTGTTTAGAGTGCACACTCTGGTGTCCTTTCAGAACATTGGCTGTAAAATTTTCCCCATAAACCAGGGTCATATGTTTGATGGAGCAACAACATCCTCTGTGACATGAACTGAAGCTGCACTTCTCCTTCCTGTAGAAATGTCAACAATAACATGTTTTAAATATGAAAAATACGGTGACTGGAAACAGTTTTAGTAGGACACATCCTTAAAGCAAGTATCCATAGTAAAAATAAGTTTAGCAAATTCTTTTAGATGATTGGGAGTACATAAATATACTTGACATCAAAATCACACCATTAGGATGTACATTAGGAAATTTCGATTTTGCCGTTTTGAGCCAAACTGTGTTAGCATGGAAGTGATTAAGGAATGTCTTTTTCGCCGACACGCAACCCTATTTTTACACCTCTTCTAAAATTCTAAACATCATCACACATGTTACTAAGTAGAGGGTGCCTAAAGGCAAACCCAAGTGTCCTGAGGTCTTTATGTAATTGGATAGTTTATCCAGAGTTACTGATCTCAAGTCAGTACCTTTCTGTATTCATAATATGTCTTAGGAGGAAGCTCGAAATAGTAATAATAGTAATAATTGCAGAGTGTAGAGTTAGACATTTGTTGCATTGTTTTTAAAAAACATAGTCCTGTATTTCATTAGAAATTGAAACAAAGCTGTATGAACAGCAAAGCTTAGCCTACTAACAGGTTGCAGTTTTCAAAAAGGAATGCAAAAAAGTCATGATTTTCCAGGAGGTGTTTGCAATCGACTATTTCGGGCTTCCTCCTATGAATACGGAAAGGTGCTGACTTGAGATCAGTAACTCTGGACGCACTATCCAATGACATGAAGACCTCAGGACACTTGGGTTTGCCTTTAGGGACCCTCTACTTAGCACCATGTAAGTGTAATGTTGTTTAGAACTTTAAAAGAGGTCTAAAAATAGTTTTATGTCTGCAAAAAAGACATGCTGTAATGGTAAATGGTAAATGGACTGCATTTATATAGCGCTTTTCCACCTTCATGGTGCTCAAAGTGCTTTTACATTAGCCTCTCATTCACCCATTCACACACACACTCATACACCAGTAGGTTTCTAAGGTCTACAGGAAGTCCTACTGGGGGCCTAAGTCAGGGTTCAGTGTCTTGCCCAATGACACTTCGACATGTGGACAGCCAGAGCCTGGACGCGAACCGCCAACCTCTCGGTCATTGGGCGACGCACTCTACCAACTGAACCACAGCTGCACAGCTGCTGTAATCACTTCAATGCTAAACTGCAAAATCAAAATTTCTCAGTACACATCCAAATGGTGTGATTTTGATGTCAACTATATGTATGTATGTACTCCCAATCATCTAAAAAATTAGATAAACAAATTTTTACTCCAAATAATCCCTTTAAGTTTTAACCCATAAAGACCCAGTGTGACATCTCAGTTCCCAAATGATTTTTTCTTTATATTTACCTATCCTTAAGTCATTTCCCACCATTTATTGTAATATTATCTTATGTATGTCTTATGTTTTCCTTTGGATAACCCCTTTAATCTTACAATTATAACTAAATAAACTTTGAAAAAAATGAAAACAACTCACGCTTCAGTGTTATTGAGAGTCATCCTGTATTCAGAACAATTCTGTGCAAAAAAGTTACAGGACATGAGGTTTTCATAGTCGTTGGTACAGAGCAGATTAGGCCCTATATCAGCCCCTGAAACAAACAAAAACATTTATAATTAATGCTGCCAGGAGATTTAAAAAAAAGAAGTGAGATGAATCAATTATGATCTGTAATTAACTGATCGAATCAAACTCTTTTTAATCCACAACTTGAGATTTTTCATTACAATTTCTTACATTATTGTTGCAAATTAAAAAATTGATACAGAACAAAAAAAATCTTTATAAAGAATTTTTCTGTTTTTACCAGACTTGAACAGATGCAGTCATATCCATTTACATTCTACTGTATTTGAGACTAGCCCCAAGTGCCCCAAGCCTAAAGTGCCTTTAGTTTCCACCAGCAAGAGGAATGTCAGAATCAAAATAAGCTTTACTGCCATCAGAGCCGGTTTTCCCAAAACGCTATATACGCTCCGAGCGTAGGGCCCCACGGGCACTGGTACGTCACTGGCGTAACCCCACCCCCAACGACAACGTGTTTGACTTCATCACATTATATTTGCCGGTTTGTCCATTGACCGTAGCAAAGTGCAGCAGATATGAAGCGGAATATTCCGTCAGGCTACGAGAAAAGAAAGAAGCGAATTCATGAAAATGAACAAAGGGAACAACAGTCAGGTAGGCAAGGAAACTTCCTAACCCCTCACTATTTTGGGGCTAACTGCTCACTGCCATGCCTCCCTGATTCACTACAAACGTGTGTGAGAGGTATGGGATGTTTCGTTGCGGGCCCGGATCTAGGCATAGGCAAGGGGGGGCAATGCCCCCCTAAATTTTGCGCCTGCCCCCCCAAACGCGATGCCGCGCTTGCCCCTATCAAACCTACCAAACGCGATGACAAGGGAAAAATCCCACATGTTTACATACAGCAGCCAAAGATATTCGCGCTGTTCTCTCCTGAATCCCTTCTGATTGGTAGATGCAAAGGGAGGGCGTGGCCTCTCTCAGACTCGCTTGGCTTCAGTTCTGTCACTTTCTCACATCAGTTTGACCTGACCGTCATAGAGACAGTCACACTGTATTCATTCACCGCAGCGATTTGGCTTTATTTATTCTACTTATCTCTCCTCTACCGATCACGATGCGCAGATTTCTGGTTGCTAAAGCTAAAGCTAACACTAGTACTTGTGACAATGCTACGGTATTAGCAACAGAAGATCCGACTCAGAGTTTAATCGGCCGTGAGAGTCCTTCCGTTCCCGCCGCTCATCAACCTGCTCCTCCTGCAGCAGTAGTGCTTCCCCACCCGCTACAGGCTGTCACCCCTGTGCCCCATAGCCCCAGTCTAGTTGCAAAAGCACCATAGCCCCCGCTGTCTCCAGCCCAGAAACCTCTCCACCATTTGCCAATATCTACAGCTTTCCTCAGCTCCATCGCATGTATGTGGCATCCACTGTGATTGGGATATCCTCTGCTTCATGTGAGAGCTCTTTCTCTACTTTGTCTCGTGTCCTTACCCACTTTCGCCACACTATGCTACACAAGATAAAAAGAGATTTAGTTATTCTGGCTCACGAGAAGGCTATAACAAAAGGCCTAAACATGGATACATTTGTTAGGGTGTTTGCACAGAAAAACAGACGGCTGATCCTAAAGTGATAGAAATAAGCTATGAACAACAACACAAACAGACTGTAACTAAAGAAAATGACAAAGAAATACATGAAAGGATAAAAAGTAAAAACAATTAGACAAAAATAATAAGAAAAATCCTAAAAGTTGCTATAAGATATATGAAAATGACATAAAAGATAAAAAAAAAATACACAGACATTTAAAAGATATGTGTTTCTAAATAAATAAATGATAAAGGAATGCATAAAAGGATAAAAAGAACAAAAAATGAAAAATACAACCAAAAAAAAATCCTAAAAGTTGCTATAAGCTGGGAAAACAACAAAAGAGACAAAAAATATACAGAAGATGTTGAAATAAAATATGTTCTGTCAATAAATTAATGACAAAGGAATACACAAAAAAAAATACAAAAACACACACAAAAAATAAATAAATAAACCAAACAAAAAACAAAACAAAACCAAAAAAAAGAGTAATTCAGCCACAAATGGGACACAAGCCAGTGTCGCATTTGTGCCAGTCCCAAGCCCGGGTAAATACAGAGGGTAGTGCCAGGCATGGCATCCAAATCCAATATAAAACCTATAATACAAATCAAATTGATATAGATATGGATTGATTAACTGATGACGACATAGTTAGCATTGATTTCTGTGCTTTTAAGGGTTTGGGTGGGATTTGACACCCCCCAGTTCATGCCCCTCCTGCCAAACCACATGCCCCTCCAAGTGTTCAGAGCTAGAATTTGTGTCACTCTGCCTGTGACAGTAGCCTCAGCAGAGAGGAGCTTCAGCAAGCTGAAAATCATAAAAAGCTACTTAAGATCGTCCATGTCACAGGAGCGCCTGAGTGGTCTGGCCAGTATGAGCATCAACCATGAGGTGGGGAAGGAAATTTGCTATGATGATATCATTGATGATTTTGCTTCGAGGAAATGCAGAAAGGGAAAGTTTTGATGGTGAGTTATTACAAACTGACAACCTTATTTTGTATCAATACCCATAAATATCTATCATGAAAGTGATTTGCAAGTGACCTCTCATCCATACTATCCTTTTGTATTTGTTCCCAGGCTGTGTACTTTATGCTGTTACTGAGCAGGAGGTGGTGCCTTGATATTGCCTAGAGGAAGTGTAGAAAGGGAAACTTCTGATGGTGGGTTTTTACAAACTGTTATTTCATAATTAAATGTGTAGACTGACAACCTTATTTTGTGCATGGATACACATTATCCATCATCTCTATCATTTGCATGTTTGCCCTCTGTAGATGCTGTTACTGAGCCAGAGATGGTGCCATTGTTTTTTTTGGCTGGGATCACTACTGACTATTGATACTACAGATTATTGAAATGTTTACATGCCCAACATATCAAAGCCTAATCACTGTGTGTTATTTCCACATTAAATTTTATTTGATTCAGTCAAATGTTGTCTGTTTTTTTTAGCATTTTAGTTAAGAGGGTTGCCAACTGTCCCCTGACATGCAGAATTGGCCTGCACTTCGAAACAAAAGTACTGCTCCAAATTGGGCTGAAAAAGGACCACTCAATCTTGCCCCCCATCCCCCCCCCCCACACACACACACCCACCCACCCCACCCCATTATGAGGGCCCCTTGCCATATTTTTGCCTAGGGCCCCATGAAGGGCAGAACCGGCCCTGACTGCCATGTATGTGTACACATACAGGAATATGCTTCCAGTTACAAGTGGTGCCTTCATGTACCAATAAGAAGAGAAACATAGACTATACATAATTTACACAACATAAATAACAGCATAAAATAACATAACAAATAACATACTAGAGTGCCAATGTGGTTATGTGCAATAATGGTTGAGTATAGTGATTTTATGTACAGGTTTATAATCTGTATAGACTACACAGCAATGCGAACTACGCGCCGCACTAACGGCATTCATGTCTATGAGAAGCAAATCCGCTTCCGCTAAACATTGTGGGTACGAGGCTCAGAGCGATGTGGCGAGAGCAGCCGTTGTGGCGTTTGCAAAAAGTTGAGCAGAGCCCAACTTTATCAATCGACCGCGAGTACATCGTATCCAATAGTGCGCAGGGGGCGTGACAAACTTCTGCCGTTTAGAGTCCATGATGATTCAAGATGGAGGTTGTTACCGTCTAGGGAACACCCGCCTAGCATCTGCGGGGAGGGTAGCGTTGTAAATGAGTGCTGAGGCATGAAGTTCGCGTTGCTGCGTAGTTTATCACCAGCGTTAGGGTGGAAACATTTCTGACATGGCTATATGAAGCAAGCGTTGGAGTAACAGTGAAGTTAAATATTTAATTGAAGAATTGGGAGAATTACATGTAATGGAAAGATGGCTCAACAAAACAGGAAATGGACATGATTGTTTTCTTCCAGTAGATGTCAAGACGTCACGTGGGCGTTCTGTCCAATCAGAACCCTCTGTACCCTCCCAATTAACTATAGCGGAATAAACCTGTTAACCATGTAAACGCTTATTCAGAATTAACACGTCCATGTAAACACCAAGGAAATAGCTTTAATTCCAAATTACTTTATTTGGAAGAAATAATTTGGAATTAAAAAAAAACACACCATGTAAATTCAATTGCAAAAACACATTTTTGGTAACTGTGACCTTTGACCTACTTTCACCAAACTTTAATGGGATTTATTCTGGACCACCTCAATCTATGTATAATTCACTCATTAATTTTTCAAAATAAAAGTAATTTCATCATTATTTGTTTCCAAAACCAAAATGAAAAAACAGATAATGATGTGTTTTTTCAGCTTTCCTTTTTGTGTTTAAATTAATAATAGAAAAAAAACAGATAAGGGCCGTTTCCTGGTTTATTCATTTTGACTTGAAGAAAGTTGAGTAAACTGGAAATGAGTGTGACCTGCAGTGACAAAGATGTAAACCTACATCCTATTTGGGGAAACGAGGGTCACCCTAAGACCTGAAGATATGACCATGGAGAAAATTGGTGTCATATCATACCATAATGATCTTCAAGTCTGGTGGACATGTTTCTTTCAATTGTTAAGATTCATTTCCGGTTTACTCAATTTGCTTCAAGTCAAAATTGGATAAAAATTGGATACAATTATTTATTTAAACTCAAAAAGGAAAAATGGCAAATTACTCATATCGCACTTTTCCACTTTTGTGGTGCTCAAAGCACTTTACATTAGTCTTAGAAACCAGTAGGTTTTTAAGTTTCTGTCAGTCCAAGTCAGGGTTCGGTGTCTTGCCCAAGGACACTTTGACATATGGACAGCAAGACTCGGGACGCGAATCGCAAACCCTTCGGTCATTGGACGGCCCGCTCTACCAACTGTTGGTAGAAAAAAAGGATGAAAAGGACAAAAAGTACCAGATGTGAAAGTAAAAAACAGACAAGAAGGATAAAAAGTACCAGATTTGAAAGTAAGAAACAGACAAAAACCATGAAAAGGACAAAAAGTACCAGGCATGAAAGTAAAAAAAAACTGACAAAAAGTACCAGATATGAAAGTAAGAACCGGACAAAAAGGATGAAAAGTACCAACGTCTTAGTCATTTCATTTATGACATCACATAAGTGGCTTTTCCTGACAACAGAAACAGCTGACTTCCAGTGAATTATTCAGACCAATAGAATAGAATAGAATAGAATAGAATGCCCTTTATTGTCAGTGTACATTAAATGTATAAAAAGAATAATAAATGATATAATAAATGACTAATAAACTGGTACTTTTCGTCCTTTTCGTAGTTCAGTAGGACAGTGTTAATTCCACACCAATATTTACAAATCCACTGTGTCATAAATAATAAGCTTTTCTCTATGATCTTTACCTACCAGTGACGGTGGCTGCAGTCAGAAGAAGCAGAATCATAAACATCCTGTGGTCGACAACAACAACAACACGTCCGACTCGTAAAACAACAGCAGACATCTTCATCTTCTTTCAAAAGCTGCGAAATTTGAATAGTTCTGAAACTATAAATAAGAACAATAGTGACTTGTGTGTGTCCCTTCGGGAAATATTTGACCAATAATCGGTCTGTGTTTGTCGTTTCCTCCTCTACAGTATGGTTCCTCTTCCTGGAATGACAAGCCTTTGGACATGTTGCGCCACAGATTCCGTGGAAGTTACGTCCCACTGTGTGAGTAGTCACAGCCCACGAAGTCTGACAGCACTATGGGGAAACGACCTACAACTTTAATAAATACCTCTAATAATTCAGTAA
The DNA here is from genome assembly GCA_020466265.1 of Siphamia tubifer. Taxonomy (NCBI): domain Eukaryota; kingdom Metazoa; phylum Chordata; class Actinopteri; order Kurtiformes; family Apogonidae; genus Siphamia; species Siphamia tubifer. Next base: position 24,494,844 of record CM035785.1, on the reverse strand, counting down.
CAACAACGTTTATAAAACTAAGGGACCACAGTGGAAACAAACGCGTTAGGCTTCTTTTGTGCTATCCCAGTTTTAAATGTCGTTATTATTCATGTGTATTGCTTTTTCAGCTAAATAAATGAAATGAAATATTAAAAAAAACAGAAAACATGACATATCCGTTCATTCGTTTTTAAAAATGTAACCCAAAATAATAGCGAAAAAACAACTCGTTTTTTCATTATTTGCTTCCAAAACCAAAATGGATAACGATGCGGTTTTTCAGTTTTCCTTTTTGTGGTTTAAAAAAATGGAGTTAACCGAAAATAAGCGTGACCCGCAGTGACAAAGATTGAAACCTAAATCCTATTTCGGGACATCCACATTGAATTACACGTTCAAAATAAACTGATTGTTTTATTCATATTTCGGGAAACGAAAAGGGTCACCATAAGACCTGAAGATATGACCAGAATAAGTGGCGTGATATAAATACCTATAATAGGTCAACAAAAAACAGTTATAGAACATAGAAAACTTTTTAAAAATCCACAAGATTGTTGTCTTCTTTTGCGATTAGTTGTGATTAAAAAAAAGTATATTCGTAAAAATGCATTGTTTGGTTTTTATATTAAAGTAATGATAGATTTAGAAGAACTTGAGGGTTATGGCTAAATATATTTACAATTTCTATTTCTTTTGAAGCATGTAGAATTAGAAAAAAATTACATGGTGATATATTTTTAACCCTGCGATATATATTGCAATATGAAAAACTCCTCAGGAGTAACTAACAGCTGTGTGGTGTCGACACAAATGGTCAAACGGACTAGTGGTCGACACCCAACATATGTTTCACTGTTATCCTTCTGTAGCCAAAATAATTAAATACAATTAACAATAAATAAATATTTTCAATTAAAAAAAATATAAAAAATAAATTAACAATAAATAAAGAAAAAGTGCAAATAATAATAATAAATGCAGGACCTGTGATGTGACTATTACTATGTCGATGTTCAAACAATATATTGTGCAGCTCTAGTTTAAATTAGTGTATGTTTTAAGGTACAAGTTTGTTTTGGCAGGAAGTCAGATAAGTATGTTCCACCCACCCGTGTTCCTGCAGTCATGTGAGCTTTTATTTTGAAAGTCTTGGACAGGATGTGTCATCTTCTAGCTATCATTCCGTGGTCCTGTCCGTTTGTCCGTCTCTCTGTCTGCTCTGTAGTCGATGAATAAAATGTCTAACGTCGGTTTTGACAAATCACCGTGCTCAACAAAGGTCTGGATTGCGCTGAAACGTCTTGACAACAATGGTTCGTAAATTTGTTTCCGCTTAGGATGAATGAGAGGGACGGTATTTGACCACTGATTGACACTTAGCGTCCGTATCCATGGCAACGAGTTTTTAATGCACTGATTGCAAGTGTTTATGTTAATCTATTACAAAAAAACGCGTTTATATTTAAAAGAACAAGCTATACTTGTACTTATTTCCCTTTAGTCCTTATTGTGTAAATGTAGATGGAGAGCTGATAGAAGTGACAGACAACAGCTGTGTTTGACTGATGACTACTGAGCTGCACCACTCTGCATATTCTAGAAATATTCTACTAGAAAAACACTATTTTCTTGACACTTTTTGGTTGTTGTATATACCAAGATGATAATACCAAATACTGAGGTCATAATGCAATGATTAAGGAGTATGAGTATGATGATGATGATGATGATGATGGTGTGTACAAGTTATAATATGGGGTTTTTAACCATGAGTTCAACATGAGTGGCGCGTCACTCAAGATGACGGACAGATTATTCATCTAATCACATGAAAGGGTTTTAGATAAGGCCCCTCCTATGAAAACATATTGGTTGTGGAAGGGTCCCAGATGGCATCATGATACCAGATGGGGACAGCCAGGTTAGGCATTCCCCCATGGTCCAAAATCCAAATAATTTGATATCAGTTATCCCACAACTTGAAGAATGGGAATCACAGCAATTGGCTTTAAAATAACAAAAACTTTTTTTTTTAACAGGTCTAATATATTATAGTGACTGTCAACCATGATTTTGTTTTGAACTGGGAAAATGTACTCTTTGGTTTTGTTATCTATGACAGGAATGACACCTCTGAGTTTTACTTAATTAACAGCATCATTTTAGCCAAACTCTATATTATACACAAGTGAATTTTTTTTAAATATGAAGCCAACCTTTATTGAATTCTTAATTAATGTAAATCATTATATAGCGACCATATCCTGATCTCTTAATAAGAAAGCTGTGACGTCATACTCTCTTTTCATGCTGCACAACACATTCATGTCTTTTATATTCTCTTGTTTCTGTTGCTGTTTATTTATTTATTTATTTATTTTCTACCATTATTTCCTTCTCATCACCCCTGACAGAATGTTTTTTTTAAATAAAAAAAGCTATGTGATGTTTTTTTTACAATTAAAAAAGAGGTTTTTAAAATACAGATAATCAATTAGCATATTTAAATAACTATTTTAGTTTGTGAGGTCGAAATCACATTATCGGTTCTAACTCAAGAATGGAGCATCACAGAACTTTCAGATTGGTACCAAACAACGTGGAATGAAGATTTCTATAATTCTCATAATTGGTGTTATCACGTACGACCGAGAGTTTTTGAGACCTCTGGAGGTCAAATGTGACTTGTGTAACACTGTTTATGTGTCAAGTATAGACATATCACGCTTTAACTTAATCAATATATATTACACACATTGACGCAAATATACATATAACGAAATTATCAATATTGCAAAAGGTCAAAGTTGCATTTAGCAAAAAGGTCAAAATCACATTATTGGCTCTAATTCAAGAACAGGTGAGATTAGGCATTCTCTGAATACTTGTTTTACTCATGTTTTATGTGTCATTTGCTGTGTAATCTAATGGGAGATGTCAGGTGGATTTGACCTCATTTATTTTAGTGTGTTATAGCTGTTAAAATGAATTACATTCAGCTAAAAAATATGGAGGTACAATCCACTCAACCAAAATGAGTGCAAATTGTTACCTCGCTTTTATTGAGTAAATTCGATAGGTTTGTTTTTTCAGGTAGTGTCTCATGTTGCAGATGACAGAGTGGTGGCTCTTGGAGAAGTGTTTGTTCCTCCAGCGGCTGAGGTCACCACAGTCATGCAGGTACAGAACGTCTGCTTTTTAATAGGTAGTAAACACTTAAAACAGTCAACTCCACCTTATGACCACACTGACTCAACTGACAGTAACAATAGGATCAAACTTCAGTCACATGATTTAACTCTCAGTAACTGATACCAGTGTGCAGCAGAACAAAAGTAGGGCTGCACAATATTAGAAAAACTGACATTGCAAGTTTTTTAACCGTGCGATATATACTGCGATATGAGAAAAATCCTCAGGAGTAAATAACAGCTCTGTGGTGTCGACGCTAAAAGTCAAACATGTTAGTGGTCGACACTGAACATACGTTTCACTGTCATCCTTCTGTAACTGAAATAATGGAATAAAATTTATTAAAAATAAAGAAAGTAATTAATTTTAAAAAATTTACAAAAAAGAAGTAAAAGTAAATTACTAAATAAATCAAAATGATTTTAAAAATAAATTAAATAAAATGTAAAAAATAAATCAAATTACATTTTAAAAATAAATTACATTTAAAAAATAAAAAAAGATAAATCCAAATAAATTAATAAAAATAAATAGATCAAATAAAAACTAAATATAGTAAATAATCAAATAAATAAAAATAATTTTAAAAAAATTAATCAAATTAAATTTAATAAATAAATAAATAGATAACAAATAAAAATAAATAAATCCAAATAAATGAATGAAAATAAATAGATCAAATAGAATAAAATAAATAAATAATCTAATAAATAAATACAAATTATTTTAAAAAAGAAATGCAATTAAAAAAAACAAATAAAAATGTGTGAAAATATATAGATAAAATAAAAAACAAACAAACAAATAAATAAATAATAATTGCAGGACTTGCAATGTGACTATTGCGCACACGTACATTGCGATGTCGATGCTCAAACACTATAATGTGCAGCTCTTAAAAAAAAAGATAAACACTGTGCAGACCATTTTTAAAACATACATTTTTGGTTTATTTTATTTTATGGTGATTACAACATACACTATATATAACTGCTGAACTTCTGGATCATTATTTCCTATTGAAAACATGAAAATATAAAACAAAAGTAAAAGTATTCCATGTCTACTTTTTCTACTCTGTTTTTTATTTTAGTTGTTGTTTTTCAGATAATTTCTACCACCTTCAGACTGAATTCCCCCAACCTCATATTGAAGGTATTCTCATCCATACAATGCATTTATTAATAAAAACAAACCGGAAAATGCAATTTCTATATGCAAACGTATTAGTTTGTCTGCGTATATTGTTTTGTTTCCAGATAAGGAATCACCGTGGCTTTCTGATCCCGTTAAATGGTTCCATTCCTGCTAACAGCAAACACATGTAAGTTACATCTAAATCCGTTTTATTTTATTTATATCTGTGCTGAGGTTGTTTAATGAGCCCAGATTCATTTCCATCACAGGCCTTATGTCCTGGAGGTGGCCAAGATGTTTCAACATGGTAAGTGTAAACTGTAAAAACTAATCTATAGAATTTACTCAATAAAATTTAGGTAACAGTTTGTACTGATTAGGGTTGAGTAGATTTTTGGCCATATTTTAACAATTTTAACTCCTATAACAAACTAAAAGAACTAGAAAAGCACTCTGTGAGCGCAGAGCTCCACCAAGGTGGACCCCCCCCCAACCCCGTTCACCCTCAAAATGAAATCAGTTCTTCCTGTTCACATTTCCTACATATTCTGAGAATTTCATCAAAATCCGTCCATAAGTTTTCGAGTTATCTTGAACACAGACAGACAGACAGACAGATAAATGGCAGCAAAAACATAACCTCCTTGGCGGAGGTGAATCCACCTAACATATCCCATCAGATAACACAACTAATTACATATGAAACATGAGTAATGTTAACTCTAAATTGTTAACAGGAGTATGTTCATCATCTACCGTATTGTCCGTACTATAAGGCGCACTGTCAAAGAATGGTTTATTTTTTACGGTTTTTCATGTATAAGGTGCACTGGACTATAAGGCACATTAAGTGAAGTCAAAATCATGAAATAAAAAGTCAAAATTGTGAGATAAAATGTCAATATTTTCAGATAAAAAGTTTAAATTGTTGACTAACTGTTGATTAAAATCTAACTGTTTGCCATAGTTTATATTTACCAACCTACAAAATGCTTTTTATAATGTATGATTAGCATCAGTCCTGTAGCAATATAAGAGGTTTAGCTCTGGGAAAACAGTGTTTGTTTAGCTTTATGTTAATTTAACCCTCGTATTATGTTAAGGGTCAATTTGACCCATTTCAGTTTTTGTGTTGACCAAAGTGCTGGTTATTCTTTCTTTTTCTTCATGAAATGTTATGACTTTTCCTCATCTAGGGTCATGAACTGTTGAGTAAGATCTAAAAACTCTGGTGTGTAATGTAATGTATGTACAGAGTTTATATACAAAGATAATTTGAATGCTTTATTTCAAACATGTGCAGAATGCAACAATAATAATAATAATAATAATAATAATAATAATAATAATAATAATAATAATAATAATAATAATAATAATAATAATAATAATAATAATAATAATAATAATAACATTTTGACCCAGACACTTTAATGTGGGTAATTATCTGTTCAGATCCAAAATAAACATGTCTTTACCGTGTACTTTATTTTGGTTATCCAGTTTTTAGTATTTTGATAGTTTTTCCAAATAAGCATGTGTAAACTGGAAAGCTACCTGGAAAAGGATCCAGTGGACACAGGTGTAAAAAAAAAAGGAAAATAATGAAACATTTAAAAAATGTGTTTATGAAAAGGGAAAGACTTGAACAAAATCATTCTTAAATATAGTGTTGAAATAAAGATATTGTATTTTTCTTTTCTTAATGTTCATGTCATCTAAAATAAAGTTATTGGTTTAACCTCTGATTTATTTATTTATTTTATTTTTTACAGTATGGAGTGGATTTATACAGTATGGGTCAAAATGACCAACAACATAACCAATGTAATTAACATAATACAAGGGTTAAGGCAGTAATGTCATCCTACAGTATGTGTGTGTTTTTACTGTCTGTAATGTAGTGATATTTTGGTTCCCAGTGCATCCTAAGCCCAGGACCATCCCCATGACTGTGATCAACAAGAGCATGAAGACCAGACTGCAGACTATTGACAGGAGGGTATGGCACAGGATAGGGATAAAACAATAACAAGCACTGATTTAATGGTGTGTCATTAAAAAAACCAAAAAAACCCACATCTTATTAACTTACACAAGTGCTGGGTTATTATTTCTCATTTTTAAAGAAGAAAAACATACTGTCTGGGTTAAATGTCACACATTTTGATATTTGACAGAACTAAATAAAAAATAAATACCTCTTATGAGTTAAATATATAGAAATCTATTCAATATTATATTGATTGATACCTCTTCCTACTTTCAGGGAATGTTAGTTTATTTGGCTGTGCTTCTTCTTTTTTTCTTCTTATTATATTAAAATGTATACTGATTGAAGTCTGTATTTATTTTAATGTGTGCCTGGATCTTGTGTATCTTTCTTTCCACATTTTTTTTATCTTTTACTTCAGATTCACAGACTGGAAGACCTTCTGCCTCAGATCAAACTCAGACACAATGAAAAACTTAGTCAGGTATTTTAACTTTTTAAGTATTTGCAAACATAAGACAGCCATAGCAGTTATGTACAGGCCTATCTTACAGCAAATTTATATTGATCTTATATAATTATAATTATTAATGTGATGTACTAGTAAAAATGGTTAATCAGTCTATTACAGTCTGCATCCTTGGATCCTTCAAACCATGTTCTCTTGGTCTTGTTTTAGGAGATTGAATGTCTCAACCAAAAGTTGAAGTTTCTTCATAAGCGAATGCAGGTCAGACATGTTATGCAGACAGAAGCTTCTGTACAGGCTACGGCAGTGTTTCCCAACCTTGGTCCTTGAGATATTTCCCTCTTTGAACACACTTGACGGTCATTATAAGTCTTCTTCTTCTTCTTTTTGGAGTTTTTTTGGCGGTTGGCAAACAACTTTTACTGTGCATTACTACCACCCTCTGTTCTTCTGATGCCTCCCTTATCTCATCTCAATTAATAAACAAAACCCCCCAAAAAACCCTAAAACAACAACAACAAAAAAACTAACAAAAACCCTCCTCTCCAAGTCTACCTTCTATTTAACGTGCATCCATATCTAATACTTCTAACTCATATTCTTTTACTTAGTTTTGTCTTTCTTAAAAATGTAAATAACAACTTACTCGATTCTTTCCCTGTTTGTTTTTGTAATATCTCCTTTAAGTTATAATTCCTTTTTCTTTTTCTTAGATTCATACTCAAAACCTTCCTTATCTCTTCATATTTTGGACACTGTATCATGACATGTTCTATTGTTTCCTCATTCGCACATTGTTCACACGTCCCATCGTCATGTTTCCCTATCCTATACATGATCAGTCTTCTGCAGAGCTGGATCATTTGAATCAGGTGTGAACGGGGAGAGAAATATGCAGGATAGTGTACCTCGAGGACCAGGGTTAGGAAACACTGGGCTACAGCACAGGTGTCAAACCCCAGTCCTGGGGGGGGCCGGGGTCCTGCATGTTTTAGATTTTTCCCTCTTCCACGTGAGTGACTTAACCCTTTAACTCCTGAGACTTCAGCAGTTCCACAGTAAAAAAAAAAAGAAAAAAGAATGAAATAAGCAACAAAATGTACAAAAATGAATAATAAACAAAAAATAATTGGTAACATAAACAAAGTAAGACACAAATGGAACAAAATCAAAGAAAAATAACATAAAAAAAACTAAATGTAGAAAAATTAACCAAAACTAATAAATATTTACAAAATTATAAATAATGTGGAATTTTTTTTATGAGTTACCTTTTGACACCTGTTCCATGAACAAAACTCAGTAAAAATACAGTAAAAATTAAATAAGAGTTAATAATCAGCTTTTCATCGTCTCTACAGAACATTAATAATGATGTCATGGTTTTCAGGTGTGATGGAAGAGGGGAAATATTTAAAACATGCAGGACACTGGCCCTGGAGGACTGGAGTTTGACACCCCTGGGCTACAGGATCTATCTATATGTCATCTCTGCTTTTCTCTGCCTTTGTGAATTTGAGTTCAGTAATGAATCTATAGTGTCCTCTTCTGTTTCAGGTGGCAGATTCTCACAGCTGGAAGGGTGTGTTGACTCGAGCCCCTCTGTGGTAAAACTAGTATCCATATGTACCTGGAAACAGATCATCCAAGATATTCTTTTTCTGCTTTGAATTGTTTTTATATTTTTAGTTTTATCAGTACATGCACTATTTCTGTCATGTCAATCACACCTGGTGCTTTGTGTTTGGTAGACGTCCTATTATTTAGACCAGGGGTCACCAGTCCTGGTCCTCCAGGGCTGCTATCCTACATGTTTTAGATATAACCCTGCTCCAACACACCTGATTCAAATGATGAACCTGTCATCAAGCTCTGCGGAAGAAGGAGAATGACCATCACTCAGGTGTACTGAAAGAGGGAAACATCTAAAACAGGGGTCTTCAACTCTGGACCTCGAGCCACACTGTCCTGCATGTTTTAGATATCACCCTGCACAAACACACCTGATTCACAGCAGTGGGTCGTTATTAGGCTTCAGCAGAGTTTGATAACGAGCTGATTATTTGAATCAGGTGTGTTGGACCAGGGTGACATTTAAAACATGCAGGACAGTGTGACCTCTGATGTAAAATATACAGGATAGTGGCCCTCAAGAATCTGTGTATCATTTGTTTTTCAAAATAAAACCAAAAAGAAAACAATGAAAAAAACACCTTGTTTCTTCATTATTTGTTTCCAAAACCAAAATGAAAAAAACAAATGATGCAGTTTTTCAGTTTTCCTTTTTGTGTTTAAATGAATAATAGAAAAAAACGGATAATGGTCCTTTCCTGTATTTTCTAATTTTGACCTGAAGCAAATTGAGTAAACCAGAAATGAATCTTAACAACCAAAAGAAACATGTCCACTGGACTTGAAGATCATTATGGTATGATATGACACCAATTTTCTCCATGGTCATATCTTCAGGTCTTAGGGTGACCTTTTTAGTTTCACCAAATACGACGTAGGTTTATATCTTTGTCATTTCCTGTTATGATCCTAGTCTCTGGTGTCTTGTTCTGTCTTATTTTTTGTAATTTTTGTCGTTGTTGGAGTTCTGGGCATTTACTTTGTTATTATTATTATTATTATTATTAATAATAATAATAATAATAATAAACTTTATTTCTATAGCACCCTTCGTACAAAAACTTTTGCCTGAAGTGCTTCACATTGATTAAATATTAAAATACAATTTTAAGACGAGGGTGAAATAAGAAATAAATTAAGATTTGATTGCAAGTTATAAAATTACAAAAGTACAAGATAAACTGATTATACATACATTATAAAATTTCAATCAATAAGAAATAACCATCTTCTGTTCTCTGATAACGATTTCTGGGTTTTCCCTGTATTCATGTTTGGACTGACTGTGTTTGACCCCTGCTTATGCGACTACTGATATTACATCTTATCTCCTAGTTGCTGAAATCAGTGGCCAAGGCATGGAAGAGAACTAGTCTCATCAAAATGAGGAGGTGACATAATCCTAAATTTGAACTGCACTTGATATGTGAGAAAATGTGTTGTGACAAACAGGATCAAAAGGCATCAAGTTCTTCATGTACAACCCTTTGAATGTTTATACATAACACAATCCTATTTTGTTCATCTATGTTAGTAGTATAATACTGTGGTTGTAACAGTACAATTTTCTGTACAACAAAAGCTGGCTTGATATTCACTGGACATATAAATGAGAAGAGCACATGTGGGCTAAAATTGACCTTTATTTTGTTTATGGTCATTTTAGTAGTAGTAGTTTATTCAGCCATAACATGAAATGCTGTACACAACATTTACATTTCACATAAAAACAACAAAACAAAAATAACTGAATTGAATAATGAATTGAATGTTGAATAATGACAGAAAAGCCAAAGGTAGAAGCAGGCTGCTTATAAATGTCTATCCTATATTACAGCGTTTTAGGCTACTGTTATGTGCCCTGGCACATTCTTTTTTCCCCCTTTAGTTTCGATAACTTTATAAATATATTTTTTCCCCATTATTCTAAGGGTTTTCTTGTAGTCTAGTAGTTTGGATTATTGTTTTTTTCAGTTTTTTTCCTGTTTTATTTTTTACTGCTTAAGTGCTTGGGAGCACTTCCTGTGGCTGCATATAAAAGCAGCTGAGAGGCACACTTTTTTTTGTCTCCCTCTCCCTCTCCCTCTCCCTCTCCCTCTCCCTCTCCCTCTCCCTCTCCCTCTCCCTCTCCCTCTCCCTCTCCCTCTCCCTCTCCCTCTCCCTCTCCCTCTCCCTCTCCCTCTCCCTCTCCCCAGGTCCTCCTCCCTGACAATCTGGCTGCAATTGGGTCCAGGTGTGGCAAACCACCTGCATGTAGGCTGCCATGAGGAGTTTGTTCCTCTTTGTTAAGTCCTTTTTGAGTTCTATTTTGTATCCTGGGAGATCTGGTGATCCTGTTTTCGACTTTTGAGTTATTTTTGGGTTAAGGTACGTTTGTTCTGGTTTTTTTTGGTCTTTTAGTTTGGCTGCAACACTGGCTTCTACGGCTGCATAGCAGTTGTCCCAGCCTTTTGTTTCTCCCAGGTCTAGTTTGGTTTACTTTCGAGTTTTTTCTTTACTCTTCTTACTATACAATCCACTGGTCTTTAGTTAAATATGGTATACACTCTTAAATAAATCTGATTCTAAACTCCCATCCTTGTATCCGTGTCCATAAATATGTTCCTTCCTGTGTGGTCGTAACAGCTACCACCCCCCCCCCCCAAAAAAAAAAAAAAAAAAAAAATTGCATTTCTAAGTATCACAAGTAGCTTTTGAAACATAAAAAAACAAAAAAACTTTTGAAGTTTTTTTTTTTTTTTTTTTTTTTTTTATCTTTTTGTACAGTACATTTACAAACACCTTTAAGAATATACAAAATTGAAAAGAACCTCTGTGCTGGGTTAAGGAGCATTTTGGAATAAAATAATTAGCATTATTTTATAATAAAACGGGTCACAAAATTTCATCACATAAGATTTTAGGAAACGTTGCTCTGTGTGAGCGTAATATTCCGCCTTATTGTTAATACGTATAGCTGCTTTTGTAGTTTTATTATTGAATGTATGGTGGTTTTAAAGGTGGATCCCCACAGTTCCACATAGTAATGTCATATAGGGAATAATCAGTTAGTAATAGATTAAATGCAAGGCTTTGGAATTTAGTACATTTCTAAATTAACACAGGATTGCAAGTGATTTTGAGATTTTTCCTTAAATGTATTCAATGTTCGATGTTCTCGATTGGTGATCGATATTGTCATTGGTATTGGCCACTAGGGGGCGCTAATGTTTGTACAAGCCGCAGCGCAGCCTCCACTGAATCAAAACAAGCAGAAGAAGACCGTGCACGTTAGCAACACAGGGGGGACATCAAAATGTCTTGTTTTTAACAATTAAATGGAGAAAACAGATATATCTTATATAGATCTATTGTTATTTGACTCAATGATCTTGTAGTCACCACTACAATCTATTCAAATGTTGTCTTTACTCGGCGTTTTCAGTTAGTTTAACGCTAGCCTGCTAGCTTAGCTACAGCCCAAACTGATCCAAGTCCACGATCTGAAATCAGTCTAAATGCCTGTCAAAAGGGCACTGGTATACTGTACTGTCGTGTCGCTACAAGATGCCTCTGTGTTTTATCCATATTGTAAAGGATGCTTCTCAAGGATAGACCCCAAACCGCTGGACCCGACGAGGTAAAGAAAGACAATCTGAAGTTGGAGCATTCATAACAAAGCAACGAAGTTTATAGTTCAGAGTTAAGTCTCAGATCATGTTAATTGTCTCAGTTTTGAGTTTCATTCATTTATTTGCGGAGATCCTATTACTTTCTTGGTTGAAATCTGAATTCGTGTCATATATTTCGAATGACCCCTGGGGAATATTGAGGTTCTTCAGTTAAGTTTAATTCATTTCGAGCACACAAAAACATCAAAAGATCAATCAAAATGGTCAACAAAATTTGTTTTGCATTCGAAAAAGAGTGGGAAGAAGTAAAACTTACAAACTCCTACTCCCTTTTTACAAGCTAATAATCCAGTAGATTATACATTTTATGATTTAACACACTTTTTTATATATTTATCATTAGCACAAATTTTATATACATCGTTTTTGTAAGTCACCTCACACTTTCCAATTTGTATAAACTAAGAATATTTTGATTTACTTCAAATACAGTAGTTAATATGGTAATATCTCCTAATCATGATGTATTGCAATAAAATCTTAGTTTATACATCCTTCTACATTATAACTGAATTTTCACTCATTCAGATAACGTTCTGTATTTTGTTGTTATACTAGTTTTATACATTTATTTATTTATTTATTTTATTTTATTTAACCTTTATTTACCCAGGTGTTTCCCATTCAGATCAATGATCTCTTTTTCAAGGAAGACCTGCTCTATAGGTGTGTGTCTTTGGATGGACAATGAAATGCACAAATTGAAGATAGAACATCATGCAAATTAAACGCATAACAGCGAAGCACAAGTAATGAGAACACAGCAGTACGTTAAAACCAAAAAGGCTCACAAAACAGTTTCTATAATGCAAACAATAGCAAATATGGAGAGAACAACAACCACAACAAGAACTGAGCAAACTGGACAAAAAGACAGAAAACAAACAAACAAAAACATCACGTTAAAATAATAATAAATAAAAAAAAAAGTAAATAAAAATAAGACCTATTTAAATAAACTTAAATACACTTGGTCCAGTGAAGATCAGAAATCTAAAATATAATTATCCAAAGCCTTACAATAAAGTAGGATAAGTGTTTAAAATATGAATTAGAAAATAATACATATAAAAATGAAGCCAAAACAGACCAAATAGACCAAACATGTCATCAGAAATTTGTGTTTTTGCAATTTGTAAAGTTTACTTCCAAGTTGTTCATCGTAAGAGTCCAGCTGTTGAAGTTAAAGGGTCAAGTGTCAGATGTTAAATATATTGTAGTGCTCTGGTACAGATATATTTAACACTATAGAAGGTTTTTGTTGTTTTGTAATTGCACCATTTGATTGGAGAAGAACATCTCCATCACCACACATTATCAGGTCCTAGTTTACTTTAGATATGGAAATGTATAATAAAAAAGGATTATCACTGATGCTGGAAACGATATCAACATTTTGAAACTGTAGGATTTGTGCTCAACTCAACATTGTTTTAGCTACATATAAAATATATGAGAAATGTGAACATATGGCACATTTGTTTTAGTTATTGAATTTAGGGTGTTTTTTTAGTGCTGTTAAATGTAGAGGATTTTTTTTGATTTGATGTATTTGGCTGAAAATGCAAAGCACATTAAATGTTACAGCATTTAAAACCAGGATAGCACAAAAAAAGCATAAAAGTGCTTGTTTCCATTGTGGTTCCTTACAAAGATAAAATACATTATTAAAACAAGTTAAAACAATGGTAAAATAAACAAGACATGTAAAAACAACACCAAATGTACCCAATAAAATAATTAAAGATAAATAAAACCCTGTCCTTCTTGGTACCTTAGCTGGTTAAAAAGATGCTCCTTAACAGTTTTTTTTTAAATGGTTAACATTCAGGATGGTTCTAACCATTGAAGGAAGACTGTTCCAAGCCTGAATACCAGTGAATAAAAATGGGGATTTTCCAAATGAGTTGACTGAATGGATCTGTAAGGACGTTGCACTAGATGTTGTGTTGATGGAATGTTGCTGATGGGTAAAGTTGAAGCCATGTTTAAAAAAAATTGTGTGGTTGATTGTGGAAAATTTTAACTACAAGGTTGAGCTTCAACTGAGTAAGCGGAGGAGGAGGGTCAGTTACACTATCTGTATCTTATTGGATGTAGTTTTCCATTCCTTTCTTCAGATTACTTTAAATGTTAAGTCCATCTCCAAATGATTCTTGATATCTGTTTATCACAGATTGGCCTGTTTCAAGTGTGGATACAGCTGTCTCAGGGAGCAAGTGGATTACAGATACCGTCTCTCAGTGAAGGTGGCCCGGAATACATGCATATTTGGAGTAACAGTGTTTGGGACCTGCTTGAACCCATTTTTTGGTACTCCGGCAAGTGGCTTACAGAGGTTGGTAGTGTTTCATGGTTGTTGAGTTAATGAATCCATTAACTCAACATTATGTTGTTTCAAAGTGTTAACATCTTTCTTCTTCTGTAACAAATAGGCTGCATTAAATTCAGGTACCATTTGCAATCTGACACAAGATGTAGTCTTAGAATTCTCAAGGAAACAGGAGGACACCAGATAGTATATGTGCTGGGACCTTTGATTTTGAAAAGGTTACGTGTCATTCAATCAACTTTATTTATATAGCACGTTTAAAAAGACCAACAGGGGAAGCCAAAGGGCTGTACACAAAAATTGAGGAAAATAAGTTAGAACCACACAATAACAAAAGACACAGGTTTATGTCAGCTCTGTGTTTTCAGATGCCAAACAAGAGAGGTTTACAAGTTAAAAGAGAAATAATGCATTTTAACTGTGATTTAAAAACCGGGAGAAAAGAGGCCTGTCTTACTCCCAGTGGCAACTCATTCCAGAGTTTTGAAGCAATAGTTCTGAGCGCTCTGTCACCTCTAAGCTTCCACCTCATTCTCGGGACCACCAGAAGCATCTTGCAGGCTGAAGCAGCTCAGATAGATATGGTGGTGCAAGGTTATTTAAACATTTAAAAACAAACAACAAAAGCTTAAAATGTATTCTGTAACGTACAAGGAGAGATGCCAGGACAAGGCTAATGTGCTAATGCCTACGGGTCCGGGTAAGCAGGCGAGTTCTGTATGAGTTCCTAGCGAGACTGACTGACGCCTGCATACAGGGCATTACAGTAATCCGAACGAGTTGTAATATAAGCATGAATTAAAATATCTAAGTCAGATCTGGTTAAAATTGGCTTCACCTTAGCTATCCGGCGTAGTTGATAAAAACCTTTCTGAACAACAGAGCTAATCTGTTTATCAAATTTAAAATCACAATCCAACTTAACCCCCAGATTAGTGACATAGTCCCTGAGATGAGGTGTCAGTGGATCAAGGTTAATATTTAAGGGGGGGTAGCTACTAGGACCAATCAACATCACTTCTGTCTTGCTTTCATTCAAACTCAAAAAGTTGAATGAAAGCCAGGATTTAACATAATTTATACAGTCAGTGAGGTGTTTGATTTTGCTGTTTTGTGCCAAAGGAAAATAGATGTGACAATCATCTGCACAAAAATGAAATAAAACACTGTTTCCTCAAAACAGAACTGAGGGGCAGAAGATAAAAAGCAAATAAAAGAGGGCCAAGGATTGACCCCTGGGGGACCCCATGTGAAAGAGGAGCTGTTTTTGACTAAAAATTGTCAACTTTCACACAAAAGGTCCTATCATTTAGGTATGACCGAAAACCAGTCTAGGGCGACACCTTTAATGCCCACAGTGCTTAAGACAAGAAATTAAAATGCCATGATCCACAGTGTCAAATGTGACAAATCTAAAAGAATTACAACAACAACCATTCCAGAGTCTATTGACATGAGAATGTCATTAGATACTCTCAGGAGAGTAGACTCTGTGCTGTGGAGGGCCTTAAACCCAGACTGGAATGGTTCAGTGACACCATTGTCCGCTATGAAAGGTAGCAACTGGGTATAGACAACCTTCTGTAATATTTTTGAAATAAGTGGAAGATTAGAGATTGGCTTAAAGTTAGAAGTCAAGGCCTATTTTTTTTAAGTAGAAGTTGTACTACATGTTTAAAGGTGTCATTCTGCTGAAAACCACTTTTCCACACTCCTTTTGGAATCTGATGGGTCACCCTGAGTTACCAACACATGCTGGTTTGTCACCTCCACTGGCTCCATACCGCATTCACAGAAAACAACGAGAGGAACGAGGGGCCCAGAAAAAGCCGGCCCATCTGATGTCAGATGGACTTTAGCATCACCCATGTGGGGTTAAGCCCATCCCTGGCAGCGAATCTGAAGTAGCATTAGCATTAGCATCTACAAGAGAAGACGGCACCACAGTAGCTGCTGCACAAACTGGAAAAAAATGGCGGAGCAAACTGGTTCATGTGCTCTCTGTGGAAATAAAGCCTGTTTTTTTTCCCCTGCATGTTTTCAGAACAAGCAACAGCACAAAACCTAGCTGGATGTTACTTGGGTAAAGGTAAAACACACACACAGCGAGAGGGGAGGGGCGATTGTTCCTTCACACATTCTGAGCCAATCAGAGACACCTCATCGCCGCGTCATGGACATGTATGAGGAAGTACCGGTAAACTCTGTTGTTTGACCTCAAGTCATTTTTGTCCAGACGTTTGGTTTTTTTAAAATAGAACCAACACACAATGTATTCAGTAACAATGGAGATCATTGTTATTGACATTAATGAAATAACCATGGAATGACTCCTTTAAAGTCAGCTGGTACTGTACCAGTGGACAGGCTACAATTAATAATTCGAAGCACACATGGTGCAATAGTGTCTAATAACTGCTCAAATAGACGAGGAGGGATGACATCAGACAGGTAACCAGAGGACTTCATATGGCTGATTATGTCCTTCAAAAAAGAGAGGGACACTGGCTCAAATTGAAGAAATAGAGATGAGTAGGTCAAATCAACAGAGGGGTCATATGAAGGCTGGGAGATACAGGCTCAAGTTGACACCATTTTTTCAGTAAAGAACTGGCAGAATCCAAACCAACACAAGAGGGAACATCAAGAACAGTGTTTATAGTTTTGAACAGAGCACTGGGGTTGTTTCTGAAAGATATTTATGCTTCTCAGATTTCACCGTTTTCTCATAGTTTGAGAGGCTCTCTTTAAAAAATACCAAAAGATATATGTAGCCTGTCCTTTTTCCACTTGCGCTCTGCTCTCTTGCTGTATCTACTTACTTTGTGAAAATGTTTTAAGTAATTTAGCTATTGTAATTAATGCATTGCATTTTTATGAAGTTGATTACTTTTCTTACAAATATCACCAAGTGTGTGTGTGTGTGTGTGTGTCTGCAGAGATATCATGCTACAACTCAATGAATACTTGAGATATCACCATGAAATTACATGGGCATACACATGTAGCTAATGTGCATCAGATGCAATGATCCATTTGAGTGAAGGTCAAAGGTCAAGGTTACAATTAACTAAATTGTCAAAATCATATTATCAGTTATAACTCAAGAACGGAGGGTCACAGAACTTTCAGATTGGTACCAAACGATGTGGAAAGAAGATTACTACAATTCTCATATCACCTGCGACCAATAGTTTTTGAAATCTCTGGAGGTTAAAGATGACATGTCACAAAATTAACTTGTGTAACACTGTGTCAAATATAGGCTGTGATGGAAACTGATCATTAAATAGTCATTAAATGTCACTGATCATCATGAACCATAAACGTTAAGCTTATGATTATTCATCAGCTGAAATATTTAAATCACAGATGGCGTCTTCAAATGGAGGATCAGCGATGGGTGACTAATACTTGATCTTTGATGGCTTGACCAACAAGCAATAAGGATGGATTTAGTAACTCTGAAATGGTTAATAATGATAGAAACTGGATATCAAAAGGAACAATGAGAAGAAGTACAGAAGAATAATTATAATTCATGTCAAATATAGTCAGGGAGACCAATCATTTCTTGGATTGTCTTATTTTACAACTGAAGCCACAAAATTATGTTAGTCTCAGACGATTTATGAACATTCGAGCAAGACTATTTTTTGCAAGCAGTTTTAAGCAAGGGGGCATTCTCTGAATACTTGTTTGAAGATGGTGTTCCCATTTCCTCTATGTGCATTTATGCTTCTGTGATCAACTGCAAAAACTTTAATTTGGAAAATGATTTTGACATTTTCTTCAGATTCCATGAACATTTCCTAGTGCTGAAATTGTAAATGGACACTAAACCTAAATGGACAATTGCATATTATAAAAGCTCCAAGAGGAAATACATTTGTGTTGCTTCCTTTTTTCCCCATTGTCCATCCCCATTCCAGTCTGTATTTATATTTGTTGTAATTCTATAGGTTGGTGGAGGACTTGAGTGGACCAGTAGAAGCATCAACAAGATCCACGTTGCTGCAGAGGGCTGTCCAAGACTGTTTTATTGGCAGACATTTCATCTTTGGTATAAAGGTGCATTTGCAATTTTTTAAAATCTGAAAACACTCCGACATGGTTTGTGCAGTGCACGTAAAAATTGTGATACTGATTGTTAAGAGCCACTTAGGACTAAAAATGTTTTTATATTTCAGGGGGATTTAGGATTTTTTCATGTGATTTTAGGATGTCTTTAGTCTCAGAAAATGGAAAGTGACATTTTGATTAAGTTTCAAATATGTATCATAATTTAAAAAGTAGCTTTGGGTTAAGATTGTTACTGTAATGGGCAATGGTGTCTTTTAGTCATATTTTTATGTGCAATAGTGATATTTTTGTGGGTAATTGTGATCTTTTTATTGGTAATAATGATCTCTTTGTGTGTGTGTGTGATATGTGATGATGGGCTATGGGAGTGTATTTTTCTGCTGCTGTAACAATCCTAGAAAAAGGATTAATAAATTGTCTACATACCTACCTATCTAATTGCATCTTATAATTTGTCATTTATGCGGTTTAATTTATGTGTTGATTAATTCCAGGCTCTGTGTTTTCTAGGTAACTGAAACAGAAAATGGTCCTTGGTTGGAGGGATCTAAAGTCTCCAGCAGTAACAACACGGCCCAATTTATTGCCAGTCAGATGATTCTCCCTAAAACCAGATGCCTGGAGGGCTGCACAGTGGTCAGTTATTATCAGACTCTTGTTCAGAAAGCTGCAGAATATGAGCTCGAATCAAGAGGTGTATGTAAAACCCGCTGGCTCCCAGCTACACCCCTGATGCTGGTTCCGCATTATTCATCAAACAGTAGCTTGTTTGATGCCTCTGGATATTGTTCTCAATTACTGCAAAGGTATGAAAATAATCAATTCTGCTTTTCGCTACTTCATGCAGAAGCTTTAGACATGAAACGTTCCTCATGAAGTAGTGAAAACTAGTCAAGAGTCAGGTTGCTGGATAAATGATTGAATCTTAATTGCAGTTTTTTGCTTTTTTCTGCTCAGATCACAGCAGCAAGACTCTGTGCTCAGTCCCACCCCACCTTGGCAACAATCACTGGGACTAGTTACTTCGTCAGCAGAGCAGGAGAAAAATGACGGCACCCAGGACGACGATGATGAGTGCAGCAGAGTCACCAGTGACGTGAAAACACCGCAGCGTTCTCAGCGTTTCAGTGCAAAAACTGGAACGGCAGAAGAAAGAACACCATTCTGCCTTTTTTCTTCTCACAGCAGTTTTTCTGACAGTCCATCTTTTTCTCCACACCAGATTTCATGTTTGCAAAAAGCTGCCGGAGACACCCCTGTTCTCCCTCATTTGAGTCCCTCACCATCTGGCCCTACGACGGCTTTACAACTAAGCCCCGAGGCAAAGGGGTTTCCTGCTCAAGAGCTCACCCGAAACATTCCGACAAACTCCTTAGCTTGGGAAGATTTGCCTTTCTCTGAGAGTCTGACAGAATTTTTGTGCGAGGGAGAAAAAGGTTCTGAAAAGACAGAGAAAAATGACAAAGAATCAAGAAGGTTTTCGGGTATCGCTGATAGATCAGCAGCAAATATTGATGGCGAGAGGCATGATTTATCTGAAGCAGCCGGTTATGACACTGAAAAAGGTGTCAACGCCAGCCAAACCGTCAACGCCCGCCACCACTGGTGTGATCGACAGGCCGCAAAGACTGATTCTGAAAATGACGACGAAGCTAGTGTCTATAATTGTTCAGCTGACCTATTCAATTGCTCAGCAGTTACGGATTTGAGCACAAAGTTACACGACAGCATGCCTCTGGAGACTGTGAGGATCAGAAATACAGAGTTGCTGCGTAAGCGTTCGTCCGCTGAAGTTTGTAAATCAGACAAAGAATACCCAAAGAGCGGAACGGCTCACGTCACACTCTCAACACCAGACAAACAGAATCTGAAAAGGGGTAAATGCAATACAAGAGACAGTTTTGACACTCAAGTTTATTTGCAGGCCATCGAATTCATCCCTCCGTCTCAGTCCACACCTGCTAGAAAGCCATCTGCGATTTCTGCATCACGTGAAAAACCCCCAAATGTCTCCTCCTCTCCCATTCCCAAAGAAAACCGCGTTGGTTCAAACGTTCCGAAAACGCCTTCGAAAGAGAACGTTGCGCGCAGTACTACATACCGTAGACACAGCGACACATTTACCCCAAAAAGGAGTTCCTGGAAATCAGACAAACACAAACTCCACCTTCAGACTAAGAGGGGAGGGGTTGGAAACACGGGGTCAAGGAGAAAAACGAACCGGAGAGTCGAATCAGATGTTTGTGAGTATGAAGACAAAGAAGTGATTGTCCCCCCTACACCTGCTGCTAAAACACATCTGAACACAAAGATCCAAAGGAGCAGGAACGCTAATAATATGAGTAGTTTTCCACAGGGAGGGTGGGAGGCAGAAGAGAAAAAAAACTGTTGGAAAAGAAAAATGTTGGAACAAACTGTCAGAGTAGAAATGGAAAGTAACGTCTGTCCTCTGCCATGGAATGGTGAGATGTCAGAATTTGATTTCACAACAGCTGAGAAGGAAGATTTGGAAGGATGCAGCAGTGACCTCTTAGGTGATGAAAACGAGGAATGTAATTGGTCGAGAGATTTGTTCTCAGATTAAGTCTGAGAACCTTACAGATTGCACCAAGTAAATTGTTTACGGTACATCTTCATATAAACAAACTTAATCTTGTGACGTAATAGGATCTAAAAGAAAAGTGCGTCGAGTGATAGAGCTGCTAGAAACAACTGGAAGGCCTGTAACATGTGTCAAACTGCACGTACCCACTGAATTATTTGAAGCTTTTATGAGGCAGAATGTTCACTATTTTATATACTGTATTTTATGCTCTGAAGGCTTTAATTTTCTCCAAAAACTGCAGTGCGCCTTATATATGGATTAACTCTGGTTGTGTTTAGTGACTTAGAATTTTGACTTTATCTCATAATTTTGACTTTTTACCTCATGATTTTGACTTTTTATCATGATTTAGATTTTTTTATCTCACAATTTTGACTTTTTATGTCATGATTTTGACTTTATTTCACAATTTTGACTTATTTCACACTTTTGACTTTTTATCAGAAAATATTGACATTTTATCTGATAATTTTGACTTTTTATCTCATGATTTTGACTTTGTATGTCATAATTTTGAAGATGATAATCATGATTTTGACTACTTTTAATGTGCCTTATAGTCCAGTGCACCTTGTATATGGAAAAAAAGCTGAACAAAAAACATTTCATTGACAGCGCACCTTATAGTGCGGAAAATACAGTATGTACATTGAGATGTATAATCCTGTGTTGGACATTGGCTTTGCAAGCTTTTATACCATACCTTTTTTAGAGTGAAAAATGCATGATGGTGTAAAAACCAACTCACGGAATTCCAGGAGAAATGTGTACCCTTCTAGTTCCTGTTTTTACAGAATGAAATGACTTTGCATAATATGGAGCTTTTTATTAAAATGTGTGTAATACTTGGCTTGTCACACATTCGTAACCTTTTGTAACTGTTATAAGTGAAGGGTTTTGTTATAAGATGTGCAAAAAGTCAATAAAGTGTGAAATCCTCAAACATAAAAACGGTAGAAAATACAAAGGTAAAGTGAGGTGCATACATACATGGACCAATTATCTTCAAATGGAGATGAAGGAATAGTCATATCTTTAGGTAACAAGTATTCAGAGAATGTCTAATCTCGCCCCTTTTTTAAAGATGCTTGTGAAAAATAGTCTTGCTGGAATGCTCATGAATTGTAATATAATATAATCAGTTCAATTCAGTTGTAAAATAAGACAATCCAAGAAATTATTGGTCTCCCTGATTATATTTGACATGAATCATAAGTATTCTTCTGTACTTCTCATTGTTCTTTTTGATATCTAGTTTATATCGTTATTAACTGTTTCAGAGTTACTAAATCCACCCTGATTTCCTTTTGATGTCTTTGTTGGTCAAGCAATCAAAAGTCAACTAGAAAAGCACTCTGAGAGCGCAGACCTCCGCCAACATATAGACCCAACCCACCCACCCCCCCGCCCCAGATCACCACCAAAATCTAATCATTTCCAGATCTCCCCATTATCAACCTACCCTGAAAATTTCATCAACATCCGTCCATAAGTTTTCGAGTTATCTTGAACACAGACAGACAGATAAACGCCAGCAAAAACATAACCTCCTTGGCGGAGGTAATTATTAGTCACCCATCATTGAGATGCCACCTGTGATTTAAATAATTCAGGTGATGAATAATCATAAGCTTAATGTTTATGGTTCATGGTGATCAGTGACATTTAATGACCCAGTCAAGGTCCGTTTCCATCACAGTCTGTTTGACAAACACTAACTGTTACAGAGATCACAAAAACTAATGGTCATAGGTGATGACACCTATAGAAATATTTATTCCACATCGTTTGGTACCAATCTGAAAGTTCTGTCACCCTCCGTTCTTGAGATGTAACTGATAATGTGATTTTGACCTTTTACTTAAAATCACCTTGGCCTTTGACCTTTACTCAAATGGATCATTGCATCTGATGTATATTAGCTATATGTATATGTCAATGTAATTTCATGGTGAAATCTCAAGTATTCACTGAGTTATAGCATGATATGTCTCTCTAGATACACACATGCACGCATGCACACACAGTGATTAAGTAATCTTTCCCACCCAATGTTGGACAAGATTAACTGCTCAAGACTGCTGCACATTCATTGACTGTCTGAGTGTCACTAAAGAGATGAGAATAACTGCTTCCAAGTGTGAATGGTTGTGGAAATAAAATGGAAGACATAAATGACATTGCACTGTGTATGTAAATCTGTAACCTGATCAAACAGAACAACTCAGGCTTTGTACTCTATGTGTTGGAGAAGCACAACTGCCAGGTCACAGTGACATCTGAGGACACATTTCTCTGTGTACTGTTCGATGTATTCTATTCTCACTATAATCATCCTCTGAATGTTGGAAGAAAAGTCATTAATAGTGACTGCTACAGCAGAATTTTCTTATAAATGGCTGATCAATATAAAATAATGAATCTTAAAGGTAGTTCAGTGCTAGTAAAGGTTAATGAATGTTTATAGTTGGTGTTGTGGATGCATTTGTGCATCTATATAACGTACATGTGTATATATATATGGTGATTTTGTGTGAAAGGTAAACCGCCAAAAGTAACGTAGCCACACTAGACCCCCCCTAGCAGTAGCAAATCTAATGTGCTACTGTAGTAGTCTAGTTATGCTCAATGTAACTTTTGCCTAGATTTCCCTGAAACTGGCCGACCAATCACAGTGAAGTATAGAGTCAGAGGACGGGCGTAACAAAGTGACGCTGCAACAATTCGGAGAGAAACAATCATAGAAGAAGAATGACAACAGGTGTAGATTTTCTTTTATCAAAGATGGGTGAAGAATCTAAGAAAACGTCTTTAAATTAATGTTACAGAAGCAGCAACAGTCATTAAGCTCCATAATCCACCATTTTCTTTAGTCATTCCTAACTTTCTCCAGACCCCTGCATGAATTTTCCATCGCTCTCATCCTAAAGATTACCCTGATTGGTTGTAGTACCATTATATTGCATACAGAGGTATTTGAAAGATAACCTTTTAGCCCCGCCTCCCCTGACTATGAAGCATGACTAGACCTGTACATGGAATGAATAGGGATAGCGCTGCTAGGCTAACAAACATTTACATTGAGCGTAACTGGACTACTACGGTAGCACATTGGATTAGCTGTTGCTAGGGGCGTCGAATGCGGTTCTGCTAGAAATCAAGCAAATATATCAAAAACATCAATAATGATACAGAAGGAATATGTAAAGAAAAAGGGAAAAAAATCTATATGAACTTTCTTTTGAGCATTTAAACAAAAACAAAAGAAACATAAACAATACAACAGAAAGTACTTTGGCAATCATGACAAAAACCAAAACATAATAGACCATAAACAGCACCATTCCCTCAAAACACATATAGTTCTCACTGCTTAACGGTCCACAAGCAATCCCCATGAGCAAGAAAGAAACTCATACAAAAAATACCCTTTATTATCAAATATGACATATGCACAACATACAGCACAAATGAAATTACATCCTCTAACCCCACATGCAAACACACAATAATTAAAAACACAGAATACAAAATAACTAACAAAAGTAAATATATATATATAATATAGAATGTAAATAGTTCTAGGACAAAAATTGTTCAGAATAAGTTAGGATTAAAAGTTATTATTATGATTAAGATTTAAGAAGCAGAGTTAAATATGATAAAGAGTAGATAAGCTAAAAAAAACTTTATATATATATATATATATATATATATATATATATATATATATATATATATATAATTTTAAAGGATCTACCTCCTTGCTCGAGGGACAAATAAATTCATGAATCTTGTGTTGGAACATCTCAGTGAGCTCATCCTGTTAGTGACTGCACTCCTCTGCTGCTCAAATCAGAGGGTTGTTAACATTGTTCAGGATGGACCTGAGTCTGGACAGTGTTCGCTAAAATAAACTCTAATTTTATCTCATAATATTAATTATGAGACAAAAACCTCTGCCAAGGCAGACCACCCCCCTCTGAAATAAGAGAGGAAGATGACTCAAAAAGTTATGGACGGATCTTAAGAAAAATGTCATGATGTGTTGGGGGTGTCACAGGGAACAAAAGATTAGATTTTGGTGATGATCTAGAAGAGCTCCTGTCCTCTGGCTCACTTTGACATTTTACATTGCATTAAATGGAGAATACATTTCAACACATCATGAAATTTTCATCCATAACTTTTTGAGTTATCTTGCTAAATAACAAACAGTCAGACAAACAAACACACAAACTCTGGCAAAAGCATAACCTCCTTGGTGGAGATAATTATGAGATTGAAAATTAATAGATAAAAAGTCAAAATTCTAAGTCACTAAACACTACCAGAATTAATCCATAGATAAAGTGTTCTGTATTATAAGGCACACTGTTGTTTTTTGGAGAAAATTAAAGCATTTTAAGTGCACTTTATAGTCTGGAAAATATGGTAAATGTCTTGTATAAACCAAACCAAAGGCAATGTATGAGAATTTAAACAGTAAATCTTGAAAAAGATTATTTTCCACTTGTTCCATGGGCAGTTTTTTTTTGTTGTTGCTTGAATTGAGCAAAAATGTGATTAAGGAATGAGAAAATTACACTTGATAAGATTTAGCTGATTTTGCTAGCCTAAGATTTTGCTAGCCTAGTTGCACTATCCCTATTCATTCCATGTATGTGAATTTTGTGATCTTTACACTGGTCCAGTGTAAAGCAAAGACACTCCAGACCTGGTTAACCTGTGGGATTTTGTCATATATGTTTTGTTTTTTTTTTTTTTCCTTTTCCCACACTCTGAGCCTGTGCATTGTGTGTTCAGGTCTAAGTTCATCACCAGGTCTTCAGATATTTTTCTTTTCTTACATTTCTCTATACTTGTCGCTGGGGTTGAACGTTGCAACAAATGGACGGTGTTTTGACGGGTATACAGTAGCTTCCAAGAGGATGACGTTTATTTTCAGTGACGAAAAGCAATAAAATATCATAATTTTATTCATATTTTTATATTTCAAGATCACAATTTAGGACTAAAATAATAAAAAAGACCTAACACAAGTAAAATACACTTAAATTAAATACTATTATTATTATTATTATTATTATTATTATTATTATTATTATTATTATTATTATTATTATTATTATTATTATTATTATTATTATTATTATTTCTTTTTAGTAATTTTTTCCCCAAGCCACTCAGAGCCACAGGATGAGGATGAAAGAGCTGCATGCGGCTCCAGAGCCACAGATTGACCACTGCTGTTCTTGGGTCTTTGCTGTAATTATTTCAAAATTGCCTGTATGGTGATGCAGAAAATTACTTCTTATAGTTGAGTTCTAAAGTGGGTGGATAATCATGAAGGAAAAGAGCAGCATGTGAGGCTGTTAACATTTCTTTGTAACCATATCAGTTACCTGACAGAGGGTCAACTCATCTGTTATGTAAAAGGAAAGACCTTGTAGCCACAGCTCAGGTTCTGCACAGTAATACCAAATGGGAACTATGCACATTGACCACAGTGACCACAGCTCTTAAAGTATCATGACAGCATGCACCTGAAGTAGCGATACATTATATGTGCCAGGTCATTTTGCCCTAACCCCCTTTTAACCTGAACCCACTTGATACTGTAGTAAATATAACCTCATGTCTATTCTGTAATTCAGCCCCTGTCCACATTTAGATCCACTGTGTACAACTTCCATGGGTGTAAGGTTTGGCCTGGGAGATTATCGTGAAGGAGACTGGGGTCTTCCCCCAGGATATTTTCAACCTCAGACATATTGGCTGCATTAAGTAATGATATTTGCACAAATACAGACACTGGGTGACAAATGACAATAATGGGCATAAAGGCATTCTGTATTGGCATGGTAACTGGACTGTGCTTCTGTAGTGATTCTTCCGCTGTAGAAAAGGAGAGTGGATCTAGTTGGCACCTCTGTCTGTGAAAGAACCTCGACATTTGAAACTTGATCAAACTTTGTGATTGTATCCAATGGCATCTTTACTGTAAAGGAAAGTATCTATTTTTTTCCGGGACAGACTGTTAAAAACCTATCTTGACTCACGCCAGATGTATGGATGCGTCACATGGCTG
Organism: Siphamia tubifer; assembly: GCA_020466265.1. Lineage (NCBI taxonomy): Eukaryota > Metazoa > Chordata > Actinopteri > Kurtiformes > Apogonidae > Siphamia > Siphamia tubifer. The sequence continues at coordinate 24,467,654 of CM035785.1, read as the reverse complement.
CTCGCATCTTACATCTGGGAAAACACCATTAGCTTCTCTTTGTTAAGACGGGATTGTCAATCAAAAATCATTCGCCCTGATTGGAGAAACCAGGTGTTTGTCATTTGGAATGACGTACTACTTCAACTAATCACATGGAAAGCAGCATGCAACATAGATGATAGAAGTAAAAGTTCTTACCATACCCGGGTGAGAGAAGACCCATAACATCCTTGTCACCAATAAATCCTTTCAAGACTCTTCTCTGTTAATTTTTTAAAGAATCAATATGTGCTAGTTTCCACAACACTATTGAAATTGCAAAATCGAAGCCGAGTTCAGTCTCCTCCATGTTAGCCGCCATGTTTTTCAAAGCTACTGTGTTGAGAGTCTTCCTTACATCATAACTGTTAAAATCACTCCCATTGATCCTGATTGGTCCGTCCACAATTTGGCCGGAGACAACAGAATGTCTACCGTGGTTTACCAGGCCCTTGTGTGAAGCCAAAAAGCTGAGTGGAAACACACGCGGGTCAGCGAAAGCCAGGCTATTACAAACCAGGACAATCAGGAAAAACCGGGACAGGTGGTAACCTAAGCGTGCACATATAGACACTAGGTGGTGCTAGAGCACTTGCCTCTTTGCTCTTTATCAATGAAAGTGCCCTTTTGAAACTTTTTTGTTATTATTATTAACACTTAAGTGGGACCAATGTTGAAATGATGTTTTAGAAAAGCTGCATGATTAAAAACTGCAGAAAAAATGTCCCAAAATGGGCCACTACCTCACACACTTCTGACCTCTACCTCTCTTCCTGTGTCATGTGAAGTCACATGCAGTGCAGATACGGACCAGCAGAATTACCATAGTCGCCTTTATTGTAACATTTTAAAGGAATGTAGAAGTGAAAAGGTTGGAAAAGTAAGTAAATTTTTTTATATGTTTTTAACATTATTTTTCCACCCGTAAATGTCAGGTTTGGCGCTGACTTTGTAGTTCTTAACGATTACTATGGTGATTCTGCTTCCGGTGGTCTGTTGGAAAATACAGTCACTTCCTTCATGGCTCTCTGTGTTGTTTTGTGACTTTCTGTGTTGTGTTGTGTTTTTGCTTTTTGGTGTGTGGTGTGTTTGGACCCAAATACATCCTAGACCTGCTGGTTCCCAATGAAGCATCCAGAGCCCTGAGGTCATAGGTCATCAGGGACAGGTTTACTGTGTGTTCTCAAAATGAGAATGACTAGTCCCGGCCCTATTTTGAGCCAATTTAAAGTTTCTATGACAACCTGTTCTTGAATTAGAGCCAATAAAGTTATTTTGACCTTTCTGCTAAATGCGACCTTGACCTTTGACCTTTTGCAATATTGATAATTTCATTATATGTATATATACGTCAGTGTGTGTAATATTATGATAATATATCCAGTATTGATTAAGTTATAGCGTGATATGTCTATGTTTGACACACACAAACAGTGTTACACAAGTTACAAGTTTTGTGACGTCACATTTGACCTCCAGAGATCTCACAATCTATTGGTCGTAGGTGATAACACCACTCCTAAGATTTGTAGAAATGTTCATTCTGCATCGTTTGGTACCAATGTGAAAGCTCTGTGACCCTCCGTTCTTGAGTTATAAGCGGTAATGTGATTTTGTCCTTTTAGTTAATTGTGACCTTGACCTTTGACCTTTATTCAAATGGACCATCGCATCTGATACACATTAGCGATATGTATATGCCCATGCTATTTCATGGTGATATCTCAAGTACTCATTGAGTTATAGCATGATATGTCTCTGCAGACACACACACACACACACACACACATTACACATTGTGATTACAATAATCTCACCCAATCAATGTTCAGTGAGATTAACAAAGTGAAGCATCTTTCAGTTGTTCTGCTCCTCACCTGTGGAACAAACTACCTGAATACCTGAGGTCTGGGAAAAACTGTGAGTTCATTTAAATCATTATTACACTGGAGCTTTTACTTAAATTCTTAATTGTCTTTTAAATGTGTTTATGTATCTTATTTTAATTGTCTTTTCATTTTAATTTTCTTATATGTTTTATGTAAAGCACCTTCAATTGTCCTGTACAAATGTGCTCTACAAATACATTTGCCTTGCCTTGTCTTGCCCATGTCTAATTGTACATCTGGCTACACACATGGAGCTTATTATTAATTCTTAATTTATTATATGTGGCATTTCAAAGTAGGCATAAATATGTATTACTGATGAGTTGCCGCTCCAGAATATCATGCACTGCCAGTGTGTGTGTGTGTGTGTGTGTGTGTGTGTGTGTGTGTGTGAGATTGCGTACCAAGGGAGATCCTAGCTTTCCTACATGTGTTTCGTACAATATGTGAACTATGTCACAAGCAAGCTGTTGAACATTCACAGCTACTCTGTTAAACATACTGTACAAGTTTATGTTTGTAATGACCCAACATGTTGAATTAATTTACATTCGTTCATGATTACACACATACATACCATACACTCTTTTTTTAAGCAGCTTACTTATTTGATGCTAAGCACCAGTTAGTATTTCCATTGCGTCTGTGCCAAGGGAAGGCTACTCTATTGCAAGAAAGAGGTGTGGCTTGTAACATGAGGTCACTGCAGAGGTCCGGAAGTGTGACATGCACATGGTGTTGAAGGGTGGAGAAATGACTTGGTATGGAGTTGTCAACAAAACGTCAACTGAGGGGCAGGCACTAGTCACACAACTGGAGAAGCTGCTCGGTTATAGAATCAAAGCAGATAGACGTATACATACAGTACATACAGGTCTATGGGCTTTAAGTGTATGAATGTATACATGTGTCACTGGAGTGCAACATACTCAGACTGGGCATGCAAACTATGCCCAGTAATCTCAACTTACATATCAGAGCTAGTTTGACATGTTTACTGCCATAACGTATGTATGTGAGGTCTGTCCTTAACCCTTTTATTGTGTTAGGGTCCTCAGGGACCCGTTTTGAAGTTTGAGTGTGTAAAAAGTACCATTTTCTTTCTTGTCCAAGAATGACGCTTCATCTATTCCTCAGGCATGACTGTTTACATGCAGCAAAATTAATTTTCACCATTTTAGTAAATTCTAAAAAATGAAAAATGTTACACTTGTTTTTTTTTTTTTTTTTGTTTTTTTTCGGTGGGTATACTCTAATATTAGTTTAAAAGACATTTACAGTTAATAATTACTCATTCTATAAGAATAAGAAATATAATAAGTGAATTTAAATGGTTTTTATATTAAAAAACAAGAGATATATTTTAAGATACAAGGCTTGTGGAGCTTGCTGAAAAACAAATCTGAAACTGGTTACATAAATGTGCATTCATACTAAGCCAGCAATGAGTTAGAAAACAATATTGAAAGAAAACTAGTGATTTTATACATTTTCAAGCAGTTTCAAAACCGGGGTCCCCAGGGAAACGCTAACGCCACAGATGTGAACAGCTGCCTAACACAATACAGATAAATGTAAATATTGAGTAGTGTCCTTTAACACTAAGCGCCTTCAGGCACAGACTGACCCCCCCCCACCCCCCAAAAATGTAAGACTGAACGCTACCGGAAGGCTTTTCTGCAGACAGCAATAAAACTCTTCAATGTGCAATAATGTGCATGTGCAATAGTGATCTTTTTATGTGCAACAGTGATATCTTTTTGTGTGCGTGATCTGTGATGATGTGATGACAGTTGATTCATGATAAAATGAAAATGGAAGCATATATATATATATATATATATATATATATATATATAAAATGTAAAATCAGACATTTTAAACAAGCTAGACTTCTTATATTCATCCATGCATATCAAACTCAGGCCCAGCAGCATGCATGTCCAAATCAACCCATTATTATTGTTCATGTTTGCTGCGCCTCAGAAAGTTGAAATAGTCCGTGCTTCGTGCTTATAACGCCACAGTGGTTAAAAATGGTTTGGTCCAAAATAGAGGTTCTGAAATAGTAACATTAAAATGTTCCTTCTGTGAAAATGGGAGTTGACTTGTAATCTATTGCTATTTTTTCATTATTTTTTTCCACAATATCAGCAAAATGACCTGACCCCCCCTCCCCCAAAAGTGATATTTCTGTCTCTTTGGGGGGTACTGGGTCTTCAATGGGGGTAATTCAACCCTGTAATTTTTATATGTTCTGTCCTGCGATGAAGTGGAGACTCATACAGGGTGCACCCCAAGGACGATAAAGCAAGTTCAGAAAATAAGTGTTTCTATGTACGTTTGAAATAAATAAATAAATGAAACTAACAATAATTTAAAAAAAAACAAACAACTTTATTATACAGGATATGTTACGTGATAAATCCATTTTGATATATGTAACTTATATATGTAACTTTATTTTATTTATCCTTTAGTTAGCCAGGATTGTCCAATTGAGACCAAGTGTCTCTTCTTCCAGGGAGTCCTGGTCAAAATGGCAGCAAACAATAAGTTTCAGACAGAGACAACACAATAACACATATCAGGGAGAAATAAACAACTATAACACATTGACACATAAAGGAGGCAGACTTACATAAAACTCAGTAGCTGCTAAAAAGCTATGTGGAGTAGGTCTAAAAACAATGACAGTCCTCTGTGTATACATTCTTAATTGTATTCCTAAAAATCTCCAATGATGCCAGAGAGTCCATAGCCAATGAACTAGCATCTTCTTTCAGCGTGAGTACGAACTGTGGTTCTAGTGACTACAGATCTGTGTTCTTCTGGATGCTTGGCTCCGTCCCACTCCATAATAGGCAATGGAGATTCAGACGTCAGACCCTAGTGTCGTCCTATAAGCACCTGTCCATCCACGTCACATTGTGCTCCCATTATGAAAAGCGTGTGATAGTTTTCCAAGTCAGACAGTGTGCATGCATAGCAGTCACACTCTATATAGTCTACATGGGACTTCTTTTCCCAATTCAACTGCAAGCAGGACTCACAGGAACACTTCTGTATAGCATGGAGGTAAGGGTCTACTCCTGTCTACTAAATAATAGAACAGTTTATATTGTGACTACGTATCTTTTTTATTTATTAAGTAGAAGAATTAATGTTGTGCACATGCATGTTAACTCTTTAATGCATAGTAGTCACTGCAGTGGACAGTTAGTTTACAGCTGTTCTCTTGTGTATACATGGGTTTTGTTGCTTTAGTTCCAAATGATATTTATTTATTTTACAGCTTTTAGTCATTTTTTTTAATCCTACAGTATGAGTTGTTTTTTTTTTTTTATTGTTCCTCATATACTGTATATACTGCACAGTGTTTTATCCTTTGCACTGTTGGTGGTGAGTGGCACACTAATTATTTTCATTATTTTTCATTATTATTTTCCTTTCACAATGGCTATTCAATTCAATGCCCATCAGTTCCATCACATACGTTGTAAGTCACACCATTACTGTTGAACTTGATCAGCAGCAACATGTTTTAATGTAAAGCAATTGTTAGTTACTAGGTTGTAATTAATAGTTTTCTTTAAAAAAAAAAAAAAAAGTGTTGTTTTCTTCATATTATCTCCATGAACTGAGGTATGACTAGTATTGGAGAAAATGTGAGAAATCATCAAATTAGCTACATTAAAAATATTTTTATTTCATAGTTTTCACATAGTATTCATTGTGTTTTCAGTATCAGAATACACACACACACACACACACACACACACACACATATATATATATATATATATATATATATAATTTATTTTGGAGGGGGGAGGTGTTGTGTGCAACTTAGTGGACATTTTTGCAACTCCATGAATAAAATGGTTTAATTAAAACATTCAATTGGATTTTTTTTTCATGCCTAAAAAGGAATTTAAAAAAACTTGACTAAGGTTCTGATAATTTGTGCATGAAAGGGTTAAAAACTCCCTCATACTAACATATTCTATAATAATATTGGCTCTCATTAACCATGTATATATTTAAGAAGCATATTAAATGATACTTTTTCCTCTGCACTCCCAGATGTACACGAATGAAGCTGTAGACAACATTAAACTAGATTCATTGTCTATATCAGGGGTGTCAAACTAATTTTAGTTCAGGGGCCACATTTAGCTAAATTTGATGTGAAATGGGGTCAAGCTGTGAAATAATAACATAATAATACAAATATTTCTCTACATTTTACACTGAAAAAAGTCCAATGAATTAATGAAAATGTTTATATTACATCCTTTCAAACAATGTCAATAACAAGACAAAAATGAAATAATGAGCCTAATTTTAACAATATTATGCTTCTGTTTATCAGTTCTACATGTTCATTATAACTTGCAGATCATAGTGGATCAACTACAAATACACAAAATATTTAATCAGGCGGATTATTCTTAAAATTGCACTGAATTCTCTTTAAAAAAGAAACACTTCTTCATATATCTGTTCAAGATTATTCAAATATTTTGTGAAATTATACTTTATTTTAGTGTAAATATGTGGACATTTAAGAGAAAAAAATTTGAGTTATGATTATTTATGGATTATTATGATAGTATTTTACTGGTTCTGGCCCACTTCAGATTAAATTATCTGAATGTGGAACCTGAACTAAAGTTATTAATATCTTTATGTCTATTTTTAAATTTCACAAATTCATCCCACGGGTTGGATTTGACCCCCGGGCTTTGTGTTTGACACCTGTGTCAGTTAGACCACTAGTTATCACCACACTGAGTGGTGATGAATGAATTCTGCTCAGCTTTGTCATCATCTTTCATTGTCACTGATCTCTACAGCTGGACCCTCACGTTAGTGACCATGCTGCCTCCATGTTGGCAAGTTTGAACCTTCAGAGAGGACAAGTTCAGTTCTGTGACTGTTTGATCAGACAGAGACAAAGCCCAAGTCAATTCTACCCTGCACACAGGTCAGCATCGTAAACGCTTTATGAAGTGGTATATACTACACATATATTTGGACTGTGATTTCACTAAGGTAAAGTGATGGTTTTGAAATTGATTCAGAAGATATTGCTTATTTTTGTGGGTTCATTGTGTTTTATATAATGATAAAGATTGTATGTATAATCTTATATATGTATAGCCTAGCCGCACTATCCCTATTCATTACATGCATAGGTCTAGTCATGCTTCATAGTCAGGGGAGGCGGAGCTAAAATGTTGTCTTTCAAATCCCTCTGTATGCAATGGGACAGTATTACAACCAATCAGTGTAATCTTTAAGATGACATAGTTAGATGCCGGAAAGTTCACAGAGGCGTCCGGAGAAAGTTAGGAATGACTAAACAATATGGTGGATTATGGATCTTAACGACTGTCGTCGCTTCTGTAAAAAGAATTTAAAGATTGCTAATGTTTTCTCACATTCTTTACTCATCTTTGATAAAAGGAAATCGCCACCCATTTTTGTTCTTCTTCTATGGTTGTTTCCGCTTGTTTCTCTCTGAATCATTGCAGCATAATTTTGTTACGCCCGCCCTCTGCCTCTATACTTCAATGTGATTGGTCGTTCAGTTTCAGGGAAATCTAGCCAAAAGTTACATTGAGCGTAACTAGACTACTACAGTAGGAGGGTCTAGCGCGGCTAGGCTAGGTTCATTGTGTTTTATATAATGATAGTGATTGCATGTATTATCATATATATGTATGTAATTCATCTTTACTCTCCTAGGTGTGTCCTTGCAGCATCCAGTCCCGTGTTAGCTTCTATCTTATCCTCTAATAGCACCCTCGTGGAACTGCAGGACCCGTGCCTGTCTGACTCAGTGCTGGCAAATCTTTTCGACTACATTTACACAGGGACTTTGCCAAACATACGTAGCCAGCACCAGTATTACAGCCTGATTACTGCTGCTCACTATCTCCAGATGGATGAACTACAGGAGGCGTTAAGGGCTTGGCAACAGACTGAAGCATATAATGGAAATGATCCAAAAAAAACTTGTGCTGGACCTGAAACTGTGCAATATAAAGATAATGCCAGCCTCACCTCTGTAAAGTGTCCTCCATTGTCACCCAGTATGAATCTCTTCAGACATCCAACAGAAAGTTTACTTGACAGGGTGAGCTCTTTAGAGAGAAAAGATGGTAATTTGTCAGAGAGTGTAGAAATGTGCTACAAAGCTCAAACACTTTCAGTAAAAACAGGTTCTAATACTAAAGAGGGAGAGAAGAGTACAAGAACCTGCAGTATGAAGGGTGACACCAGCCCTACTAGCAAAGATGGTACTTTAGGCAATATAAATACCATTTGTAGTACATCTGAAACTACCGTAAATAATCATTACATACAAGTGTCTCCGAATTTGATGGAAAACATCTCAACCACTGCTGATGTCCAAGGCGTGGCCAGAGTGGGCAAACATGGGAAAAGTGATCTGTTTCATTCCATGGGTATAGTAAAACTACACACTTGGCAGAGGAGCAAAGAAGAGGATCTATTTAGGACAGTGAAAGGTGAAAGGAGATCAGATTCACCCTGTGGTGTTGCTGTGCAGGAGAAAGAGAACAGCATAGCAGAGACGACTCAGCACGTGAATTCAACTCTAAATGTTGAAGCTGAGGACAAGCAAGCAAATGCACAAGTCAAGAAACTTCAGTCTCTCCTTCCTCCTCTATTTTCATCCCCAGTTTCTCTTTATACACTCTGTAACAATGCTTCCCCCAGTCAGTCCACCACCTCCTTCCGTGCTACGTCACCCCCTCCACGCTTTGGGGCAGTATCTGTGATCTGCCACAGTAGCAGAGCAGCAGTGGTACAGGTGACAGAGGCGTCTACAAGGCCTCCTTATCATCCAGTGTCACACAGAGCATCTGTTTTACAGTCTACATACATAGATAATAAGAGAATTGTTAAAGGTATTGTCCCTCAGCACAGAACTTGCAACGGGGAACACAATCAGGATTACAGGGGCAACAGAGACCACTTATACAAAAAGTATTTGGAAGACAAGGACAGCTTTGGCCAGTGTGTACTACAGGATTTATGTTACAAATCCAATACAGATCAATCTGACACGCTTAAACGGGATTACAACAGCAGGACTACAGATCACTGTATCATGCAGAAGGATAAACAGAAAAACAACACCTTGCCCCACATTACATCGAGGACTGTGGGTAAAACCTATGGCCAGAGTTTGAATGCCACAAAACATGTAAAGGATGAGTCCCTGCTACAGAATAATGATGGATTCCGGTTTGGAAGTGGTCATCCCAGTCCATCCCATTTTCCCACCAAACATCAGAGACTAAAATACAATGAATGTAAAGATTTCTCCTTGGATATTGCTTCAAGGCAGTCCATTCATTCACATGATAAGACACCTGCAGCTCCAGTTACCACACAAGAATCTTACAAAGGACAGGAATTTAACACTGAAATGATGTGTCTCAAGACAGAAGCAAAAGAGGGACATAGTTCCTCATGCCGGAAAGAACGCAGCCACTGTGTTTATGAATCAAAAGCTAATGGGTCCCAAAAGGATGGTGTATATCTGGCCATCTCCACTGCACGAGACTTGGGGTTGGATAATGTCAGAAGAAGTTTGAGTGCCTTTGAGCATTCCACCTCTCTAGAACCTAAAAATATGTCAACCAGTAAGACTTTAGAGCCTACAGAGAGCACCATGTCATACCCTGTGTTTGATTTTGTGGGGCAGTCGTATAAAGGACAGCTTCACTATCACTGTCTCAGCCAGGAGGACACACACATATCATTTGGACAGACTGGTTATAGACAGTCTGAGTCTGACTACTCTGATCATGGAGACCAATCCAGTGATGAGAAAGAGGCATATGCCAATCCTCTGAGGCAACACTCTCCCACAATGAACGAAGACGTCGTGCTGCTGGATATTAGCACCAAACCTACTGAGTTGTTTGTATCGTACAAACACAAGTCCAGGCAAGGAGATGAAGTTCGTGCATTTGGAAAAACGGACACATTTGATATGATTTGGAATAATCATGGAGATGCGCGGGATACAAGTAACAATAGAAACATTACCACTCGGGCTGATTTTGAGTCTGGTGGTTTTGTTAAGGATAAGAGTGAAGGCTGGATTCAGGAAACGAGTGCTGAACACAGAAAACCTGTTGGAACATCCCAACTAAGGCCAGGAGGAGAGAGTATACAAAAAACTGAGCCTTGGGTTTTGGAAGAGACATCCAAAGACAGTGGAAAACAGACTAATACATTGACATCCTGCACGTCTGCTTGTGTTCAAGGCTCTGTGAAAACCACTCTGCCATCTACCTCGTCTATTTACATAGCACCTACTCTTTCAAACACCATGCCAACAAATATATCAGCCCATCTGTCAACTCCTGAACACCACCTTTTCCAGTGCTCTCTGTGTGACCGCTGCTTCAGTCAGCGGGGTTCTCTCAATAGACATGTTCGGAGCCACCTTGGCGTACGGCCTTTCCCCTGCCCCCAGTGCCCTATGACTTTTTCACGTCAGTACCGTGTCACAGAACATATGCGTGTTCATCAGCGTTGTAACATTGGCGGTCACTTTCAAAAACCCCCTGTGTAAGATCGAAAGGAAAGGTTTCATGTCTCTTTATGTCCTGTCTCTGAAGATTGAAAATATATTATTTCCAACAGCCTGTGTTATCTAGCCTAGCTGCGCTACCCCTATTCATTACATGTATGGGTCTAGTGGTGCTTCCTAGGCAGGGGAGTCGGGGTTAAAAGCTTGTCTTTCAAATTCATCAAAGAGTTGATGCAGCGGTCTGATCATCATCATCATCATCATTATCATCATCATCATCATCATCATCATCATCATCATCATCATCATCATCATCATCATCATCATCAATAATTACAAATTATGGATGGAAAAAATATGATGAACCTACATAAGCATTATGTGGGAAAAAAGTGTGCAGTGAAATATTGCTTGTGTGACTATTTTATTTTTTCGCCAGGTAGTGTATAAGAACTTATTTTTAGACAGAAAATCTTATTTCAAGAAATCTTACCAAGATTATTTTCACTTGTTCCAATGGCCTTTTTTGCTTGAATTGAGCAAAAAATGTGGAATTAAGGAATGAAAAAATACACTTGATAAGATTTAAATTTTTTTCCCAGTGTATTCTTTGGTAGCCTATCCGCGCTATCCCTATTCATTCCATGTGTGGGTCTAGTGGTGCTTCATAGTCAGGGGAGGCGGGGCTAAAAGGTTGTCTTTCAATTCCCTCTGTTATGTAATAGGACGGCACTACAACCAATTAGCGTAATCTTTAGGATGTTGTAGTTAGACTCCAGAAAGTTGACGGAGGAGTCTGGAGAAAGTTAGGAATGACGAAATAAAATGGTGCATTATGGAGTTTAACGACTGTTGTCGCTTCTGTAGAAAGAATTTAAAGATTGCTGTCGTTTTCTCACATTCTTCACTCATCTTTGATAAAAGGAAATCTCCATGCGTTCTTCTTCTATGGTTGTTTCTGCTTGTTTCTTTCCCCATCATCACAGTGTGACTTTGTTTCACCCGCCCTCTGACTCTATACTTCACCGTGATTCGTCGGCCAGTTTCAGGGAAATCTAGCCAAAAGTTTGAGCATAACTTGACCATCTATGGCAGCACATTAAATTTGCTGCCACTAGGGGTATGGAGCTAAATCCAGGCCAAATGTTTTGCTAATTTGAAAAAAGAATTGTAATTGAAAAACAAAAATTCGAAACTGAAAGTTCAAGTTTTGATCTTGAACTTTGAAATATACAACAATGTATTCAAACTAAAAATAAGTGTAGGAAAGGTTTTTTCAGGTTAAATATAATTTTGATTCAGTTTTGGAATTTTTTTGAATAAATTATTTATTTTCATTTTTCACTTTCATATATATTTTGATATTTGAGGTCTTAATTTTTTCAGTTGCAGATTTTATGTTTTCAGATTCAGATCTTATTTTTTTACAGTTTCAAATCTTATTTTTTTGGTTTCAGATCTTTTTTTCACTTTCAGATTTTTTTTTCACTTTCAGATCTTTTTTTTTCAGTCGCAGACTTTTGGCCCTGATATTGCGTGGGGGGCGTGGCATCAATTTAGAGGGGCGTGGCATCACGAGTGACAGCATAACAAAGAAGGCCGAGGACCTCCCTCAATCACGTTGCCTTCAGGGAACGTAGGAACTGCGAAAGTTTGACTACACTTTCTATACACCACATTCATGTGATTGGCAGTTAAAAAACTGACGCCAGTGACAACGTTGTGTTTAGCAAACTGTTTTAGAACCTGCTTGGCTCTAATATCAGTATAAGAGCAATAAACTAGGCCAGATTGTGAAGTTAAACATCTACACTTTAAGTGTTTATAATACCATGAACGCAGCACAGTGTTTGCGATCATGGCGTCCGCTCCACCGGGACCACCTGTTGGCGCCAGCCAGGTAAGAAATGTTAGATATTTTTGAATAGATACTCTGGGAAATCATCATAAATGTTATAATGATGGGTAGTTTGTGTAACATAGGGAAATACATGAAGGGAAAAGTGGGGAATTGGCGTTAGCATTAACTATGCTATGTAAACTAACTCCATGAAAAGGTGACGCTAATAACTGTTAATTTAGAGAGAGGTTCTGTATGAGCACATTTATAAGGCTCTGTGCAGCTGCTGCCACTGTCGAGTTATAGTCGACATTCTGGCAAACACAGATGTAAACAAAAACAATACACATTAAAGGCAAAAACCTTAGCCTTTAGCTAGACACTGTAAGGAGTGTACAATTAGGAACACTATTAGCATAAAGCTAGTTAATGCCAACGTCAATTCCCCACTCTTCCCTTCATGTATGTCCCTATGTTACACAAACTACCCATCATTATAACATTTATGATGATTTCCCAGAGTATCTATTCAAAAATATCTAACATTTCTTACCTGGCTGGCGCCAACAGGTGGTCCCGGTGGAGCGGACGCCATGATCGCAAACACTGTGCTGCGTTCATGGTATTATAAACACTTAAAGTGTAGATGTTTAACTTCACAATCTGGCCTAGTTTATTGCTCTTATACTGATATTAGAGCCAAGCAGGTTCTAAAACAGTTTGCTAAACACAACGTTGTCACTGGCGTCAGTTTTTTAACTGCCAATCACATGAATGTGGTGTATAGAAAGTGTAGTCAAACTTTCGCAGTTCCTACGTTCCCTGAAGGCAACGTGATTGAGGGAGGTCCTCGGCCTTCTTTGTTATGCTGTCACTCGTGATGCCACGCCCCTCTAAGTTGATGCCACGCCCCCCACGCAATATCAGGGCCAAAAGTCTGCGACTGAAAAAAAAAGATCTGAAAGTGAAAAAAAAATCTGAAAGTGAAAAAAAGATCTGAAACCAAAAAAATAAGATTTGAAACTGTAAAAAAATAAGATCTGAATCTGAAAACATAAAATCTGCAACTGAAAAAATTAAGACCTCAAATATCAAAATATATATGAAAGTGAAAAATGAAAATAAATAATTTATTCAAAAAAATTCCAAAACTGAATCAAAATTATATTTAACCTGAAAAAACCTTTCCTACACTTATTTTTAGTTTGAATACATTGTTGTATATTTCAAAGTTCAAGATCAAAACTTGAACTTTCAGTTTCGAATTTTTGTTTTTCAATTACAATTCTTTTTTCAAATTAGCAAAACATTTGGCCTGGATTTAGCTCCATATAGGGGTGGCTAGGCTGGGGATAAAACTGAAATCGGCCATTATCCGATTTAAGCACAAAAAGGAAAAACCGCATTCTTATCCATTTTTTCATTTTGTGTTTTGGAAACAAATAATGAAGAAATGACTTTATGTTTTGCTGTCTTATTTTTGTTTTATTTTGAAAAACAGATGAATGAATGATACACGGATTCACAATTCTCCTTCAAATTAAGATAGCATTTTGTAACTGTGGGAGAAACTGAGGTTAAGCTGTGTATACCTCAGTCTGACATAATCATTATCATTGTTTGTTATGTTAGAATAGCTTTAAACATGTTTGTTCAAAAATGTATTTAAAAAAAGATGTACCTTATATTAATAGTGTTTCCTGCAGTAGACTAATGCTTAATGCTTAAGTAAATGTGTTTTTCAAAACCATACATTTCATTCATTGTTTGTATTTCTGGTTAAATTATCAACGTTAATTTCTCCTGCTTTGTGTGCTCGTTCTTAAATCACAACAGCTTATTGTTCATGTTTGTAGTATTACAAAAGAATGGGTTTAACAAAGAAGATGTGGTAAGTCAGATATAGGAAATTATTTTGGATATTAATAACTATGCAGACCGTCTAAAACATACAATAATCCAATTGTTGTTTAAACTAATCTACTATGTTTATTATCAGGAAATTAAGTTTAACAAAATATACATGTTCAATTATATCATGTCAAAGACACAATATTGAAACTCTCACAGCAAAATATCCTTAAGGACAAAGAGCAAGAGGACTTCATGGTCACTGGCAAAAGATGTAATACTGCCTTTGCTTTACTTACTTTATGCACAAAAGTCTTTGTTGGGATGATACCCAAATATCCCATTCACTATAATATGCAAAAATAATGATTCCCGAAGGATTCCATGTGGAAATGTTGGAGATATGTGTTTACACTATGTTTAAATAACGACTTTGTTTCATTATATTGACATAAAATGTTTTATTTTTAACATGATTTTTTTTATATTGGTATTGATACAGCTCTAAATGTACATAAAAAGATTAATAAATATTCACTCTGTTATAAATCAGTTTGTCTTACAAATGTTAGTACAGAATAATAAAGCACCACAAAGTTCACGGCTGAAGAAGTACTGATAACAATACATAGAAACTATAATCATATCAAACACAATTTATATAAGAGGTGGGAAAAGTGTGGAATCACATATCTTGTGCAGAGTGAAAGCCTTTCTTTTTAACGGCTCCATAAACATTCTGTTGTTCACATTATTCAGCCGGTGTGTCATTTGAAGCAGCAGTCATTATTACAATGGCCTGTAGAGAGAAGAGGACAATTTGAAAAGGTGACTATCTACAAATAAGTCCAAGCTGCACCTTTTGTTTAATAAACTTTGGAAAAAAAACCTGTCAACTGTATTTTTAATAAACAACTTAAACAAGGCTGTGTATGTCTGTATGGATTAGAAGTGTTAGAAGTAAACACATTCTTTATTTAAACAGTTACATAACACTCACTCAGATATTTGAAGGGCATAGCTATTGGATGTTTCTGTGCAAAGTTACCTCAAACTTATATTAGGGCTGCACAATTAATTGAATTTTAATCAAAATTGCGATTTTGGCCGTGATGATAAAAAAAAAGCGATTCATTCATTATTTTATTATTAGGTGAGTTCAGTTGCATAGCATCCAAGCATTTTACCCAGGATACTGATTAAGGATGTTAATCTATCAGCATTTGACCAATGGTTGACCACATCAACATTGTTCGGTCATAATTTTGGGCTGTCAGTTAAAAATCAAACAAAAATAACCCAGCCTGCATCAGTCATTCCACTGCACAAACTGATTTGCATTGTAGTGTAGGTTATAAAGAGGAGGCTTTGTGATATCTCCATAACATACCTTTAAAAATGATGAATTTGAACATTTGCTATACAAGACGAAATGTATTAATAGAATGATCTATATTGTCATCATACACAACACTGTGTACAACAAGATTTAAAAGACAACTTCCAGAACTGCAAAAATACACAAATATAAAAGGCAAGATAAACTATGGCGAAACATAAATAACATATATAAATATATTACTAAAAACTATTAAATGTATGAAAGATAATAATATTTAAAAATGCACAGTAGAGAGGGCATGACAGCAGTAGAATCTAAATATATTAATATATTGCACAGGTGAACTTTCATTCAAACAGCTACTGCATGTTCAGTACCTTTATTGAATCCGTGTATCATTCGTTTTTCAAAATGAAACCAAAAATAAGACAACGAGGAAACACTCGTTTCTTCATTATTTGTTTCCAAAATCAAAATGAAAAAACAGATTTTTTTTGTTTTTGTGTTTAAATGAATTAAAAAAAAAAAAAGTCTAACGGCCGTTTCCCGTTTTATCCAATTTTGACTTGAAGCAAGTTGAGTAAACCAGAAATGATCATAACCCGCAGTGACAAAGATAGAAACCTATGTCCTATTTCGGGAAACTAAGAGGGTCACCCTAAGACCTGAAGATATGACCACGGAGTAAATTAGTGTCATATTTCCGGTAGGCTATGTTCTTTTTATAACAACACACAAACACTTATTTATATGACAAGTGTATATGTATATCTTACATATGCGTACAGCTTGTACTTACCATATGTATTGATGACAGGATAACAGTTTCCAGTTCTGCATCTAACATATGTCTTTTACACCTGAGTTGGTGTTGAGCTCAGACTCTTCTCACCATTTCCGAGGATCTCTGAATACCTAACTGCCGGAGCGTGTTAGAAATCTCAGTATATGTTTTTCCATCGCCAAACAGCTGTTTAATCATACCATAATGATCTTCAAATCCGGTGGCCATGTTTCTTTTGGTTGTTAAGAAACATTTGTGCTTTACTCAACTTGATAAAGGTCAAAATTTGTTATGTTATCTGTTTTTTTTCTCCATTATTCACTTAAACACAGAAACGAAAAATGAAAAAACGGATCTTATCTGTTTTTTCATTTTGGTTTTGGAAACAAATACTGAAGAAACAATTTGTTTTTTCGTCTTATTTTTTTTGTTTTATTTTGAAAAATGAATGAACGAATGATACACGGATTTAATGGACCTGTACCTCTTCCCTGAGGGCAGCAGTGAGAATAGGCTCTGCCCAGGGTGTGAACTGTCCTGGATGATGTTTGAGGCCCTGCGTAGACATCTGGTGTTATAGATGTCAGTGCTCAATTAATGGTGGTACGCCCATTTCGCACCAGTTTAGAACATTTGCTCAAAACACAAAGCTGACATGAGGTATTACAACTTCTACAGTTAGCAGCTAGAGACTGGGACAGTAAGTTGTCACCATGACAACCCAAAAGCATGGTGGATGAGTTGTGTTATCCATCTGACAGACCTACTTAAAATGACATGACGGGTGGGCTACTGCAAAAGGAGTTTGTGCAGTACTGATGCAGGCTGGTGGCAGGTGTGAAGATTTTTCTTCACCATATTTAGCAGCAGAATTTACTGGAACATCAAATGTTTTCTCCATGTTTGATGCTTTAAAATGAGCTTTTAACATAACATCACATCACTCAACCTCTTAGTGTGACTGGTGTTTAAAATGCAAAGTGACTGAAGTGCGCTGCGGTGCGTAATGGCTGAGTGTGTGTGCACCGACAAAGCAAGGGTTTTCTTTTGTCTGTGACAGACTTCAACCGGTTAATGAGGCTCAAGATTTTTTAGGAATTTCGCCATCCCCAATACTGATTCAGTATTCTCCCTTCCCGCGGTTGCAGCGAGATGCTTAATATAAATAAAATATGAAAGGTACAGAACGTGTCATGGACTCTCTCTCTGTTCCCTGCTCTCTATCCTGTCTAATTTTCCACACCTGTGCTCCCTCATTAACCTGCCAGCTGCAATGCATTCTCTCCCATCAACCTCTGTATATAAACCCCAGTCTTCCAGTCCACCCTTGTCAGAACGTCAGCAAACCAATGCCTGTTACCTGTCTGAACCTTCACGTCTCTGACTCCAACCCAAAGATCCTGAACCTGTTTGACTACGCCTCTGATCTCCAGTCCCGGTAAACTCAACCTGCCTTTCTGTTCTCTGACCAAGATTTTTGCCTATTCCTTAATGGTACTTCTGCCTGGCTTTCACCCCTCCTGCTGTTGTGTGTGTGTGTGTGTCCCCCAGGACTTCCAGAATCGTGGCGAGTGAGCTTCATCCATCAACCCCAGACACCAGCTTGACCAGACGCCACTCGGCCACCGGGGAACACACACACACCCACCCCCGTGACACCAACACCCCTGACCTTGGCTTCTCACCAAAGCTAAGCAGGGTCAGGCCCGGTCAGTATCTGGAGGGGAGACCACTCCACACTTTGATCACCAAACCTTGTTTGACTGCCACAACCAAAACCTTCAATAAACTGTGTTAAATCGTGAAGCTTTTGTGGTCCAAATTCTGTCTGGCCCCTGACAGTACGTTCTGACCAGTATGGACCCAGCGCACGACACATCCATCATGGACACCACCAACCCAGAACCACCAACCGCAATGCAGCGCCTGCAAAATGCAGAGGGAGAAATGCATAAGATGGCTGGGGACATCTCGTCCATGATCCAACTCTTTCACCAACAACAAGAGCTGTTTCAGCAGCAGCAACAAGAGGTTCAAGAGCAACGACGACGTCTTGACCAGACCTTGCAGCTGCTCACTTCTCTGATTCCCCCGTCTGGCCCAGCTCCAGCTCCAACCCCAGCTCCAGTTTCCGGGCCAGATACCAATACCCCAGAGCCAAGGATCGGCAACCCTGAGCGCTTTGATGGCGACCCGACCCAGGCCCAGGCATTTGTGACCAGTTGTCGCCTCCAGTTTTCCCTACAGCCCCGAACCTTTTCTACGGAGGGAGCAAAGGTTGCCTACGCTATCACTCACCTGACGGGCCGAGCTCGGCTGTGGGGAACGGCAGAATTCGAACGCCAAACTCTGGCATGTTCATCCTTTGACCTGTTTGCCAAGGAGATTTTAAAGGTTTTTGACTTGGAGTCCACCCCAGCAGAGAAGTCACAGGGTCTCTTGAACATTCGCCAAGGCAGAAGAACAGTCGCGGATTATTCAATCCACTTCAGGACCCGAGCAATGAGGACCTCCTGGAATATGGAGGCATTGGTGAGTGTCTTCTACCACAGCCTGGCAGACTACATCAAAGACGAGCTGGTGTCCCATGACACACCCACCACCCTCGACGAAGCGATCGCCCTAGCTATCCGCATCGATCGGAGAATTCAGACTCGCCGTAGGGAAAGAGGACGCCTGAACCTGCCAACCACAAGCCCCAAGCACAATCCAGCTCCCATCTTGCCCACCTCTGTCACTCCATCAAGCCAGTTGGACCTGTCTGAACCTATGGAGATCGGCCGTGCCTCCACCTATCCCGCAGAGCGTCAACGACGCATCTCGTTAAACTTGTGCCTGTACTGTGGCGGGGAAGGTCATCGAGTCGCCACCTGTCCGGTAAAAGCCGAGGCTCACCAGATGTAGGAGGGATCTGGGTGAGCTCAATGAACGTTCGGCCCTCCACTAACCACAAACCCCTGATCAAGATCTGTCTTCACCTGTCTGACACAACCCACACTCTGGCAGCCCTGGTAGATTCTGGTGCCGACGCGAACATCATGGACACGGAATTAGCTCATCAGCTAGGTTTAGAGAGCCACTGTTTATCCTCTCCTGTTCCAGCCCGGGCCCTAGATGGTCACATTCTTGGTACAGTCACACATACCACAGCCCCCGTCTCCATGAAAGTGTCTGGTAACCACCAAGAGGAAATTCGTTTCCACCTTCTCCGCTCTCCAGGTCAGCGATTGATACTGGGTTATCCCTGGCTCCGCCTCCATAACCCTCATCTCGACTGGGCCTCCGGAACCATCAAAGAGTGGGGAGATAACTGCCACCTGTCATGTCTGCATGCTGCCTCATTGCCTCCTAGCTCTATGCCACCCAGCGCTGCCCCTGACCTTATTAATGTCCCAGAATGCTACCATAGCCTCCGTCGAGTGTTCAACAAGACTAGAGCCACCTCTCTGCCGCCACACCGTCCCTACGATTGTGCCATTGACCTCCTTGCGGGAACTACGCCACCCAAGGGTCATCTTTACTCACTGTCGCCGCCTGAGAGAAAAGCCATGGAGGATTATATCAGAGACTCTCTGGCAGCTGGAATCATCCGCCCATCTTCCTCTCCTGCTGGTGCCGGCTTCTTCTTCGTGGGAAAGAAAGACGGCTCCCTCCGTCCCTGTATTGATTATCGTGGTCTGAACAATATCACCGTGAAGAACCGGTACCCTCTGCCTCTAATCAACTCTGCTTTTGAGTTACTCCAAGGAGCCACGATCTTTACCAAGTTGGACTTGAGAAACGCCTACCATCTAGTACGCATCCGGGAGGGCGATGAGTGGAAGACGGCCTTCAACACTCACACCGGGCACTATGAGTACCTGGTAATGCCATTTGGTCTTACTAACGCCCCGGCAGTTTTCCAGGCTCTGGTGAACGACGTACTCCGAGATATGCTGAACCAATTCGTCTTCGTCTACCTGGATGACATACTAATATTCTCCAGAACCCTGTCAGAACACACTCGTCATGTTCAGCTGGTCCTCAGTCGTCTCCTAGAAAACTCCCTTTATGTGAAAGCTGAGAAGTGTGAGTTCCATGCGTCATCCGTGTCTTTCTTGGGCTATATTGTGGCCGAAGGGAATATCCAAATGGACCCAGCAAAAGTTTCTGCAGTCACCTCCTGGCCAGTTCCAGTGAACAGAAAGAAATTGCAGCAGTTCCTTGGCTTCGCCAATTTCTATCGGAGATTCATTCGAAACTACAGCACTGTTGCTGCTCCACTCACAGCCCTGACCAGTACCAAACACCCCTTCGCATGGACCCCGGAAGCTGAGAAAGCTTTTAATTTCCTCAAAGCCCGGTTCTCTTCAGCCCCCATCCTCCAAATGCCAGATGTAAATCGGCAGTTTGTAGTTGAGGTGGATGCTTCAGATGTTGGGGTTGGAGCCGTTCTCTCGCAACGCATGGCAGAGAATAACAAGTTGCATCCCTGCGCATTTTTCTCCCGCCGACTTTCACCCGCAGAGTGCAACTATGACGTTGGAAACCGGGAGCTGTTGGCTGTCAAGCTAGCCCTGGAGGAGTGGCGTCACTGGCTGGAGGGGTCCACCGTACCTTTCCTGGTCTGGACTGATCATAAAAACCTGGAATATATCCGAACTGCCAAGCGTCTGAACCCCAGACAATCACGTTGGGCCTTGTTTTTTACCAGATTCAACTTCACTCTATCATACCGCCCAGGTTCCCGAAACATCAAGCCAGATGCTCTGTCCCGCCAGTTCCAGAAGAGCGATGATCCCACCCTGGAACCTGTGCCCATCCTCCCAAATCCCCTTATTGTGGCTGCCCTGACCTGGGATATTGAGAGTCAGGTGCAAGAGGCCCTCCGTGACCAACCCGGTCCCAGTTCATGCCCGGACGGCTGTCTCTTTGTCCCAGACAACTTGAGATCTCAGGTCATACAGTGGGCACACAACTCCCACCTTGCCTGCCACCCTGGCGTCCGTCGCACTTGCCATCTCATTGCCCAGCGCTTCTGGTGGTCGTCACTGGGAAAAGATGTCAAGGAGTTTATCAGAGCCTGTCCCACCTGCAACC
This sequence comes from Siphamia tubifer, assembly GCA_020466265.1. Classification (NCBI taxonomy): domain Eukaryota; kingdom Metazoa; phylum Chordata; class Actinopteri; order Kurtiformes; family Apogonidae; genus Siphamia; species Siphamia tubifer. The sequence goes on along the minus strand of CM035785.1, from coordinate 24,446,267 downwards.
AGAACAAATCCTCCAACCAGCCCCCTGCTGGATTGCTCCAGCCTCTGCCCGTGCCCACTCGACCCTGGTCCCATATTGCCTTAGACTTTGTCACAGGCCTGCCGCCCTCTGAGGGTATGACGGTCGTTCTTACGGTAGTTGACCGTTTTAGTAAAATGGCACATTTTATCCCTCTCCCGAAACTACCATCTGCAAGGGAGACTGCCCAGGTTGTCCTGGATAATGTGTTCCGTTTACACGGGCTACCTAAGGACATTGTCTCTGACAGAGGGCCACAGTTCACTTCCACTTTTTGGAGAGAATTCTCCAACCTCTTGGGGGCCACTGTCAGTCTCTCCTCTGGTTTCCATCCCCAGTCCAATGGCCAGTCTGAGCGCGCTAACCAGGAGCTAGAAAAGGCCCTTCGGTGCATGGCTTCTGGTAAACCTCAGTCTTGGGCACAGCAATTGACGTGGGTGGAATATGCCCATAACTCCCTCACCTGCTCAGCTACTGGAATGTCGCCATTCCAGTGTGTGTATGGCTACCAGCCTCCACTGTTTCCCAGCCAGGAAGCAGAGATTTCCTGTCCATCTGCACTTGCCTGTGCTCGACGGTGCCGCCGAACCTGGGCACAAGCCCGTGCGACCCTTCTCAGGTCAGTCACCAGCTATGCCACCGGGGCGAACCGTCGGAGGATACCGGCACCCACTTACCAGATTGGCCAAAAGGTGTGGTTGTCCACCAAAGACCTGCCACTGCGAGTAGACTCTCGCAAGCTAGCTCCACGTTTCCTTGGTCCTTTCCCAGTCCAGAGGGTCATCAGTCCCACTGCAGTACGGCTCCAGTTGCCGAGGTCCATGAAGGTGCATCCCACCTTCCATGTTTCAAAGATCAAACCGGTACATGAAAGCCCATTGGTTCCTCCAACTCCACCTCCTCCTCTCCCTCGCCTCATTGATGGTGGGCCGGTTTACACCGTTCGACGCCTGCTTCGGTCCAGACGGAGAGGTAGAGGCATCCAGTACCTCGTTGACTGGGAGGGATATGGACCGGAGGAGAGGACCTGGATTCCAACCCGTCAGATAGTGGACCGGACACTCATTGCTGACTTCCATCGGCAGCATCCAGACCAGCCGTCTGCCCGTCGGGGCCGGCCAAGGCGACCTCGTCTCTCCGTCTGCCCTTCTTCTGACAAAGGCGCAGCCGCATCCGCTGGGGGTTGCTCTCCAGTCCTCTCTGAAGACGTTGCTATGGACTCGGATCATTCGGAGGAGTTTTAGCCATCCTCCTGCTCCCCCTCCACCCGCCCGGTTTGGTTTTTTTTTTTTTGTTTTTGTTTTTGGGGACTTCTGGGGCCGTCCCTTAGAGGGGGGGTTCTGTCATGGACTCTCTCTCTGTTCCCTGCTCTCTATCCTGTCTAATTTTCCACACCTGTGCTCCCTCATTAACCTGCCAGCTGCAATGCATTCTCTCCCATCAACCTCTGTATATAAACCCCAGTCTTCCAGTCCACCCTTGTCAGAACGTCAGCAAACCAATGCCTGTTACCTGTCTGAACCTTCACGTCTCTGACTCCAACCCAAAGATCCTGAACCTGTTTGACTACGCCTCTGATCTCCAGTCCCAGTAAACTCAACCTGCCTTTCTGTTCTCTGACCAAGATTTTTGCCTATTCCTTAATGGTACTTCTGCCTGGCTTTCACCCCTCCTGCTGTTGTGTGTGTGTGTGTCCCAGGACTTCCAGAATCGTGGCGAGTGAGCTTCATCCATCAACCCCAGACACCAGCTTGACCACACGCCACTCGGCCACCGGGGAACACACACACACCCACCCCCGTGACACCAACACCCCTGACCTTGGCTTCTCACCAAAGCTAAGCAGGGTCAGGCCCGGTCAGTATCTGGAGGGGAGACCACTCCACACTTTGATCACCAAACCTTGTTTGACTGCCACAACCAAAACCTTCAATAAACTGTGTTAAATCGTGAAGCTTTTGTGGTCCAAATTCTGTCTGGCCCCTGACAGAACGCGGTAGTGGACACACTGAGCCGCCAAAATATGCTGACAGTAGGAACAGCAACAGGCACTTTTTTTTCTTCGACAGACACACAATGGAGTGGACAATGAATGGAGTGGACGTAAAATAATGTAAGCCTTGAGTATATTACATTTTGTTTTATTTTTTAAATTTTGTTCATCCCTCTTCATTCTTTGTTATATTTCAATTTGTAATGTTAAATCAAATACATTCTGCGCTGAAAATATTTAGTTTTTTGAAAACAGTGTAATAAATTTCAGTTTTTTATTGTTGTTGAATAATCATGATTAATAATTAGGATTTCAATTTTGATCCAAATAATCGTGATTATCATTTTTTTCCATAATTGTGCAGCCCTACCTCATATTAATTATAATATGAAGATGACTAAACTCTTCTATTTTAAAATATGTTGTCAGGAACTGAACTTATAATATTACAAAGTCTCTTCGATACACACCAGTCTGCTTTTTCTAGAGCTCAATCTATCAATATGGTATTGATGTTGTGAGGGCACATGATGAAAAAATATAAAATAAAAGCCTTTGATAGGCGAATTCCCCTAAAAATTTATAGAAGCTAAAGAAATCCAACATTTAATGCTAGATGGTAATAGTGCACAGAAAAAACAGATATAGCAACATGAAAGTGCAGTAACAGTAATGCAGTATTTGTACTCCCCACTCATGGCACTACTACTGTATATGTAATACAAAAGCATTTACAGCTTACCTGGCTGTTTGAGGATCGCAGGGCAGCACCAGCCAACACTGACATTACAATGAAAATTATCCCTCCAATAATACATTGGGCTACAAAGATACCTTCCAAACAGAATCCCATTTGCTGAAAAAACACAAAATAAACACATAATTTTACAACAGTTTTGTCCACAAACTATGAGGCATGTATTTGCAACTTCTAATTTAATTTATACCAATGAACCATTTTAATAGGAATAAAAATGCCACAGAGAAATTATGAAAAACCTTACATTAAATAAAAACTGAGAATCTTTTAACTAGAAACTCAGTAACATTAAAATACTCCCTCTTATAAAAGACATGGTAAATTTTGCTGCATAATCTAATAAATGAGGGTAAAACATGATTCAAAAAGAACGGCAAAGGCAGGACAATATCAACAAAACTACAGAAAAAAGAAGATAAACTAATAAAGAATAACCTCATAATGTGTTGACCATATCATGATCTCAATCTCTGTGATATTGTCTTCTAACATCTCATAGTGTGGATGGTAGGAGCTATGTGCAAAATCTGGAGTGATGTGCAAGAGAGTCCAAAATGTCCCAAGTACAGCCACAATACTCAGCGCCAAGGATACAGTGACCTGTGTGGAGCCAAAAAACAAAGAAACAAAAACAAGACACTCTTAAGACAGATGCATACAATCACTAGTGTTCGAAGACAGAATGATACAATGAATTCATCTGCAAACATGGTACACTACAATGAAATTACAGTTACATTTCTGACTTTAGATTTGCATTTCATGGTTGACTCATATTTTAACTGAGTGTTTCAACTTATGACAATATTGCTTACTGTTTTCTTGGTTGGATTGTGCTCTGTCAGAATATATAAAATCCCACATATGATGAACTACAAGTGGAGAAAAGGTGTTAAATGATTAATCCTTTAAATGAACTGAAACACCACAGTAATATTTGGGACTGCAGTAATGCATTCTACCAACCAGGGTTCCCTCTGTGAAACCAGGGGGGATAGTCGTCCAAACAACGTGATCCGTTCTATCCTGCATGATTGCAATGGTAAAAGTGAAGAATGCTGATCCCATAACCAGAACAATGATCTGAGGAGAAATACGAGAAAAAAGTAAAAGTACTCTTATGTAAAAATCAATACATGATGCATAATCGATCACTAATATATTAAGTATGTGAGTGCCTCACGCCGATGATCTTGGGTTGCCCATTGATGAAGCGATGTAAAGGTTTGATTCCCCCCGCTGTGGTGGTTTGAAAACCAGGTGATACGCACAGTTCAGCAGACATCTTTGGAAGAAAAAAGAGAAAGCTAACTGAGTCCTGAAATTATCATCGTTCGCATAACAAGTAACCTGGTGGACAGCAGTGGTGCAGTGGATAACACTGTTGCTTCACAACAAGATGCTCCTGGGTTTGAACACATGGAGCCTTTCTTTGCAGAGTTTGTGATACTTTCCTCATATTTGTGAGTTCCCCCTACCATCCAAAGGCATGTACTCATGGACCTTTTATACAATAAGCAGAAATACGTAACAGGGGCATATCCAAACTTCCTGTAAAATGTCAAAACAGTAGGAAGCCGGTAAGATGGAGAGAGTTTCCTCAATTTGATTTGCCCCTTATTACATTTGCGGATATTGGAAGAATTATGGAGGAAAATTTAGTAACAAAAAAAAAAATTGATAAAGTCTACAAATTTTTCCATGAGGAATTTCTCCATAAGTATCAAGTTAATGAGAGAGCACTGGGGCTAACTGCTAACTACTACTGAACTGATAACTAGGACGACAAATCCTTAGTATGTGCATTTATACCTAGGACTAGGGTTATAGGGTTAAGTATGGATAGTATAGAGGACATTTACTTTTTGACTATTTTTTCAATTTGTTTTGTCTATGGTTCAAGCTAACGTCTTCTTAGCACAATGTTAATGTTAGCATTTTTCTTGGCAGTGTGTGTTATGTTGGTGTTTGCTTGTGATAGTATCAAATTTAGTAGATGGGCAGGTTTTTGTGAGGGCGAGATGCTACCCATCACAAAGGAAAAACCAGGAGCCGCACAAACTAGAGGTTTGACCACTGTACACAAGTTTTCTGTGACTTACTGTTGTTGCAGTAGACTGCTGTTCACTGGCTGCAGTTGCAGCTCTATCGCTATTTCAACTCTTTCCTTGCAATACTTACTGTTCACTGCTGACACTGATGTACTGGTGTGTAAAAGATCATAATTACATTTTATCTCGAAAATTACTTATTTGAGATCACCATAACTAACCTTGGCAATGTCTTTTAACTCGACTGATACCAACATTAACTGCTGCCGTTTTTGATACCGTTCATATACTGGCTCCGTTTTTACTGTAGGAGTGTACTCATTCCAAGAAAAAAGGCTAGGGATAGACTCTGGTTTCAGCCGGCAAACAGTCATCCCCATGATGTAGTCTTCTGGTGTGAAGAGTTTGCTGCAGACATAAGTCCTCCCCTTTTTAATTAGAATACTCTGCCCTTCATCCCGCTGAATAGCCCGGACCCATTTTCGTCTAGCTTCGTCATTAACAGGGAAGGAATGGAATGAAAGATATGGCTGCTTCTGGGCATTACAAGAACATCCCGGTATGGTACAATAACTTTTGGTTGTTGCTTGGGCCATCTTTGTCATTTACCTTTTGCCGGTGTGGAAGTAGGGTTACTCTGCGGTTGCGTACTTCCGGTATGAAATACAGAAGTTGTGAGAAAGGTTGATTAGTTAAGCTATTGATGTTCGGCACGTGACATCCTAGTAATGCCGGCCGCCATTTTAGGAGAGGTAAACATTTGCATAGTTACCACTGACAAGTACGTAAACACTACACCACATTCATGAAAAACCAAATCTTCTACAATGTCCCACGACTATATAAGGAGTTAAGAACCTTGCGAAAGACAAAGGTATGACCAGAAACTATCCATGCTCAGATTGCAGTGCTTTATTTGCTCTATTCATCTCAGTCAAAAAAACCCCAAAACAATTGGTGACAGAATCAGGTATACAAATTGTAATACTGACCGAAAAGGCTTTAGGCTCAAGCCGAGTCTTTTTGTGCCCACCTTATTGAAATTTCACATATACAAACGAAAGCATGAAAGACTGAAAAAAAAAAGATGTTTCAACGCCAATATATATATATATATAAATACTATAAATACTAGCAATACAGATAAAACTAATCATTAAAGGGAGAACAGTAAAGGAGAAAAAACAAAGAGATTCTACAGTGTTTTTATGTAATTACCATGTTGATTTATAGGCTTTCTTAAATAATTACTGTACGGTTCCTGGAAAAATTATTCAACTCAGTGGCCTGACCTTGAGTGGCCAGCTGTGTATGAATATAAAATGCTGACTACAAACATAGGTCCATTTAGACTTGGGAGACCAGGGAGTTCCATCACTGTTCACCCTACGAATTGCTTGTACGGTATCCACTTGGATCTCTTCTCTCCTTTTTCTGTCAGAATTCTGAAGAATGTTATATTTCCCTCTTGCCAGGCATGTGTGCTGCATCCATACACAACTCAGGATTTAGGCATATTGACCAGAAACCATCAGATTTTGATAGATTTTTGGGTGTCTGTGCTTGTCAGTGGTATCTATGCAAAGGTTTAGCCCTCCTAAAATGGTGGCCGGCCTAACTAAGTAAAGTGTCCTGGATGTGGTGATGTCACGCGAAGCTACGTATAGCATACTATCCAAATAGCTAACTTTGTGTCTTGTCATTACTCAGCAAAACCACTATTTCAAACATTGCACATATGTCATAATCCATTAAAGATTGCCATTAAATTAAGTTTTAATATTTATTTTCACTGATGGCATAGAAAACATAGCACGCAACACTCATCTCTTGCACTGATTTTCCAGTAGCACCTTGCACATAATATACAGGACAAATTAAATCTAGTCCTACTAGCAGCAAATTCAACAGAACATTGATGAAGGAGAGGATATTTTCGCAATGACTTTAAAATCGGGGGATATTCCAATAACAATATATTGATCCAAATCATGTAGAGTGAAGTGTGTTAACCAATGAGCTTTAGTTAAATCAGTGAACTTTTCTGGAGGGAGAAGATAGGGATCCGCCTCTAATGCAGCAAGATTTAGTTTTTCTAAATAATGATTTTTGTGGACACCTTCGAGGTGACCCACCTCCAAAGACAATGGAACACACATGTCGCATATATCTCTGGTAAAAAACTACAAATGAAGTATGTTTTGTTAATTTTCCTGTCAGGACTGTATCTCTCCATTAGCTCTGTTTATAACTCCGCTCTTCAGTGAAAAATGGTCACATGTTATTGTGACATTGATGCAGAACATACATCCACACTTCGACATGTGGACAGCCAGAGCCAGGACATGAACCACCAACCCTTCAATCATTAAACAACCCACTCTACTAACTGGGCCACAGCCATCCAGCTGTAAACTACCACATATTGATTCTTTAAAAGATAAATAGAGAACAGTTTTGAAAGAATTTATTGGTGGCAAGGAATTTATGGCTCTTCTTCCAACCAGATATGGTAAGAGCTCTCATCTACGTTACATGCTACTTTGGATGTGATTTGTTGAAGTAGTATGTCATTTAAAATGACAAGCACCTGGTTCCTCTAAACAGGGCGAATGACTTTGATTAACAACCCTGCCTTAACAAAGAGAAGCTGATGGTGCTTTCCCAGATGTAAGATGCGAGCAGCCATGAGAAGCATACATACATCTGGCGTGAGTCAGGTTAGGTCGCATCCGTCCTTTTCAAACATATTTCTTGCGGTCCGAGTTGCAGTTAAAAAAAGCGTTTGGTCGGTTGCGGGTACCCGTGCATCACTGATGGACATTAGGATATTAATCATTTTAGTTCAGGTTCCACATTCAGATCACTTCAAACTGAAGTTGGTCAGAACCAGTAAAATACTATCACAAATAATCACAACTCCATTTCTTTCTCTTTCTAAATGTGAATATTTCCACATATTTACACTAAAACAGAGTATAATTTCACAAAATATTTGAATAATCTCGAAAAAGTATATGAACAAGTGTTTTTTCAAGAGAAGTCAGTGCAATTTTAAGAATAATCTGCCTAATTAAATATTTTGTGTATTTGTATTTGATCCACTATGTTATAATGAACACGTGGAAATGTATGAAACAAAAGGGTTAGGGTTAGGGTTGAGCATAGTATTGTTTAAATTAGGCTTGTTATTTCATTTGTTTTGTGTTATTCACATTTTTTGAAATGTTAGTTTGTCAATGTAAACATTTTCATTATTTAATTTTACTTTTTTCACTCTAAAATGGATAGATAGATAGATAGATAGATAGATAGATAGATAGATAGATAGATAGATAGATAGATAGATAGATAGATAGATAGATAGATAGATAGATAGATAGATAGATAGATAGATAGATAGATAGATAGATACTTTATTCATCCCCTCAGGGAAATTCAGTTGTCACATAGCTCACAACACATCATACAATACTTGAATCAATCAATAAATAAATACGTATAAGGTTATGGATAAAAGTGAGCTAAAGCGCTTAAAAATAAATAAAAATCAGCTTAAAACGGCATAAAAAGGACTTAAAACTTCTTCAGGGTCAGTGGTTGGAGCTGGCGTCAGAGTCTGGTCAGTGACCCCTATCCATGACTGTGTTGTTAAATAGCCTGAATGGCTGTAGGGAGAAAAGACCTCCTGTGACACTCAGTCCTCGAGCACAGTGCCGTGAGCCGCCCACTGTGGCTGCTGCGCTGCGCCATCAGGGTGTGGCGCAGGGGATGGGTGGTGTTTCCCATGATATCTGTGGTCTTGATCTGCATCCTTTTCTCCACCACGATCCCCAGTGAGTCCAAGCACCCACCCAACACAGAGCCTGCCTTCCGGATCAGAACATGTTCAGCATCGCCTCACAGACGTTGAAGGGCTTCAGCCTCCTCAAGAAGAAGAGCCTACTCTGGCCCTTCTACAAAAAGGGCTAGAGTAGCCTTCTTGTAGAACCTTCTTGTATTTAGAGTTGACATTATTTATGTAGTATTGGGTTATTACTTCACTGCTTCAGCCCACTTCATATGAAATTTAGGTAAATGTGGCCTTTGGACTAAAATCAGTTTGACATCCCTGGTGTGGAAGATGACTGATAATTACTTCAATAAAAAGGTCAATAAAAAGTGAAAATCCTCAAAAATATAATCAGTTTGTTATTAGAGAAAAGCATCCCCACTGTCACCTGACTCTACCACACTGTCTTCATCTGATGCAAATGTGGATCAAATTGTCTCACTGGAGAAGCTGTAATTGTTATCGGCCTGTATTTGGAGCTTTTACTTGATGAATGAAACAAATCATTATCAAAACAGCTTTTATTATGTCTTGATTAATCAGCTCATTTGCAACTCTACACAATGAAGACAGCAATATTTTGAAGCTGTGTGAAATTTTGAGCTGAAATACACACAAAACAATGTGTTTTGTGTGTATTTTTGAAATATATATATATATATATGTGTGTGTGTGTGTGTGTGTGTGTGTGTGTGTGTGTCTGTGTGTCTGTGCGTGCAGACCTTTTTGGGACAGTTTAGAAAATGTCTGGTAAATCAATTTCTATTTACAACTGAATGGGATTAGTTTACAGACAGTTGCCCTGTGTCTGGAATTCATTCATTTAGAGATAAGATAATTCTATTTATATATGATTATATTTGGTTTCTGCTACTGTTTTGGATAAACTTTTTTTTTTAAATATATTAAACCCCTGATAAGTAAAAGATTAAACTAGTCATTATGGTACCGTTTTTTTTCTCTCCGTGTCTTGCGCCTAAGGCTTATGGGATATGTAGTTTTTAGAACGTAAAAGAACTGTTTGACAATAACGGAGTCAAAGTAAAAAAGAAGTCCACATTAGTCAAGCAGCAGGGACAGATATAAAACATATCTAGTTTTTAGGTGAAATACCTATAGAAAATACGTTAAATTACAGATGCTAACGTTAGCTAAAATCGAGCTGCAAACTATTGCTGAAATGGACAAGTTTTCCTCTAACATACTGCAGAGAACACATTATAACATTGGCCTGAAGACAAACAGACATATTTTAACCCTAACTTGGACTAAAAAACCACCAAATAAAACAATACAAAAAACTACAAAAACTTGCTTCCCAAACACTATAAACGTTTAAAACAATTCAGCATCAAATTACTGCTGCTAGTTTCTCTCTCACTCTCTCTCTCTCACTCTCTCTCTCTCACTCTCATTCTCACTGTCACTCTCTCTCTCTCTCTCTCAATCGGATGCTGTATCTTGTTAGTTTTAAGCATCAATTGAAGACAATTGTTAGAAATGAGACATTAGAGAAAGCAGACCTTGTTTAGTTCAGTGTTCGTGTCGGAGTGGTCGGTCCTTCTGGCTCACATCACTTTCCACTTTTCACATCTGGAGTAACGTAACAATGACGAGTGATCAGTGAGAGGTCAGTGAACGCACCAGGGCTTCTCTACATGGATCTGTTTTCAATAATACCCCCCACCCACTACCACCCAAACAGCCCCTCCTTCACGTGTTTTATAACGTTTCAAAACACACCCAGAGGTACAGAGGACTATCATCCTCATCATGGATTCATCTGATGATTCATTTGTAGACTAAATGTTTAATAAATTTGCAGAGAAATACACATTACATGTTCATGTACTTCAATGCCAATCTTAGGTTATTTATTAAAAAAAAAACACACACACACACACACACACACACACACATACATTACAGAAGCTGCAAGTATCAAATTCACTGTAATTGTAATGACTTTGAAACTTAACATTTTGGGTTGAAGCTACAGATTTGAGCTAAAATACTTTTATCTATTCTATCTACATTATGACCTACTTTAGTAACTACTGATGAGAGGTATTTGTACCTAAAATTAGTCCAGCCTGGCTAAGAGTATGAAGAGCCAGCAAAACCAGCTATTCTTCATAAAAGGGCATCAAATTTCTTTTTTCTTCCCCTGCAGAAAAAACACATGAGGTACAAAGAGGGAAGGACTATGTCGAAGGAGAAAGAGGCGGGAATGTGATGAAATAGTTGCGGTAAGAAAAAAATAGAGGAATGAGGATTTCCTGTTTGTCTAAAATGAACACAGCTGTTCTTTTGTGGCAGTCCATACTACTGGATGATGAGTTTTGTTGAGGTGTAGAGTGAAACGGTAATACATGCTTGAACTATTAAAACAGTGCAAGAAAAGGTTGACGTGGTGAAAGGATAGCAGGTGTAGAAGAGATGGTTTACTATTGGAAAAGAGGAAAAAGATGTCAATGAGGGAAAAACAAATAAAGACATCTAGTTGTTGAAATCAACAAAGTACAACAAAAGTTTCAATCACCTTTATGTTTATTGAAAAATGTGTTTAATGTACAGATTTACTACATTGTTAACACCTTTCATTAACAAACTGCTTGGCTGTCGTTAGAAACCAAAACATAACCTTTGCAGATGGAAAACTCAATCAACATCCATGACAACAGACTGACAGACTGGAGAACTAGTCAAACCTATAAATCTTTCACGGAAAGAATGAAATAATTATCATCCAAAAAATGATTTTGTTCTTTTAAAACTAGTGAAATGTACTGCAATCATCCTGTAGAGTTTCTCTTATGTTGACGTCTATTGGCAACAAGTAATATTTATGAATTATTTCTGCGTAACTTAACAATGTGTGATGTTAGCGCTGAAAAAGTCACACCAACTATAACTGTTGTCTATAATTATAGGAGCTTACCCTTATAATTATAACATCTGAAATCATATTTCCTCCTCTTTTTAAAAAGCAGTTTACTTCCTTTCCTTACAAAAATCAGGTGATAAACACTTTTCATTTCATTCATTATCATTACATCTATGCAAATATGCATAAGCATGCTTCCTATTGTTTTTCCTAAACACATTTATCAGAATTCTAAAATGCATAAACATTTTTTTTTACATGAATGTCAATTCCTGATTTTTTTTTTTAAATAGTTGACGTCAACAGCACAGTATGAGACACAACTATCCAATGCACACATATAACCGTATAACAGACTCAGTCGATCACATGGCTTGTTAGTGGGATTATGAGAATTGGGTTCCGCTCTTAAAAAACACATCAACACAAAAGTAAGAGTAAGAGTGGCTCTTATTGAAAGACCGATACTAACTGCTGCAGTTCAATGGGCAGAAATACAGAGTACAATAAAACATAGTGAAGAGTCAAAGTCATTCAGTTGCATTTTTACATTTACAGATGATTTACAACCAGGAGCAGCATCACCTTATGTTGATTTATTTCCTTAGTTTTCTTCTTGTAGCTATTACCTCTTCAGTGTTAAAGCATTCAAAGCTCCTTTACAGTCTATTACAATTGACACAATAGATCATAATTTTTGATTTATCATTGACTTTCTATTTTATTTTCTGTATTTTCCATTTTCAACTATACAGTAATTTGCCCATGTAACCACCTGTTTTGTTGTCTGGAATAAACAGGCATTCAATATGATTACATTTTCATCAAAAGGTAATATATATACATCACTTGCTTTTCCTAAAATACTGTGTGTTGAGTTAATGTTTGTGAAATAATGGCCACATTGTGTAAGTGTCACCTCTTTGTGTAAGAGGTGGCTGACAGTTTGAAAAGAGACAGTACTAATTCATCTGTTAAGTGCATCTGAATGAATGTGCCAATAATAAAACCTCAGTAATAAAATCTTAGCAGAGCATTTTAAACATAAGTTCACTTCATATGGTTACAACAATTCAACTATTTACAATGGTTTACCTCATTTTTAAGTTATATAGTACAAAGAACAGACAGGCTTCCATTTCCATCACACTACAGTAGATGCTATTTGATCAATCAATGAAAAAAATTACACTTCATCACAAACAGAAAAAAATTAGTGAACACAAAAAACACCATTTAACCTGAACATCTGCATTCAGTTCTCCACTAATACTGCCTGATAGAAAGGCATATTGATCCATGCAGAGAACTATTACTTTGAAAAATAACAAATAAGACTGAAAATATATGACTGTTGTACAAGTTTTAGTGTAAAATTGCATTGATAGGCATTAGTTATTAAAATAACTGAAAGTAATTTACAGATTACATTCTGGCATATCAGTGGAGCTAATCTGTTTAATTTATGTGCATGTATAAAAACAGACAGCACGAACACAGACTGATGTTACTTGCATTGGTGTGCATTTTTGTGGAATATAGTCATGTTAAAATGTGCCAGAGCCACATTTTTCACAGTAAAAAGGTCAAAGAACCACAGAGAGTATGATGAACCTGCAAAGGATCTTGGCACAGACGATAGGTTGATAAACTGTGCTATTTGTGCATGTTCTGGATGGTTTTACTGTAAGTAGATAGATACTTTAGTGCTGTGCTGAATAAAATGTACTTGAGAAAAGGTTAAGGTTCTAAGTCATGTTATTTATGAACAAATTGGGTAACAAAAAACTAATGAAAATACATGTATTTATAGTCAGAATTTTGTCAAATTCTTTTAAAAAAATGTGTAATGGCCTGTGTAACAGAAGAAAGTGTAATTTACATTGTGCATACTGCCTTTTATTTATAAATTATTTGTTCATAGAACAGAAGAACAAATTCTTTGTTTATAATAAATTGTGTATGAATAAACCACTGACAAATAGGTACAAATGGTTAATACATAAGGAATTTTTTGTAGGTATTATTATTATTATATTACTGGAATTTGAAATTTTAGTTTACATCTATAAGACATTTTTGTGCTTAGAATTTAATCAAATTATTAAAAAAAAGTGTAATGGCTAGTGTGACAGAAGAAAATGTAATTTCCATTGTGCATAGTGCCTTAAATAACATGCCTCTGAACCATGTACTTATTCATGTGTTTGTGTGTGTCTGTTTTGTGAGTGTGAATCAGTGCAATGCAGATGTACATGATGTGAGTATTTTACCCTGTGTTGAGCCTTGTTCATGTTTTTACACACAAAAAAATCCCCTACAGATCTAGTTTGTCAGTGTGATATTTTTTTTTTTTGTCGGTGAAACCAGTCTGTACTATTTTGAGGTATCCTATAAAGGTTGATGATTCTTTTGAAATCTTTATATTTTATACCACCATATATTCATTATTAGCCTAGCTGTGCTCTCCCTATTCATTCCATGCTTGGGTCTAGTGGTGCTTCATAGTCAGGGGAGGCGGGGCTAAAAGGTTGTCTTTTGAATAACTCTATATGCAATAAGACGGTACTACAACCAATCAGCGTAATCTTTAGGATGATGTAGTTAGAGCACCGGAAAGTTCACAGAGGAGTCCGGAGAAAGTTAGGAATGACTAAACAAAATGGTGGATTATGGAGATGAACAACTGTTGTTGCTTCTGTAAAAACAATTGAAAGATTGGTGACGTTTTCTCACATTCTTCACCCATCTTTGATAAAAGGAAATCTACACCCGTTGTTGTTGTTCTTCTATGGTTGTTTCCGCTTGTTTCTCTCCAAGTAATTGCAGCGTCACTTTCTGACTCTGTACTTCACCGTGATTGGTCGGCCAGTTTCAGGGAAATCTAGCCAAAACTTAGATTGAGCGCAACTAGACTACTACTGTAGCACATTAGATATGCTGCCACTAGGGGCAACTAGCACGGCTAAGCTAGCTGTTTTTTTTTTATCCGGGGGGGGGGTTGGTCAGCGCAGCTAGGCTACTTTATTATGGCTTCCAGACTCTTAAGGATTATGCGTGAGTTCCTAGGGTTCCTTATCTTCCTGATGTTCATTGATCATGAGGTTATTTAGTACATGAAAATATGAACTATTGGAAACATTCATCTTTTGTGAGTTAGTAGTCTTTGTTATTTATCATTTTAGAGGAGCTACACAGCTTCATTAGTATGTTGTGTGAAGCTTCGTGGCTGTTTACACATAATCCCTACATCCATTTTTATCCTTGAATCAATTAAACAAATGCAGCCAGGTTCAATATGACTCACAAAACCACTGATCACGGCTTTATGAGTGACTGAATTACAGACAAAAGCTGGTGTATAGCAGCCTCGGATGTCATTCTGATGTGCTTTCCTTAGCGTCTCTCAATGGACTGCACATTTTCTTCATCCTGGCTGGTACCATCAGGAAGTTGTTTGCTCCAGTAGTTGCATTGGTCAAAGTTATGAGAGCAAGAAAAGTCTGCAGCATCGCCTATGTCTACTACTGGGAAGACATGGTCCACCACCTCACATAAACGGCCGAAGCTGAGAGGGAGGACACCAAATATTAACAACTTTCAATACACAAAACCAAACCTTAAATCAGACACATTTATATGGGATTATAAGATATAAGATCAAAAATGAATAATATATCTTACGAAGAGATGTTGGTTTTAGCGTGCTCCTGTATCAGCTCCCCTTTGGGATTAACGGTGAAAATCCTATTCAGAGGAACACCCACCTCCTTGTAGGAATACACATCCTGAAATAG
Organism: Siphamia tubifer; assembly: GCA_020466265.1. Taxonomy (NCBI): domain Eukaryota; kingdom Metazoa; phylum Chordata; class Actinopteri; order Kurtiformes; family Apogonidae; genus Siphamia; species Siphamia tubifer. Next base: position 24,430,929 of record CM035785.1, on the reverse strand, counting down.
CATGAGTAAAATCAGAGTTGTTAGAGTCAGATGGGCGTATCACATAGGTCTTGTCTGTCTGTCTATTTTAATATTATGTTAAGTTCTATATTGTATTACCATCAGTGCTGGGTAAGTTACTTTGAAAAAGTAATTAATTACAAGGACTAGTTACTTCCCTCAAAAAGTAATTGTGTTACTAACTGCGTTACTCCACTGGCAAAGTAATTAGTTACCAGGAAAAGTATTTTTGCCTTCCTTTTTTTTTTTTTTGCTTAAAAAAAAAAACCAATTAAACGGGATATCCATCCTTGTTCTGTGATATTACTTTGGATGTGATTACCTCCGCCAAGGAGGTTATGTTTTTGCTGGCCTTTATCGGTTTGTCTGTGTTCATGATAACTCGAAAACCTATGGACGGATTTTGATGACATTTTCAGGATATGTTGGAAATGTGAACAGGAAGAACTAATTTAATTTTGGGGGTGATCGAGGTGGGCGGGTAGGGGGGTCTACCTTGGCAGAGCTCTGCGCTCTCAGAGTGCTTTTCTAGTTTAAGATGCTTCCTCAATGAATCTATGTGGGCTACAGCAAAAGGCGTTTATGCAGTACTGCAGGCTGGTGGCAATTGCTAAGGGTTTTTATACACCATATTTAGCAGCAGAATTTACTGGAATATCGAATATTTTCTCTATGTGTGACAGTTTAAAATGAGTTTTTAACATAAAATCACTCGAGCTGACAGAGTTTAAAAAGTGACTGAAGTGTCGCGGTGCATATGGTTGTGTGTGTGTGCGAATGCGTGCATGCGTGTGTGTGTGTGAGCCGACAAAGCAAGTGTTTTCTTTTCTCTGTGACTTCAACCAGTTAATGAAGCTCAGTGATCGGTCAATATTTTTTAATGCATTTCATCATCCCTAGTCCACGTTTAGTCTCCTCTGCTTAGGCTTTCTTTTGGTGCTTTTTGTTAGTGACATTACCATAGCAACTGACGCGACATAATAACATCATCGAAAGGTTCCATATCTGTATGGAGACATACGTCTGAGATGACGGGGCTAAAACATAGCCCGGTCATAAGTAGTTCCCCCCAAAAAGTCCTGGAAGTTCCGATAGTGGAAACACGCCTGTAATGCGTCACATTATTTCCTGAGTAACGGTAACGCCGATACAGTTATGGATAAAGTAATTCAGTAATTACTCAGTTACTCGAAATGTGGCTGCATTAGTAACAACGTTATACTCTAACGCGATTATTCCCAGCACTGATTACCATGTTATTAGACTATGTTTAATGTTGTTTTGTAACTTGCTAATATAAAGAACTGTCTGGTTCAGTCATTGAAGTTCATGCACTCTAATTCTTAAGATCTAAGTTTTTATTTGATTTATTTGGCTGAAAATGCAATACACATAAATAATGACAGCATTTAAAACCGGGATAGCACAAAAAAGATACTTGTAGATAACTTGTTTCCATTATGGTCTTTTAAGTGAATGTTTGTGTGTGTAAATGTGCTGTATTCTCACTGTGGCTCTGTTGCCAAAAGCAGCATAGAAGGGCTCAGTGTTTGGGTAGAAAAGGTTCTTGATGTCTGACAGACACTCAATCTTGAACTTCTCTGGTTTCTTCTCAATCACCTCTCTGCAAAACACATAATAATGAGGAAATGTTTTAATATTCATCTATGACTATTATGCTGTCATTGACTGGGCTTTCATGGCTTTGTTACTATGAATTTGTTGTATTTTAGTGACCTGTGCAAGGCTGAAAAAAGGCTACTGGGGCTGAGCAGCACTGGACCCATTGGCAGCATGGTTCCCCTCTCATTGACCCAGTGCAGGTAACCTCGAGTCATATCAGCCATCCCGATGGCCCTGGCTGAGCAGTACATGAATTTATAGCCATTCCTGTCACAGAGCAAAAAAGAGAGTTGACACTTTGAAGTAGAAATTGTAACTTTTCAGGATGAAGTGGTTGAAAAATGAATGAAATTAATGATACAAGTGCAGAGCCCATAGAAAATGTGAGATTGTTTGTTGTTTTGTGTTATAGAAGTGGGTGAAATTCATTGAAGAATGAAATCATTATTTGGGGCTGTTTTGGAAGTGTGTAGTGGAATCTGTGAGTATGATAATGCTAATGATGTCAGTTGTTACTGCTGGTGGAATTAGTAAAACCCAGTTTCAGGTGGAGCAGACAGCCTAACACTGTAGTAGTTTGTGTCATGCTAACGGAGGTCACACAAATCAACACCCAGCAAGATATATTATTAATATGGCTGTGAAGTGAGCCGCCAGTCACTCATCCCACACTCAAATGTCACTGTCTACTTTCTGACTTGAATGCATGAAAGTAGGAAACTGGGCAATGTGGCTCCACCTACTAAACTACAGCTAACATCAAACAAACCAAAGATGAAAAGGGTCTAAAGGATAAGTGATAAAGCTGAATGGCGGATGAGCCAGATAGTAATGTAGCGTACTGTCATTAAGATTGGTATAATGTTAAGTTGAAAGTGAATCAGACGTTCTACCTGTTACTTCAGTAAATTACAGACCTTGTTTAACTTGTGCGAATGCGCTGTAATAATAGCTTCGGTCGCAACCGGACTTGTGTGTCGCACAGTTGTGATGATGTCATAGAGACCTTGTGAAAGTCCATAACAGCAATTAGTTGTCAGTAATAATGCACTACGGCACAGCTGTAGCCAAATCAGAGGGCGGGACTTAGGCAATGTCCACGGCAATGCTCAGAGGAGCAAAGTTACAAAGAGCAATGAAAGCACTGAAAGAGTTTAATATCTTTGTTGTTGTATGTCCGAATGGTGTGAAACTTTTTGGAACATTTGGTGGAGTTGTGCAGGTGTTAGGTGTTCCACAGACAAACAGGACAGACTACAGACGTAGACAGATAGATGGATGGATGGATGGATGGATGTAACACTCACTGGCTAACTTTGTGGTAGAGACGTGCAATTCCCTGGTGGGTCCAGTCTTTACCCAGTGTAGGAAGGATATGACCTAAGGTGTCAGACCTACACCACAAAAAAACCACAACAAAAACTTAAGCATCGTCACATGGTTGGTCAATGACAGGGATAATGCAGGGAATGTTCTACACATTTCAGGGTCAAGCCTGACACCTAGTGGTGAAACTTGAAACTAGTTTGTGCACTTCATGTTGATACTAGTGGACCTAACCCACTATTAGCTGTTAGTGGACCCCAGTGTTTGGTGTTTTTACCTGGTAATGGTTCCATCTATATCAGAGATGACTATCTTGTCATCCCAACTCCACAGATAGATTGTGCCATGGCAACGGCAGGTGCCTTGATACTGTGTCGTCACACTAAACACTACATCATTTGGACCTTCCTTCAGCTGCAGGCTGGCCTGGAAATAACAAATGTACACTCTTAAGCGTTCCTTTTAAAACTGTCTCAAATTAAGCAGTTCATTAATTAACTTTAGCAATTTAGTGGGTCCATTAAATGCATTTTTTCAGTCAGAAGGGGAGAGTAATATTGTGCTTAAAATTGTATACATTAATGCTATAATTTTACAACAAAAACACTCAGTTATACTTTGAAAATGTAGTGATAAATTCAAGACAGAAATGTGACAGATTTACAAGAAAATAAACTTCATAACATTTCCAGGTACATGTACAACTTCAATTTGAAATACTTCCCTTCCTCTAAGTTGTTAAATCATAAATGCAATGTTGGCAGCAGGTTGCTACACATCTTTAGAGTTGTCTTTCTCTATAAACATATCCCTACGAAGGCTAATTAAACTCTGTGAATAAATACCAGCTGCTCTGAGGTGAGCCGAAGAGTCTTCTTATAACAGACACTGGCTGAAGACACAAGAGGCTCTGATGGGCAGGACTCTGACACCTGATTGGATGATCTGTGGTCTTCATCACTTGAGGAAGACTCATCTTTCATTCTGAAAAATCAAACATTATGCAAAGTAACTTAATGGAATTAATGATATTGTCATGAATATGAAATGGAGACAACACTCACCTGTTCACTGAGGACATGGTGAGTGAACTCTCTCCTCTGTCTCCTCCAGCTTCTATCACTGAGTCCTAAACAGTAAATCAATCAATCAGTCAATCAATCAATCAATCAATATTAATCAATCAATTAATCAAACTTTATTTCTATAGCACTTTTCTTACATGGTGCATGTAGCGCAAAGTGCTTTACATCAGACCCCCCAATATCCTGCAGTTGTATGTACAGTAAAAGATTTTTAAAAATCATGAAATAAAATCAATAAAAATAATAATAAATAAATAATAATAGTAATAAAAATAAAAGTTAATACATAAAACAGCAGAATGAAATATTAAAAGCCAAAAATGAATTAAAAGCCAAGTACATGTGTGTGTGATTCAGGGCACATGACAAACCACATATGATTTTAGCAATTTATTTCCCATTGAATACCATTCATTGGCCTCACAGAAGGGGCAGCTCCCTATGTACACTTTTTGCACTCAAAGGCCGCCATCTTGTCTACATATTACCTACGTTGCGGAAATAACTTATGGAACAATAAATGGTCATATTGTAGCTGATGACTGTGTAATCAGTAATGCATTAGAATTTTTCAGTAGCTTGTCCAACACTGCTGGTTAGTCACTGGTTAATGTAGAAGGTAAAGTTTTTAGACAAATATTCGGCTATTTTGCAATAACGTGATACATAAATGTTTTTTTCACACCAGTGTATTTTCAGCCAAAAGAAGGACACGCTGATGATGTCGGCGACAACACATTCTCTAGAGGAACTGGAGATTCATATTCATGAAGAACGCCAGAAAAAATAGCATCTATTTTGGTAAGAAAAATTATTTTCGCAGTTTCTGATGTAATTTACCGTAAGTGCAACAGGTAGAATCAGATCCGGTATTAGAATTGGAACAACACTTACCCGCTGAAAAATTTACACTTAGTAAGTACGTAAAGTATACTGTGTGTAAGTGTACTCATGACAGTATGAATATTGGAACAGAGCATATATGTCTATCATCAAACTTACTGATTTGGAGTCACTGTTTCTGCTTCTCCATGAGAACCACCAGCGCCCCCCTTTCTTTGGCATCTTTTCCTTCATAATGTTCTCCACTGAAGCCTGAGGACAACCATGCACATACAACTCAAAACTGACTGAAAATGTAACTCAAGTCTCACAGGAAAATGAAAATAAATAGCAAAAACACAGATGAACCTAAAAACCAAAGCACATGAATTTAATGATTTAAATTGCATTGCAAAAAATAACAAACACCACATTACAAAGCACTCTGAACTTTTAGTAGATAAGCAAAACTAGAAAAACAGAGAGCAAAGCATGCAACTGAAAAAAAAGAAACTAAAGGAATACACTTCTGATGAATGTGACTGAGTGGTAGAGAGGAGAATGCAGAGGGAGACAATAAGACATGAAGAGAAAGAGCTGAGAGGGAGGCAGATAGACAGTAGGACACGTAGGACAAAACACACAGACATGCTTTGACAAATACCCAAGCAAAGCTAAAAAAACATACAGGCTGGGAAGGGCTGGAGCCAAACAGACCAGGGAAGCAGTATGAGAAGAGTCCAAAAGCAGAAAACACATAACTCAAACACCAACACTTAGTTCATACAAACATGGGATGGATGGTGGAAGGAAATGAATAAATGTATGTACGTCAATAAAAGGGAAAAATAAGAGGAGGATAAAGACATGACATTATTAAAGTGTTAGAAAAAACATTTTAAAGCACCGTTTAACTGTGGCAGTGTTGATGTTTGCCATATGTGTTCACAAACTGTACTTTTACAAAGGCATTTTCAGAATTACTCAAAGCAAAATCAGTTACTACAGCAGATTAATCAAATGTGAACACACATGTTCTGCTAGAAATGGATAAAATTTTCAGTAAAAAAAGTGAGGGGACGACACAGGAATTCAACTCAAGTTTTAAAGGGATTATCCAGAGTAAAAATAAGTTTAGATGATTGCGAGTATTACATATAGTTGACATCAAAATCACATCATTTGGATGTACATTAAGAGATTTAGATTTTGCTGTTTTGAGCCAAACTGTGTTAGCATGGAAGTGATTAGGGCATGTCTTTTTCGCCGACACAAAACGCTCTTCTAAAGTTCTAAACAACATTACACTTATGTGATAGTAAGTAGAGGGTCCCTAAAGGCAAATCCAAGTGTCTTGAGCTCTTCATGTCATTGGATAGTTTATCCAGAGTTTATTTTGTATTCGGAGGAAGCTTGAAGTAGTTGATTGTCGAGTGCAGAGTTAGGTGCTCTGGAAATTCACAATTTCATTGCATTCTTTTTTGAAAACAACACCCTGTTAGTGGGCTAACTAAGCTTTGCTGTTGCATAAGCGTTGTTTCAGTTTCTAATGAAATCCTGGACTATGTTTTTTTAAAAGAATGCAACAAAATCCTGAATTTCCTGAGTATGGCAGCAATCGACTATTTCGGGCTTCCTCTTAAGAATACAGAGGTACATGGCTGTAGATCAGTAACTCTGGACACACACACAGGACACTTGGGTTTGTCCTTAGGGACCCTTTACTTACTACCACATAAGTGTGATGTTTCGAACTTTAGAAGAGGTAAAAAAAAAAAAGCGTTTCAGACATGCCCTAATCACTTCCATGCTAACACAGTTTGATTCAAAATGGCAAAATGGAAATTTCTCAATGTACATCCAAATGTTGTGATTTTGATGTCAACTATACAGTATGTATATACTCCCAATCCTATAACAAATTTGCTCAACTTATTCTTTACTCCGGATAATCTCTTAAGGCAAAATCAGTTACTACAGCGAATTTATCAAATGTCAACACACATGATCTGCTAGCAACGTGTCAAATTTTCAGTAAGGAAATTAGGGAACTACAGAGGAATTCAACTCAAGCTTTAAGCAGCATGAAACATAAGTGAACCATTAGATTAAGAAAAATTAACAGTAAAATGCTGGGTGTGCACAGGCAAAAAGGGCTGGGAGAATTTGCAGAACACTACAAGACATCAGTGAACCATATGAAACAATATAATAATTAAATATAACTAAAAATTAAATCAAACTTTTTCTTAGCAAATGTGTTAATCCATTGGAAAAGCCAAAATAGGCAGCATTTTTCTGACCAAATAAAAGTTTTTATTTGAATGAATAGTCAGAGCACCTCATACACTAAACATGCACAATGCAGTTTAGAGGATCAGCAACATATAAACGTTCTAGGTAATTAAAATCAACCACACAACCCTGAGGTGTCGGGTAAAAGAGCTGTAACATAGGCTAGTACATGCAGATAACAGGAGACCAGTCTGACAATCTACTTGAAGACTAATATAATTTGCTAACTGTGGTGGTCTTACCTGCGGGAGTGGTTTCTGATAAACCTGCATGGCCAACATGACAGGAGCTGCTGTGTTCCAGTTATAATACCTACAATAAAGGAAAGAATGCCATAATAAATACATATCTAACTCAGGTATAATAATAATAATAATAATAATAATAATAATAATAATAATAATAATAATAATAATAATAATAATAATAATATAGTAAGAATATATGTATGTTATTTTAAAATCATTTAAATAAAAGATAATTTAATTTATTTAGAATAGAATAGAAGTATTTTATTATTTTGTTTTTATCCCACAATTAGGAAATTGCTTCATGACAACAGCAACAGCAGCATTCAACATATAAGTAAAACAGACATACAGTGAGGTGCAAAAAAGGTATGGTGCAATGTCATACTACTGTAAAGTGTCAATACAGAATAACTGAGGAGTGCAAAGTAAAGTAGTAAAACATGTAATTACAGTATTCTTTGTTATTTACAGAATGAAAAAGCAGAAATGAGATATGATTATGATTTATTTATTTATTTATTTTTTCTACAATACTTGTCACAAAAAGAGGGAAGTCAGTTCAAAGTTCAAAAGTTTTTATCGTTATATGCACAGTAAAACAAATAGTTATACTACATAATGAAATCCTTGTTCTCTTTATCTCCCTCAACACAGACACATTAAACATGCCCTACTGTGTGCAGGTGAAACATGCACCAGCTACAGTAGTACATACTTGTTTCCTATCTTGACTACCAGGTTGGGGTCATCGATGATGGAGGGATTTTCAGAGAACTGTTGGTACGACACTGCCCTCTCCAGGAAATGCTCTGTATCACATAACATACATAAAAACACACTAACAGTGAAGGCAAAGTCTGAACAACACATACCATATTTTCCGGACTATAAATGTAGAGTATGAGTCGTAGCAGCCCAAAAAAAGCATAATAAAGACGGGAAAACATATATAAGTCACATATATACATTGATAAAAGAACAGAACATTTCATATTGAAAGGCAATTTAAAATAAAAATACAATAGAGAACAACAGGCTCAATAGGTGTACGATACGCTAACGTAACACATTCAGCTAATGTTACAACGTTACATGAATAAACAGTGAACTGAGAACATGCCTGGTATGTTAACGTAACATATTAACAGTTATTCATATAACTAAGTCGACACTAGATCATATACGACATCGGGACGGTTTTCACTCTTGGATCAAAATCCGAAGGCTACGAGGCTTTTGATGACTACAAGGGTCAAACAATGGGTTTCTGGCGGTGTCGTCTAGTACAAAATCAATTTGGTAAGAGAGTACTTGCGCTAAACCTGCACAAAATGAGTTTGACAGATGAGCACACGAATGAGTTCAAATCTGTAAATGATAACCACACCTGCATCCACGGTCTGTGTCAGGTTGTCTATGGTGTTTTTCTTCCTAAATACTTGCTTATTAAATGTAACAAAAAATTAGTCCGCTCATTTTTTGTTTTCCTGACGGGCGCCATGTTGGATTTTGTTGGATTCTACGTCTGTCCTCGTTCCGTCTATGACCTTGTGCTGACCATATAACTACAGCATAAAAACATACTCATGCTCAACTTGTGGTTGTAGTGAAAATAACATGTAAAATTATATAATAATGTGTTAATAAGTTCACATATAAGTCAGAGCAACTTTATATGTGGTAGTCACAACCTCAGCCAAACTTTAGGGGGAAAAAACTACGACTTATAGTCTGAAAAATATGGTCGTTCTAAAAACGTTCTTGTTTTCTTTTATGTAAAACTGAAGTAGAACACTTGTATTTTTTATTTCATTTTTAGATGACAAATGATTTATGAATCTCCCTTTTTCTAAAGAGCACCTCAAACTAACTCATGTCTTGGGTCCTACAAGCATTCCTTCCTTTGATGTTTGGATTTTATTTTTGTTCACACTGTAAACACAGATTTCCTATGTAATTACAAAATAAATGACAATTTACTCACATGATTTAAGTTTGATTGTATTACTTTAAAATGTGAGTATGTGATCCTTGTTTACTGCAAAATATCACTTTATAATACTTCAGTTTTACAGTAATGCACCTGTCAACAATTTTACACTATCCTCACTTTAATTTGTTGTGTATTAAACCTGATTACTTGAATTAATTGAGAAATAATTTTTAAGTTCGGCATTGCATTGTGGGTATTGCATACTTGTATGGTATTATGAGCAGGGGTTAATTACGGTTGTTGATTTGAATGTGTTACTGTTAAAATGTTAGTTTATATGTTTAATTATCATTTTTTGCTGTTTTGTGTTTGCTTTTGTGTCTTTAAGAACAGCACCATGACTGAGGATGGTGAACACAACAATGGCTTTCTGCTCTGGTGACAGAGAGAAAACTTTTTCACTTCCTGACAAAATAAAAGTACATCTTGTGATATTAACTTCCACTTTCAGATTCCACATTCCAACATTCATATGAATGTTGGAAAAAACATTGGAAAAAATTGTGCACATCAATTGATAATACTCAACATTTGAAGTTAAACCAGCTTGACATTAATTATATTGTACTTAAAATAACAATTTCAGAAATTCACACATTTGAAGATGAATTCACTTATGTTTTAATTGTACATTACTTAATTTTAGACAACCACTTTCCTAAAATTTTTAAGTAAATTCAACTAATCTGGATTTACAGTGCAGATACAATTAAAACATCATGAACCAAAACACAAAAGGACAAAGTCTGGTTAAATTCGCTCCATTTGGGGAAAAAACCCCTCAACTCATCAAAATAAAATAGATGTTGGAAATAAAAATGATTTAAAAAAAAGTCAGTTAGAAAACTTATTTTTACCTCTTGTGATTTCCCTGTTGTCAGTGAGCCCTCCACATAAAGAGATGGCAACATGAGGCAGGTCACCAAATTGGTCTGGCAAACTGTCCACTCCGCTGTCCACCCCACTGCTGCCCACTGACTGTGGGGATTGATTAGCGCTCCTCACACTCATCATCATTATGTCCCCGTCCCCTTTCATTGAGCTGCTGCCTCCATCACTGAGGAGAGGCAGAAACACACTCTCTAGTTTCACTGGCATTCACTGGGTTGGGTTCATGTTTATTGTTCAAAAACCACACCTCTGTGAAGGTACCTAAATACAAACTGTAAAATTACTGTTTAGAAGCTTAGTCATGGTGCCAACAAAGTGAATTACACCACATCTTAAGGGTCCTTTACAACATACTTATGGGTTGGGCATGGATTACAAATGTATGAAGGCATGCACAGACGTGTATATATGTCACAGTACCTTTTAGGAAAGTAGAGTGCAGCTACTTCAGGTTCTAACTCTGTAATGTCATCCAAGTAAACGCCATCAGATCCTAGGTGTTGGCTCCTCTTTTCTAAAAACACACATTACATACCCTTTTGAGGCCCAGCAATGCATTTTTGTCCTCTGTAGGGGACACGTTTCATAAAATAAATGAATGAATAAATAAATAAATATATATATATATATATAGACTTGGATAAAGTCTATAAATATAAAGTGTGTTTATACACAACTCCAAAAAATAACACATGTCAAGTGTGTGATATCGAATTATTAAGCTCTGGAGCAGCGTCATAGATAGATACCAATGATGTGTGGGTCGATGTATAAATGACCAGGCATAAATTTACCAGGTTATTTTAATGTTTAACTATCTGACCGACTGCAACCCGAATATCATAAAAAACATTTTTCAATGATCTGCAACTGCAGATGACTGCAGGCACCTGCTCACTTCGGGTCAGCCCGCTAGCTTTTGTACCTTTCCTCTTGGACGGTGAATCAGTTCTTCTAACTGGACTTCCTCTATTCCCACTTTTGTCCAGATGATCGGCGAGAATCCTGGGATGAACTGAACAAGATGTTAAAGCCTCGGTCTCTGCACATGTCACCCCCACAGTTTCCACATCTCTCCCTAAAGGAACACCTGTTAGTGAAGAGTTCATTTACATTTTACACATGGAAACATGGTCAGATGGACTCTGCAGATGCATGGGCTTTTACATCCTCCATGTATTACCTTGTTCCCCCCCAGGCCCCTCCCCAGTTTCCGTGGTAATTTGATTGCTGCCTCCATTTTTACTTTCTTCTTCATCCTGGTTCCCTCCATGAACAGTGGTTTGTTCTGTCTTGGAGACATAGATAGAGTGTGAAGGGGCTTCGGTGTGGTTGATGGCTCTGAAGTGAGTACTGGCAGACACAGGAATGGACACAGCTGAGGTAGACTCTTGCATCTGGTGGGAAGTGAGGAAGGATGGCTACAAGAAACACACAAATTCAATCTATCAGCTTTGCACAATACAATTGAAAGTATTTCTCTCATTACTATGTGAACATGATAGGTCACAGGTGTCAAACATGTGGCCCAGGGACCAAACCTGGCCTGCCAAAGGCTCCAATCTGGCCCATAGAATGAATTACACTGAATATATTTTAAGTCAGGTTCTATATACAGAGATCTAAATGGGATCAGAACAGTAAAATATGATCATAATAGAAATAATGAAATCTGCAGGTTTTATCTTTGGTTTAGTGTAAAAAAGTAAAGATCTTTATATTAACAAACTAGACCTATGAAGTTGTCTCAGACTGCTAAAGGTTTATCCACGAAACACGATGCTTACAATCACACATAATTTCCACTAGTTCTGTCCACCCATTCATAAACTTATACATTAAATACAAAATATAAAAGAATAACATGCGACTTGTCGACTCCTCCAAATTTAAGTTGACTTTCGTTACGGGAGTCGACGTGTCGACTAGTCGACTTTTCTGTTCATGACCTAGCATGCATACATGTAAATACCTGTGCAGCCTGTGGCAGCTCCCCCCATGTCCACAGCATCTCAGGGTTGTCTTTTTTCTGGCCGGCTAGCACTGAATCACTCTTTGGGGTTGATGAAAGGGAATCATCTAACCTGCTTAAAACAAAAAAACTTGATTTACAGATAAAACCATCTCCAGTTGTGGAAAGAAGTTTTTGCACACTGTTTAAATTTTACATGGTTTCCAAAATTATCATTAAATATTTGCATAAAAAATATTTTTTGTGTTTTAAAAATGTGTCTGCATCTGGCAAACAGATGCAAATGATTTATTTTATTGTTTATAAGTTAAAATATATATACATTGTCAGTTTCAACATGTCATGTTTTTCTGCTGACAGAACAGACTATGTGCAGAAGGGAGTATGTGGATTTGGAGAAAGGAATACTGGGCAGATTTCAGTGACTTAAGAATGATCACAATATATCACAAAAACATTTTTTTCCACTACTGTATATTGTAGAGGAAACTTTTGTTATATTAAAGAGCGTACTTTTATTTCATTTTTGAATGAAATAAAGCACCAACCCCTCCCCAAAAACTAGCGGTCATTTTCATTAGGTTTAATCAAGTGATGGTGACTGACATTCAGAGAAATGAATGTGATACCTAAGAGCGGAAGAGAAGTGAGAGGTCTGCTGAGGACAAGAGATGGACAGACCATGGGGCGTCATCATACTAGTACAGGAAAAAGGACAAACACACAACAGACGAAGGAGGTGAAGACAGATCGACATCTACTCACTGTGAGAACAAAGAAATACTTAGTAAATTATGTACAGAATTTAAAATCAAACAGTTAAATAGAAGACATGTACTTTAGACAGCGCATGGAGTTTATCATGAAGTGAAGTGTGTTTGCTGAGGGTGTTCATATTACCTCTGTGTCCATTCACTGCTGGGGTGTGTATGGGTGCTGCTCTTTACATTGACTGTAGACTGTTCACCATATGCAGCTCTGATCACAAACATACATACAAGAAGAAGTTAACCACAGATAAATATCATTACTGTTTCACACACAGTAATAATTTAATACTCAACCACAGTTTCTCTGCAAGCCCATAATATATACTTATATATACTATATATATACTATATATATATATATATATATATATATATATATATATATATATATATATATATATATATATATATATATATATATATATATATATATATATATATATATATATGTCAGTGCATGTAATATATCCAGTATTAAGTTACAGCGTGACATGTCACCTTTGACCTCCAGAGATCTCAAAAACTATTGGTTGTAGGTAATAACACCAAGTATGACAATTGTAGAAATCTTCATTCCGCATCGTATGGTACTAATCTGAAAGTTCTGTGACCCTCTGTTCTTGAGTTATAACCAATAATGTATTTTGACCTTTTAGTTCATTGTGACCTTGACCTTTGACCTTTACTTTAATTGATCATTGCACTAATGCGTATTAGCTATATGTATATGTCCATGTAATTTCATGGTGACTTATAGGATGATATGTATCTGCAGACACACACACACACACACACACACACACACATAAACACATACACACAGATACACACAGACAAGGTGATTACAATAATCTCTCAAAAACCAATGTTGGGTGAGATAAAACACTAAAAAAAAACCTATGTCTACACATTTCCCCTCAGTATTAACATAGAGAAAAACTGACTGGAATCACACACAATGGCCCAGACTGTAAGATGTGCCTCAGTGCAGTACAAAACATGATCTGAATCTACACATTCTATATGCATGTTTTTAAAAGCTTCAGGAATTTTCCCGCTCTTGCAACCTAAAAAAAGCTGAGAACCCCTGCAGGAAGGACAGCACTGTGAGCCATTATTTCAAAGAAACAGAGAGCACTGTGGGAACAGGACAAATCTCTGGAGCGCGTCCAAGAAATGAGGCTGGCTCTGAAAGCATACTGCACACATAAACACATGCATGTACACACACGCAGACTCCAACATTCATTTTCATCTGCCTTCATCTCTTTAATGATTTTAGTGTATCTACACGAATTGCAACAAATTCAATTTAAAAGTGAAATAAATAGCATGAAGTCAACAAATATGAGGTCATAGATTCACATTTAATTCTTTGTTACATCACACATCCCAGAAATGGGCACATTTCTGAGGATGAAAATGTTTAAATGTTTCTGTTTGGACACATTTACATAGAAACCAGAACACACTGGCTGTTTCTCCACTGAACACAGAGGAGTTATTGGAAATGGCTTATCTACTTCATAAACAACACTATGACTGCAGGCAAAACATGTTTACCACAGCAAAGGAACAGACTGACTAACATTAAATAATCTCCCTCCATCAAGACACACATCATAACAAGTATTCTGAGAATGCCTAATCTTACCCGTTCTTGAATTAGAGCCAATAATGTGATTTTTACCATTCTGCTAAATGCCAGCTTGACCTTTTGCAATATTGTTCATTTCATTATATGTATATATGCGTCAGTGCGTGCAATATTATGATAATATAACCAGTATTAAGTAATAGTGTGATATGTCTATGCTTGACACACACATTGTTACAGAACCTAATTTTGCAACATGTCACCTTTGACCTCCAGAGATCTCAAAAACTATTGGTTATAGGTGATAACACCAATTATGACAATTGTACAAGTCTTTATTCAACATTGTTTGTTACCAATCTGAAAGTTCTGTGACCCTCATGTGAAGTTGACCTTTTAGTTAATTGTGACCTTGACCTTTGACCTTTACTCAAGTGGATCATTGCATCTGATGTGCATTAGCTATATATATATATATATATATATATATATATATATATATATATATATATATATATATATATATATATATGTCCATTCATTGAGTTATAGCATGATATGTCTCTGTTAATAATAATAATTAATAATAATGCTGAGACTAGAGCTGCACAGTGTATTGTATTGTGTGAGCAATAGTCAGATCGCAGGTCCTGCAATTATTTTTATTGTATTATATTTATGTATTTGTATATAATTTTTATTTATTTCTATGTAGTATTTATTTGTTATTTGTCTTTTTATTTATTTATTTATTTTACTATTTAAATTTGTGTTTATTTATTTTAATCATTGATTTTATTTCATTATTCTACGGCCCTGTAGAATGTTGTGGCAGCCCCCGTTTACTTTGAAATGAAATTTTTTTGCTATAACCGCCCGCTGCGCCATTAACACCCATGGCAACGGTTTTTGTCACTTCAGATTCACTGTACCATATCACTCCACAGGTAGTTCCGCCACTTATAAAGTAAATATTTACTTTGTTGTAACGGCTAGTTTATCCAGTGTTAACCTATCCTGATGTTATCCTGACCGTAGTCAGGAAATCAGGGGAAATCACTGTCCTCCTCTCGTACAAAATCTCTAGGGTCAAAGTAAGTATTTTACCCCGGGGTTAACTCCTCTATGCTGGTTTTTAGAAAACAAGGAGCGGTTTCAGTGAGCTTCGTTTTCAGTATTTATTTGCAAGAACGGGACAACACCTGCTCCGATCACTGACCTGACTGTGTACATCCGTCTCTCTCTTTTCTCCGCCTAAAACTCTCTGCACCCCCCGTCTGTCTGCCCCGCCTAACCTGCATCTTACTGGCTATTTCACAACACTAGTCTGTTAGAGTAGTGACACTAATAAACTGTAATAACCCGTAGAATAAGCGGAATAATGCATGGCCCACGAGTTACTATCAAAAAATATTCCCCTTCGGCAATTTTTAAATTCTTTCTACAGAAGCGTTAAGCGCCTTAATCCACGCTTTTGTTTAGTCATTCCTAACTTTCTCCGGACTCCTCCGTGAACTTTCTGGGGCTCTAACTACATCATCCTAAAGATTACGCTGATTGGTTGCAGTACCATCCTATTGCATACAGAGGGTTTTGAAAGACAACCTTTTAGCCCCGCCTCCCCTGACTTTGAAGCACCACTACACCCATACATGGAATGAATAGGGATAACCCTCTGACTATATACTTCACCCTGATTGGTCAGCCAGTTTCATGGAAATCTAGCCAAAAGTTACATTGATCGTAATGAGACTACTATGGTAGCACATTAAATTTGCTGCTAGCGTGGCTAGGCTAGTTTCATATGAGAAAAGAAAAAAGTACATTTTTGAGCCTTATTTACTCCTGAGTATTTTTTATATTGCAAGATATTTATATGTATATACAGTATATATACTGTATATATATATATATATATATATATATATATATATATATATATATATATATATATATATATATATATATATACTGTATATATATATATATATATATATATATATATTTATATATATATATATATATATATATATATATACTGTATATATATATATATATATATATATATATATATATATATATATACTGTATATATATATATATATGTATATCGCAGGGTTTAAAAGATGTCAGTGTTTTTCTAATATGTTGCAGCCCTATCTGAGAGTAAAGTGTTTTTGAGGCATTTTTTTAAAGTCTCAGTAGTTTGAATAATTCCATAATAACCAGAGCTGCTCTCACCTGCTGTTGTCGCTCTCTCTCTCTTCATCAGAGCTCAGGTCAATTGTAAACATGTCTTCATCCTCTGAGAACTCTTCCTCACTCTCCTCTTTTCTTCCTCCCCCTCCTCCACTCTCTGGCCTCATCTTCTTCCTCCTCTTTCTCCTCTTCTTGGTCATCCCTCCATCACTTTGCTGTGGCCCCAGGTTCTGTACAGGAAGTGAGCTGCATGGGTTGGAATCTACGTGAAACAGGACAGGAAAATAAAATATGAAGAGTTGACTATTGCAAACAGATCCTAAATGTGCTTTTACACCCTGACTAAGTTGTTACCGTGGTGATGAGAACCGCCCCTGCCACACTGGGAATTCATTAACTCCGCCCCTATTGACCTTATAGGTGATGTCGCCAAGTAGGATGGGATGACTTCCTGTCAGAAAAGGAAGCATGCACATATTGTCATCATGTAGAAAAGCCTTGATGCTGGTACGAATGAACATGTGAAACTGGACAAAACTACAAAACTGCTCTGAAATGAAGTCAATAAACTTGATTCCGTCTTTTATTTCTTTCTTATTATTGCATATTACTACAAATGTAGTTTACCACCTCCAGAGGGAGCATGTGAGAGCGAATGACTAATGAATCACAAATGTAAAGTTTTGATGGACCAAAAACGTGCTATATAACTATATATATATATATATATATATATATATATATATATATATATATATATATATATATATATATATATATATATATATATATATATATATATATATATATATATAGCACTTTTTTGGTCCATCAAAACTTTACATTTTATCTCATAATTTTGTTTTTTTATTTTATAAATTTGCCTTTTTTTCCTCATAATTTTCACTTTTTATCTTATGCTTTTGATTTTTTTAACTCACGATTTGGATTTCACTTAATGCGCCTTATAATCCAGTGTGATTATATTATTATGAGAAGAACCTAAAAAATAAACCATTCATTGACATTGCGTCTTATAATGAGGAAAATACGGTATTTTACTAAATGTAAGTACGCTGATCTATTCACTGAACAATCTAAACCTTAGAGCTGAATAACATGATGAAAAAGCACAATTACAGTAATGTGTGTACTAATGTTTTTTTTTTTGTCATTTCTATTGTGATTTTTACTTGCTACCTACTCAATCATACAAACTGAAACAAGCATTAAAATAAATAGCATCAGCTTTAATTTTTCACATTTTATATAGTACCTCTTTTAAATCCACTAAATCCCAAATGATCACCATATAACAGAGGTTGCAGGTTTTTTTTTTTCTCTTTTCTGCAATAGGAACATCCTCAATCCTCCTCTGTCTATACCTTAAATGGCTAAAACTGTGATGATGACTGAAAGTCAAGTGTCAAGTGATAAAGCATACAAATTTTCTTCACCCATAATGAACATGTCCTCATTCTGGAAACGATCCAGAACAGAATGATGTATGAAAGACAACATGAGATCTTTTCTACATTACATATGTGTGTGTATAGAAGGAACTGTGTGTAGTTGATTGATCAGACTGAGATCCTGTATTTTTTATTTTTTTTATCTTTGTGGACTGACTTAATCTGCTGGGTTTTGAGCTCAGATTATCAAAATCACACAGATTTCGATGCCAAAAAAGCAAACAGAAACACAGGCGCAGAGCAGCAGGGGAAGACAGGGAGATGATCCAAAGGCTGCAGACTGACACATGCCTTACAGGACACGTGTTACAACATTGACTGTGGTGTTTAATCTGTATTTTAAAAAAATATCAAGTCAAAATAGCAAATGAACCCCCCCCCCCAGTCAGTTTTGGTTGTTGCCTTTTGCCTTGATTACGACTTCAGTCTTTTCATTTGCACTGGTGGGGGGCGGGACTTCCTTTGGTGGATTACTATTGGTTTATTTAAGTTTGACGCACAGCTAAGCAAATGTATGAAGCAGCTCTGGACACAGCAGCTACTCTGTTTCTGATTGGGTACGCTGACTTAGCTGCAAACATAAATAAATGAAATTTATAAATTAAATATGTTATATTTAATTTATATTTTTAAATTGTTGTAGTCAAGTAAGTACTCATTTTTTAATTTTATTTATTTATTCATTTATTTCTTCTTTTTTTATATATTTTTATTCATTTATTTTTTTATTTATTTGTTTTTATGTCTTATTTATTTATTTTCTTTTTATGTATTTTTTTTTATTAATTTAGATTTAATTATTAATTTTATTTTGATATTCCAGCTAAAAAAGGCTTCATACATACATTGAGTGTTGACCACTAACATGTTTGACCTTTAGTGTCATCACCACACAGCTGTTTTTTACTCCTCATGATTTTTTCACATCACAATATATATCGCAGGGTTAAAAAAATATAAATAAATAAATAAATATACATATATATATATATATATATATATATATATATCGCAATGTCAGTTTTTTCTAATATCGTGCAGCCCTAGTTACAATTTAGCCAAATATATGACTTTGGAAATCATGTTATGAGGCTAAGAATATGTAATTTAAAGTTAATGTACAGTTCATTTTGAAGCAAACTTCACTCATTCAGCAGACGACATCAAAAATCAGTAAAACATATTCCACATCCCTAACATCTGTAAGGCATGGTAATGCACACAGCACACACATGAAGTTTATTTAATAGTTTCACCACATGTGCACACAACGTCCAGGTTATCTAGCCTGGAGATTAATTTGAGTTGGGACATTCAGTTAATGTTTCACCTTCAGGATCTATTTGCCAACACGCACAAGCTCAAACAAATCCTCAGATTTAACTTCACGCTCAGTACAGAGAGGGGGGGGGGGTAGACACATGGAGGACTGCGCTTCAGGTCAAATACCTTCTTAAATCATGTAGTTGATTGTTTTCTAAATGTAACTAACTCAAGGCTAAAGAAAGTACAATGTGGAAAAACTGAAAATAACAAAACTGGATTAAAAAGTCGAAGTGCAGTGTGTGTTTCTATGTAAGAAAGGATTTAAGGCTTTTTAAGGGTGTGTGCTGCATGTATCGTGCAAATGAGTAGTTTTGTGTCTTTATTCTATCTATTAAACGGGATTATCCAGAGTAAAAATAAGTGTAACTTATTTTTAAATGATTGGTACACACATATAGTTGACATCAAAATCACACCAGGCAGATGTACACTGACAAACTTCCATTTTGCTGTTTTGAGCCAAACTGTGTTAGCAAGGAAGTGATTAGGGCATGTCTTTTTCACCGACACGAAACATTATTTTTAGACCTCTTCTAAACAACATCACACTTACATGGTTGTAAGTAGAGGGTCCCTAAAGACAAACCAAAGTGTCCTGAGGTCTTCATGTCCTCAGATACACAGTAAATATTGCAGTGTTAAATCAACACTTAGAGAGTTTATTTAACTTCTTCTAGAGTGTATTTGGTCCCATTTTCTCCAAATTAACACTGCAAAATTTACTGTGTAGTGTGTCCACAGTGACTGATCTACATACATGTACCTCTGTATTCATAAGACGTCTTAGAAGGAAGTCTGAAATAATCAATTGCAGAGTACAGAGTTGGAGACTCTGGAAATTTACAATTGTGTTGCATTCTTTTTTAAAAACATAGTGCATTATTTCATCAGAAATTGAAATGAAGCTGTATGCAACAGCAAAGCTTAGCCTACTGACAGGGTGATGTTTTCAAACAAAATTACAGCACTGTAATTTTATTCTGTGTATTCAGTTAACAAAAAAATAAATAAATTAAATAAAATTAAAAAAAAAAAAAATATATATATATATATATATGTATATCTATATATATAGATAGATAGATAGATAGATAGATAGATAGATAGATAGATAGATAGATAGATAGATAGATAGATAGATAGATAGATAGATAGATAGATAGATAGATAGATAGATAGATAGATAGATAGATAGATAGATAGATAGATAGATAGATAGATAGATAGATAGATAGATAGATAGATAGATAGATAGATAGATAGATAGATAGATAGATAGATAGATAGATAGATAGATAGATAGATAGATAGATAGATAGATAGATAGATAGATAGATAGATACACAGTAAATTTTGCAGTGTTAAATCAACACTTAGAGAGTTTATTTAACTTCTTCTAGAGTGTATTTGGTCCCATTGTCTCCAAATTAACACTGCAAAATCTACAGTGTAGATAGATAGATAGATAGATAGATAGATAGATAGATAGATAGATAGATAGATAGATAGATAGATAGATAGATAGATAGATAGATAGATAGATAGATAGATAGATAGATAGATAGATAGAGATATATAGAATTATGATGATGATGATGATTGTTATTATCATTATTATTGTAATATATATTTACTGTTCAAATCCAAACTCAAAACCCATCTGTTTCAAACCACCTATTCCATACACCTATACACCTACTCACTTCGCTCTTTTATTCTGTCCATTTTGTTGTCTTTTTTAATTGTTAATTAATTGTTCTCACTGTGTCTAATGTATAATTGCTTTGTTTTTTTATTATACTGTATGAAAAACATAACATCTTTCAGTGATGTGAAAAGTGCTACATAAATAAAATGTATTATTATTATTATTTATTTATTTATTATTATTATTATTATTATTATTATTATTATTATTATTATTATTATTATTATTATTATTATTATTATTATTATTATTATTATTATTATTATTATTATGGATCAGGTAATTTTTTCCCTCATTTCCACTCCAGTTCATTTGCACACAGCACATACCAGCTCCAGCCAGTTTCTAGTCTATGTACAACTGATTATACAAAGGATGAATTTGGCAGAGCTATAAATAACCATGTGGTTTTCCACTCAGTACAGAGGGAGTTATGTTAAGGAAGACTATTTGACACATGATCCAAAGACAGACAGTGCCATGGTCATGGTCAAACACAGTTTCCAAATAACTTTCCTTATTTGTTGGACTTCTTCACATTAATATTCTAGACATGAGGCTGTAATTTTCTGGTTTGGAGAGCAACATTTGAGCCTTCTGACTATGGGGGAAAGTCATTTTCAATGTCACAGTCAAGCATAAGAACAAAATCAGACTGTTGTAATTCTTCAGATTACGTCGTTTCATATTATGACATTTCCTCTTAATCCCTAAATTAGAAAACACTCAGCTTTAATCACCAGTCAGCCTTGTTTACTGCAGATATTTATTCACTTTTCTATCTGTCTATGTTTGTCTCCCTCCCTTTGATTCATCTTTGACCCACCCTAGTCTTCCATATGTAGACAATAACAATAAAACATGATCATATTTTTTAGCTGTATTTCACCTGAAAAGATTTGGAGCCACACAGCAATAGTTGAAAAATAATCCTATAAACCTACAAAAAATTAAATGACAGTCAAACAGATTAGTGGTCGAAACTGAACATGTCTTTCACTGTCATACTTCTGTAGCTGAAATAATTAAATAAAATTAATAATTGAAAATAAAAAATGAAATAAAAGTGAATAAATTAATTTTAAAAAATCTGAAATAAACAAGTATTCAGCGAATGTCTAATCTCGCCTCATGCAACCCATTCTTGAATTAGAGCCAAAAATGCTATTTTGACCTTTCTGCAAAATGCGACCTTGACCTTTGACCTTTAGCAATATTGATAATTTCATTATTGTATATATGCATCAGTGCGTGTAATATTATGACAATATACATCAAATTACCTTTGACCTCCAGAGATCACAAAAACTATTGGTTCTAGGTGATAATATCTATTATGACAATTGTAGAAATCTTCATTCCACATCATTTGGTACCAATCTGAAAGTTTTGCGACCCTCCATTCTTGAGTTGTAACCGATAATGTGATTTTGACCTTTTAGTTAATTGCGACCTTGACCTTTGACCTTTACTCATTGCATCTGATGCGCATTAGCTATATATATATGACTACGTAATTTCATGGTGATATGTCAAGTATTAATTGAGTTATAGCATGATATGTCTCTGTGGACATGCACACACACACATAAACACAGATACACACAGTGATTACAAGAATTTCACCCAACACCAATGTTGGGTGAAATTATTGTAATGTTAATAAATAGTACATAAAATAAATGAAAAAAAAATAGCTAGCACAACATTGCAGTGTAATGTCTGCACATCTTGATCAGTAAAAAGCAGCTGTGTGTGCATTTCTGTGCATATAATGACTCATGTGGAAGGAACAGGCTTTTATTTTAAATGTCCTATGGTACTGTAAATGTAGTCTTATAAGTTTGTGCTATTTTTGGTCTGTCATGCTTATACTAGCACTAGGGGTTACCATGCACATGAATAAAAGACTAGAGGAGAAGAAGTGGCTGTAACAGAAAAAACATCAAAGCACAACAATGCCATTAGGAAACAACAGACTGCATGTGAGATGTGTTTTTATAGAGGTACTGTATCAGGGGAAAACATCGTGTATAATGTCCTTCTGATATTCAGACATGCTCACATTGAAATAAACATTCTTTAAATGAAGTTTGTCAGTGTCTCTATATATATCCTATAAACAAACTTGACTGATCTGTTTTCTATTTTTTTCCACTGGTCCTGGTGTTTTTTTTCCAGGAAACATTCAGGCTGAACAACGTACATGTAAACAATATTCAGATCACAGATCCTGCAATTATTTTAAATTTTATTTGTATTATTTGTTAATTTATTTGTGTATGTGTGTATGTATGTATATATTTTTCTTTTTTTAATTCATTTTATTTGTATTTATTTTGTATTTATTTATCTTTTTATTTGTTTGGTTAATTTTTTTAAACTTATTTTTTACTTTTTTTGTATTTATTTATTTATTTATTCATTAATTTCTGTATTATTTTTACTTAATTATTAATTTTATTTAATTATTTCAGCTACAGAAGGATGACAGTGAAACATATGTTCAGTGTCGACCAGCGTCGCCACCATACAGCTGTTATTTACTCCTGAGGAGTTTTTCATATCGCAATATATATCACAAGTTAAATTATATATATATATATATATATATATATATATATATATATATATATATATATATATATATATATATATATATATATATATATATATATATATAGGGAGAGAGTTAATGTATGTATGTATGTTTGTGTGCGTGTGTGTGTGTCAGTTGTTTTTAATCCTATGCAGCCCTCGTCTATGTGTGATCAGATGCATGGGAGGATTTATTCCCACATTCCTACTGTCTTTCTTTCCGAAGGCTTTTCACACTAACAATAACACTGTGGTCAAATATGTGGTTCTCCTACATTATTCTTTTCAAGTTTGAGCCAACAAATTGGAGTAGATAAAATATGACTGAGCTCTCTGAGAGGAAAAGTACATGTAAACCTGAGCATCAGAACATGAACACCATGCATATATACATATATACATATCTAATTATACTATTATATAACAAAAGCTGGTTGAACTACAATGACAGAGTGCAGGAAGTCAGATGAAACTGTACTTCCAATAATGACAGTTTGTCATTCTGTGTGCGCTTCAACTCACTTCTTCAACTTCTTTTTGCTTCTTTTTTGCAAAGTACTGTGTGTTAGTTGGAACTCACCAGTGTGTTTTCAGTCTCTTTGACAAAGAAAGCCTCTCCATTTTCTCCCAGTTTCATGTGCAGACTCACTGGCTCTCCATTGATCTCTATATCAACCTGCAGGACACACCAAAACAAATTCAACATTGGCATCTATTAAACTCCATTGTAACTGATTTGGACTTTTCCACAACAGTAATTTTGTAGTTTGGGCACTTATTCTCATCTATCTATAATTCAAAAAATCTGTGTCTGTAGTGTGTCCTGTTTGTCTGTGGAATGCCTGATCCAAAATTTGGAGGGTGACTTTCCAGCAAAGTTTCACACCATTATGACATACAACAACAAAGATATATTCATTGCTTTTTTAAACTTTTCTGCTTTGAGAATTGCCGTGCACATTGCCTAAGTCCCGCCCCCCTGATTTGGCTATAGCTAATGACAACTAACTGCTGTTATGGACTTTCACAAGGTCTCTATATGCACATTCACAATTATCATTGGACGTCTGTCTTTTGTCGAAACACAGTAGGTAATTATTACTGA
This sequence comes from Siphamia tubifer, assembly GCA_020466265.1. Taxonomy (NCBI): domain Eukaryota; kingdom Metazoa; phylum Chordata; class Actinopteri; order Kurtiformes; family Apogonidae; genus Siphamia; species Siphamia tubifer. The sequence goes on along the minus strand of CM035785.1, from coordinate 24,405,896 downwards.
GCAAATCATGGACATGGTGTATTCGCACGGGACTAAGAACTCAGACATTCTCCGTAATTATTCCAATTTACCACTGGTCCATAGGTAATACTTATCTCGTGCCAATAGGGCATTAGACAACAACACAACTGTGCTACACACCGCTAACAACTTCAGTCCCCCCCAGGAATTCACTGACATTTTTGTTTTTGTTGCGGTTACGGTCGAGGCTATTATTACAGCGCATTCACGTGAGTTAAACAAGGTCCGTAATTTACTGAATTAACAGGCGGAACGTCTGATTCACCCTCAACTTAACATTGCACCAATCTTAATGACTGTAGGCTACATTACTATCTATCATCCACCTTTCAGCTTTATCACTTCACTTTTAAGAACCTTTTCATTTTTGGTTTGTTTGTCTACTCACTTCACTGGCGTAATTATAATATATCTTGCTGGGTGTTTATTGGTGTGGCCTGCGTTAGCATGACACAAACCACTACAGTGGTAGGCTGTCTGCTCCACCTCAAACTGGGGTTTTACTAATTCCACCAGCAGTAACAACTGACGGTGGAATTAGCATTATCATACACACAGATTGCAGTACACACTTTAAAACAGCCCCAACTAATTATTATAGCCTTCCTTTCTGCTCCTTTCAACTTATTTCACCCACTTCCACAACACATTAGTAGCAAACAATCGCAGATTTTTTACATACAGTGTTTAAAGCTGTAGTTGTAATGATATTCATTAAATATAGACACACACAGTGATATGGCAATAATAATAACAATAACAATAACAATAATAATAATAATGCTTTGTTTAATGAAATATATTGCCATGTTTTGCAGTCTCTTCTATTCTCTCATTGGATCATTTTACCTTTGTGCTTTCAAAAATACCTGAACATAAAAAATACATTCAGCAAAGTAATAAAAAAGAGGTGCAGCACAGAGATAATCTCACCACTTTCTCACGGGACCGTAGCACCCCCATCTTTCCAAAGCGGACGTGGAAAGGGGAGCACTGCAGAGAGCCATCAGGCTGTCGCACCACAATGACATCTATACATCCAGACAACGTGGCAGGGTTGAGCCCCCGGTACAACTCCTTCACCTGCACGAACACCTGACCCGCCAACTGTCCCACATAGTTCATGGTCTGAAACTGGAGGGAGAGAGAGGGGGGGGGTGAGAGAGGGAGAGAGTTAATTTAGTTTAGTTTGTTTAGAATGTGTCACAGAGAAAAGAAAACAAACAACCAAGGAAATAAAATAAATAATAAATGCATCTGATTTGTCATAGAATTCTGTAACACATGGGAAAGGGAGTGAGAGGAAATAAGACAAATCCCACCCATTCACAACAAAACTGAAAACATTATGTTAAAATGAAATGATACTAAATGTAAAGAACAACTAAACAATATGGATGGATTAGTGAAAGAGAAAATGGGAGGAGGGGAGACAGAGAGAGAGAGAAGGAGAAAAAGAGAGAGAGGTAGAGATTGAGAGGGAGAAAGAAAAAGAGAGAGGGAGAGAGAGAGAGAGAGAGAGAGAGAGAGAGAGAGAGAGAGAGAGAGAGAAAGAGAGAGAGAGAGAGAAAAGGAGAAAAAAGAGGGAGAGATAGTGTGTGTGAGAGAGAGGGAAAGCGTGAGAAAGAGAGAGAGAGGAGAAAAAGAGACAGAAACAGGGGGGAGAGAGAGAGGGAGAGAGAGAAGGACAAAAAGAGGGGGAGAGAGAGGGAGAGAGAGAAGGACAAAAAGAGGGAGAGAGAGAGAGAGGAGAAAAACAGGGAAAGGGAGAAAGAGAAAGAAAAAGAGAGGGAGAGAGATTTTTATTTCAAACAACTTTATTTATTATTCTAAATCTACAATTTCTTGTTAAAAATAGAAAAACACCAACAAACAACAAACCATAAACTATACATATACAAAACCAACCAACATACATACAACATCAACAGAAAATATTTAATAAAAAGAAATTCAAAATAAATAATAATAAAAAAGAGAGAGAAAGGGAGAGAGAGAGAGAGACAAACTGTTTTATTGTGTCTACATAATTGTGATTAAACGCATGAGGAGGATAAAGGGACATTTAATACACTTAATAGCTGTCAACTGCTGCTCTATTAGCTGCGGTGAAACACGGTGACAGATGACATAGTCCCTGTGACCACAGAACTACTCTCTCTTTGTGACACATTAAAATTGATCCTCTGATTCCAATTACACAAACAGCGGCCGACCTAAAATAAACACCGATATAGCCCGATCTCTATTTTGGTTTTATGCTGGTGGGTGTGTGATCTATGTGCAGCTGTAGGAACTGGGAGAGGAAGACTTTTCTTGGTTTCTTTTGGGAAAAACAAAATAATGATATAATCAAATGGGTTTTTTTTCTTCCATGTAATACAAGTACAGTTCATCACAGATAAGATTAGTCATGTGGTGCTGGGCCAGACTCTTTAATGCTAGCTGTGTAGAATGCCAAACATGGAATTGAAGGGGGACAAGGACAGGGAAATGCATTCACCAGGCTCAGAGGAGATGGCTGGATGTTGACAGAAAAGAAGAGCGAGAGAGAGAGAGGAAGAGAGAGAGAGAGAGAGAGAGAGAGAGGCAAAAAGAAGGTTTTTGTGACTGTTTAGGACAGGGGGTGTCAAACTCATTTTAGTTCAGGCGCTACATTAAACCAAATTTGATCTGAATTGGGCCGTACCACTAGCCTAGCCACACTATCCCTATTCATTCCATATATGGGTCTAGTGATGCTTCATAGTCAGGGGAAGCGGGGCTAAAAGGTTGTCTTTCAATTCCCTCTGTATGCACTAGGACAGCATAATCTTTAGGATGATGTAGTTAGAACGGGGAGTTCACGGAGGAGTCCGAAGAAAGTTAGGAATGACTAAACAAAATGGTGGATTATGGAGATTAATGACTGTTGTCGCTTCTGTGAAAAGAATTTAAAGATGTCATTCCATGGTTATTTCATTAATATTGATGTGTTCAAAATTGTTATTGAATGCATTGTGTGTTGGTTCTATTTTTTAAAAATGTGCAGGTTGCTTTATTTTTAGCTGTTTTTGGAGGAGTGAAAAACAGAGTTTATGGTACTGAAGCCATGAAGTGGTAATGAAGTGTCTCTGATTGACTCAGAGAATGAACTCATGAAGGAACACTCCCCCCTTCCCTCTGGCTCTGTGTGTGTTTACCATCCCAGAGTAGCATCCAGCTAGGTTTTGTGATGTCGTTTTGTTTTGAAAACGTACAGGGAAAAAAACCAAGGCTTTATTTCTACAGAGAGCACATGAACCAGTTTGCTCAGCAGCAGCAACTGTGGTGCCGTCTTCTCTTGTAAATGCTAATGCTACTTAAGATTTGCTGCAATGGGGGAGGGGTTTAACCCCCCGTCAGTGACGCCAATATCCAGATGACATAATGTGGACAGGTTTTTTCTGAGTGTCTTGTTTCTCTGTTGTTTTCTATTTACAAACTATTTACAAAAGATTGTACAAACGCAGCATGGGTTGGTAACTCGGGGTGACCTATCAGATTCCAAAAGGAGAGTGGAAAAGTGGTTTTCAGCAGAATGACACCTTTAAAGATTACTGTCAGCTTTGATAAAAGGAAATCCCCACCCATTGTTGTTCTTCTTCTATGGTTGTTTCTGGTTGTTTCTCTCCGAATAGTTGCAGCATCACTTTGTTTCACCTGCCCTCTGACTCTATACTTCACCGTGATTGGTCGGCCAGTTTCGGGGAAATCCAGCCAAGTTAGATTGAGCGGAACTAGACTACTACAGTAGAACATTAGATTTGCTGCCGCGAGGGGGGGTCTAGCGCGGCTAGGCTACTGTACCACTAAAATAATATGGGGGGGGGTTGGAGCTTTTGTCCCCTGCATCCCCCCCCCCTTCTCCTATTCACCCCAGCACTGAATTGTGGTTTAATTAGAAAGTAGGAGAAAAAAAATTTGGAGGAAAAAAAAATTAATCCCTCACTGATGATGTGTGTATCTTCTAGTTCTGAGAGGCAAAGAAAAATAAAAAATAATATCATAATGTCAACTCCTAATTTTCCTCCTCTTTTAGAACAAAAAAAATTATGTGATTAAAATGTTCACATCTACCAACTGTCCTTTAAAACAATGTGAATAACATGAATGAACTGACACTTCTCCAGAAAACTAAATGTAATTTAAATGTAATTTAGTTTTCTAAATGTAATTTAGTTTTCTGATCATTTATCATTTATAACGTATAGATTATTTATTAGTGGATCTACAAATACACAAAACATTTTTAAAAAACAACATTGTTAAACATACAGTTCAGACATTTCAAAATGTTCATATTTGTTCACGTTATTTGAATTTTTGTGAAATAATAGTTTGTTTTATTGTAAATCCAGTAAAATTACATGAACATGTTTAAATTAACAAAGTGCAAAATGTGGAGTTCTATTTATAGGTTATCATGATAGTACTTTACTTATCCGACCCATTTGTGGAACCTGAAATAAAATTATCAATATATTTACTATCATTTTTGTATTTCACAAATTTATCCCGGTTTTGGCCCCTGGACCTCATGTTTGACATCCCTAGTTTATAACTTTAGAGACATGCTGTCCTCTGTGTTAGATTACAAAATTGACTAACTCAATAACACTGATGATTTAACAAGCATGACCAAAGATAACCGCAGTTATACATTCACAAGCAGAATGTGCCGAGAGTTTTCTGAGCTTCACACGAAGCTATAAACATCTATACCATCCCAGCACATATAAAAAGATACAAGATGAGTGTTACATTCTGGACCCTTAGGCTGAATCTCATTTGACCCCTTACCCCTACCCCTTACCCCTTCAAATGAAGCTATAAGGCGTAGGGCTTTAAAATCAATAGTTATGAATTGGGACACCCCTTCAACACTCACCAACATCATCAGTTCGCTCTGCCAGTTGTTACATAACCAAAAATCAATACACTGATGTCAGTTTTAACTGTTGTTTTTGTAATAATGATGATGAAACACTTCTACATTAATTTTTTGATTGTTATATTGTTAAACAATTCCTCACAGACCTTAGTTTTTCTCTTTTTACACAGCAGAGCCATTATATTTTCACCCTTAAAGATACTTTATTTTAATATGAAAGTCCTACTGATTTATCTGGTGAATGTCATTACATTTTTATATTTTACAAGCTAAGTTCTTCATTCATAAGCAGAACTGGCAAAATAATAAGTCCATCTTTAATTTTGTTATTTTAGAAATGAGCTCTCATTTCAGCTATTTAATATTTGTACATAGGAGGAACACTAAACTTCTAAATATTCTTTGAAGAACTAAATAAACATGTCTGCTGATGTAGTTGTCACGTTCTCCTGGGATTTGCAGATATTTTTACTGCGTCGAATCAGAGAAGTACTATGCATCGTCCGTTTACTCCACATTTACGTAAATAGCAAATTTCAGGTGCGTTTTATGGAGAAAATGACCATTACACATTGCGGCAATGTCAAACTGTATACAATACAACAGTTATCACAACTTAAAAACAACTAAATACAGCAAAAATACTACATTTGCATACTTATCTCGTTGATGCCGCCACTTTAGAAAAAAAAAAAATATTCGCATTGTATTCTGGGAAATTTCTCGTACCCCTCCGTTTGAACTCTGCCTCTGGAAAATGTCCATTTGAAGGGGTATGAAGCCCTTCCCCTTCCCCCTACCCCTCTGCCTTACCGTTAATGGAGACACCCCAACCCTGACATGTGGACGCCCAAATGGAGGGGAAGGGGTGAAATGAGATTTAGCCTTAGTGTCTTGTTTTGTAAGTTTTCTGTTTGTCTTCCTGTTTTTCTATCGTTGTTAGTGTCTGGGCTTTTATTTTGTCATGTTGGTTCATGTTCACTATGTCTCGTTTTACTTCCTGTCACTGGTGTTGTCCCGCCCCTTTATTACACCTCACGTGGTTCAGCTATTTTGGGTCTTATATAAACTCCTGTGTCTTTGTCTGGTGCAAGTTTGTCTTTCTTTATGAAGCAAATAAGCAGTCTTGTTTCTGGTCTTGTCCTCTCTGTATATGACTTGGTTTGGTTTTCTGGTTTTTGCCTGCTGTCCATCCCCTGTCTGGTTTTTTGGTTGATTGTTGCCACCGGTTACCTGACCCTGCACCTGTTCCTGGATAACAATTTGCCTCACCCTCATCTCGCCTGGTTTTTGACCACCCTTTTGCCTTGCTCCTCATTTTCTGGCCTGACCATGTGCCACCTGATGGTTCCTTTTTCAGCAACCCAGGCTTCTAAGACATACTGTTTTTATAATAAAACCTTTAAAGATTTATTTCTGTTTCTAAGTGTTGGTTTTGGGCCCATCTGGTTTCCGAAGCCTTATAAATGAGGAGATATTGCTAAAGAAACAATGTAGAGAAAAGTATTTCACATGATTACAACAGAAACATTGTGGTGGATAAAAGCTGACAAAGCGCACAGGTGTTAGCGATGACATTAACTGTGGCTCTGTTCCATTTGGGAGTGTTTGCCAAGACTCCAAAATGAAAAACACAAAGGGGATGCAGGTCGTTTTTGTTTGGTGTTTAATTTTTGGTCAGTAAGTTCAAAGAAGATTTTTAAAAGTGCAAACAAAAAATATCAATTTAAAATACCAATTTAAAAAAAGTAATTCAAATGAAAAATATATAACTGTAATGAAAAAAAATGTGCAGATTGTGTAAAATATCTGACAGTTACTGCGTACCCAATCAGAAGCATTCTTTTGTTTAGTTTACTTCTCTTTACAATGCTTCTGCTGACTGAAACAATATGAATCTGTCTTAAACCATTAAAACAAATGAAATTCGTATTGGACTAGAGTGATTTTGTTTTAGAAAGTGATGGAGCATGTCACCTGTACAGTGGAACCTGGACTAGCCTCTCAAGAGACATTTAAAAGGATTGAAAGGTCATAATAATATATATTATATGTGCATCCATATATTACTATATATAATATAAGAATTTTATTATATATTAGTATATTCGTAAATACCGTATTTTCTGGACTATAATATAATACTATACTATAATCCAGAGCGCTTTATATATGGATTAATTCTGGGGGTGCTTAGTGACTTGGAATTTTGACTTTGTATTACATAATTTGGACTTTTAATTCAATATTGTTTTACTTTTTATGACTTTTTATCGCATGAGTTAGATTTTTTTTATCTCAGAATTTGGACTCTTTTAAAGTTTGATTTAGTAGAAAAATTATGTGTTTTGTTCCATGTTACAACTCAACAAGGTTGGGAGTTAATGTGACTATTTATCTTCACTTAATGCACTTATATATGAAATAACTTCAAAAATAAACCATTCATTGAGAGTGCTCCTTATAGTGTAGAAAATATGGTATATATTAACATATATTGTCATATATGTCTTAATATATGGAAAGCGGCAATTCCTTATGTATTTTTAACTATATTGTAATATATTGACCCAATATATTTTTATGTATATTATATACGTATATTTTTCTGTTCAATTTCAAGCAGTAATATTGATAGTCAGTATATGTAGAAATAGATTTCTGTTTCATAAGGGAAATGTGTCGGACATAGTGAAAATGGAAACACATAATCTGAGAAATGCACTAATACTCATATGACTTTCTTGTCATTTGTCTGTATGATAAAGTGTTCCTAATAATCTGCCATATAATGCCACCTGCCTGCCTGTGCTGACTCAGATACTGGCAGTCGATCTACCACAAGCAGACACACACGAGCATGTTGTGTCTCTGTGTGTTAAAGGCATATTATTAAACAAACCACAACATGTATAAACCTATGTCTTGCCTTCACATTAACTTTAAAGGAAAACATAATCCTCAGGTTTAGTCATTTCTGTTGAACGTGTAAACAAAGTCATTTCCCAATACCATTAAAAAAAAAAAGCATTGTGGTAGATCACAAATCACAGATGCACTAGCGGGTTGAAGCCTGCCTTAGGCGCAGATGGTTGTAATGTTTTGGCAAACTATGTAGGAACATTTAAGAAACAGTCATCAATTACTGCGCGTCATAGATTGGCGCTCTTCTGCTGTAATGACGAAGCAGATCCACACACGACACAAAAACAGGCCTGTTGTCACTACCCGGATATAATGCAAAACACACAACAGTAGTGTGTCTATATGTGTCATGTGTCTAGTGCAGGAATGTCAAAGTCATGTTAGTTCACTTCCACATTCAGCCAAATATGATCTGAAAAGGACCAGAGCAGTCAAATAATAAGTAAGTCTTTTTTATTTATAGAGCACCTTTCACAGACAAGAGGTCACAACGTGCTTTACACAAACACACTCATACACCAGTAGACGGCTGCTGCCAATACACAGCCAATAATACGCTGCCTGACTCTACTGGGAGCAGCTTAGGGTTCAGTGTCTTGTCCAAGCACACTTCGACATGTGGACAGCCTGAGCCGGGACACAAAAAACCAACCCTTCGATCACTGGACAACCTGTTCTAACACCTGAGCCACAGCTGCCCTCAATAATAACATAATAACAGTGAAAAGAGTCCAATGACGTTATAATCATGTTTAGTGTTAATGTTTAATGTTTGCCTCAAAATGTGAAGAACATCAACAACTGAGCACATGTTTAGAAAACCAAGTGACATTTGAAGCATGTCCTGCCTCAGTCTATTAGATTGTCATTTGCACATGTGCAGAACAACTGACATTTCCATTACAAATACACTAAACATTTAGTAACAGGCAGAATATTTGTAAAATGACACTTGTCTTCACATATTTCAGCTGCTTCATATTTGTTCAGATATTTATTCAGGTTTTTGTAAAAAGGCCCTCGGGCCTTGTGTTTGAAAACTTGGGGTCTACAAAATTTCCTTAAAAATCTAAACAACATGAACAACTTGAAATGTTTCAAGAAAAACAAGTCCAATTTTAACAATACTTGTCCTACTTTTCAACATATAATTATTAATACACTGAACATTTAGTAACAGGCAGAATACTGGTGAAATGACACTGACTTCTCTCAAGTCCTTCATATTTGTTCAGGTTATTTAGATTATTTTTTGCAAAAAGACAGTTTGTTAACATAAATATAACAAAAATTTGACTTTTTTACATTAAAATCTACAGTTTTCATTAATTATACAGTAGGTAATCATGATCATATTTTATTGCTATGAATAAATTCAGATCTAATTATTCTGTATGTAGAACCTGAATTCAAATTATTTTACACCATTAATACCTTCATTGTTATTCATCCAATGGAATTTCTAAGGAATTTTATTTTTAATTATTTATTTATTTTACGTTAATATGTACATATGTCGATATTATGCTGCTTTCCATCAATAAAAAAAAGTGTCTATATGACAGGTGGCACTTGAGAATTTGACGTAGAACTGTCTTTTTGGTATTATTTTATGGAAAAATAATATACCAGTATAAACTTTTTTTTTTTGCCATCCTGAAAAAATATGCCAAGACAGGATTTTTGGATTACATTACCCAGCCCTTGCGTACACTTTCTGTGACCTTCTGAGGTGTTAAGTATCTGTGAGGCTGAACATAACAGAGGCATTAGTGCTGTTCTTTATTTTTTTTTTTACAGCTGTTAAATAGTCATTATATAATGTTTGACCACTTTGTCCCAGTGTCAGGAACATACACATAAGTAGTCAGACATACCTCAGTCCTGACAACACAGACCACGTGTAGCCTCATATGACCACTCTTTCACATAAAGTGCCGTCTACCCTCCCAAGACGTCTCTTTTACAGCCAACCATGACTTTACATTATGTAACAACCAATCACAAGACACCTACTGGGACAACTGGGACAATTACCAGCAGAAAGAAAACAATACACTGTACATTTTGCAGTGTTAATTTGGAGACAATGGGACCAAATACACTCTAAAAGAAGGTTAAATGAACTCTCTAAGTCACAGGTGTCAAACATAAGACATTAGAACATGAAGACATTAATGGTGTAAAAAATAAAATTGTTTTTTTTTACCTATAGAATAATTAGATCTCAATTGTTTCAGACCAGTAAAATATGATCATATTTTTCTATAAATAAAGAAAACTGCAGATTTTAATGTAAAGAAGTCAAATTACAGGAAAAGCTTTATATTAACAAAAAAAACCTGAATAAATACCTGAACTATTTTAAATATTTGAAGAGAAGAAAGTGTCATTTTACAAATATTCTGCCTGTTACTAAATTTTTAGTGTATTTGTAATGGAAATGTCAGTTGTTCTGCACATGTGCAAATAACAAACTGATAGACTGAGGCAGAAAATGCTTCAAATGTCACTTGTTTTTCTTAAGACATGTCCAGCTGTTGTTATTCTCATTTTGAGGGAAACATTATAGATATAAACATTACCATAATGCCATTTTACTCTTTTCACTGTTATTATTTGACTGGTCTGGTCCTTTTCAGATTATATTGGGCTGAATGTGGAACTGAACTAAACCCTGCTTTAAGTGTTGATTTAACCCTGTAGATTTGTCTGTGTATGTCCACAGACCTTGTTTGAACACCATTGTAGGTATTTCCGTAACATGTGGTAAGAAGACACTGTCTCTACTTACGTGTACATTTCACATACTGTAACAAAAACCCACTGAAGCTCTTTATTAAGGCTGATTTGAAGCATGACATCAGTGGTAATAACACTCTTAATATACTATAGCAGATCAGTGAGCCCATTCTGTCCAAACAGAAGCAGACTACTGGAGCCTAGGCAGGCTTATAGGGATTGAAAGATGCTGATGTGATGCAGGATTATCCAATTTAATCAATTATATGTGACTGGGACATCGGTTTGATATGTCAGGATTATTGACGTTTATCACTGACTATCAAAGATCAGGCAGAAATCATTGCATACACAGTCTACATATATAAATATATAAACATTCTGAATTCTACATGACCTTATTGAGTAAATAGGCTGCATAAAAGGAAGAATATAACATTTTTGTTTCATGTAAAAAGCCCAAAAGCCAGTCTTTGTAATAGAGCTAATTTATCCCATATGAAGATGATGTGTGTGATGGTTGTGTCATGTGTGGCCTACATGTAAACATCTGCACACTGAGGAGGGGGGGGGGGGTCTCTGCAGTCTGCACAGTCTACACCTCCATTCAAACACACGCACAAAACAAACACTGACTAATAAATACTGACTAAATACGCATCCATTCCCCCCTGTGCACAGCTCGGTATACTCACAACACTCCCACTTACATTATTTATTACCGTGCCTTTGTCCTGGTTGTTCTTCCGCCATCCAAATGTCCCACACTCCTCCTCAACACTTGACTCTTTCACTCTCTTACGTGTCGGTCCTCAGATCCAACATGGTCGGTAACGGACGGACCCAAACGCCTTCCTGATAACTGATCTATGATTCTCCGCTCCGGGCTCCGTCGCTATTTAAACCGCTGTTAAAATATTCCTCCCCCCTCCAGCGGGACTGAGACACAGCACGACCTGATAGGCTGAGCCCACAGTGACGTCACACACCACCTACCCGTAGAGATAATATTTTGTTTATACATACATATATATATATATATATATATATATATATATATATATATATATATATATATATATATATATATATATATATATACATATATATATATATATACATACATATATATACATACATATATATACATACATATACATACATATATATATATATACATATATATATATATATATACATATATATATATATATATATATACATATATATTTTTTTTTTTTTATTTTTTTTTTTTTTTAATTTATTTTTTTTCCTTCTTTCTTTCTTTTCCCAGATCCAACATGTATTTCTACGGTTTTAATAATGTTATAAACCCTTTTCTGATTCTGATCCTGATTTTGATTCTAATGTTAATTTGTTGATATATAATATAATATTATATTTCTACTTATTACCTCCATGATTTACTGTGCGTTTGTTTGTCTGTTTGTTTGTTTTTCAGCAAGATAACTCAAAAAGTTATGGACGGATTTTGATGAAACTTTCAGAGATGATTGATAATGCGTCGAAGAAGAAACCATTCAATTTTGAGCTATAAAGATCAAAGGTCACAGTAAAGGTCAACACCTAAAGCACATCAGTGGTGATATCTCAGAATCCAGACCAGATAGTATCAGGTGTTTTTTTCATTCACTTCATCTTACTTTCAGACATCAGATGAGATAACACCGATAGGCTCCATAACGACATGTTTTGACGTCATATGACGTCAAGCCAATGGTATATTTGCAAAATGTATGAGCTTTATCTTAAAGCAGGTTATTGACATATTTAGTTAAATCCAACAATATCTCATGCTTCATATTTAACGTTAGATCTAATGAGTGAAAACGATATGCAACGTCGCATAACGTCAGAATGACGTCATACGTGGTTGAATATTGGAATGGCCACATATCAAAAACTGGACTGAGGATTTCTTTGAATTTTTTAAAAACTCTCTAAGGGATTGATATTGACCGATAAAATAAATTGTTAGCAAACACAGAACACATCCAGATTCAAACCTTGGCAGACTGGTGCTGCTTCGTGGAGGTCTGTTCTCTCGGAGTGATCTAGTTTTGTTTTATCGAATTTATCGCCGTTATATTGTTTTGTGCGAGTAAGATAGAACAATTAGGAAGTGACAGAAAACGTGCTGTAATGTTTTTCAAAGTAATAATAGCATCTTTAACATATAACATTTGAGGGAAAAAATCATTACAACCAATAACAGAAGATATGATGCAATACTATCACAATATGTTTTCCAGACACTGTAACAATGGTCTGTCTGTGTTGACAAAGACAACACCTCTAAAATACAAAAAAGAAGAAATAACTCATTCATGTCTAAATGTCAGGATCGGGGTGATGTGAAAGAGGACTCCATTGCACAGTGCTGAAGGGGAAATAATTGAATAACAAAAACGCAACATAAAGACAAGACTGAGACAAAACCAAACCAAAACCTGGGAACAAACGGCCAGAGTCCGTGGTGATGATGAATGTCCGGGTTATGGTGATTGAAGAGATGGAAAAGCTGTCCGGGTTATGGAGGTGACATTACTGAATGGTCCCGCACTGGCAACTGCAAGCCTTACTGCTTTTATAGCCACAGATGAGGAACGGCTTGCAGCTGCGCAGTGCGGGACCAGGTGAGTGTGGAGATGACTGGGGGAAAGGTCACCGGAGCAGAGGTCATGACAGTACCCCCCCCCCCAAGGGGCAGCTCCTGACGCCCCTAAAAAAACAAAAGACAAAGAACCCCCCCCCCATTGTCCAGAGCCCAAAAATAAATTTTAAATAGTATTTTTCCAGGCAGGGCGGCATGGAAACCCCCTGGTCGGAGTACCCTCTGGGCAGAGCGGTGTGGCATCCCTCTGGGCAGGGCGGTGTGGAAACCCCTTGGGCGGAGTACCCTCTGGGCAGAGCGGTGTGGAATCCCTCTGGGCAGGGCGGCGTGGAAACCCCCTGGGCGGAGTACCCTCTGGGCAGAGCGGTGTGGAGTCCCTCTGGGCAGGGCGGCGTGGAAACCCCCTTGGCGGAGTACCCTCTGGGCAGAGCGGTGTGGAGTCCCTCTGGGCAGGGCGGCGTGGAAACCCCCTCGGCGGAGTACCCTCTGGGCAGAGCGGTGTGGAATCCCACTGGGTAGGGCGGCGTGGAACCCCTCTGGGCGGAAGACCCTCTGAACTGAGTGGTCTGAGTGGTCTGGGTTGGTAGCAGGAGCAAAACTGATTGGGTGGGGTCACCACGGTATCTGGCAGGGAGCGACAAAAAGGAACAGAGACAAGGCACTGGACAAAGACAGGACAAAACGAGGAAACAAAAGGACCGGGCCGACACGGGGGCAACAAGGGAACAGGTCTGGGGCGATACCGACCCGAACACCGCAAGCAGGTCCGGGGCGACACCGGGTCGAACACGGGGAAAAGGTCCGGGGCGAGACCCGGCCAACACGGCAAAAAGGTCCGGGACGAAACCCGGCCAACACGGCAAAAAGTCCGGGGCGAAACCTGGGCAAACACGGCAAAAAGTCCGGGGCGAAAGCCGGCCAAACACAGCAAAAAGGTCCGGGTCGAAACCCAGCCAGACACAGCAAAAAGGTCCGGGGCGAAACCCGGCCAGACACGGCAAAAAGGTCCGGGGCGAAATCCGGCCAGACACGACGAACAGGCCCGGGGTAAGGAAGAGAGGGGAAATCCGAGGGGGAGAAAAGCAACAGGCAGAGACGGGAAGAGACAGGCACCAGGCAGCCATAAACGGGCAACAGGCAGGGAAAGGGGACAGAAGCCAGCAACGGGCAACAGGCAGGGACAGGGGACAGAAGCCAGCAACAGGCAGGGACAGGGGACAGAAGCCAGCAACGGGCAACAGACCAAAAGACTAACCAAGACCAAGACAGACCAAAAGACTAACCAAGACAGACCAAAAGACTAACCAAGACAGACCAAAAGACCAAGACAGACCAAAAGACCAAGACAGACCAAAAGACCTAGCCAGAAACTCGGAATGCTAGCCAGAAACTCGGAACGCTAGCCAGAAACTCAGAACGCTAGCCAGAAACTCGGAACGCTAGCCAGAAACTCGGAACGCTAGCCAGAAACTCGGAAAGCTAGCCAGAAACTCGGAACGCTAGCCAGAAACACGGAACACTAGCCAGAAACACGGAACGCTAGCCAGAAACACGGAACGCTAGCCAGAAACACGGAACGCTAGCCAGAAACACGGAACGCTAGCCAGAGACACGGAACGCTAGCCAGAGACACGGAACGCTAGCCAGAAACACGGAACGCTAGCCAGAAACACGGAACGCTAGCCAGAAACATGGAACGCTAGCCAGAAACACGGAACGCTAGCCAGAGACACGGAATGCTAGCCAGAGACACGGAACGCTAGCCAGAGACACAGAACGCTAGCCAGAGACACAGAACGCTAGCCAGAGACACAGAACGCTAGCCAGAGACACAGAACTCTAGCCAGAGACACAGAATGCTAGCCAGAGACACAGAACGCTGGCCAGATACACAGAACGCTGGCCAGATACACAGAACGCTGGCCAGATACACAGAACGCTGGGAACTAGCTGGGAAATACACAGCCAGGGACAGAAAGCAAGACTGGACAGACTTTAGACAGAACAGACCGGGGAAAACTAAAACAAAAAGGGTCCCTTCAGCACTGGCGGAGTCCTGATGGT
The DNA here is from genome assembly GCA_020466265.1 of Siphamia tubifer. NCBI lineage: Eukaryota > Metazoa > Chordata > Actinopteri > Kurtiformes > Apogonidae > Siphamia > Siphamia tubifer. Next base: position 24,390,597 of record CM035785.1, on the reverse strand, counting down.
TGGCGGGACCATTCTGTCAGGATCGGGGTGAGGTGAAAGAGGACTCCATTGCACAGTGCTGAAGGGAAAATAATTACATAACAAAAATGCAACATAAAGACAAGACTGAGACAAAACCAAACCAAAACCTGGGAACAAACGGCCAGAGTCTGTGGTGATGATGAATGTCCGGGTTATGGTGATTGAAGCGATGGAAAAGCTGTCCGGGTTATGGAGGTGACATTACTGAATGGTCCCGCACTGGCAACTGCAAGCCTTACTGCTTTTATAGCCACAGATGAGGAACGGCTTGCAGCTGTGCAGTGCGGGACCAGGTGAGTGTGGAGATGACTGGGGGAAAGGTCACCGGAGCGGAGGTCATGACACTAAAACTGTATGTCTAAGTACAGTGCACATAGTATGACAAACTATATTTGTCATAGTGGGGGGGGGCAGTGACTTGTCCAGGGTGTACCCCACCTTCACCTATATGTGGCTGTGATAGGCCCCAAGTAACCTCAGTGAGGAAAAAGTGGGTTCAGAAATGAATGAATGGATACATAGAATGACATGTCCTGAGATCAGTAAATATTGTTTTCATTTTTACACTGAGTAATTTCATTAATCTCGCCCAACATTGGTTGGGCGAGATTATTGTAATCACCCTGTGTGTGTGTGTGTGTGTGTGTGTGTGAGTGTGTATCTGTGTGTGTGTGTCCGCAGAGACATATCATGCTATAACTTCAATGAATACTTGTGATATCACCATGAAATTACATGGGCATATACATATAGCTAATGCGCATCAGAAGCAATGATCCATTTGAGTAAAGGTCAAAGGTCAAGGTCACAATTAACAAAAAGTTCAATATCACATTAGGGGTTATAACTCAAGAACGGAGGGTCACAGAACTTTCAGATTGGTACCAAATGATGCAGAATGAAGATTTCTACAATTCTGTTGTTGTTGTTGTTCTGGTGTTCAAAGGTGACATGTCACAAAATTAACTCCTATAACACTGTTTGGAAATGGTCTGCACTTATATGGCGCTTTTCCACCTTCAAGGTGCTCAAAGCGTGTGTGTGTGTGTGAAGCATAGACATGTCATTCTATAAATTAATCAATACTGGATATATCATAATATTACACACACTGACACATATATACATATAATGAAATTATCAATATTGCAAAAGGTCAAAGGTCAAAATCACAAATTCAAGAACAAGTTTCTCATACAACCTTGAGATTGGTACAAAATAGGGTCGAGATGAGGCATTCTCAAAATACTGTTTTTTATGATATTATTACATCTGTTATTATGGGTTATTTGACTTAATATCTCCTGGTGTCATATTCTGTACTACGTCTCAGTATAGCATGTCATTGCAAGGGCATAATAATGATATTGACATTGGTGGGGACATAATTTGACACCCCCCGCTGATGCCATTTGCCACATCATAAATGTACCATATACTGTATACAGAAGATTTTTTTTTATTATTATTTAGGTTTTTTGTAGCTTGTTGTTGATAAAATAAGACGTACAATTTGCTGTGATTTGACTGTAAACTCCTGTACGTTATGACCTACTTAACTCAAAGTACAGCACCATGTGTGTTGTTGACTTATTTCCACACTACATTTTTAGAATTTTCATATATTTTAAAAATGACAATGACACGTTGTCTGTGAGAGGCGTAACTGTGGAAGGGAAAATTAAACTTTTGTTTCCGGAACAAAAGTTTCGGAAACAAAACTTTGGTATGAAACATTTCATACCAATGTTTCATACCAACATTGGTATGAAACATCCAAATATTAGTATGGACATATGCATAGCGTCTTTATGCAATTTTACGCCCATGTGTATTTTTGTTAAGTGTGTGTTTTATTATTATTTCTGCTTAAACTGTGATGTCTTTTGTTTGTATGATGTTCTGTATATGCGGTTGTAGCCTCAGGCACTTTATCCAACAACACATTACTCCCCAGGGACAATAAAATATCTTATCTTATCTTATCTTATCTTAATTCATGGTGGATGATGAGGTTCTATCTCAGTCATCTTGAAATCTTTGGTTCTTTTTTTCATCTTTTTATCTTCACAGTACTATCTCTTTTAGGTTGTTTGTCATGCACAGTACGATGTTAATCAACCACCTGGTTGATTAACAGAGGAGTAAAACAGCATATGGAACCACAGCTAGTCAGCTACAGGAGAAGAATATCCTTTTGTACATGTGTTTCTTATTCCAAATCAATACAAGACTTGCATGTGTAGAGACTGTAAGAGACAAGAATAGCACTGACATTCAGCCTGGACCAAGGCATCTGGAGTTGAGCAATGAACTCAAATGTAAATTTAACCACCTGACCTGTCCCGTTTAGACCACACCAAGGCTGACATATTACTTATTCGACGGCTGTCTTTGAGAGAACAAATAGATCTCTTTTATATATCAGGGGTGTCAAACTCATTTTAGTTCAGGGGCCATGTTCAACCTAATATGGTTGTACACTGTTGTAATATGGTTCACCGAGACACATCAAGATCCATTGCTTGTTTGTTAACATTAGCAACTACTGCTAGTGGCTACAGTAGCAGTGGCTAATGTCAACAAACATGCAATACATCTTTACAAATAAAACACTCACCCTCTCGAAGGCTAAACAATAATTATTGGTAAGCCTTTTGGTACCGAGGTTGTGGACCTTGTGACAAAAAAGTTCTATGGCTCCAAACTTTTCTAGTCTTTCATCTGCTGCTGGTGTAGTCAGATGTCTGCAGGACCACGTAGTTAGAGATTGTTAGAAAGTCTTTGGGTTCTGTCGAAAACTCAATTTTCATAAGATGTATGTATCTGTGTTTCAACACGAATGTATGTAGCTGTGATTTCTCAATGGTTTCCTCCATAGCGGCATTCTCCATGGTTACTTCCTGCCCTCCATCTGAAATTGCAAAATCATCATAGTCATGTGACTGAAACCTATTGGAGGGCCCAATTAATTTGAAATACATAACCCCCCCACTATGACGCCCCAGATAGCATTTCCTATTGTGCAATATTATAATGTACATTCCAACACCTCTGTGTGCATGAAGTTTAAGTGTATGTATATGATATAAACTATGTGGTACAGTCTGACTCAGCCGGTTTTATGCCCTTAAATAGTATGAAGTCTGCACATTGAACAAGAAATTGCACTTTAAGGGTAAACAGAGAGGCATAAAGTACATGTGCTGTATGTGCCCATGTTAAAGACAGAGACAGACAGCAAAACAGGCTGCAGCAGATAAGAATACAGACTGAAGATCAATCAGATAAAAACAGCAAAAGGCATCACTCCGAGGCAAAGACCAGGCAGGCCTAGATTTGCTCAGTGAAATGTGCATATGTGCACACATGTACCAGTTGTATGCAGCATGGAAAGTATGTACCAATGAGCTGAGCTTTGTATGGAGGGCTGTTTCATTTATCCTCTGATAACAACAATTTATCTGATTGTTCATGGGTTTATATATATATATATATATATATATATATATATATATATATATATATATATATATATATAAACACCACTTAAACCAATGCTGTTATTTTGACCTTTTAGTTCATTGTGACCTTGACCTTTGGCCTTTACTCAAATGGATCATTGCATCTGATGTGCATTAGCTAAATATATATGCCCATGTAATTTCATGGTTTTCATTTCGCAAGTATTCATTGAGTTATAGCATGATATGTTTCTGCAGACACACACACACACACACACACACACACACACACACACAAGGTGATTACAATAACAACATTGGTTAGGCAAGATAAAAAAAAAAAATACAATTATAGCTTTATTGAACCCATAACTCCCATCAGTTTTGCACAGTACTGTAGAGACAGATAAGTGAAGCAATCAAAAATCTTCCTGATTAGCATAATATTTAATATGTTTATCTGACCAACAATAACCCTATAAACTAAGGTAAGAAAACCAGTTCCTCTCCTCCGCAATGATTGCACAAGAGTTTCTGACAGGTCACAAATCCACACAACCACATGGATAAAGTTGCTTATAGTCTCTGCAGTCCACCCTCCTGTGGTATTCTCTGTCTCCCCTTTCTCCCTCCCTCTCCCTCTCTCTCTCTCTGCTACTTGTTGCTCCCTGATGAATGACACAGTTCTTAGAAAACCCAACACGTGTTTCCTTGTTCCCTCCGGCTGCATGGCGCTGTTAGTGTGTGTGTGCGTGTGCATGTGTGTGAATGTGTATGTGAAAATAGTCACATGGTCCAAAGTTATGCAGTGTATTGTAAGCATTTGTCCTGATTGGCAGCAGAAATTTAACCAATGTCATGAACTGCCTCCGCATGTTGCAACAGAATTAATGTGAATGCACACACACACACACACACACACACACACACACACACACACACACACACACACACAAAACAACCAAACAAACTGTTATTTTTTACTCTTTCAATATCAGACATATTCAACTTTATCTACAGTTTTACAATCAGTGAAGTGGAGAAAGATAGTGCGCTCTCTATGTGTTCCTGTGCTGTGGCCACATCCTCTGTATAAAAAAGGAGAGGCAGCAGCAGTTTCAGTGTGTGTGCAGCTCAGGGGGTTGTTTCTTGGAATCATTGAGCAACAAAAAAAACCATGACACCCAGCCAAGATAAGACCTGGTAGGGATGGAAGTTTTTGTTTGTTACTCTGAGAAAGGAACTGTGTGTCCAGGCTAAACTCAAATAGAGCAGAACCTTATATAATATAACCTTTTAAACTCCCATTTTGTACAACTGACACACAGTTGATATTATTGTGTTTGCTTCATCTGGCATCACAGCTGCTATATTTATTATCTTCCTCTATTTTCATCCAGGTAGATGATATAAATATTACAGGAAAATACAGACATTAACCCTTTGATGCATGAATTATGAAAATCTTAATCAAGATTTTTTTTTTTATTCCTCTTTAGGCTGAAAAAAACCTGATGTGAGGTAAATCTTTTTAATGAATCTATTTTTTATGGAGTTATAAAATGTCTACTCAGCTGGAAAACATGTTTAAGTTTTAAACCAAAGAAATGTGTATTTAAAACACAATATCAGACAATATAAACATTTTTATGCAGTTTTCAAGAAAAGATTGTTAATTACTGTTAATTACAGTCCAATAACAACAGTAATACATTTGCAGGTAAACATGTTAGAGCAGATCAGGTTTAAGAACAGACCAGTTACAGTAATGATATGAACTAAAACAACTAAACCCATGAATATACAAGAGAACAACTGGACAACAACTAACCACTGGACTGACCAGTATGCATCAAAAGGTTGACCCCTTTATGCCTACTGTTACTATGCAACATACCTAAAAATCTATCTAATGTATGTCCTATGGTCACATTAATTACCGCCGCTTAATTTATTCATTCATTCATTCATTATCTGAACCCGCTTTATCCTCACTAGGGTCGCGGGGGTCACTGGTGGCCTAATCCAGCTACAATGGGCGAAGGCGGGGTACACCCTGTATGAAACGCCAGTTCATCGCAGGGCTGACATACATAGACAAACAGTCACTCTCACATTCACACCTATGGCCAATTTTAGATTAACCAATTAACCTATCAGTGCATGTCTTTGGATGGTGGGAGGAAACCGGAGTGCCCGGCGAAAACCCACGCGGACACGGAGAGGACATGCAAACTCCACACAGAAAGGTCTGGTGTGGGATTCGAACCAGGGTCCTTCTTGCTGTGAGGCACGAGTGCTAGCCACTGCACCACCGTGCCGCCCCCACTTAATTTAGCATGTACTTTTTTATATACTTATATTTAACCGTTTCCATTAAATATGTATGTATACGTGGGTGTGTGTATGCATTTATATATATATATATACACAAATATGTTTCAATATATTGAGAGCAGTAATTCCTATTTTTAACTATATTGTAATATATTGACACTATATTTTTCTGCATATTATGTACATATATGTTTTGTGTTCAGTTTCAGCCAGTAATATATAGATTGTCAGTATATGTAGAAATATATGTTTGTTTCATAAGGGCTCAGACTGCGTAGCTTTAATGTAAATAAGGTGTGTTGGAATTCAAAAGCAGAATGTTTTTTTTTTAAAGGAAATGAAGCAAGAAGTTAAGAGGTAGGAATTTCATTCATTCCAGCACGTGTGAGTCCATGTGTTGTTTTGTGTGTAGGTTGATATTTACACCCTGCATGAAAACTAAGCTTGACTTATTTACTGTTTGTGTTGATATTTTCCTCATGATGTCCACCTATTGATTTCCTGGACCACCTTCTGTCAGACATGTGAGCGAGAGGGAGGGGAGAGGGAGGAGGAGGTTTGCTGAGAAGGGGGTAGCCTGATCTGTCCCAGGAACTCCGAGGTCAAGCATGCATTCATTTCATTGCTATGGAGACGGGGGTGTAGTGGGAGGATGGGCTAACTGAGCCAATCAGAATGCTGGCTGAGCCACGCATCACATCTGAACTGTTGAACCCGCCCCCAAAGAAGAGTCCTGTATACTAGACATGCTGTACAGGTTTAGAAAAATCAGATTAGTTTATTTTTCAGGGCTGTACTTGTCCGACCAAAGCTCTGTTAAAGCCACACTCCCTCCTCATCTACACAAAATGTCAATAACAAATCACATTTCTGTTTATTACTGTTACTTAGTGGATGACATGTGACTTTTATCTTCAAAAGATCACATATTTTTATACTCAGGCAGAATATGCTCTTAAAGTTACCACTAACTGCTGGAACAAATCCTCTTATATAATATGGAATAACTGTTGGAGTCCAAGGTTTATTATCATCATAAATTTTTTTCTATCTCATATAGACATTGAGCTATTTTTAGTAGGGCATAAAAAGCTGTGATAAGTCCCCCCCCCCTCCCCGTGGGCTCATATAGACAGAAGCTGTGAACCATAAGTACATGAACACATTAAATTGTTAAAACAGACCCTAGAGTTAAGCAAACTAACATTAAATATGTTTAAACTTAAAAGACCTATACTTATTTTAATGATGAATTCCAGATACATTTTTTTCCACATTTCGCCCTTTTCTCCAATTGATTCATCATTTATTATGGAGTTGATTGTGTTTCTGTAAAGCCCTGTGAGACGACTTTGTTGTGATTTGGGGCTTTATAAATAAAATTGAATTGAACTGAATTATAATATCAAAAGCAGTTCTCCATATTTATTTACTGATAGTGGACATGTTCATGAAACCTCAGGGTAAAAAAATATTATCATTATTATTACTGTTCTTATTACTACTAATACTGATAATAAGAAAACTAATTAAAAACTGAAAAATGGGGAAAAACTTATTACTGAATATAAATAATATCATGTACTTAACATAAAACTTAATGTCTACAACCACTGTCACAAAATACAAGAATTTTAATCAATGTTGCAGAAGATGATGGTGCAGCCATGTTCACTACACAGCCTTTGAGTATCCAAAATAAAAACATATATATATATATATATATATATATATATATATATATATATATATATATATATATATATATATATTTATTTATTTAAAGTTTTATATAAACTGTTACATATAAACACTTCTTATCAACTCAGAACACTATAAAACATGTCAAAACTATCTCAACTAGTCTGTCCCAATGCATGCTGGGAAATTCCCCCTTGCTGTTTTTCCTACAAGTCACAATATTGTGGGGTAGATGTTATTATATTATTTTAAGTAATAATTGTTATTGTCAATAAATAAGTAGAATTTAACCAGCGATAATAGATTTCACTGGAAATTGTTATTACTGATTAAAATGTAACCGATTTCCATAGTTTGTATTTAATAATCCCCTAAATCCTTTTTTCTTTTACTTCTTACAGTGTGGAGGTGCTGCCTGAGCTCTCAGATCCACTTAGAGAACCCAAGTGTGGTGCTTTTGTTATGTAATATCTGCGCAAACTGTGATGTAAAGTTCTTTTAAAAGTTCCTATGTGGGCTTGAGGTCATGCAGGGAGACACGAGCTGTGGATCGAGCACATGACTGAAAAAACACACATTCAGGAAAAACGTAGGCCTGCAGCTCAAAATGACCTTATGCACTCAGAACTGAGTCTGTAACGCAAGACAAACACGCAAGATTGGTTTTTATTGCATAATTACAAAAACACGCACTAAAAGAGCAAACATGACGTCTGACTGATGTCCTTATGGCCCCTCAAAATTTCTGGGAAAACCATTTGAGGTCCATCTGTCTGGTCTAACACATCAAATATTCTCTGTTTATTATTATTCTTGGTGTCAGAGGTGGTTCAGTACCTGCTACTGGTTGGTTTTATTTTAGGAGGTGAGAGCTTGTTTCTTCACAAAGAACACTTCTTGTGGCAGAAAAAAAACTTGCATCTGCACTGTAAACCTCAATGAGTTAGCGCAAGTAAAAAAAAAAGTAAGGCAATCAATTGCCTCAATTATTTTAAGTTGATGAACGTAAAGAATACAGTTTTCCAGAACATAAAATGCAACTTAAACCTTCTGATAACAGGTGAATTAAAAGTGCTCATTTAGCTCAAATATGTGCAGTTAATTTGACTCATAGTTTCCTATTAAAGCAAATCAATTATTTTCAGTTCTTAACACTTACAAATGAGAGTTTTCAAACCACTGGAATAAATAAACATTCAGACCATTTGTCTGAAGGAATCGACTGCACTAATATAGCGCTTTTCCACCTTTATAGTGTTCAAAGCACTTTACAATAGCCTCACATTCACCCATTCACACACTGTACATGAGTGTTGTCACTGCTAACAGCTGTGCACCTTAGTAAACTACTTTCATCAGTTGTTGGGCAGTGTTTGCAGCTGCTATGTGCAGGTGCACAGCTGTTAGCAGTGACATCGTGCATTGATCGCTGTTGATAGAAAGTAGCTCCAACCAATTAGGAGGGGAGTATTTCTTCCATGACAGTTTTGTTATGCAAATAAATCACTCACTCAAACACATACTGTTTTGAGAAGAAACACATTTTATTTTGTTGACTACAGATAACCTGCCGGGATTACTATCGCTTTGATCAAAACCGGATCAGAACTGGGCTCACAGGACACTTTCGGTGGTAAGTCACTGTGGGTGCATCAGAGTAAAGACGCTGATGACATACAGATTCATGTTAAAAAAAAATAAAAATCTGTGAATATTTTGGCATTGCTTGTGTTCGATGCCCAGACTGTTCCACAATTTCACTCCACATACAGACACACAAAACATTTACGAGTGGTTAGAAACTTGGGTACTGTAAAATCTCCAAAGCCTCTCAGATAATGAGTACTCTCTCAAATTGTGAACAACTTTCGCATATTATTTGGTAGTAGTTTGTGAGATGTTTTGTATAGGATTATTGATGTATAATATTTGACAACATTGTGAATTTTTAATGGTTTTGTACAAATAAACAGATGGTAAGTATGATCCAACCGTATGTATGAACCTTATGTATGAATGTATGAACACATGCTTTCACTGTGTTCTTACCAAGGACCAGCTTTCAGAGGGGATGTCATCTTCACTGTGGCTGCTGAAGCCATACTCTGGATCTTCTACACAGGTCATGTCTCCATGTCATACTGTTCACAATCCTCACACTTTTCAATTAAACAAGTTCCAAGGACTCTATGTAGGAAAAATCTATGTTCCACGTGGTCCCCACAGCAGTAGTATGTAACGGTGAGTCCTGTCCTGTCCTTCCTTTCTGTCTTTCCTTTCCCTATATACTACCTTATCTTCTGTCCTTGTTGAAAACAGTTTCAGATTTCTTCTAGATAAATGCAGAGTATTCCAGATAATCCTTCTGTCCTATTTCTGGTTGTATCTCCAGTATGGTGCATAAACACTCCTTTGCTGTTCTCGATGAGACCTCCAAATGCTCAATCTGTATGTGAGTGAGGCCCTGATACTTATGGGTATGTGTTTTACACTAAATTTATCAACATGTGTGTTCTGGGAACAGAGTACTTGGAGGAAATCTGAGAGCATCCAGAGTTGCTGTGGACAACATTACGAGTGCTTCAGATGTGCTTTTGACGCCACAGTGTCCACACACTGGGTCAGTGTTGTGCAAACAGTGCAAAAACATAAGCAACTTTAAATATTACATGAAATAATGGGTAAAATTACAAATAAGTCTTTCATCATATCCATCAAACTGAGTAATCTCCTAGTCTTCTTATCCTCCTTCTTCTTTTGCCTCTCAGAATTGCCTCACTATCAAAGACTTTATTGCATTTCATCATTGAGGCATGAAATATTGTATTTGATTTTTTTTATTTATTTACTTACTGAAAAATCTGAAGTCATTATAACAAGCCCTAAAATGTGAGAGGCTCCCTAACTGACCAGATAGTTACCATAGACAACTTAAGTGTAACATCCAGTGCCAGTTTTATTTGATGCAGATCTTTCATTCAAAGTGCACATTAACCAAACATGCAGAACAGCCTTTTTTCACTTGTGCAACATAGCCACAATTAAGAATATTTTGTCTAAAAATTATGCAGAATAAAATAATTCATGCATTTAGTACATCTAAATTAGATTATTGTATCTCCTTACTTGTAGCGTGTACTAAATATTCCTTTAAAAAAACTTTCATTTGGTTCAAAATGCAGCAGCAAGATTATTAACGGGATCAAACAGAAGAGACCACATCACCCCTGTGCTCCAAAAATAAATAAATAAATAAATAAATAAATATATATATATATATATATATATATATATATATATATATATATATGTATATATATGTATATATATATATATATATATGTATGTATGTATGTATGTATAGGGGCCCGTTAAGAAATAATTAATACTGGGTCTCACATTTAAGCCCTGTTTCCACTATACAGTTTGGTACGGTACAGTTCAGAATGGTACGCTTGTTTTAGCATTTCCATTATGACGAAAGCATATTGGTACCACGGTATCCAATACTATTTTGGTCACCCTTCTGCTTGGGGTCCCAAGTGTACCGTCCTTCTCCCATTTGGGAGGAGCCAAGCACTGCCAGGTGATTGATTGAGGACAAGCGTTATCATGCAGCGGAATTGTAGGAACAAAAAGTCCATCTGCATCAGAAAAGAAGAGTCTGCCAATGGAGTTTGGAATAGTGATGAGGTACAAGTTTTATTGTGTATTATTGGCGAGGAGGCAGTGCAGTAGGCGTTGGACGGGGCCGTTCGCAATGAAAAAGTGTTCCGCTAAAATGGCAGAGGGGCTTCTTTCCCTCAGTGGCCAAATGCTGGATTAAGCTAAAAAAAAAAAACAACAACTGTGCAGCGATTATGGGCGGGTGGAGGACCATAACAGTGGGAGTGGCTCAGAAAGAAAACACTGGAAATGACTCTGTTCTGTTTGTTTATAGAGTGGTACCTCTACTTACTAAATTAATTCGTTCCAGAAGTGTTTTCGTACCGTGAATTTTTCGTAAATAGTCGTATTTTACATGTAAAAGGTCTAATTTGTTCCAAGGCCCCCAATACTACCCCTCAATCCTTTAAAAATTAACCAATTTTGTATGAAATATGTTAAAAGAAAATGTAGATTTAGATTTTAGTCCATCCAGGCTAAGACCAACTGTTGTGACACACACACACACACACACACACACACACACACACACACACACACACACACACACACACACACACACACACACACACACACACACACACACACACACACACACACACACACACACACAGTCTGCCCTTGGTCTCTCCTGGAAGCTTTAAGAGGCATTTGTACCCAAAGGGACTGTTTTAGCTCAACAGCCTGAAGAGAAGACAAGCAGGACAGGTAAGAATTAACAGCACTTTAATAATTAACAATACAGTAGAAACATTGCACTCCCATCAAACAATTACACCTTCATCAGGCCTGTTCACAGTATTCGGTGGTCTAATAATGACATTTCTGTCCCTTGGATGGAGTGTGTGTGATGTCCTGCACCTGCCATAACAATCAAACAAGTTCAAAACTTCAGTAATTATTCAATAAATAATGTACAACTATGCAATGTCCGATTTGTTTTGTGCAAATGCTGCAAATACCTACAATAAATATCTACATTTATGATGGATTCAAAGTCAGAGTTTAAATCACTGTAATATTTTTAGTTATAATTTAAAGTGTATTGTTTTGAAAGGAATATTTTTGTTTGTTAATCGATGAATAATTTAATAAATAAGAAAATCAATAAAATCACGATATAATAAAGACATGTCCTCTATTGGCCTCCACTGTTTTTCTCATTTCTTTTCTTTCACTGTCATCTAGTGGCTGTTTTTAGGTAGTGCAGTTTAAGAGGTAGAAATTCAACTACATGATGAGGTCATTTTACTGTCAACGTTTTCTCTGGATTACTGACCAGAAGGCCTGTTGGGAGAGATTTAAACTTTGGGTCAACTCAATTTTGGCCCAAAATTTAATATCGCCGCTGTTTTCTATAATGGCCGATTTTCAAGCTTTTTTTTTGCAATCCTACAAGGACATAATCATTAGATTTGTTTCCAATGGTTGATTAAACAAAAATAAGGAAAATATATATTTGTTCACTCAAAATATCCTGAGGAAAATGTCAAATGCTTAAATTTCAGGTACAAAAAAGGCATATTTTCTTGTCAAAGGTTTGTTTTGGGAAAAAATTAATTAACTAATACTTTTTATATAATTATTAAGTAAGCATATTTAATTCTACTCAAATTATATTTATAGCCTAAGTGATGGTTGATTAAGATATATCTCTATGAGTCTTCTCTTTGTCTTTTCATTAATTTAATATCACAATCATAGTTTACAACCAGTTACAGTATTACAAAATATTTCACCATAAGATTACTGTTAAGATTACATAGCCACTTGTCAGAAAGTCCAGTCGGAGTCTTTGAGCATCCACTAAAGGGGGGGAGGGGCGCTCAGACACACAGTTTTATAACACCTTCCCACCGACCCCTCCTTCTTCAAATGTTATCTATCCGTTGGTCAGATTCCTGAAGAGTTGTTGGGGCATCGGCCTCTTCTGGAGACTGGTATGCGGTGGGGGTTTCCCCTTCCTCCGCAATTGTCACCTCTACATGCCTCCCATGTAAATTGCTTCACTGTGATCACTTTTACAGTCACCTTTAAACTCCAAAAAGTACATTTATCCATTAACATTTTATATCTCTGATATTACTATAACATCTTTATATCATTTTGTTTTTCTTGCCTGTTTTGAGGTCTGAAAACAATGCATCTACTTTGTTGACAATTCGGCATTTAAAAAAAAAAAGCTGCAAATAAAAGCTCTAAATGACAATATTTTCATTTGAATTTTGCTGTGAGAAGTTTATAGAGTGAAACAACAATGTTCATTTAGAAAAAAACCCGGATAATTTCCAAGTGGTCTCTTAATTTCTTCCACAGCTGTAGGTTTCCAGACTTTGTCTAGTAATGGAACAACTGTTTCAGGTCTTGCTGCCCAACACTGTGCCTAGCCATGATTCTCCATCCAAAAGAAAAAACGGAACTTGGGGACAATGAAGTTGGAGGTTCCAGAAATTCGCTGACTCACTCGAGGACATGGTTTTTAATTAAATAAAATGGCACATTCAAAATACATTTTCATGAATTCCCTAACACAACTGTAGACATACTCAGTGGCTATGCATTGAAGTCTAAATATCAGGGCTCTCAAGTTTTCAAGACAGCTTGGAGTGAAATTGAGGGGGAGACAGGAGGGATGATGGGGTGGAGTTAGCGATTTTGTTGCTAAAACTTGCCAACACTGCCTATTTCAGACCTGTGTTCTGATTGGCTAACTCAAAACTGCTGTATGAACACACAGTAGTGTGCCACTGACTTGTTCATACACAGAAAAGTCAATAATTATCAGCATCAGGGCCACCCCTGGCCAAACTGGGGCTCTAACCAGAATTTTATTTTTAGCCCCCCGATTAAAAAATGACAATCGCTGAAAAATACTAAAGAGCTAAAACATGAAGTCTACGGGTTAAAGGCCAACAGTTAAAGACAGAGGACAAAGGGATGAGAAGAGAAAAAGAGTGAAAAAGATCAACCAGAGCAGCAGGGGTCCAGTCCTGGTCCTGGATCCACTATCCTGTATGTTTGAAATGTTTCCCTCTTCCAGGAGCTGAATGCCATTATCAGGTTCTACAGTGTTTGGTGAAAGGGTTTGGGTTTGAATCAGGTGGGTTGGAAAATGGATCCATCTCAAAACAGTGTCAGGCTGTTTTCACACCTGTTAGTTCGGTAGACTGGTTCGTTTGGGACCAAAAGTTGTTACAATATTGCAGTTCTCAACTGGTTCGGTTCACATTCACACCAGTGTTTTTGTAAACGGACCAACCACTGTGGGTGTTATATCTCTCCTCACCCATGTGAAGGCGCTGTTTGGAAAATACTGTGCTTTGGGTGATGTAAACGAAAGCTGATTGGTGTAGCACATGCAGAGGGAAAAGTGTGGTCTTCTGCTTGTTTTTGTTTCAATATATTTTTATCACTGCTTTGTGCAGTGAGCACAATTACTGCTGTTGTTCCAGCATGAAGCTCGCATCCGGCACAACAACACTATGCGTTTGTTTTTGGCGCAGAGAAGACACGTTGCAAGACATTATCGCACTGTACCTCTTCTTTTAACCACGTTTGTCCCCGACTCATCACGTTGTCTCCAAAACAACAAATTCGTGTGAAAAAATTAAGTTCGCGCTTCCCACCTACGGAAGCTTCCGTAGGTCAAAAAGACTGCTCCATAAAAGAGATGGGCCGGTCAGCGTTCTTACCAGCAGTGAACCACTCCAGAGTCCGCTTGGAACCGGACTGAGACCACCTCGAAAAGGAGGTCTCGGTATGGTCCTTTAGTGCGGACCAAAATAAACTGGTCCACTTTCACACCAGCCCAAGCGAACCGGACCTGCAGGTGTTCCAAACTCTACTCCGCTTAAAGCGAACCAAATGTTGTAGGTGTGAAAGCACCATCAAACTCATTTTAGTTCAGGGGCCAGATTCAGTCTAATATGATATAAAGTGACCTAAATCAGTAAAATGATATAAATAATAACAGAATAACAACTTGTAAATAATGATACAATAAAGATATCTGTGTTTTTGAGTGACAAAAGTAAAACATCCATAAAGAAAATGTTTCCATCTATGAACTGTACTTGAACATAACATGAACAAATATTAACCACCCCTGAAATTCAGCAGAAAAATAAATGAAATGTTAATTATGTCTTAGTTTATCATTTATACATGTGCATCACAACTTACAGATCACCATGGATCAACAAATACACAAAACATGCAGTAACAGAATATTGGTAAAATTACACAGACTTATCTTAAAACATTTAGTTCACATTGTTGTAAAAGGCTAAACTGTAAATGTTTTTTTTTTGCATTAAAAATAAGGTAAATGCGTGTTTTTCATTATTTATAGGTTATTATGACAGTATTTTAATCTGTATTTCAGGTGCCACAGAAGGCAGCTTCCCCTACAGGGGTTTGATTTAAGATTCCACACACCTTGAGTTTACAAGAAGAGACAAATGGAGATGGTTGTATTACTCAGGTAAAGGAAAATCACTGAACAACCAATGCTCCAATAGACTTTGCCTTGCAATTGTGTTAGCAACCTCCTTCACATAGCAACCATAGTTAGTACCCCTGCCACAAGACAATGAATGATGACTTTTTTGTAACCAACATGATTTTCCTATAAATGGTTGTAGCTAGTACTTTGTTTTGCATCGCAGGTGTCATGGTTTCTATAGTAACCGTTGAATATGGTGGGAGTTACTTCTAGAATTCAAAACACATATTGAGCTAGACTATATCAGTGGCATTAGTTACTTTTGTGCAGGAAAAAATAAAACTTACCGGCCAGTAACAACCTCGCTTAGGCCTTTGTGAAGCTATTTTGAACTGAGAAGTGGAAGGATCCTCAGTGGTGTCACTATCACTTGTATCATAGAGAGCATTGGAAAACTCTAGTACTGGTGACTGCAAAAAAGGAAGTGGTGTCAGGCTTCAGCAATTCTTTGTTTGTCACGGATCGGGGTGAGGTGGAACAGGAGGACTCCAATGCACAGTACTGAAGGGCAAAATAATTTAATAACAAAACTACAACATAAAGACAAGACAAACACAACCTGGGAGTGGACGGCCAGAGTCCGTGGTGATGATGAGTGTCCGGGTTATGGTGATTGGGGAGATGGAAGCGATAGTCCGGGTTATGGAGGTGACATATCTGAATGGTCCTGCACTGGCAGCTACAAGCCTTACTGCTTATATAGCCACCGATTAGGAACGGCTTGCAGCTGCGCAGTGCAGGACCAGGTGAGTGTGGAGATTGGGGGAAAGGTCACTGGAGC
This sequence comes from Siphamia tubifer, assembly GCA_020466265.1. Lineage (NCBI taxonomy): Eukaryota > Metazoa > Chordata > Actinopteri > Kurtiformes > Apogonidae > Siphamia > Siphamia tubifer. The sequence continues at coordinate 24,374,123 of CM035785.1, read as the reverse complement.
GGAGGTCATGACAGTACCCCCCCCCCTAAGGGGCGGCTCCTGAAGCCCCTAAAAAACAAACAAAAAAAAAAAAAAACACAAACACCCCCCCCCCCCGTTGTCCAGAGCTCAAAAATAAAAACATTTTTAAGTAGTATTTCTCCGAGCCGGGCGGCATGGTAACCTCCTGGTCGGAGTACCCTCTGGGCAGAGCGGTGTGGCATCCTTCTGGGCAGGGCGGTGTGGAAACCCCCTGGGCGGAGTACCCTCTGGGCGGAGCGGTGTGCAATCCCTTCTGAGCAGGGCGGTGTGGAAACGCCCTGGCGGAGTACCCTCTGGCAGAGCGGTGTGGCATCCTTCTGGGCAGGGCGGTGTGGAAACCCCCTGGGCGGAGTACCCTCTGAGCAGAGCGGTGTGGAATCCCTTCTGAGCAGGGCGGTGTGGAAACCCCCTGGCGGAGTACCCTCTGGGCAGAGCGGTGTGGCATCCTTCTGGGCAGGGCGGTGTGGAAACCCCCTGGGCGGAGTACCCTCTGGGCAGAGCGGTGTGGCATCCCCCTGGGCAGGGCGGTGTGGAAACCCCCTGAGTAGGGCGGCGTTGAACCCTTCCGGGCGGAAGACCCTCAGGACTGAGTGGCCTGAGAGGTCTGGGTTGGTAGCAGGAGCAACTGGACTGGTCTGACTGAGGACCAAGGAGACTGATTGGGTGGGGTCACCACGGACTCTGGCTGAGACAGGAACAAGACAAAACGAAGAAACGGGCAACAGGCAGGCACAGGAAACAGGCAGGCAGAAACGAACAACAAGCAAGGACAGGGGACAGAAGCCAGCGACGGGCAACAGGCAGGGACAGGGAACAGAAGCCAACCACGGGCAACAGGCAGGGACAGGGAACAGAAGCCAACCACGGGCAACAGGCAGGGACAGGGGACAGAAGCCAACCACGGGCAACAGGCAGGGACAGAAGCCAACCACGGGCAAGAGTCAGGGACAGGGGACAGAAGCGAGCAACGGGCAAGAGTCAGGGACAGGAACAGACAGAAAAGACCAACGACAGACCAAGACCGACGAAAAGACACAACGCCAGAAGACAAGACAACTAGCCAGAAGACAAGACAACTAGCCAGAAGACAAGACAACAAAGCCAGAAGACAAGACAAAAAGCCAGAAGACAAGACAAAAAGCCAGAAGACAAGACAAAAAGCCAGAAGACAAGACAAAAAGCCAGAAACACGGAACGCTAGCCAGAAACTCGGAACGCTAGCCAGAAACTCGGAACGCTAGCCAGAAACTCGGAACGCTAGCCAGAAACTCGGAACGCTAGCCAGAAACACGGAACGCTAGCCAGAAACACGGAACGCTAGCCAGAAACACGGAACGCTAGCCAGAAACACGGAACGCTAGCCAGAAACACGGAACGCTAGCCAGAAACTCGGAACGCTAGCCAGAAACACGGAGCGCTTAGAAAGCGACACAGAACGCTAGAAAGCGACACAGAACGCTAGAAAGCGACACAGAACGCTAGAAAGCGACACAGAACGCTAGGAAGCGACACAGAACGCTAGGAAGCGACACAGAACGCTAGAAAGCGACACAGAACGCTAGGAAGGATATACAGGACGCTGGGCAGATAAACTGAATGTTGGGGCAGGGAAACATAACTAACTGGGAAATACACAGACAGGGACAGAACGCAAGACTGGACAGACTTTAGACAGAACAAAACGGGGAAAACTAAAAACAAAAAGGGTCCCTTCAGCACTGGCGGAGTCCAGATGGTGGCAGGACCATTCTGTCACGGATCGGGGTGAGGTGGAACAGGAGGACTCCAATGCACAGTACTGAAGGGCAAAATAATTTAATAACAAAACTACAACATAAAGACAAGACAAACACAACCTGGGAGTGGACGGCCAGAGTCCGTGGTGATGATGAGTGTCCGGGTTATGGTGATTGGGGAGATGGAAGCGATAGTCCGGGTTATGGAGGTGACATATCTGAATGGTCCTGCACTGGCAGCTACAAGCCTTACTGCTTATATAGCCACCGATTAGGAACGGCTTGCAGCTGCGCAGTGCAGGACCAGGTGAGTGTGGAGATTAGGGGAAAGGTCACTGGAGCGGAGGTCATGACATTGTTGCTTGTATTAAAATTTAAAAAACCCGAAAAGATCTGAAGAAAATGGAATTGTATTTAGTTACTGATGTAGTTCTAGTGGTTCTACTTAATCCTACACACACAGGTTTTTCTAGTGGTGTTGTTGTGGGGCCCGCCTAAATTAATTTTAGGCTTTCTTTGGCATAGTCACACATACACATATGTTACAAGTGTTGTCCCTGTGGGGGCCTCCCACCTTGATCTCTCTGTAAGTGATTGTATACATTTTGGAAAATACTATTCAGTATCCAAACTAGGACATGGACACCCAGTCAATATTATCAATGTTGTCTGTCTAAATAACTTTTTGCCCCAATAAAGGTGTTTTCTCACATAAATATGGAAATATTAGTCACTCACATGCATGTTACAATTCTTTCAGCAACCTCTTTACTCAGAGATGTTCAAACCTTGTCGTCATGGCTCACTATCCTGCATGTTTTAGATGTAACCTGCTCCAACACACATGATTCAAATGGTGAGCTCGTCATCAAGCTCTGCTGTAGCCTAATAATGACCCACTGCTTTGAATCAGGTATGTTGGATTAGGGTGACATTTAAAACATGCAGCACAGTGGGTCCTGAGGACCAGGGTTGAAGACCTCTGTCTTTAATTGCTGTGGCTCAGTTGGTAGAGTGGGTTGCCCAATGACCGAGAGGTTGGCGGTTTGCGTCCCGGCTCTGGCTGTCCACATGTCGAAGTGTCCTTGGGCAAGATACTGAACCCTGGCTTAGACCCCCAGTAGGACTGACCTTAGACCTTAGAAACCTAGTGGTGTATGAGTGTGTGTGTGAATGGGTGAATGAGAGGCTAATGTAAAGCGCTTTGAGCACCATGAAGGTGGAAAAGCGCTATACAAGTGCAGCCCATTTACCATTAATGATCGACCATATTCGGTACCCCTTCCTTACATGGGAGGACTTGTAATCTTATTTTGAGAATCATTGGAATCTCATGAATTCTCAATGGCAAACAGTGTGGTTTATTGACGCACCTCACAATTTTCAGATGGCTGGAGTTTCACATCTTTCTGAGAATTCAACAGCCAGTATAGTGGAGGAAACTGATGCTGAGGATTGTGTTGACCATTTTAGTGTGAAATCTGATAAGGCCAGACAAAATAATACGTGTGGTTCCGGTCACCCGACTGACCCAATTTTTTTACGACGAAAATGCCGACTATGTAGACATTTTATCAGTTTGTCAAAATAAATTAAATATAATGAACCGGCCGACTGCCGACTCTTATCTTCGAAATTCCCAATAACTGATGATGAGAGAATTTATTTCTCCGTATTTAGTCCGTATTCATATTTACCAACATCTGCCACCTGTCTGACCACCGTGATTTATGACTAGCGACAAACGACGAGCCATATACATCGTGTCCATGTCCATCAAAACAACCCTCAATGCATGTGATTGCTGCGCGAGTTTTGATTGGCTGTTCGCCTCTTGATGAATCAGAGTACATCGTCTGTTAATTTCCCACTCACTTCACACCAGAGTCCTGCACGGGTTCGAGTACCAATGGGTGACCCATGGGTGAACCGCAGATTTTCACGAAACGGGTGAAAAATGTTGTGCTGTGTCGGATACGGGTTCAGTTTGGTTCGGACGTGGGTGATCGCGGGTCTAATTTGCGGTTCATAGGCTAAAAGGTTAACAACATTTTTATTTGGCTCTGCCTTGGCTATGTCACTGTTCAGTTTATTCGTGCCAATAAATGTTTATATTTAAGTTTGGCTATCTGACATTTTCTTTCGGGTTCGGGTCGGATATCGGGTTCATTTCTAGCGGGTCGGTTCGGATGCGATTTTTTTTTCGTCGGAAAACGGGTCGGATACGAGTTTAAACATGATGGGTACGGGCGGTTGCTGTATGTCAAAATCAGAACCGTGCAGGACTCTGCTTCACACTGTGTTTGTTTCAAAAACACCACAATTTCTTTATTAATTGGGAAGATGGTTTCATATCTTTATGGACTTGTGTGCCTGGTGTGGGGAACCAAATGCAAATCCTCTTCCAGAGCTAAAAAAGAAATTTAAAACTGTACTCCCGCTCTGTCAAGATTGTGAGAGGAATGGCAAGAAGCCAGTAACAAAACAGCAGTATGGCAAGAGGAAATAACTTGAACAGTAAATTGATAGCTGTATATGTCCACTAAAGCCTTCAATATTGGGGCCTTTATTTCATTGAAATAATATTTAGATGTGGATAGAATTTACATTTGTAGTTAAACTGTATTTTTGTTGAAAAAAAATCAATAAAATACAAAATGTTGATGTCAAATCAGATTTTATTGTATTACAATCATCTAAAATTCATTTATGCTCTCTTAAAACATTCTGTAAATGTACATGTACATGGCAAATCTGAGGCAATGTGTTGATTTTCTAACAGCCGGAAAGCATAACTGATATTAAATCTTAATTTTTGGAGCTTCTTTTTAGAAGACAGGTATATAAAATTGATCCTTCCACTTCTCAGTTCAAAATAGCTTCACAGCGAGGTTGTTACTGGCTGGTAAGCTTTTATTTTTTCCTCATGATAACCTCATGTAGCACCACTCAAACTCAATGTTTTAAACATAATTGTACATGATGCATGGATATAAATTTGTTATTCCCTTGGTATATATCAGGTTTTCTTTCTAATTTCAAAATGTACCTGAACTGAATGCAAATTGAATGTTATTAAAGGGGAACTCTGGCACCATTCAACCAAGATCTTGTTGTTAGATGGCTTCACAGACTTTCATTCAATACAAATATTATGAAAATCCATTGAGAAATGAGCAAGCTCAGTTGTGAATTTTCTAACTACAAAATGTAGTGAAAATGGCTTTTATTTTTGACTTGTATAATCTGTCCTGTTACCTGTGTTATGGTTATGCTAGCTCCCTTATTTCTGAACAGATTTTTGCCAGGTACTGATGTAATGAAAGTACATGAAGCACAGTAATATCAAGATGTAACTTTAAATGCCTAGTAATTTATCTTTTTAATCTAGTCCTTCACACATGGATGTTTCTAGTGGCGTCCTGGTGGGGCTCACTGAAGTTAATTGTTTTGTTTGTTTTTTTTGTCTCGCCACTTAACACATGCCTAAATAAATTAGGGTTTGTTTTGTTTTTTTGTCTTGTCACTGGTGCACATGCACATGCACATCTCAAGTCTTGTCCTAGATCTCTCCAACTGACTGTTCAGTTTAGACAATACATTTCAGTATAAAAATTTTGTCATGGCACATATCAGTGTACACATTCTAAACTGATATATAGTCAGGAAGAGTACCTTAAATGAAGAATCAGTTGTCAGTTTTAAATATGCTGGAATTCTCCATTATGTCCTTCCCTGCAAGGTCTCAACACACAGACGTAAGAAAACTAATAATGTTTTTTTGTTTTGTTTTTCTTCTGAATATTTAGATGGGCATTGACTCCGATAACTCTAGCACCATCGATAGTGGAGAAGAGTTTGTGCCTAATTATGAGGATGAAAGCAGCAGTGACGGCCACTTGGAAGAAAAAAATTAACCGAGTGAGAGCAGGGGCAAGTCGTCGAGCGAGAGCAGGAGTAAGTCGGCGAGCGTGAGAGCGCTGTCCAGCGTGCTGTCCAGCGTGAGCGGGAGTGCGGGAGTTTCACACTCAAACCTTTCCTGATAGTGAAAAAGTGAAGAACAACTGATGCAAAAATATTCTAACGACAATGAGGGTACTTCAATGTCACCTGAAAAACAGGCATCTGTGTATGTTGATCCAGTTTTGAAGACACAGCATGGTGCAAGAAGGTAGAATAAGAAGCATTACTGTTTGTATTGCTGTCAGGAGGTTCAAAAAATGTCACGACACTTACTATGCAAGCATAGTGACAAGGATGAAGTGGCAAAAGCATTTAGTTTTTCAAAAAATTCAAAAGAAAGGGGAATACAGTTGGACCATATCAGAAACAAGGGAAATTATCAACATAATTTTGACATTATGCAAAGCTAAAAGGGCAAACTCGTACCCTCAAAACAACCAAACAAAAAAACTGAAGGACACGAATTTAAGCATTGTATCTACTGTTATGGTTTATTTAAAAGAAAAGCCATGTGGCGACACTTTAAAGTGTGCAAATTCATACCTCAGACCTCAAAAGCAGGTAAAACAAGAGTGCAGGCATTATGTGCTTTTGCTAAGCCTGCACCAGCAGAATTTACTGACGCACGGCCGGCCTGACCGCTTTACGAGATATGCGACCGCTTAGGGCCCACACATTCTGTGGGGCCCCGAGAGGCCAGCTGAACACAGCGTGTGCTGAAGCACTGGAAGCGATGGGCAGCCCTTCACTGTCACCTGGTGGTCATGGAACGTTATTACGGCCACTTAAGGTGAGCGGTGTTAAACGTATATTGAGTACCGCCCAGAGCCAGGCGGGTTGGCCTTCGGGCATTGTTGATTCTACGACTGTCATGTCTCAAAAAAGAAATTATCCGTCTGGCGCAGAAAAAAGAAGAAGCTGAAAGAGGATAAAAACACCAAGACAAAGGTAGGTTGGCATTTTTGCATGTTCAACATGACAGTATTTTGTCATCAATCGGCAAGCCTTTGCCGAGGTAGCTAGATAGCTATTTAGCAATCTATGGAAAGTGCACCAACTACCTAGGGTTAGACAGGAAGACATTTGAAGGAGTATTAACCAGACCTAAACTTAATTAAATTACTATGGGTGTTGTTTTTCATTATTTAAAATCATTATTGTACTATATTAATTACTATATTGTACTAGTATTAGTACTATCTCCTTAAAATTATTGTTTTATTAATTACTTGTTACTTATACAATGTGTTTTTCAGAGAAAATTGGCAATTCCTTCTTTGTGTGAATTATAGTAAAGTTAAGTAATTAATTTGGTCTCTGACATACTTGTGTAATATTTTACAGGGGCATTGATGAAGTTTCTCGCAGCAAAATCTCCTTCACCTCCAATCAACTCCTCAGTTGATGATGATGCAGTAATGATGTAGTTTGGTTGGTTGTAATTTCAAATAAAACAATACAACAAACGTATAGTACGAGCTTAATTAAGGTATATGTATTCCCTCCAACAGGTGAATCTTCACTAGGATCACCAGCAACTGAACATGAGCAGTCACCAGCACTTGTGAGAGAGGAACAGTCAGCAGCAGATCAGGCAGTTCAGCAGGTACCAACACCAGCACATCAGGCAGTTCAGCAGGTACCAGCACCAGCACATCAAACAGAAGTGCAGCCAACAACACAACAGACAGAAGAGCATCTACCAGCACCAGCACATGACCAGACAGAGGAGCAGTCACCAACAACATCAGATGCTGTTCCAGGTCAGTTTACAGGGCTGCTATTCTCCTTTCTTCAGTTTACTCATTGTCATTATATTCATTCAGAACTGCTTCCACCCCGTGGGGGTTTAGAGGCAAATTCCGCCTTAAATACATGCCCAAATTTAAACCGCTATTGCTCTGCAACCACAAAGACCACAGTCATGAAACTTCACCTGTGTGTAGATATCATCTCAAAGTTTGTAAATCAACTCATATCATATCAAATTATATATTGAAAATAAAACTTTAAAGTCAATATAGACCCACAAGATGTCATTTCACCGTGACACTGTAAATTATGAATCAATGCAACAGGAAAGGCTCAGTGGACTTGCACTTCTTAGTGTAAACCACCAACTTAGCAATGAGATCTCCTACAATAATGTGATAAATGACTTTGCTCCTAGAAAAGCCAGGAAGCAAAGGCTCTGAATACTGAGTGGGCTGGTCAAAATAAAAATTTAAACTTACTTGTATTCTTACTTGATTCTATTTGTATTACACAAATTCTTCATTTATTATTGTTATTAGTAATCTTATTTGTTATTATTATTATTTATTTTTATTTATTATTTGTATTTTCTACTTTGTCACTTGGTTTACATTTGTTGTGCGACATTTTGCACATCTCTTTTGCATTTTAAAAAGAAGCAAAATGAAACTGTTCGACTTTGAAATTCAGTGTGTTGTCTGCTGATTTTACAAATAGTGAAAATAATTGAATGTGCACATTCATATGATGCGAGTTTGCTTCATAAGTAAGTTTTAAAGAGTCAGGATGACAATGGCATATTTTAAGCACTTTACAAATGATGGTAATGGTAGTGGATGTGTTTTGTACGCATAGTGTGTAGCCTATACAATGAAAGCATCGGATGCTGAGGAGACTGGTATGGGGGGGGGGGGGGGGCAATGAAATATTGCTTAGGGCCCCACTAAAGCTTGGGCCGGCTCTGTACTGACGAATACTGGCAGTTCTTAAATGAGATGAATCAGGACACAGTTGTGGGCGGCTGTGGCTCAGTTGGTAGAGTGGGTCGCCCAATGACCGAGAGGTTGGCGGTTCGCGTCCCGGCTCTGGCTGTCCACATGTCGAAGTGTCCTTGGGCAAGACACTGAACCCTGACTTAGGCCCCCAGTAGGACTTACTGTAGACCTTAGAAACCTACTGGTGTATGAGAGTGTGTGTGAATGGGTGAATGAGAGGCTAATGTAAAGCGCTTTGAGCACCATGAAGGTGGAAAAGCGCTATATAAATGCAGTCCATTTACCATTTGCACTTGCTGTGAAGCAAGACAGCTGCATTCTACAGCTTGGCTCTAGACTTTTCAAGAAAATTCTGAAAATAAAGAGCTAACACCAGCATCTGTGACAAAAACTGAGGGAGCTTGGGAGATTGATGATAGAAGCAAAAAAGTAACATCTGTCAACACCATCAATGACCTTATAAAACCTGATATGTATCATCATGTTGTCACTGCTACAAGATGTCTAACTGGATTCAGTGATCAATCTGTAAAATATGAGTGTCCAACACTGGCTCGCAAAATTGGACATAGTTTGCATAGTTTAGCAATGTTCCTGAAATCTCAAGGATTAAAGATGAGAGATAAACAAATGGCCCAAGATGCTGAGGATTTCATACATCTTTATCAAGAAGGTTGGAAGTTTGATATCGCAATCCAAGCACTAACTCAACTTGATCAAGCAAAGTGGAATTCTCCTCAGTTGCTCCCATTCACGCAGGATGCTCTGGTTCTTCATTCCCATTTGTCTGACAGACAGAAGGAAAGTTTCAGTGCCCTGGAAACAGACTTGACACACTCAAACTGGAAAAACCTTGCACAGGTGACGCTTGCACAAGTGATCCCATTTAACCGAAGAAGAGAGGGGGAAGTGTCAAGGACGCCCTTGTCTGCTTACCTATCTAGAGATACATCAGAACCAGGCCCGGTCCGTCCTACAGGCGAACCAGCTTTCTGCTTGGGTTGCCATGTGTGCTGGGGGCGCCCCCACCGGCCCTCACAAAAAAAAAATAAAGACCGCCCAGGCGCCCCCCCTCTTTTTCTACACAATGAACAAATAATCAAGAGCAAATACACTTTTTATTTACAATATTTCACCTGCCCTGGCTGCTGCACTTGAACAGAGACAGGATGCAGTAATTGCTTTAGTGGTGGATATGTCCACACAACTGGCAGCTGCAGCCCAACCAAGACCACAATGTCAATGTAATGTAAATACAAACACACGGTTTGCGCATCATTTCAGCAGCGCACTATTAAAATGAAAAGGCACAAGCCCTAAGGTGCACAGGGCAGAAAACAGAGGAAAGAGGAGGAGGAAAGGAAAGCCCAATTAAAAGGTAAGTTATGTCAACAAAGTGTTGTTTGGAGTTTCTGTGTTATGTCACTAATGCTTGCGTAAGCTAAGTAATAAAGCTAAAGGCAAAGCTAGCTAGATAATGGTAGGCATTGGTAGGATCACACAGAATGAGATGAATGCTCAACCCTCACATTTGGGCTTAGTAGTTTTATTACCAAAAACTAGGTTACTACTATACACCTGCATTGCAGTGTTGCAAAACCCAAACTCTAGTCATCATGTTTGCCTAACTTGCCTTGAGTCTCAAAATTAGTAGTAGGCTGCACCATTATATCAGTGATGATGTGGCTACAGCTACCAATAAAAAAACAATTTAAATGGTTTGTCCTGTGCAGCCATGCATGCTTTTGCTAGGCGAATAACTACCTGTGTCTGTACAGATACACTCAGCAAATTTTTAAAGCCCCCAACTCCTGGAGAAGGGACAACCACACCACTGTCTGAAGCATGTAAGTAAATCGTGCCAATTATTTGTGGTTTACAGTTACACCTTGCAATTACATGTGGGATTTAGTCAAATTTATAAATTGTGTTGTTTGTGTTTATGTGCATGAGCATTACTGTACACACAAAAGACAGTGCAGTGGTGTAAGAGTATGAATGTACTTTATTTACAGCTTCACCTCCAGCGCCAACATCCCCCAACATCCAGCACCCGCTCCACTGAAATAAAGAGTGAAGCTCCTCCAGCCCAAACATCTGGTGATGTCTATTCTACACCACTCTCTGAAACATGTAAGTAACTTGAGCCAATTATTTCTCAACTCTATGTAATCAAAATACACTGCTGTGTTATTATTATTATTATTGCTGTTGTTGAATGTTAGTTACACCCTGTTGCTAATTAAGTTAGGTCTTATTTTATGTTAGGTCATTTCAAGTTTATTTGTTCAGTGTTTATATGAAAAAAAAATGACAAAGGACTGAATGCAGTGGTGTAACAGTAAGAATATACTATGCTTACAGCTGCAGCAACTCCAGCCCCACCAGCAGGCACATCTACCTCCTCAGATGAAGGACAGCGTGCCGCTCCTCCAGCCCCAACACCTGACCTGACCAATGAAGAGCCGACAAAGCAGTGTGAAACACTCAGCAACACTCTTAGCTATGGTGGACAGTCAGACCTGGATGGAAGGGAACTTGCACTGGAGATGCAGAGTTTCCCCATTTGCCAAAAGCCAATATGAACACCCTGGAACTTCTGGTTTTCTTACAGAAGAAGAAACTGGAGGAAATGTATCCAAATATGTGGCTGGCCCTCAGAATCGCTGTCACTACTCCAGTGACAGTTGCTGCTGCAGAGAGGAGCTTCTCCAGATTGAAGCTGATTAAAACCTACCTGAGGTCTACAATGGGTCAAGAACGTCTCAATGGACTCGCACTAATGAGCATCAATCAGGAGGTGTCAAGGAAGATATCTTTTGATGAAACAATAGATGCATTTGCAATAAAGAAGTCCAGACGTGCCCACTTTTAAGGACATGCATGATGCATCATAGACTTGGCTAATCTTGTGTTTTCTCATTTGCACATTTTGCTTATATATTGTTGTTGTATGTTTGTTTATTATTTTATCATTATACGTTTATTTCCCTTTTCCCTTGTTATGTGAACCAGAAAATAAAAAAAGAACATGTTTGTATTCTTGAATGTCTGAATGATGTTTTTTGAGGTGGAGTGGTGACGGTGGTGGTGGGGTGGAGCACGGGGTGGGCAGAAGGGGGGGGGGGGCACCCAAATGCCAATCTCGCTGGGGTGCCAAAATGTGTAGGACCGGCCCTGATCAGAAATTTGACACATCTTCCAGGTCTCCATCCATTTAGCTAAAGACATTCTGATTTAGTACTATAGCGCCCCCTAAAAATTTACTTTTGTTAAAATGGCTGTAGTCAGCCATACAAACACCGATTTGGCTGATGGTTGTCTCTCATATCTACACCTGGTTGTCATATGAAATTGTTATTTCGCACTATAGCGCCCCCTACAGATTCACCAAATACACTGTTAGTAAAATGGCAGTAGATCGGACATACGAACACGGATTTGGCTGAAATTTGACTCAGACATCTATCTTTCAGTCCTACATCAGTTTATCAATAGAAATTGCAATTTAACTCTATAGCGCTCCCTAAAAATTGCCTTTACTAAAATGGCATTAGATCGGGCATACAAATTTGGCTCATATTTACTCGGACGTCGCGTGGGGAGGCAGTCGTGTGGGGAGGTGGTTGCGAGGGACAGCGAAGGCCTTTGAGACTGCTTGCAGTTTTAATTTTTTTTTTAAATTTGCTACTAAATGAAAAGCTAGGTGGCACCAGTGCTACCTGTGAAAAAGTTATTCTGGAGCCCTGATTATAATATCAAAAGGATGTTTTAAGGCCTCTAAAAACATGTATAGATGGTGTTATATCATTGCCTGACCACACATAACTCATGGAAATGATAAATACCCACATATAAGCTAAACTTACACAGACACAAAATTGCAGCTTCAAGCAGCCAGCAGAGGGCTAAACACAGGGTGTTGGTGGAACATGCTACCCTAAAACACCTGACTGACACCTCACCGTTGTATTGCTACAAGGCACGGCTTGTCTCTCACGGACAGAATATAGGATTCTGCATCCTCCATCGGTTAGGTCCTCCGCATAAAATGGTCCCAAACTTCCGACATGTTTTGATTTTCACACACGCTGCTACGTCCTGGCATAATAGTTGAGCACACAGACATGGTTGAGTGAACTGTGCTGCCGAACATCTGTGGCATGTCCAGACGGACAGTATATCAATTCAAACAGTCTGTGTGAAGCAATAAATAGTGGAGGTGCAGATGCTAGTCCTCACCTATTAGCAAAACAGAAGCTCCGATTCTGCTTTGACGAAGCACTGTTGAAGTATGGATGCATTCGGTTCAGGTGTAGCAAATATGGCAGTGCTAGGCTAATGGTATTTCACCGTAGGCACACAGCTGTCCGTCTTACACACCATAAAATGGTCCCAAACTTCCAACATGTTTTGATTTTTACACACGCTGCTACGTCCTGGCATAACAGTTGAGCACATAGACGTGATTGTGTGAACTGTGCTGCCGAAGATCTGTGTTCAGACGGCCCAGTACGTCGGTTAAAAAGCCTGTGTAAAACAATAAATGCCGCAGGTACCGGAGTGATATGATAGCAACCTGATGAACCTTGACATGAATTAAACTAATCTCCGAGGCACTTAATATGCCTCAAACTTTTTTGTACTGCAATTATTTCACCTCTCATCTACATATCACTTACCATTTACTACCAGACTGAATTAGCGGCACCCTCCCCAATAATAATAATAATAAGAAGAAAAAGAATTAAAAACTCTTCAGATCTGCATGAATCACACACCCAAAATGCCATGGAAAAAGCGGAATGTGCCAAAAAGCGTGCTGTTTGCATCTGAGTTTTAAACGTAAAAGTTTTTATATTGGGAAAAAGTAGCTTATGTAGCTTACAAATATAGTAGGCTAAAGAATGCTGTATGTTAGCTTAAACATTGGTCTGTAGCTCATGGCTAACATGTGGTGCTAATGAGCTTTTTTGCCAGAGATAAAGTGTAATTTCTTGGTATACAATGTGCACAACTAACTCGGTACTGATGAACATAAATATAAATAATAGCATACAAAGAAACTATCAGTATCAAAATTAAAAACTTACCAGTCAAAAGTTGTTGGTTAAGTTGTTGGTTAAAGCCTTCCACATGAATCCAGATCAAACGGGACTCTACAGACATCTTGCGAGAATTGAATGGCGGCACCACATTTGCGAAAATTCCTAAAAACTTACACACTTCCTGGAGTGTGTATCAGCTGCAGTACCACGTAGACCATATAGAGGGCACTCCAGAGCAGAAATTCTACACACACGTTACCGGTTTTTGCTACCATGTTGGCCATGTGATAAAACTTCGGGAGGCATATCAGGGGAGCAGTGTTGTACCTGAACGAGTTCATTGAACGATCATTCACAAACTATATCATATTTTTGACGAACGTGAATGACTCGTTCACTTTTGCCAAATGAACACGGTTATTCTGACATTTATTGAACTGCGCTCTTATGTAGTTCACATTTCGTTCTTATCACGTTGTAATTATTGAGTCCTATAAGGTATAAAATGGGATCAAAACACAGCATTATCATAATGTCATTTTTGTATTATTCTGAACAAGTTTTGTCAACATAATGTTTTGGAATAGCCAATGAGAAGCGTTTAGGGGGGGGGGGGGGGGGGGGGGGGGGGGGGGTACAGAAAGTTTTTGGGAGCGGAGAAAAAGAGTTAAATGTACAGAGTGTGACCGGCGACCGGAGCAGGTGTTGTCTCGTTCTTGGAAATAAACATTGAAAACGAAGCTCACTGAAACCGCTCCTTGTGTTCTAAGAACCTGCAGAGGGAAGTTAACCCCGGGGAAAGGTACTTACATCAGCCCCGGTGGGGCGGAATTTTCCCCTGATTTCTGACTACAAGATAACGTCAGGAACTGTTATTAATAAGTTTACAATAATAACACAAAAAAAGAACGAAAAAGTTCATTTTGGGATCCATGAACTTCTAGTTCATAATTTGGAAGAATGAACGATGAACTGAACTAATTCATATTGAGTAACTTGAACTGAACTTTGAACTAGTTCCTAATCAAGGTGAACTTTCCCAACACTGCAGGGGAGCTTCCTGAGCTCTGTAAAAAGGTTAAACGTTGTGGGGCCCGGCATTTTGGGCCCCACACCGTTGGTCAATTCCCGGTCATGTGGCCCCACGATGTAGGAAAGAGAAGACGACACACATACACACACACACACACTAGTAAGTTTCTAAGGTTCTTTCAGTCCTACTGGGGGCCTAAGTGAAGGTTCAGTGTCTTGCCCAAGGACACTTCAACATTTGGACACGTAACAGTATCACATAGACTACAATCCTGGTCCTACCCCTTTGTATTACTCAGTCAGAACATGTATATACAATCAACGGAAGAAAAGAAAGTGTATCAGCAAAAAGGGAAACTTGCTCCTTGGTAGATATTCTTTCTTTCTTGTATCCCCTTAGAATGTGGTTTCACTGCAGTTGTTCCACAGATTGACTCCTTTAACTGATATACAGTGTGTTTTTGAGTTGGTACGTACAGGCTGTTTTTTGAACATATAAATTCCCCTGAGATTGTGTTTGTTTCTCCACACTTGAAACAAACTTTGGACACCTTGTGGTAACTTCTTTTGATTTGCTTTATGCATTATTTGAATTGTTTTGAGGTCGACCAAATCCTTACATTTTAATGCCTTTAATTTGATGAAGAGTGGGTTTGTAGGTGTAGGTGCTTTTATTAACCATCCTTATTGCTCTTTTATGAAGTCTGAATATGATTTGTGTTTGTTTTGTATGTGTTCCCCCACAATTCCACACAGTAAGTGATGTATGGGAGAATGAAGGAACAGTACAATTCCTATAGTGATGACTGGTTTACAAGATATTTGTTTGCAATTGACTAGTGGCTGTTGCTGTTTGTTGTGAAGCCACCAGAGGACGCTGTGCTCCAGGATGTACCAGCTTTGAGTTCACTGCAGAAAAGGGTCATCTCAGGTTTACTTTCTGTTGCTGGCTGTTGTCTCATTGTGTTATGAAATAGAATGAGATGAAGACTCATGAAACACAAATATAATATTTCCATTAAATATGAGAAATAAACAGACCTTCATTTTCACCTTCATGGTGCTCAAAGCACTTTACATTAATTTCAATTTAAATTTTATCATTAGCCTCACATTCACCCATTCACACCAGTAGGTTTCTAAGGCTCTGTCTGTCCTACTGGGAGCCTAAGGAAGGGTTCAATGTCTTTCCCAAGGACACTTCGGTGGACAGACATAGCCGGGATGCGAAACTCCAACCTCTCGGTCATTGGGTGACCCACTCTACCAACTGAGGTACAGCCACCCCATATGAGAAAATAGTAAGCTTATACTCAACAGTCTGTGGAAAATATTTAAAATAATCAGAACAGGGAGAAAGGCTAAAGCAGTTGTACTGGGAGACTAAGTCATGGTTCAGTGTCTTGCCCAAGGACACTCCAACATGTGGACAGCCAGAACCAGGACGCGAACCGCCAACCTCTCGGTCACCAAACCATTAACCTCTTGGTAAATGGTTTGCCCAAAGACACTTTGCTAGCTCATTGCATCTGTCAAGTTCACAATTAACTAAAAGGTCAAAATCACACTATGGGTTATAACTCAAGAATGGAGGGTCACAGAACTGTCAGACTGGTACCAAACGACGTGGAATGAAGATTTCTGCAATTCTCATAATTGGTGTTATCACCTACGACCAATATTTTTGAGATCTCTGGAGGTCAAAGGTGAAATGTCACAAAATTAACTTCTGTAACACTGTTCGTGTGTGTCAAGCATAGACATATCACACTATTACTTCATCAATACTGGATATATTATCATAATATTACATGCACTGACGCATACATACATATAAAGAAATGATCAATATTGCAAAAGGTCAAGGTCGCATTTAGCAGAAAGTTCAAAATCACATTAGTGGCTCTAATTCAAGAAGGGGTTGTCATAGAAACTTGAGATTGGCACAAAATAGGGGTGACATTAGGCATTCTCTGAATACTAGTTAATATAGTAACTAATAAAGTAGGTGCAAAATGTGATAACATTAGGTGGAGGGCAGGACTTTTCAGGTTGTTGACAATGAATTGTATAATTGAGCAGCATTCAGACTGTGAAATGGGACACAGAATGCCTGGGAACAGGTAAACAGGCACGAAGGGGGATCAGGTGGCTGGCATGGAGGGGAATTTGCTGAAATTTGCCAAAAGCATCAGAGATGGCAACAGGGATTGTCATCACTGATGCTTTCAGTGAAACGGACATAAGTGACAGTGAGGAACTTCTGTGTTCTACTGAGTGCACATTAGGGCTGAAAGATCTATCATTTTGGACCAAAAATTGGGATTTCAGGCAACACTATTTTGGGATGGTTAAAGCTGCGTTTTCTTTTTTTGGAGTGCTCCTAACTTTGTTTTGTCAACTATTTTATGTCTGATACTGATTTTTCATTTGTATTTTGTGTGTGTGTGTGTGTGTGTGTGTGTGTATACATTTGTTAACTGAAAGCACAGAATGAAATGATGTTGGTGTCATTTTTGTAACTGACATTAAATAACTAACATCAGCCTTAGCCAATGATCAATACAGGCCGCTGATATTTTTCTCTGTGAAATGAAAACAAATGTCAGAAAATGTTTAATTACAGTTAGAAAATATAAATAGTGAGAGTTAAGCTGATAAAAATTACCAAATGTACACATTCCATTGTTACCATTTTTCTCCCTTTTTTTGTTACATTCTCCCTTTTTTTCCCTCCTTTTTCATTTTTTTTTACCCCCGTCCCCATTTTCTTTCTTTTATCCTTTCCTCTTTCTTCCTTTCTGTTAGTAAATCAAGGCATTTATTCTTTGAATGGTTCAGTTCCTGTCATGTTTGTAAATGTTCCTGAACCACTGAAACTTGTTGTGAAGAAAATTGTGAATTAATTGGAAATCGCAATATCTGCCAGAAGAATTGCTATTAACTCTTTTCTTAAAATAATTAATTCCTAGTGCACATACACAGAAACTCTTCTCTTAATTTCTCAGCATGGTGTGCAACTAAACAAACGTAAAACACAAACAAAACAAAAACACCCAGTGTTTTCACTTTTGAAACTCTTTATCTAACTTGCACATACTTCTCCATTCATCACAATTAATATCCCTTTTTAATGTTCTGCTCTCATCAGATAACACACATGGCAACATGCGTGACGTATGTGTGTACGCATTCCCACGCGCTCAGAGGGAAGCCATTACGTGGATGTCAGCCCATTCCTGAAGCACGACACTCCCTCTATACGTAAGAGCTCTGGAAATAGCTGCCTTAAAAAGCTGATCAGGGAGCAGGGTATCACGACCAGAGGGATGTCACAGCTCTCCAATTGATGGACAGTAAGTGACTGAATAAAAAAACATTGAGTAAACACACCACAGGTCTATTTACTGTATGTTCTGTCTAGCTGGCTAATTTAAAGTAAATGTTTGCACCACCTGACCGAGGAGGACCTGGAGGGCTGGCAGTGATTAAGTCTCATAAAGGGTTTCCTCATGCGAAGGGCAGCAGCTTTGAAGAATATTAAGATCTCCTTCTGCTGTTTCAATGTGCATCAGCAACTCAAGCTAATGAGGAATTAGCCCCTCCTTATCTTACTCAGACAGAAACATACTGTAAAAAGCACATCACATAACAGGTCAAATGTCAATGCAGAGGCAAACACCGGATGGGAATGTAAATGCATAGGTAATACCAGTTCATTGCAGGTTGGTATTTGTATTGAATTAATACTTATTGAGACAATTCATTGCCATAGGATCAGTTAATCTAATTTTTAATGTTGCCCAACATGGTTGGGAGAGATTATTGCAATCACTATGTGCGTGTGTGTATGACATATCATACTATAACTCAATGAATACTTGAGATATCACCATGAAATTACATGGGCATATACATTTATCTAATGCACATCAGATGCAATGATCCATTTGAGTAAATGTCAAAGGTCAAGGTCACAATTAATTAAAAGGTCAAAATCACATTATAAGTTATAACTCAAGAACAGAGGGTCACAGAACTGTCAGTACCAAACTAGTACCAAACGATGCAGAATGGAGATTTCTACAATAATTGGTGATCTAATCATCTAATAATTGGTGTTATCACCTACGACCAAGAGTTTTTTAGATGTCTGGAGGTCAAAGGTGACATGTTGAAAAATTAACTCCTGTAACACTATTTGTGTCAAGCATAGACATATCATGCTATAACCTAATCGATATAGGATATATCATCATAATATTACATGCACTGATGCATATATACATATAACAAAGTTATCAATATTGCAAAAGGTCAAAGTTTAGGTCACATTTAGAAGAAAGGTCAAAATCACATTATTGGCTGTAATTCAAGAATGGGTTGTCATAGAAATTTGAGATTGGCACAAAATTTGGTGAGATTAAGCATTCTCTGAATACTTGTACTAATTTATGTATTTATGTAATTTATGGCCAGATATCAAGTTACACTACTGCTGTGACTTGTGTATACTATTTAGTCTATTGAACTGTACAATGATATGTAATGATAAAAGAGATGATAAAACTTAATACATGAAACAACAAGATGAAATGTCTAAAGAAAATTCACCACAATTTTAACCATTTTTTGCTTCTTCATGTAAAAATATGTTGAAGCAAAAATATTGATAAAATTGCATTTTATTTTTCCTCGGAAATTTTAGGTTTTTTCCTCCTTAGTCCTCCATCTTTTTTGTTTGTATAGTTTGTAAAAGAAAATATTTTCATAATTTAAAGGGGTAGTTCAATATTTTTCACATGGATCTGTATGTCATCAGCAACCACAGTGACGTACCCCTGACAGTGTCCTCTGAGCCCAGTTCTGGTCCGGTTTTGGTCAAAGCTTAAGTAGGCCCAGCAGCTTTCCTGGGATCAACAAAATAAAATGTGTTTCTTCTCAAAACAATATGTGTTAGAATGAGTGATTTATTTGCATAACAAAACCCTCACAGAACAAAAAGTCACACCTCGTAATTGCTTGGAACTAATTTCTCTCAATACCGATCAATGCATGTTGTCACTGCTAACAGCTGTGCACCTGCATGTAGCAGCCCAATGACCAAGAGGTTGGTGGTTCGTGTCCCAGCTCTGGCTGTCCACATGTCGAAGTGTCCTTGGGCAAGACACTGGACTCTGAAACCTTAGAAACCTACTGGTGTGTGTGTGAATGGGTGAATGTGAGGGTAATGTGAAACGCATGAAGGTAGAAAGTGTTTTCTTAATGAGCCACTCTACTCTTATGGTCCTTCACTCGCGCATAATCTCTGTGCAGTTGTTTGTTTAGCTTAATCCGGCACTGGACCGCTGATCGAATGAAGCCTCTCTCTGCCATTTCAGCCAAAACATCTTTCTTCTTTTCTGATGCAGATGGTGCCGTTTGCTGCGCAATGACAATTTTCCTCAACCAATCACCATCTGGCAGTGATTGGCGACTCCCAAGTGGGAGCGGTATGGTATGTTTGAGACCCCAAGCAGAAGGGTGACCAAAATAGCAATGGGTACCATGGGACCAGTATGCTTTCGTCGTAATGGAAATGCTAATATAAGCATACCTTCTGACCTGTACCGTACCAAACAGCAGAGTGTGGAACAGGGCTTTAGAGAGCCCTGCGCTAGAAGAAGAGTGGTTTCACTCAGAGTGAACCAGCCTCCAAAACCAAGCACATGTACAAATATGATGAAGTTGTGATCCAGATGGCTGCTGCTGGGAATGGCTGTCATACATGTACGTAAACACATCTTTAAAAATACTGACTCAGTTATTTTTCCAGGAAAAATTCTGGCCTTGTGCCTGTTATTTTGACCCTACATTTTTCTTCATTAATAAGATCAGGTTAAATAGACCCTCTGGTATCTGTCACGTCAGCCTTTGATTGATTGCTCTGGAGAGCTGCTAGCTTAGACCAAGGAGATTACTTATTTATTTATTTAATGAATAAAACACATGTTCCTCCTTATATGTTACAATAGGTTAAAAAGACTTCAGGAATGAGGTGACATAACATTAATAGAAGTTGTGTTTTTTCACTGGGTTGGTAAACTGGGTTGGTAAACTAGTATTTAGCAATATTTTTGGGAAAAAAAATATTTTATTTAAAAAAAAACATAAAAGACAAATAAAATAAATATTCAAAGGAAACATCTTCAAACCTTTCATTCACTTGGCACCTGTTTCCCTTATAATTTATGGGGACTTTCGGAAAAAAAAAAACAAATTTAGCTAGTATTAGAATGAATGAATCATCCAATTCTCTCGTCAGTAAAAGTCCCTGCAGAACTCTTTAAAGGCACCAACATGTCAAACAAACCATCTGGTTAGGTCTTTACATATGGTCCCTACTTCGAAATATTCAGTGTAAATATGCTCAGCACTTAACAAATGATTACTTATTATGTAGTGCTTTTTACACAGTGACTTGACACTTTACAGAAGAGAGAATATATTTATCTGTAAAAAAACAACTTAAATATTAAAAAACTAACAGATAATAAAATTAAACACTATGCCTAGTGTAGGAATCACCCTGATCACCACTCGAAGAGCGTGATCAGGACTGCCTTAGTTTTCGCGTCTCAGCAGCCGATGGTTGTCATGGTTACAGTGACTGTAACCATGCCATTTTCACTCCAAGAGAAGTGATCACATGACAATGCATGTCACATCCTGTGACATATAATTGCGGAAAAAGTGTTTCCATTGCACTTTTGCGATAAATTAGAATATCGAAATGTCTGAAAAACCACCTCATGAAAGTGTGAAAACGTTTTATCGATATTTGACAGTTTTTTCTAAATTCCGGTGTTTCCATTACCAGTTTTTTATTGCGATTTACATTTTGCAAATTTACAAGGGTAATGGAAACGCTGCTAGTGAGACGTTATGTGGAGCAGTGATTCCAGAAAGACTGAACAGGCAGGTGAATTTGAAAACCAGCAGAAGAAAAGGCTTAAAAACATGTTCCTCATGAGGGAAGGGAGGTGGCCAATAACTGTTAACATAACATGTGGCTGTCCAAAATGGCCATCTGTTAGCATGACGATTAAGACAGAAATCATTTACACACCTTCTGACTTTTTTTGTATTAGACTCATTTGTAGGGAAGTGGGATTTAAGAGTCACTTCAAAGTTAAGGGTTGAGTAAGGAGGTTTAGGCTCCTTATGATTATGTGTGGAGGAAATGTTAGTGTTATATCCAGCAAACACAACCTGTGTGTGTGTGTGTGTGTGTGTGAGGTGATGTGATGTGAGTGATAAGGATGAGCTGGAGGGAAGGTCTGTCTCCTTATCTTCTTTTTAGTTAAGATGACACGATTACAGTAATTGTTCCGGCCAGTAATCAGACCAAAACAGGAGATTGTGTGTGTGTGTGTGTGCGTGTGAGATGATTAGCTAAAAAATGGAATCTTCTTGGATTCTTAACATTATCCGAGCTCAGAGTTTATATTAGAATAACTAGATTTTTCCTTGCACTGTGATTGGTCAGTGTTGATCACATCCACAGAAATGTGAGGTTTTTGTGTAAAAAAAAAAAAAGAAAAAAGGATTTAAAACTTAAAGGGTCCTTCTGCTGAAAACCACTTTGTGTAACTCTCTTTACAGTGTGGCAGTTCACAACCAGTTCTATATGCACGCACCCACATGGGTGCACTGGTTAACTCACCATAGAGACACAGACATACGAGTGACTCAATAAAACCTAGCTACGTAACTAGGTCATAAGCCCCGCCCACAGGCTAGTTACACAAACATCACACACTTCTGTGTTAGATACACTGTATGTGTAAATATTAACACCTTCCTTGTTATATATATATATAAAAAAAGTTCCTCTCGCCCCACGTGGGCGGTGTCTCCTTCAGACTCGGGTCCTCTACCAGAGGCCTGGGAGCCTGAGGGTTCTGCGCAGGATCTTAGCTGTTCCTAGCAATGCACTCTTTTGTACAGAGATCTCTGATGTTGTTCCTGGTATCTGCTGGAGCCATTCTCCCAGCTTGGGGGTCACTGCCCCTAGTGCTCCAATTACTACTGGTACCACTGTTGCCTTCACACTCGACATTTTCTCTAACTCCTCTTTCAGCCCTTGGTATTTCTCAAGCTTCTCATGTTCTTTCTTTCTGATGTTGCTATCACTGGGGACTGCTACATCTATCATCACCACTGTCTTCTCATGTTTATCCACCACCACTATGTCAGGCTGATTGGCCATCACCATCTTGTCAGTCTGGATCTGGAAGTCCCACAGGATCTTGGCCTGTTTGTTCTCTGTCACCTTTGGGGGGTTCTCCCATCTTGACCCTGGGACCTCCAGTCCATACTCTTTACAGATGTTCCTGTACAGTATGCCCGCTACCTGGTTATGCCTCTCCATGTATGCCTTGCCTGCCAGCATCTTACACCCTGCTGTGATGTGCTGGACTGTTTCAGGGGCTTCTCTACACAGCCTACAACTGGGGTCCTGTTTGATGTGGTAGACCCCGGCCTCTATTGCTCTGGTGTTCAGGGCTTGTTTTTGTGCAGCCATGAGTAGTGCCTCTGTGCTGTCCTTTAGTCCAGCCTTTTCCAGCCACTGGTATGTCTTTTCCATATCAGCCACTTCCTCAATTTGCCGATGGTACACGCCATGCAAGGGTTTGTCCTTCCATGATAGCCCCTCTGGTTCCTCGACCTTACTGGGCTTTTGTTGCCTGAGGCATTCACTTAGCAGTTGGTCATTGGGGGCCATTTGCTTGATGTATTCCTGGAGGTTCGCCATTTCCTCCTGGACAGTAGTTCTGACACTTACTAGTCCTCGGCCCCCTTCCTTTCGCTTAGTGTACAGCCTCAGGACACTGGACTTGGGGTGGAACCCTCCATGCATGGTAAGGAGTTTCCTTGTCTTGATATCAGTGGCTTGTATCTCTTCCAATGGCCAGGATATTATCACAGCTGGGTATCTGATTACTGGCAGGGCATAGGTGTTAATGGCCTGGATCTTATTTTTGCTGTTCAGCTGACTTTTCAGGACCTGCCTTACCCTCTGTAGATATTTGGCTGTGGCTGACTTCCGAGTTGCCTCCTCATGATTACCATTTGTCTGTGGGATCCCTAGGTATTTGTAACTTTCCTGCACATCTGTGATATTCCCTTCAGGTAGGTCTACCCCTTCAGTTGTGATCACCTTTCCTCTTCTAGATATCATCCGCCCACATTTATCTAGTCCGAATGACATCCCAATGTCTTTGCTGTAGATCCGGGTGAGGTGAATTAGGGAATCAATGTCACGCTCATTCTTGGCATACAGCTTGATGTTATCCATGTAGAGGAGGTGGTTGATGGATGTTCCACTTCGGAACTGATATCCGAAGCCACTCTTTGAGATGATCTGGCTGAGGGGGTTTAGGCCTATGCAGAACAGCAGGGGGGACAGAGCATCTCCTTGGTAAATGCCACATCTGATGCTCACTTGTGCAATTGGCTTTGAGTTGGCCTCCAGAGTTGTTTTCCGCAGCCTCATTGAGTTCTGGATGAACTCTCTTAGTGTCCTGTTGATGTTATACAGTTTTAAGCATTCCAGTATCCATGTATGTGGCATTGAGTCATAGGCTTTCTTGTAGTCTTGTATATATATATATATATATATATATATATATATATATATATATATATAAAACTGTAAATATACATATCGGGCAGCCCAACTGACACCACAACATCTTTCCATGTCTTTGCTTTTAAGCCAGAGTCATGGTACCAGTCGTGGTACCCTTTCAGTGACAGTACCACTCATGGTACCCCTTCAGTGACAGTCTAGTGGACTAGGCCTCAATCAGCCATCCTTCTTTCAGAAAACATGCCGTGAAAAAACTTGATATTTCGAAAATGTAAACTCCACACTATAGTGAATGTGTAGGAATAAGGCTCATTTATAAGTTTATAGACTACCAGTATGCCTACCATTCTGTGTTGTGCAGATGTCTGATCCCAGTCAATGTCTGCATAGTTTAGCTGTTCTTCTTCCATTTCAACACTTTCGTTGTCTGTTTCATATGGTTCAAATTGATGAAGAATATTTTCCTCTTCAACTGTTGCTTCTCCTATTTCTACTGAAAAATCTCTTAAATTGTCGCTGGCATTGCTGCTGTTGTTTATGACATCCATATTTCCACACGAGCAAAGCGTAGCAGTCTTTGGTCACTGATGTCACAGGGTCAAGGTTGAGGTGAGGTTGAGGAAATAAGTAGGTGAAACTCAGACATAGGCTGTGTCCGAAATCACTCCCTAATCCCTATATAGTGCACTGTAAAGGGACCACGCCATTTTGTAGGGGTGTCCGAATCTTTATTGAACTATTTATAATTACTATATAGTGCACTAAATGTATCCCAAAATCCACTGCGAAATGTAGTGGACATCGATGGTTACTAACCAAAACACAATATCCCATCATGCATTGCACAAATTGAAAAATAGCTGAAGGACAATGAGATTTATTATTAAAAGACACGGACAGATTGAGATTGGATGGCATACCAGCAGAACTACAGCTGTTCAGTAACGGTAAACATTAAGTCTGTCTGTTGGATGACAGGTGCAAGTTAATAACAGTAAAACAGTAGTGAGCCAAGTTTATTCAACTTTTTAAAAAAAAAAAAGATTCTTCAGACTCTAAAAAAATTGAAAAAGCCGTTTAAATTTGTGACAAACGACAGTTATGTTTTAATCATTTGCTGGTGATGACGCGACGTAGTAGTGTCTGAAAAGTTTCAATTGAGTTCACTATGTAATGCACTACATTTATTTCCCTATGTAAGGAGTAGGGGGTAGGGACTGAGTGGGTGATTTCAGACACAGCCATAGTATACCTAGACCCAGCTGCTGGGATGTGAGAACTATGTCCGCCAGTGGTGATTAGGTTGATTCCTATGCTAGGTACAGTGAAGGTTTAATTTTATTATCTGTTTGTTTTTGAATATTTTAGTTGTTTTTTTTTACAGAGGAATATATTTGCTGTTGTGTAAAGTGTCAAGTGAAAGCACTGTGTAAAAAGCACAACATAAATATAATTTTTTGTTGCTATTTTTAAGTGCTGAGCATATTTACACTTAATGGGGCGGCTGTGGCTCAGTTGGTAGAGTGGGTCGCCCAATGACCGAGAGGTTGGTGGTTTGCGTCCCAGCTCTGGCTGTCCACATGTCGAAGTGTCCTTGGGCAAGACACTGAACCCTGACATAGGCCCCCAGTAGGACTGACCTTAGAAACCTACTGGTGTATGAGTTTGTGTGTGTGGATGGGTGAATGTGAAGCTACTGTAAAGCGCTTTGGGCACCATGAAGGTGGAAAAGCACTATATAA
Organism: Siphamia tubifer; assembly: GCA_020466265.1. Taxonomy (NCBI): domain Eukaryota; kingdom Metazoa; phylum Chordata; class Actinopteri; order Kurtiformes; family Apogonidae; genus Siphamia; species Siphamia tubifer. The sequence goes on along the minus strand of CM035785.1, from coordinate 24,348,197 downwards.
ATGCAGACCATTTCATATTTTGACATGGCAATGTAGGGACCACATGTACAGACCCTTATAATGTCAGCCAGCTCATTTCTTTGACATGTCAGTGCCTTTAAAGAGTTCACCAGGGACTTTTACTGATGAGAGAATTAGCTGATTCATTCATTCTAATGCTATCAGGGTGATGGCCAATCTGAAGCTCCGAAGGTGACAGCTGTCCTTCACATTGTCCAAAAAAAACCAAAAAACCTCCAGGCTCCCGATTCCATCATTTTGTTGTGATACTTTATTAGCAGTATTCAGATACATTGTTGGGTCAGACATAATTAGTTTTTACTCTGTATCCAGTTAGATAGTGTTATCGTGCAATTCATTCATTACGTAGACTTATCTTCTTTTCACATCAGAACATTCTATAATGGTAAGCCAACTATGACTAATAAAACAAGCCCAAACATATGTCCTTAATCATAGTTACACATATGACATAATAAATATAATTAAATTTGCGGTATTGTTGTAAGTGATGTATGTGTGAATCAACTTGAGGCATGATGAGCTTTCAAAATATGTATAGTTGTAAAATCATGTCCGTGACACTTTTAGCTCATAATTATGATATAGTCACAATTTCTCTCCACTGATTTTCACTCTGAAGTGACTTATTTTTCACTGTTTAGATTGAAAAAGTAACAAGTCTATTCTGAGAATGTAAGGAGCGTAAACTACCTATATTTCTATAAATGTAAGGAGTATAAAGTACAGATATTTCTATAAATGTAAGGAGTATAAAGTACAGATATTTCTGTAAATGTAAGGAGTATAAAGTACAGATATTTCTATAAATGTAAGGAGTATAAAGTACAGATATTTCGATAAATGTAAGGAGTATAAAGTACAGATATTTATGAACACATGTAGGGAGTAAAGTTAAAAGTACAGATCCCTAAAAAAATGCACAGTACAGTAATCAAGTACTTTTATTTAGTTATTTCCACCTGTGAGTGTGGAACCTGGGAGCTGTGTTTGGTGTTTCTGCCTCCAGTTTTAAGGCAGAACTGGACTGTTGGGGCTGGATTCTTGTCTTTTGTTCCACATGAAGTGCTGTGTTGATGTGCAGCATGTTGTGCCCATGGCTCTGTCTCCAGTAGCTCCAGGCCATGGTGACAGTTGTTACTGATAAGCAGCAGGACGCCACACATTCATTGCCTCTGCAGGTGGTGATAATGCACCGTATTAAAGGGAGCACAGAGAGTGGATATTGAGTAGCATTTCTAGTTACCTGCTTTGGCTGCTGCAGACAGCCAACAGGTTAAAGGAGCCAGACGTTGACTGAAGCTCTGGTCACTCCAATTCTCCAAAGACCTGGAGCGATCCAGGTGGGACCCACATATAATGGACTGATACTACCCTCCAGCAGTGTACTGTAAACACTCCTCTGATGTAGTTTTAACAGTGTACTGTAAACACTCCTGGTGTAGTTTTAACAGTGATGATCTGCAGGTCTCTAATTACACCCTCACTCTGTGGAGGTGGTGTGAGTATGTAGCCTAGCCACACTAGACCCCCCTAGTGGCAGCAAATCTAATGTGCTACCATAGTAGTTTAGTTACCCTCACTGTAAATTTTGGTTCGATTTCCCTGAAGCTAGTCGACCAATCAAGGTGAAGTATAGAGTCAGAGGGTGGGTGTGAAGAGAGTGAAGAATGTGAGAAAACTTCAGCAATCTTTAAATTATTTTTACAGAAGCGACAACAGTCGTTAAGCTCTATAATCCACCATTTTATTTAGCCATTCCTAACTTTCTCTGGACTCCTCCGTGAACTTTCCGTCACTCTAACTACATCATCCTCAAGATTACGCTGGTTTTAGTATCGTCCTATTGCATACAGAGGGATTTAAAAGACAACCTTTTAGCCCTGCCTCGCCTAACTATGAATCACCACTACACCCATACATGGAATGAATAGGGATAGCGTGGCTAGGCTAGTGAGCATGACCAAACATTTTAAAAGGTAACAAGGCAGTCAGAGACAGCAGACCTCTGCCAAGGGTTGATATGGCTTTTTTTTAAATAGAACCAACACACAATGTATTCAATAACAATGAAGAACACAACAATATTAATGAAATAACCATGGAATGACGGCTTTAATATCACAATATGGTTTACAATTAGTTCAAATCAGTATTGCAGTTTAAGATTATTTTAAAGTTAACAAATAGTTTAAATTAAAGTCTTTTGTCTAACGTCAGTGGTCTGAGTCTTGAGTGGCGTGGTAGCTGGAGCAGCCACACCACTGAGCTCCTGTCCTCTGGCAAGCAGTTTTATCACCATCCCTTTTGTTCCTTTGTCAATCCCCTTCTTCTTGGAATTTTTCCCGTTGCTGTCTCTGAAGAGTTGGACGTCGTCGAATGGAAAGTATCTACTCTGGCTTTTGTCTAAAGACCTGTGACTCCTGACCTGTTCCAGCTTTGTCACAGACTCAAAACCCAAGAATCATACATTAAATTATATAAAACATTACATTACACTCATGGCTCTGGTATTATTGTAATTATTCCCAAGACACATCAATAAATAAGGCAGTCGGTGACAGCAGATATCTGCCAAGGCTTGATATGGCGTCATATGACGTCAAAATATGATGGAGCCATAGGTGTTGACCCATCTGATGTCCCAAGGTGAGACGATGTAAATGCAAAAACTGCGAGATTCTATCTTGTCTGAATCCTGAGATATTACCACTTATGTGTTTTAGCTGTTGACCTTGAGTGTTATCTTGGCCTTTGCTAAAAATCTAATGGATCCTTCCTTGATCCATTATCTATCATTCCTGAAATCTTCATCAAAATCCATTCAGAACTTTTTGCATAATCCTGCTGACAAACAGACAGACAAAAAGACTCAAATTGAATACCCCCTTGGCGGAGGTAATGCTATAAGCTGTGTAAGCTCTTGTATTCAGTTGTATTCAGTTTTTATTTTTCTGACCTATGGAACAGTAGACCTGAGGGTCTGAGGTCCACAGCCAGTGTTCAGATTTTTAAGGGTCAACTGAAAACAAACCTTTTTACCTTAGCTGTTAATTACATTCTTACTTTTAACATTATTTCATTCAGCTGGTTTTATGTATTTATTTTCATATATTTATTGAATTATTATTATTATGTTATTTGATCACTGTCTTTTTTCCAAATATCTGAAACAAAATATACAATTTACCCATGAGATAGTCAAGTTTAGTTCCTATTCATAAATGCACACAAACAAACCCCCCACTTTCCCCCACCCCAAATACTGGACCCTGCAGATTACAGCACATTCAAGACAAAAAAACTAAAATCTACAACATGGACAGGTAATAAATAATGAAGTACAACAGCAAAAGACTTGAAGGTCATGTGGAGTGTGGTAACTTTGCGAATCATATGAAATCTGCAATCTTGTCCAATCAGGAATACATGATTATCAGTCATTACCATGTTAAATCACCAATATATCATTATCAGTTTCCCAGATGTAGACCATATTTTAAAAACAGCAAATCTCTGCTGTGACCTTGATGTGAAAATTCAACATGTCGTCAGACTGGAAGTAGTGAGTTGATTCTGCTGAAATTCAGTCTTTGTCATCCTTGTATCCATCTCCTTGTACATGCCAAATTTCAGAACAATCTGTCAAGAATTGGTGACACTAGAGTGCGAACAGAGGAAATCTGCATGCACACACAGACAGACAGACCGTTAAACCAACATAACTTCACAAATCTCAGATTTGCGAAGTTAATAACAATACATAAAGATAACATGTTTGGGTTACATAGAAATGTCAGTAGCTGCTGTGCCCTCTACAAAGGAAATTAATGGCTGCCAAATAAGGTCACATTTTCTAGTGGACCCTATTACAGTCTATGTAATTTTTTTCCCAAATGGACATGACTCATGACCTCCCTGATCCATTGGCCATATGTTAGGGGGGGGGGTCACTCCATTTTAACAGAATGAGCCTCCTAGCCAACAAAGGGCAGAAAGCCATCATATTTAGATGACACTCACAAAGAATGCCTTTCCCCGGGACCACACCAAACAGTGAGATCAGAGGTGATAGGTGAACTGTTCTTCCACATATTCCAGAGAATTCTGCAAACATAAACTGCCAAAAACTGAATAGCTTAGGGGACAACCAAAAAATATGCAGCAGTGTGGGGGAAATATGTCTGCATCAATCACATACATGGTCATTATTCGTATTAATCTTACAGTTTATCTTTGGTCCAATGAAACTGAATCACAGTCTGTCTGAGGCATATAGAGGAAGAAGAGATTCCCAGTATAATTTTTTTCCCATATTTCTTCTGAAAACTGTTCATTTAAGTCTGATTAATCTTGCCCAACATTGGTTGGGTGTGATTAAGTGATTAATGTAATCACCCTGTGTGTGTGTGCTTGTCCACAGAGACATATTATGCAATGAATGAATGACTCAATGAATACTTGAGATGTCACGATTAAATTACATAGGCATATACATGTTATGTTCCAGCACTGTTTTTTTTATGAGTCCTAACTTATTTAATTGTGGACAATTATTGACTGTTTTGTTGTGTGCAATAGCCTACACATAAGTTTCTCAACTAATGTGCATCAGCTGATCCATTTGAGTAAAGGTCAAAGGTCAAGGTCACTATTAACTAAAAGGTCAAATTCACATTATCAGTTATAAGTCAAGAACAGAAGGTTACAAAACTTTTAGATTGGTACCAAATGATGCGGAATGAAGATTTCTACAATTCTCATAAATGATGTTATCACCCACGACCAATAGTTTTTGAGATCTCTGGAGGTCAAAGGTGACATGTCGCAAAACTATCTTCTGTAACACTGTGTATGTCAAGCATTAACATATCTTGCTGGAACTTAATCAATACTGGATATATTATCAGAATATTACATGCACTGATGCGGATATACAAATAACAAAATCAGCAATATTGCAAAAGGTCAAAGGTTAAGGTCCCTTTTAGCAGAAATCACATTATTGGTTCTAATTCAAGAACGGGTTGTCATAGATTGGCACAAAATAGGGGCGAGATTAGGCATTCTCTGAATACTTGTTCCCATTATTATTATTTTGTACCTTCAACTCTGACGCAATGGGGGGGTTGGATGTAAAGTGCTTTGTGCTGCATGCACCATGTATGAAAATTACTATAGAAATAAAGTTTGATTGATTAAAGCTAATACTATGAGCTGCATAGGACCTTGTATTCTCCAGACTATAATACAAACTCGTTAAATACATACAAGAATAATAGAATGTCCTCACACACTGTACTGACCAGTATGTTGTGGCCAAGGTGAAAACGTTGCCATTATATGATGTTAACTATTTGAACATTAGACGTTGAGAGTCATCCATCTAAGGCCGTCACAACAAGCAACACACCGCATCACTCTTCCTCCAGTCAAACCAAAAAGCCTCATTCCAACCAAACCCTAATGGGATCTCAAATGGTTGCTTAATGTAATTGTCTTCATTGCTTATTGCCTTTGAGGATGACATGACGGGGTTATAGCTCCAGTTAGTGTCGGCTGTTTGGGATGGGAGGGGGCTGGAGGTACGGCGCTAAAAGCAGCCTCTGGTTCGGAGATGCTGAAGATTGCTCTTTATGGCTGCGGTGGCCGAGGTCCACCCAAGAATATGGCCGTCCATTACAGCAGGCTCTATTAGGTTAATGACTTGAGCAGTTTTATGGCCATGAGCTCATTACTTAGACAGTCCAATCTAATCAGCAGCCGCACTGGCAACCCTTGATACAACAAACTGCACTGTGGGTAAAAATGGACCCCAGGGCTTTCCCCCCACAGCTCTGGACACTGGTGTTGTTTTTGACATTGATATGAACCACATGTGATGAGTTACATACCATCATGTGCTACTTTTGTACATTTTCAACACCGTGACACTCGTCCTATAGCAGGGCTCTCAAACTCAGACGTGGAAGAGGCTAAATACAAGTACTTCCATTACTGCACTTACGTAAAAGTTTTAGGTATCTATTTTTCAGGAAACTTTTTATGTTTACTCCCTACATTTTTGTATAAATATCTGTTCGTTATACTCTTTACATTGATATAAATATCTGTATTTTATACTCATTACATTCTCAGAATAGACTCATTACTTTTTCAAACGTGACAAATGTGACGGTATGAAAAATAAGTCATAAATCAGAAATTGTGACTTACTATATCATAATTTTGAGGGTTTTTTTTTATGTCATAATTATCCATTTGTTAATAATTATTACTTTAATCTCATAATTGTGCCTTTTTTCCTCATAATGTTGACTTTATTTTATGATTGAGATTTTTTTTTTTTTTTAATCTCTTATTCATGACTTTTGAATTTGTCCCGTCCATACACACTAAACTGAGTACCATGACCATTTTATCTCGCAATTTGGACTTCTTATCTCATAATTTTGAAAATGTTCTTAAGATTCTGAATTCATAATACTGTTTTTTTTAATCTCCTATTTATGACTTTTGCATTTGTCTTTAGTGTTCTGTCCATACACACTAAACTGAATACCATGTCCCAATAAAACACATAATCTACACACTAACTCACTTTTAAAGGCTTAATTTTATGGATATTTTTGAAAATGTGGCAAATTTTCCTCCTTAAATAAGTATTATTTCATCCATAACAAAATAAATGCAGTTTTACTTTTTATTTTATTACAATTGAGAAGTTATACTTTTTTATTTTTACTTCAGTAAAAATATTCAGTACTTCTACTTTTATCAGAGTATGTTTTCACAGCAGTAGCTGTACATGTACTGCAGTACACTATGTCAGTACTTTGACCACCTCTAGGTTCTGCTCAGAGGTGGAGCCAGACATTGTGAAGATCTGGGGCTTAGCCCAGAGGGGGGTCTGGGGGACTTCCTCCAGATAATAAAAATTCTTAGATGCAATAGTTTGGCCAGTCTCAGGTGCCACAGCCACGTTTTGTATATATTAGATATATTACAAACTTTTTTTTTGTATAAATCTGCTAATTTACCTCAGTCCTGATCAAAATTATTATTATTATTATTAAGTTAACCCTTTACAAGTCAATTCAGAAAATGAAGGCACTGATATGGGAAAAATACAAACAAATAAATGACCCATTTTCAATATCAAATGTGATCACATCAGAATGTTTTTACATATCATCACAGTCTTGGATATGTGGTCTGAGTCGCGATGTTCAAACTAAATCCAGCTGGACGGTTTGACTTCACCTGAAGACATGATTTATCATTCTCTGCAATAATAAACATCAAAATGTGAAATATTGTCACATTAATTTCATGTGAAGGATAACATGTTAAAGCTGTCATTCCATGGTTATTGGTCATTGGTTTTATATATATATATATATATATATATATATATATATGTATGTGTGTGTGTGTGTGTGTGTATATATATTTATTTATATTTTTTTCCAATTCAAATTACCCCCATTTGAATTCCAGATGACTTCACATGGGGTCCCTACCCCAATTTTGAAAAATAAATATATGGGGTATGGATTTCATCTTCCATAATTAAATCTAGCTATTGAAATGTTTCTTAATGCCATAATATACCCTGCAGGCCCTTGCTGTTTTCTGGGCCACAGTCACGCAGACAGTGATGAAAAGCAGCAGCATCATTGACTGCTCCAGCATCGACGCATCAGTTGCTGCTTCCTGGATGTGTGCTGTTCAATAGGAACCTGCAGGAGTTAGTTTGGCTCACCTCACACATCAAACACTGCCAGGATAATTTTAAACCCACAGCTTCAGTGATGTAGAAACACAAAAAGTTGCACTCAGCAGGGTAAAAGCTCATTTCAAGTTTGAGGGGTTTTGATCACATGTTCATAGTGCTCACGCCTGAATAATTTCACTTCCTGTCTTTCAGTGTTGGGTGATGGGACCAGAACCAGACCAGAATGTCTTCATTAATGCACATTTCAGATTTCAGTTAGAATGCAGAACTGCTGACATGACAGAAGGAGAATTACAGCCATTTACCTGTTTCCATGAAGAACATACCTTTGTAAAATATGGATGCTTCACATGCAACCGCATCACATGCATTTAGGATATGGAATTGTATTTCTGTTGAGAATATTGGATTTATATATTGTGCTTTTATTCTTACTTTTTTCCCTATTTAGCATTACTTCACTTTATTTTTAGTTTAGCTATGTTTGCCTAAAATGTGCCACCTGCTGACCTTTTTAGGAACTGTTTTTTTTCCCAAAATTGTTAAGCCCATATTTTGATCACAGAAGGGCCATTTGAAATATTTATTTTGTGTTATTTTGATTATAATTTTCTTTCATGATAATTGTAGAGTTTTTGTTTGTCTGTGTGAACTGTTTAACTTTTTCTCACTAAAGGTTAGTGTGAGTTGACCCACCTTGTCTGTTTTATTTGATCAGTATTATAGTACGTTGGGAAACTGTAAAACAGAATAGTGTATATGAACACATATTAATAATAAATGTAATGTTAATGTACAGTATATAGTAGGTTTGGGCAAAAACTCCACAGGTGGGCTCCAGGAAGCCTGAAAGATATTTAGACTTCAGTTATAGGATAGGCTGTTGACCTTTTCACTTTAACATTGAATATTAGTGTTTATTAGTTATACTAAGATGGCATCTAAAACATTTGCTGACAAAATAATACAAACCTGTTCTTAAAACACATATCATGTAAGTAACCTTAGACAAAATGAAATATGGTGAGGGCAGGGAGAGGATGAGAGAAATGTACTGTACTAGTCATGCATTTGTTTAATAGTGTAGTGTTGTGTCACAGGCAATTTAACTAATAGTAATTAAGTAATTACTGTAAGGAAATTACAACACCCCCCCCCCCAAAAAAAAAAAAAAAGAAAAAAAAGAAAAAAAGGGGGGTTTAGAGGTGCTGGAATTGGCCTGGATGCTGTGGGATATTCTCAGCCTGAAATCCTGATCCAGTCCAGCCCTGGGGCAGGTCCATCTATCAGACAGGTGAGGGTGAGGGAGGAGGTCTGGGGTCACAGGTCAGCACAGGACACAGGTGAGTCACTGCAGATCCTGTTGTCTATGGCTCCTTATGCAGATACTACTGAGAGAAAGGGGGCACTGGGTGAGTAGTTATGAACAGACGTGGTATGCAAGATAGATTTAAGAAATTACAAATATAGACAAGAAAGAGAGAGAGAGGTAATAGGACTAAATGGAAGCGGATTCCATAAGACAGTAACGATGGTAACTAAAGGCTCTAGCTCCTACTCTACTTTTACAGACCCTGTGAACTTCCAGTAGATCTGTATTCTGAGAACAAAGGGTTCTATTGGGCTGGTACGGCACCAGATCATCTTTAAGATAAGAGGGGCCCATACCATGAAAGGTTTTATATGTAAGGAGGAGGATTTAAAATGTAATTCTAACCTCAACTGGAAGCCAGTGACGGGTTTGGAGCACAGGGGTGGTGTGCTCTCTGAATATTTGATCCTGTTAATAATCTTGCTGCTGCATTTTGAACCAATTGAAAGCTTTTTTATTCAAGTTTCTGGAAAAGGATGGTTTGTTAATATAAATATTTTCATGTAATTTGCCTTTTTGTTTTTTTCATTAAAATCTGCAGTTTTCATTATTTATAGGTAATTATGATCATATTTTACCGTTCTGAACCAACGTAGATCTAATTATTCTGTACGTAGAACCTGAATTCTAATTATTTTACACCATTAATATGTTCATTGTGATTCATCCTACGGGCCAGATTGGACCCTTTGGCGGGCTGGACTTGGCCCCAGGGCCTTATGTTTGACACTTGTGAGTCAGCACAGTTTGAGCACTCCAGACCCCTGTCACTAATTTAATATCCAACCACATATGGCCACAACATTCACTTCAGTGTCCTTAATTATGGTGCTTAATAATGTGTAGCATAGAAGTCTCTCCAATTAAATAAAGGATGGGTGCCAGACAGAAAAAGGCTTAAATGTACCTTTGACCTGCCAAATTAAAAAAATAATTTAATTAATTTGGAGAGAGTATAAAAAACCCACCCAGCTTCTCACATCCAGGCTACAAATATGAAACCTAATCACACAACACAATGAAATTAAAGATTCATTTTTGTCTTATCTGACATTTCAAAATCAACAGAACAGAACATTTCATTGTAACTCAAAGCAAAACAAGTATTACATCAGAAATACAGTAAATTAAACAAGCGTTAAATTAAAGCTGTTCAATCCCCATAACTTCAAGTGTCTTAGGTGTGGAAGGAGGAGGATGAGAGGGTGCGGGAGGGTATGTTGAGGGGGAGTATGAATGAGGGATATGGATGGGTCTTCACTTCCACTGTTTGGTTCTTTGTGGGTATGATGAAGAGTGTGATGAAGTGTATGGAATTCAGTTCAGTTCATCAGGTTGAGGGTGTAGATGTGGGCTAAAGGTGAAATGGTTAACTGGGCTCCAGTTCAGGGGGTTAGTGAGTATGGGTAATGGTGGGGGGAGAGAGTCAGGAGAGAGAGACAGACACAGAGAGAGAGACACGCAGACAGACAGAGACACAGAGATTGACAGAGAGTGAGAGACACACAGACACAAAGAGAGACACACAGAGAGAGAGCAGCAACTGAGTACAAGCAGCAATGATAGCCAGAACATTATATGTCACAGTGTTGTCTCATCATCTGAACCTGCTTTATCGTCACTAGGGTCATAGGAGTCACTGGGGGCCTAATCCAGCTACAATGGGCATATTAACCTATCAGTGCATGTGTTTGGATGGTGGGAGGAAACCGTAGAAGAACAGCAGAGAAATGCTTACTACACACACACTGTGTTAGAGAAGTTAATTTTTGTGACATGTCACCTTTAACCTCCAGAGATCTCAAACAGTATTGGTCGTAGGTGATAACACCAATTATGAGAATTGTAGAAATCTTCATTCTGCATTGTTTGGTACCAATCTGAAAGTTCTGTGACCCTCCGTTCTTGAGTTATAACCTATTTGACCTTTTAGTTTATTGTGACCTTGACGTTTGACCTTTACTAAAATGGATCATTGCATCTGATACGCATTAGTTATATGTATATATGCCCATGTAATTTGATGGTGATATCTCAAGTATTGATTGAGTTATATCATGATATGTCTCTGCGGACACACACACACACACAGACAGACACACACACACACAGACAGACAGACAGACAGACAGACAGACAGACAGACAGACACACAGACACACAGACACACACACACACACAAGGTCATTACATAATAATAATAAATGGATCCATCTCTGGGTGTCACGGATCGGGGTGAGGTGAAAGGAGAGGACTCCAATGCACAGTACTGAAGGGCAAAATAATTTAATAACAAAACAACATAAAAACAAGACAAACACAACCTGGGGGTGGACGGCCAGAGTCCGTGGTGATGATGAGTGTCCGGGTTATGGTGATTGGGGAGATGGAAGTAAAAGTCCGGGTTATGGAGGTGACATATCTGAATGGTCCTGCACTGGCAGCTACAAGCCTTACTGCTTATATAGCCACCGATTAGGAACGGCTTGCAGCTGCGCAGTGCAGGACCAGGTGAGTGTGGAGATTGGGGGAAAGGTCACTGGAGCGGAGGTCATGACACTGGGATCATCCCAACATTTGTTTTTGTACAAATACTACATTAATTCATACATTTTCCATCAACATGCACATTTAATAAGTTTCCAAATTGTACTTTATCTTATTCTTTAGTTTTTCATCCATTTTCATCATTATGTTTTATGAATTGCAGACAATACCACTTAATGTATAATAAAAACCCTTGGGGCTGGATTGAACAGACATTATTTCACAGTTGTGTGAAGCTTTTAGACAGAAAATTTAAATTAAGGGATTTTCAATACATGACTTATTTGAGTTTTTTTTTTTTTTTAATAATCATGTCAGTGCTCTGTGCAACTAAAGAGGATTTACCCACATATTAAATACTCTGTTGCACTCACCAAACTACTGTGTGTGTGTGTGTGTGTTTGTATTTCTATCTTTATGGGGACATTGGTATCTTTACACAGTTACGCCATGGGGACCTCTGACACTATGAGGACTAAAATTCAGGTCCCCACACAATGTAGGTCCCCACTAGTAATAACAATATTAATAATACCTCCACTTTCTATAGCACTTTTTTTTTAGCAAACACTAAGACCATTTACGTTATAAACAGATAAATATTACACAGAGAAGAAAAAAAAGTCAAATATAAATCTGTGTGAAGTATGAATCCATGTATCGTTCTTTTTTCAAAATAAAACCAAAAATAAAACAATAAAAAACCAACTCGTTTCTTCATTATTTGTTTCCAAAACTAAAATGAAAAAACAGATAGTGATATGGTTTTTCCTTTTTGTGTTTAAATGAATAATGGAAAACAAATAACATATCATGGCCATTTCCTGTTTTATCCAATTTTGACCTGAAGCAAACAAAGCGGAAATAAAGAAACATGGCCACCAGAGTTGAAGATCATTATGGTATGATATGACACCAATTGTCTCCGTGGTTATATCGTCAGGTCTTAGGGTGATAGGACGTAGGTTTCCATGTTTGTCACTGTGGGTCATTCTCATTTCCGGTTTACTCAACTTGCTTCAGGTCAAAAGTGGTTAAAACGAAAAATGTCCGTTATCCGTTTTTTTTCTATTATTAATTTAAACCCATAAAGGAAAACTGAAAAACTGCATCATTATCTGTTTTTTCATTTTGGTTTTGGAAACAAATAATGAAGAAACTAGATATTTTTTCATTGTCTTATTTTCGGTTTTATTTTGAAAAATGAATAAACAAATGATACACGGATTAGTATGCAAATGTATGCAAATGTTGTCCATCATAAACACATGAACTAATTTTTTCTTGAAATCCACATAAAGCATGGTGGAAAAACAGGTGCAAATGTGAAACATGTATTTTTCAAAGGTTTAAAGATGTGCTTACTTTTTGGAATATTTATTATTTAATATTGTTTAATTTCTTTATATAAATATAAATATAAAATGTAAACATATATAAATTGATTTTTATATTTTGTAATTTTTTTTGGTAGTTATTTATTAAAAAAAAAAAAGAAATATCAGAATCACTTTATTGTCATTGGACACATTTTTGTTACAATGAAATTATGCAGCCCCCATTAAAGTGCAATGTGAACGTTTTTTTTGTCATCCTTAAATTTAGACTTTGTATTGTTCAGAAATTAATTTATAACCTGTGTGAAAATGACCGTGATCCATAAACCCTATCTTCATAAAATTTGATTAAAATGTGCTGATTTTTACAGAAAAGTGAATTATTCCTTTCCCACAGGGGACACGTCATAGCAGATAAATGTATATGAATTCTATGTTGTTGGTATACGAGTAGAAGTTGAAGTAGTTGCGAGTGAAATATAGTGAGAGCATTTTAAGAGTCAAGATGTAAAATTATTTTGTTTGTGCTGGTTGTGTGAACTCCAGCCTGTCAGGACATCGTGTTCATCATTTTCCTAATAGAAAAGTAAGAACTTTTGGGCTTGAGTGAGTTTCGTGCAGATGAAGAGAGTACAAAAGTACAAACACTTGTATCCAGGCACACTGGTGTTGGCTTTAAATGTTTGCATACACATACGCATATTTTAAGAATAATAAAAATAATAATAATAGTAAAAATTAATATATATTATAATACTATCATTAATAACCATAATAATATTAATTTCAGGGGGAAAAAAGAGATAAAAGGGAGGGGTTACATATTACTACACATTCTGCAAGCAAATTCATGAATGTTCGCCATTTATTGTAGGATTTGTTCAAGTTTCCCCTTCTTGAGATTCTAATTTTGTCAACTAATTTTGCCTCTTTAATCCACTGTGGACTGGAAGGAGCTGTTGTGGATTTCCAGTTAAAGGAGGAGGTAGCGCTTAGCAATCAAGGAGGTAAAAGCTATTACTTCCAATATTAGGTCCATGTGAAACGTCTTTGAGAGTACAATAGACACGGTATTAAAGTAGATTTGCCAAAAGTTCATCAGAGCTGAACAGGAGAAAAATATAAGTTTAAGATTTCAGGGTGAGCCGCCACAGCTGTCACAAAAATCTACTGTCTTAGAATTTAAAGTTGTATTTAGATGTAATTATTCAATCAGGGTCAGGCGGGCCAATTTTTTCTTTAATGAAGTTGAATTTGAAGATGAATTTTTTGAATGAAATTTAAAGCAAACATAAATACATGGCTCAACCATCTCAGACAGCAGCAACAGAGCACTTTACAATAGAAAGAGTAAACTACACAACAGTGTAGCCTACATAAAAACACAGAGTAGCAGTCAAAGGTCCTGGAGAATAAAGTCAAATCACAATTTCTTCCAAGTGTCAACTATAACCAGCTAGCTAGCTAAAGCTAAGCTATCACCATTTAACATTAATCTTCTTTCATTCTGACTGACTTCCTAAATTGAACATTCTCCAGTCCCTGCTTCTACTTCTCCCTTTCTTGGCTGCTGTGATACAAATATTCAGAGCAAATGGACCCAAATGTAAGACTCGGAGACAGTGAATCAGATTTATAGGATTTATTTATAATACAATTAAGAAATGTATTATTCTCCTTGCTATAGTGTTTGCCTGGGGCTTAGATTCGCTGTAGCCATCCGTAACTACAGGGAACAGTGGTTAGAAAAACAGAGTCTACTGAGTTGACCGACCAATGAAATTAGTTCAGGGTGTGGTATATGTAAATAAATCTGCACACAGAACTTCCAGGTCGCATAAATATAACCAATTAAATATAAAAATCGAATTCAGTCAAGTGTCCCATTTTTCCATTTTGAATTTTTGATCTGGGCCTAAAATCGAAATATGACAATCCAGGCATATTTTCGCTTTTCGTGTTAGATTAAGAAAATGGAAAACAAAATAATCCATCTCCTTTTTGATGGGCAGTTGAAAAATGAAAGAACGAATGATACACTGATTTATTTCCTTTTTTTTAAAGGTGTCATTCCGCTGAAAAGCACTTTTCCACGCTCCTTTTGGAATCTGATGGGTCACCCCGAGTTACCAACACATGCTGCCTTTGACAGTGGTTTGTCACCTCCACTGGCTGCACACTGCATTCACAGAAAACGAGAGGAACGAGGGACCCAGAAAAAGGCGTTCCATCTGACGTCAGATGGACTTTAGTGTCAGACGGACTTTAGCGTCACCCATGTGGGGTTAAGCTTTCCCCGACAACAAATCTGAAGTAGCATTAGCATTAGCATCTACAAGGGAAGACGGAGCCACAGTAGCTGCTGCACAAACTGGAAAAAATGGTGGATCAAACTGGTTCATGTGCTCTCTGTGGAAATAAAGCCTTGTTTTTTCCCTGCACGTTTTCAGAACAAGCAACAGCACAAAACCTAGCTGGATGCTAGTTGGGTACATGTTCAGTAGGAGGGGAGGGGGGAGTGTTCCTTCACGTAATCTGAGCCAATCAGAGACGCCTCATCACCATGTTATGGACATGTATGAGGAAGTACCGGTAAACTCTGTTGTTCGACTTCAAGTCATTTTTCTACCGTGAAAAAACAGCTGGAAACAAAGCAATCTGGAGGGTTTTTTAAATAGAACCAACACACAATGTATTCAATAACACACACACATAACACAGTAATATTAATGAAATAACCATGGAATCACAGCTTTAAATTTATATTTAAATTCAGGTGTTAAAGGGTTAAATATAAATGTAGGTCCCCACTATGTGGAATATGTAGATGTATGCAAATGATGTGTGGCCCGAAAACATTTTTTTTCTCAAAGCCCCCATGAAGCATGAGGGAAATGTGAAAATGTTTTAACATGTGTTTAAATAAATAAATAAAATAAAATAATAATAATAATAATAATAATAATAATAATAATAATAATAATAATAATA
Source organism: Siphamia tubifer (assembly GCA_020466265.1). Taxonomy (NCBI): domain Eukaryota; kingdom Metazoa; phylum Chordata; class Actinopteri; order Kurtiformes; family Apogonidae; genus Siphamia; species Siphamia tubifer. Next base: position 24,332,191 of record CM035785.1, on the reverse strand, counting down.
ATTATTATTATTATTATTATTATTATTATTATTATTATTATTATTATTATTATTATTATTATTATTATTATTATTATGTTGTTGTTGTTTTTTTATGTTATGATTTTTATTTTATTTTATTCTCTTTTAAAATATATGAGATTGTTTTTATTTTTGTTTTTATTATTTGATGTTTTGGGGAAAAATAAGATGTGTTTACACTCACTACCCAATGGTTACTTGATTAAAAATGTGGTCCTCATGAGACACTTGTGTGTGTGTGTGTGTGTGTGTTTGTGTGTGTGTGAGAGTGTGTAGCGTCCAGGGAACACTGGAAGATAACAGAATGTTTCTGTTGTGCGGTGCTCGGCTGAACACCAATCACTTGCTGTTTCAGATAAAGCTCAGACCAGTGGAAATGTGTGTGAGTGTGCACATGTGTGGAGATTTGAGTCTTTTGTGTCACAATGAAGCATTTAATGTTTTCAAAAGTCCTGTTTGGAGTGTGCAGTAGTGCTGATGCAGCTGTCCTTGAGCCACTTTCCTCATCTTGCTTTGGCCTGAACCTGTGGTGGAGGAAAAGCCTGATGTCTGCGTCCAGATTTCTGAGCTAATGGTTCTGACCTCTATTACTAACCCTTTCCATCACACACTCACCTCTTCTTTTCTCCTCCACATACCGTTCCTCTCCTTTTCAGACACAGACTGATTTTCTTCAAACCCTATCCCGTCCTTTAAATAGTTTAAGAAGGATGGTACTAACAAACCTGTCATTAACACTTCAACTAATTAAACACATAAAAAAACACATTCACTTATCTTTAAGATGTAAAATGTCATCAGTGACATTTCATTAACCCTTTAATGCATACTGGTCAGTCCAGTGGTCAGTTATTGTCCAGTTGTTCTTTTATATATTCATGGTGTTAAGTATATGTTGTTACAAATACAAAGCCATGTTAATCAGCATTCAATAAGATGCGTATGATGTAATGACGTCGGTGTACACGCACACGCGCATCACGCGCACCACCGCCATGTTTATTTTTATATGTTGAATAAACGGCTGAGTCAGTTGTGTTTGTGCCAGCCAACAGAGAAGACGGTCCTGAGTAATTTCTTTCTAAGCTAGGCTAGTTGGTAAAGTTGTTCACTGTGTTACCTAAGTAAAACGCAAAGCTGCTGCGCAGGGATGACGAATATCTCAACAGGTTATGGGCCCAGTCACTTAGGCCACAGGTGTAGCAGACTTTTATTCGACGGCGAAGAGAAAAATTATGAACTTTGGGAAGCAAGGTTCCTCGCCCACATGGAGCTTCGTAGTCTCAGGGAGACTATCACGGTGGAACCCGTCATTGACGGAGAAGATGATGAAGCTCTCGCCGAAGATGAAGTGAAAAATGGTGAGGCGTACGCGGAACTTGTGCAAGTTTTGGACAACAAAAGTTTATCGTTGGTGATGAGAGACGCCGAACGAAATGGAAGAAAGGCATTGGAGATTCTGCGAAAGCACTACGTTGGCAAGGACAAACCACGAGTCGTGAGTCTTTATTGTGAACTGTCCTCACTCTGCAAAGCTAGCGATGAGACAATTACCGAATACATAATTCGAGCAGAGACTATCTTCACGTCATTAACGAGAGCAGACGAACAAATCAGTGATGGACTTATGATCGCAATGGTAGTAAAAGGGTTACCAGAGTCATATAAGCCGTTCGTTGTGCACGTTACACAGACAAATGAAGTCGTTACTTTTGGAGAGTTTAAAAGTAAACTACGCAGCTATGAGAGTACCGAGAAATATGGCAGAGGAGATGTGACTGAGGACAATGTGATGAGGTCAAGCGGGGCAACAAAAGCGCGCGGGAGAGGCCGAGGAAAGAAAGTGGACTTGGCTGACATGGAGTGTTACGCGTGCGGGAAAAGAGGACACATGGCCCGGGTATGCCCCAATGAAATGCAACAGAGAGATGATCGGGCATGGGGCAAGCCACAGCGAGGAAGAGGACGTGGTCGTGGATACAGCCGAGGTCGTGACCAAATCAAGAAAGTTGATGGACAGACAGATTCAGAGTCGTCATTTTATTTTAAGATGAGTGACTGCCAAGTGCAAGGACAAAACAAGAAGGGGCTCATGGTTGATTGTGGAGCCACATCGCACATGATCAACGATGCCACCAAGTTCAAAATGGTGGACAAGCGCTTCAAACCAGAGGATCACATAATCGAGTTGGCCGATGGAACAAAGGTTAGCGGAATGGCGAAGATGAGGGGAGACGCCGAGGTCACCTTGCTGGACAGCGAGGGACGACGAGTGAGAATGAGACTCAAGCAGGCGCTCTATATTCCATCATTCCCACAGAACATTTTTTCCGTCAAGGCAGCGACAGCAAATGGTGCCGAGGTCCGGTTCAAAGATGGCGACGACTGGCTGGTGAACAGGGACGGTACTAAATTCAGAATGCATGTGTATGGTAGACTGTATTACCTTAGCACAGTTGAGAGTGAAAACATTGATGAAGTGTATGGTTGTCATGACATGCAAACGTGGCACAGAATACTAGGGCATTGTAACTTCGATGACATTGCAAAGTTAGAGAATGTAGTTGAAGGGATGTCTATTCAGGGTAAAAATGACAAGACAAACCAAAACTGTAAAATATGCACACAGGGTAAATTTACACAAAGCAGAAACAGACAGGCAGATCCAAAAGCTACATCGATACTTAAGCTAGTGCACACAGATTTATGTGGCCCAATAGAACCAGCAGATAAAGATGGCTACAAGTATGCAATAGCATTTACTGATGATTACAGTGGGATGATTTTTCCCTATTTTCTTAAGGCAAAAAGCTATGCAGTGCAAGCTACAGAGAAATTCATAGCGGATGTCGCACCCTATGGAAAGATTAAATGTATAAGGTCTGACAACGGTACAGAATTTACTGGACAGGAATTCCAGTCATTACTTAGGAGTAATGGGATAAGGCACGAGACAAGTGCACCCTACTCACCTCATCAGAACGGAACTGCTGAGAGAGGATGGAGAACTCTATTTGAGATGGCACGATGCATGCTGTTGGAGAGTAACCTCCCAAAGCAATTGTGGACGTATGCAGTGCAAACAGCTGCTCAAATTCGTAACAGGTGTTATAGTAAGCGTCTGGAGCAGACACCTTACTGTGTTTTTACAGGGAAAACACCCAACCTGTCTAATATGAAAATATTTGGATCTGAATGCTACACGTATAAGCAGGATAAAAAGAAGCTTGATTCTAAGTGTGACAAAGGGATCTTTGTCGGATATGATAAGTATAGCCCAGCTTATAATATCTACTATCCGGAGACAGGGAAAATCCTAAAACATAGGCTAGTGAAAATAATCACAGAATGCAGCACAAATAGCCAGACACAGACAAATTATGACTTCAAGGATGACATAGAAAGATATGAAAATGCAACACCAAAGCTAATGAGTCATGATCTAGAACAGGTTGAGGAGACTAACGAGCCGAGTGTAGAGATGACTGAGGTTAGTCCAACCCAGGCTAATGGTACAGAGAAAGAGCAGGTAGTACCAAGATATCCTGTGAGGGAGAGGAAGGCTCCAGAATACCTAAAAGAGTACCAATGTAAAGCAGAGTGTGATGATGAAACAGAAAATGTGGATTATTTCTACAGAGTAACTTATGGTGTACCTAAAACATTCAGTGAAGCAATGAATTCCAAAAAATCTAAATTGTGGGGTGATGCAATGAAAGATGAGATGCAATCCTTAACTGAAAATGAGACTTTCACTTTGACACCACTACCAAGGGGCAAACAAGCAGTGGGAGGTCGCTGGGTATATGCAGTGAAAGAAGGCCCAGATGGATCTGAGACTTTTAAAGCCAGATATGTGGCAAAGGGGTACGGTCAGGTGGAAGGGATTGACTACAAAGAGACATTTTCACCCACTGCCAATATAACCTCCGTTCGAGCGATGATGCAAGTAGCTGTGCAGGAGGACCTTGTCCTTCACCAAATGGATGTAAAGACTGCTTACTTGCATGCTCCCATGGACTGTGAGGTTTACATGCAACAACCCGAAGGTTTTGAAGTTAAGTCGAAAACAGGTGAACATCTTGTGTGTAAACTCAACAAGTCACTGTATGGGTTAAAACAGTCCGGCCGTAACTGGAATATGTTACTGCATAATCACCTAACAGACAATGGTTTTGTGCAAAATGATGCTGACCACTGTGTCTACACTAGAGAATCTGAGAATGAGAAAGTCATGCTATTAGTATGGGTTGATGATTTAATCATAGCAGCGAGTAACAACAACATACTGAAAAATGTAAAAGAAATGCTTAAGAGGAGGTTTAAGATGAAGGATATGGGCCTACTTAAACACTTCTTAGGAATTGATTTTATCTACAGTGATGGAAAAATCAAAATGACACAAAGGAGACACATTGAGAAAATGTTAACACGATTTGGAATGTCAGAATGCAAACCCAGATCTACCCCATGTGAGCAAAAGTTACATTTTGACAATGATGGTGATGTAATTGACCCAACAGGCTACAGAGAGATAGTGGGTAGTTTAATATATATTATGACATGCACCAGACCCGACTTGAGTTGGATAGTTGGTAAACTATCACAACATTTGGCAGAACCTAAGCAGCAGCATTGGACTGCCGTAAAACATTTACTAAGATACTTAAAGAGTACTATGGATCAGAAATTACACTATCAAAAATGTGAGAAAGGCCTACAGCTTGAGGGTTATAGTGACGCTGATTGGGCAGCTGATAAAAATGACAGGAGGAGTACCACTGGATATTGCTTTAGCTTAACTGAAACTGGTGCGGTAATATCATGGAAGAGCAGGAAGCAGCCAACAGTGGCACTATCTAGTTGTGAAGCAGAGTACATGGCTCTAGCAGCCGCTACTCAGGAAAGCATGTACTTAGTACAACTACTTAAAGGAATGGATGGTGGTAATCAGCATTTACCAGTTAAAATCTATGAAGACAACCAAGGGGCAATAGCATTATCAAAGAACCCGGTATGCAGGCAGAGAAGCAAGCATGTGGATATAAAATATCACTTTGTACGGTCTGCACACACAGAGGGGAAAATTAATGTTATTTACTGTCCTACTGCAGACATGGTTGCTGATGTACTTACCAAACCCATGTCAAGGGTAAAATTTGAAACATTCGTGTGTTATTTGTTTGGAGAGTAATGAACACGGGCAGATAAAAATGAATGTAATGAGAAAATGAAGAGGAAGATATATTTTTCTTTTCTTTAGGTTTTCAGAACTGCCAGGATGTGAAATATTTTTTTTGTTTACGAGTTATATTGTAACTGAGTACAGTACACAAGAGTTATGGTTGTGTATTTTGTTTTTGTTTTTCCACTATATAGTACAGAGATGGAAGAAAGCTGTAAACATGTCGTTGAGTGGGAGTGTTAAGTATATGTTGTTACAAATACAAAGCCATGTTAATCAGCATTCAATAAGATGCGTATGATGTAATGACGTCGGTGTACACGCACACGCGCATCACGCGCACCACCGCCATGTTTATTTTTATATGTTGAATAAACGGCTGAGTCAGTTGTGTTTGTGCCAGCCAACAGAGAAGACGGTCCTGAGTAATTTCTTTCTAAGCTAGGCTAGTTGGTAAAGTTGTTCACTGTGTTACCTAAGTAAAACGCAAAGCTGCTGCGCAGGGATGACGAATATCTCAACACATGGGTTTAGTTTTTAATCTCACTCATCATTGGTTGGGAGAGATTGTTGTAATCACTGTGTTTGTGTGTGTGTCTGCAGAGACATATCATGATATAACTCAATGAATACTGGACACAAAATTACATGGGCATATAGCTGGTGCACATGTAACCCGCCTAAAAAAGGGTATTAGATAATCCTTTGTATTTATTTTTGACCATTTTTCCATTTGTATTACCTTGTATATAATATTGGTTTTATTTTGAAAAGCCGAACTTTATTTTGAAAAGAAACGGGAAATGAAGTGCTAAAGTTCCTCGTAGCTTAACTCCGTCTAAGCACGGCCCAAGCACAGCTACTAATTTCCCGTGTGAGAAGGAAATTCAATGCAAAAGGTATCATAACATTGTTTATTTCACCCTGAAATTAAGGTATGGTTTAGTTCATGTTATAAATTTAATAAAATTCCGTTTTAGAGGTGGGGAAAACGTTAAGGAAGCACTTTTGTCCTGTCCTGGCTTCTCCTGCGAAATCTCTTGGTAAGCTAGTTCTGACATGTTCAATGCGTGTGTATGTGGAAAAAACCACGAGGTTACCATGCTAACTGTACATGAGCAATTTGCATTTTCTTTTTATTGTTTAACACAAGCAATCCTAGCCTTTTCTGAAATACCTAGAAATGCTGAAGAAGTCAATGACCTGCTCATGAATACACTAATCAGTCATTTTGTTATGGCAATGAGGCTGTTGGGTGGGGTGAGGAGGCCACACCTCACAGTGGTAACAGCCAAGACAAATTGGACAGACAAGTGTGTGGGGGAGGGAGGCACAGCTTAGGTCAGCTCCTAACTTCTAAGAACAAGTTAGTATGATTGTGCACAACCTAAAATATATTTGGATTTATTACAAACAGTTGTTAGTGGCTCAATTGGCTGAATGTTGCAAATGTGGCCATTACCTGAAACTGTGTTTGTGTGTTTGTGCCTGTGTGTACCTGTTGAAAACATACGGTGGATTTTTATGCAGTAAATCAACAGGATCAACAGGAATTTGGGATCAAAATTCTGACATTTATTGTTAAAAAAAAATACAAAACAAAACATATTTACAATGAATGAAAAAGCAACAGTTTTCCTAGGTTGTTTTGTGTGCCAAAAATAGAAAAAAATGTATTTACAAAGAAGAAAGAATATTTACAAAGAATGCAAATGAGTGAAATACCGTCACTTACAATTCTGGCAGTACCATTGCTCATTTCGGCATTTCCCACATGTATATTTGTAGCAGACAAGACAGCGCACAGTTGCATGATTGTCTTTGCATTTGATTGTAGAGGGTTGTTGCTGAAACACTTGCTCCTTTTGGGCCTTTTTCATACCCACATGGGAGTGAGCCAACTCTCTTTCCAGTTCAAACAGGAAATCCACCCATCTCTCCTTTCTCCCGGTGCATAATAATATTGCGGTGCGTTATAATTGTAAATGTTCATGGATTTGGATTTATTTGTTAGTGGCTCAATTGGCTGAATGTTGCAAATGTGGCCATTACCTGAAACTGTATGTGGGGGAAAGGGGAGTTACAAGTTACGACTCTCTGACCAACCCGGAAGACGGCAGAAAGAAAAACTGAGCCTGAAATAGCAGTGAAAGATGACATCAATCAGACAGAGTTCCTGGAGGAGGTGGTGGAATTCCCTGTGCTGCAGGTGCTTCTGCAGGACCAGGTGAACCCAAAAGCAACTGTGTCTGGGCCTCGTATGGACGTCCAGAGCAGGTACAGGGCAGTAATCCAAATGATCTGAGCCATAGTTGACAGACTGAACTGGAGGGACACATTTTGTTTATCTGTGGTTATCCAGCGTCCAGACTCGGGCATTGCACATTCGGAGCGTACAACGTTTTGTGTTCAGAGTGGGTGCGAGTTTCTTAGCATCCAAACTCAGGTGTTTAGGTGGCACGTTACAAGCGTACATGCAGAATTTCACGTCTTTTGTGGCCGTAGCATTAGGCTGAAATCTAAGTCATAAATCAAAATCCACACATCAATGAATCCAGCTCTTCTAATCAAACATCTAGTCCAGGAATGGTTCCATCAGCCTCATCACTACGTTCTCAGATACCCACTCCCCATTGGGATGGCTGGGGTCTTTTCCAAGATGTGGGATGACATTGAAAATGTACTTGGACTTCAAGTCGCAGGTCACCCAAAACTTGATCCCACACTTGTCAGGTTTGGTTGCCATGTACTGCAGGAAACAGCAGCGAGTCTTTGTCGGGAAAAGCTGTTCATCAATGGTAATATGTTGACCAGGGTTGTAGCATGTGATGCAGTTAGTGACAAACTATCCCCACACATCACAAATTGCAGCAAAGGTGTTTTTTTGCCAATCATCAAAGCATGATATACATGCATGATATCTTGAAAGCGGTTTGGGGACATAGTTCCAATGATCTGTGGGTTTCCTATTTTTCCAATGTTTGGGATGAACGATATTCTGCCAATGACATCTCTGTTTGCACATCTCTTATTTTGCTAAAGTCAGCCAAGCCAGTGAAATCTGCATTAGTTTATCATAGATACAAATTTTGCACAGTTCCAGTTAGTAAAAAAAAAATATAAATAATAAAACCAAATCCATGCATATTTACAATTATAAACTAAACATTACTAGGCAAAAGTGTGTGTGTGTGTCTTTTATAGCAATAATATTTACAGCTAAGTTGTCCTTACACAATTATCCAATTTAGAAAAATGTACCAATAGACAAACTACATAAAGGCAAATTTACTGATAATGACATTATTTCTAGATATTTTTAGGTTGTGCACAACTACACTCTGCCTTTTACTAGTGTACAGGTAAGTTGTGTAAAAGTGTGTTTTGTTCTGAGGAGTTAGGAATTCAGAGCCTTAAACTGTGCCTCCCTCCCCCACACACTCTAGCCGGTTTCAGGTAATGGCTATATTTGCATAGATGCTAATACAGTTCTCAGGCCTTTTGAGTTGTTAATTTTTGTCCACAGAGTCGACCGACTTTCTGTAGTAATAAACATACATAACACGTAATCGACTCCGCTGTAGGAATTTATGTGAATGTTGGTATCAAAATGCTTTTATTTTATTTGTTCACTGGAAAATTACTACTGCTATGCCTTATGCCACTGAAATGAGCGCATTGTTAAAATAAATTTTGTAAAGTGCCTCGTCACTTTCTCTGCATGTGACGAAGGTTAAAGCCATACGCAGTTGAGAGTAAATGCATCATTTTAAGTAATTTAAAATGGATAAAAAACAGCTATGCTGTGATTTAAGTTAATGTTGTTTATTGGAAAACAATATATTTCAATTATTTTATTTTATAATTAAAAAGCTCTATATTAAAAAGGGGTTAAAATTGATAAATATTCATAAAAGTTAGAAATTAAACAATTTACTTTAAAGGGTAACCTATCCTTTATAAATATGTAAATTCATTGGTAAAATGTGATAATTTAAAACAATTTCATTGTATTTACAGTTTGTTAAAATGTTTTATTTTGACAATTTACACTGTTTATTATGGAAATACTTCAGTTTACCTACAGTACCTGTGAACTGAATTAAGCTATTTTCTAATTGAAAAGAGAAACTTATTGTTGTACAACACCTAATTAGATAACATTTTACTATAAACCTGTTCTGTACCAGGTCAGGTCTTTCTAGTTTTGCCCTGCATGGAACAGTGAACAACGATCCATGTGCTCAACAAAGGCTGATCCACACACCAGTCCTTGAGTCCTATGAGGTTGATCAGCGATCAGGTAGATGGCGAGCCTCCACCCAATTGAACTTGGAAATCCTCCACCCATGCAACGGATCCAGTGGTAGGATTGTGTCAGTCCCACTGACCGACACCAGCAAGACCAAAGTTTGGATACAATCCCTGACTGTGACTTATTTCCTTGACTTTTGACTTTACCCTGATCGGATCAAGATATACAGACATTTTGGAGAAAAGACGTTTTGGAGCAACCGCTTTCCAATAAAGACTATTTAATTTATTTTATTTTTCTATTTTATTTTATTAGTTAATGGACCCTAGGTTGTGCACACATCTTGCAATTAAATATTGCAGTTTACATTCATATTGTGTCTGGTGGTTATTACCTTACTCCAGCTCCTACGAACCTAGGCGTGTACATACCTTGAAGTGGGTTACACACATCAGATGTAATGGTCCATTTGAGTAGAGGTCAAATGTCAAAGTCACAATTAACTAACATTATCGGTTATTATTCAAGAACAGAAGGTCACAGAGCTTTCAGATTGGTACCAAACTTTGTGGATTAAAGATTTCTACAATTCTCATAGTTGGCATTATTACCTATGACCAATAGTTTTTGAGATCTCTGGAGGTTAAAGGTGATTTGTCGCAAAATTAACTTGTGTAACACTGTTGTTGTGTGTCAAGCATAGACATATTCTCTAACTTAATCAATACTGGATATATTATAATATTAAATGCATTGATGCATATATATATATATATATATATATATATATATATATATATATATATATATATATATACCTGTAACACAATTATCAAAATTGCAAAAGGTCAAGGTTGCATTTAGTAGAAATGTCAAAATCACATTTTTGGCTCTAATTCAAGAACGGGTTGTCATAGAAACTTGAGATTGATTAGGCATTCTCCAAATACTTGTTTATAGCTCAGTCATCTATTATTGTCTAGCATTTTGACACCTTTGATGGAGGATCACCAAATTCACACCACACATGCCTCTCATGAAGACTTTGCTCACGTTTGATGATGATTTGTACTTTTTGACATGTTTTTTGTCATTTGTGCAACATTGGAAACACGGCCTCCAGGCCAACAGCAGGTGGTTATTTTGCTGGTCTGGCTCACTGGATATCATATCAGACTGAATGTAGCCCCCGAAATAAAGTGAGTTTGAGACCCCTGCTTTAAAGTGTTGTTTTTTGTGCATGAAATGCACATTTTTATCTTCATTCAGATCAAACCCTTCGGTATTCAGTGTCTTGTTTCTGTCTTATTTTTGTAAGTCTCTCTGTAGCTTTTATCTTTGTTGCAGTTCTGGGTGTTTACTTTGACATGTGTGTTTGTGTTCAACTTTCACATACTTTCCTCCTGGTCACAGTGGCTGTGTCCGAGACCACGCCATTTTGTAGGGGTGTCCGAATATGTAGTGAACTACTTATAAGCCCTATATAGTCCACTCAATGTATCCCACAATCCCCCGCGAAGTGTAGTGGGCATTGATGGTCACTAACCAAAGCACTATATCCCATCATGCATTGCACGAATCGAAAAATGACTGAAGGACAGAGATTTTAAAAAAATAAAATAAACGTTATTGAAATCACATTATACAGACAATGAGGATAATGAATACAACTTAAAATTAAATACAAAATAAAATATCTAAAAATTAACATGAACTTGGGGATTATGTAAAAAAAAAAACTACAGTAAAATACAATATTAAATAAAGGTTTACATAAATAAGGTTTACATTAGGCACAATTCTTTGGTTAAAATAAAAAATATCGTCCAATGTCCTTACTTGATATGATGTAATTCAAAGGATGGTACACCGTTAATTTTTTGTGAATTCCAATTATGTATATGAGACCAAAAACACTGAGATGCAGGACACCCAAAAAGAAATGATCTGGTGTTTTATCAACAGTATTGCAGAAGGAGCAATGATCCACCTCAAATATGAATCTTTTCTGCCACAGAATAAATGTTACGGGGAGCTGTATGATTAAAAGAAACACGGACAGATTGATATTGGATGTCATACCGGCAGAGCCACAGCTGTTCAGTAACGGTAAACGTTAACTCTGCCTGTTGGATGACAGGCGCGAGACAAGAGTTGTTTAACATTTAATAACAATAAAACAGTCGTGAACCAAGTTTATTCCTGTTTTATTTTATTGCACAGAAGTATTTTAATTTTTTGAGACAATACTGTTACATTTTAATTCTTCGACAGCGATGAAGAATTTAAATTGCGCCGTAGTAGTGTCCAAAACGTTTGGACGTCAATTGAGTGCACTATGTAGTGCACTACATGTATTCCCCTATGTAGGGAGTAGGGAGTGATTTCGGACACAGCCAGTGTGTGTGTCCTCCTATTAATTAACTCTAATATGTCTCACCTGTCTTCAGCCCTATATACCCCTCCTTTCTCTGTCTGGTCTTTGTGAGTATGTTTCTGTCTTGGCAATACCGATGAGCAGTATTTCTTGTCTTATTTATTCGGTTTTTGATGTGGTTTGGTATTTTGGTTTGCGGTTTCTATCTCTGTCCTGTTTTGCACTCTCCCTGTTTTTGACGTTCAGCCTGGATTTGACTTGGTTCCTGTTTGACCCCTCTGTGCTTCTTCAGACCTCAGACCCTTGGTATATATGATAATGATAACATCTCTTGGATTCTCTCTTTATCTGTTTGCTGCCCGTTTGGTTTTTGACCTGTTTCATCTGACCCCTGTCTGCTTGCTGTGTCCCAGTTGCAATTTACTACAGAGAGGTTTGTGTACAGACGTAGCATACGGAGGAGCAGACTTCTGTCACATTTGTTAAAAAAAGACTGTAAACTGGTAAACATTGGTGTTTGAGTCTTGCATTTGGGTCCAGTCTGGTTCTGGTGTTCTTACAACTATAAAAGTACACATTAACTGTTTGATGCATGAATTATAAGAATCTTAGTCAGATTTTTCTTTTCTAAGTGTTTTTATTTGTCTTTAGGCTAAAAGAAAATTGTTTTTAATGAACGTATTTTTATGGAGTTATAAAAATATCCACTAAGCTGGAAATTGTGTTTAAGCTTTGAACCAAAGAAACATGTATTTAAAACACAACATAAGAACACGATGAAATAACACATTTTTAACCCAGTTTTTGTTTAAGAAGAGACTGTTAATTACAGTCTAATAATGACAGTAATATATCTTTAGGTCATGCACATCAGGTACTAAGAACAGACCAGTTACAGTAATGATATGAACTGACTGATATGAACTAAAACAAATATTCAAAGAATGCCTAATTTCGCCCCTATTTTGTGCCAATCAAGTTTCTGACAACCGATTCTTGAATTAGAGTCATTAATGTGATTTTGACCTTTCTGCAAAATGCAACCTTGACCTTTGACCTTTTGCGATATTGATAATTTCGGTATATGTATACATGTAACAGTGTATGTAATATAATATATCCAGTATTGATTAAGTTATAGCGTGATATGTCTGTGCTTGACACATAGAGTGTTACAGAAGTTAATTTTGCAACATGTCACCTTTGACATCCAGAGAACTCAAAAACTTGGTTGTAGGTGATAATACTAATTAAGAGAATTGTAGAAATTTTCATTCTGCATCGTTTGGTACCAATCTGAATGTTCTGTGACCCTCTGTTCTTGAGGTATAACCAATAATGCGTCCATATAATTTCATGGTGATATCTCAAGTATTCATTGAGTTACAGCATGACATGTCTCTGCGGACACACACACATACACAAGGTGATTATTGAAATCTCTCCCGACAAATGTTGGGCGAGATTAATAATGACAACTAAAATGTTTTTGTCTTTGTTTTAGTGTAAAAAACAACAACATTAAATTAGGAAAATACTCACATTACAGATAATGAGAGGTTTTGTCACATTTGAACAAAATCTAATACTAATTATTTTTCACTTAACTTATGATGCCTTTTTCCCAGAATATTGTCAAAAAATAAAGAATAAAGATGGGCTGGGTTGAGACTGAGACCCATATTAGGCAAGACCAGTGGCTGAGACCGAGACAAGTCCAAGTCAAATACCAGCGAGTCCGAGACAAGTCCAAGACCATAAAAAATACGACTCTAGTCCAAGACCGGACTCAAGTACTACAGCCTTGCACAGGACAGACATCTAAAAGTTTGTTTCTGTTCATAACACTCACTCAAAGTTGAACAATAGTCCTTCAAAAAAATACATTTAGTGACGTGTGTTGGATTGGAGCAGCTGCTGCAGCTGTCACGTTCTCTCTCTCTTGTCATGTGCTTTTTATTTTAAAAATAATTTCCATACCCACATCAGTTACATAAAGTTAAACAGAGTTACATAAAGCAAAACATTAGAAAACAACACTATAAGGGAGACACACACACACACACACGCACACACACACACACACACACACACACACACACACACAAATACAAACAGCATAATTACATAAATGTACAGGGGGATTTTATTAAATTCAAACCGTATTATAGGAGTCCAAAGGCTTCACTTGTCTGCAGAGTTTTGATTGTCTTTTTGTTTTACGTCATGGACGTGGATCAAAAAATTGTAATAATAAATAATTTCCATTTTAAATAGTTGAATTAGCGGTGCTCTTTCATTCCATTTTGCTTTATGTATATAGTATTTCCCAATTAATAAAAAAAATGTCTTTACTTTCCAATTTTTTTTTCAACATAAAGAATAATGTCTTTAATATTTAGGCATAAACTGTTTCTCATTTGATCTTTAAAGTTTCCATGCTCTCACAGCTCTGGTTTAATTACTTTTATTTGACTGTTGTTACAATTACTGTTTATGTTGATAAAATTTTCTATGAATAAAGTCAGTAGTGACAATTTCTGCATTCTGTTTTTATGTGGAAAAAGTATCAAAGTATCGAAATACATGTTGGTACCAGTACCAAAATATTGGTATCGTGACAACACTACTTCATGGAGATAATGTCCACTGTAGTGACCACTGTAATGTCCACTGTAGTGACCACTGTAATGTCCACTGTAGCTCAGTTGGTAGAGCGGGTCCAATGACTGAAAGTTCGGTAGTTCACGTCCTGGCTCTGGCTGTCCACATGTCGAAGTGTCCTTGGGCAAGACACTGAACCCTGACTTAGTCTCCCAGTAGGACAGACAGAACCTTAGAAACCTACTGATGTATGAGTGTGTGTGTGAATGGGTGAATGTGAGGCTAATGTAAAGTGCTTTGAGCACCATGAAGGTGGAAAAGAACCATATAAGTGCAGACCATTTACCATTTACTGTATTGTCCACTGTGCAGTAAAGGCTTGTTGTACAGTTGACATTTGACAGTTTCTATATGCTAATAAAAATCATTAATCATTAATTAAGGGTCAAAGTATTTCATAGAAACCACTTTAACAAATTTTAAATGTTTTTTTTTTCTGACATCTGTGTGTATTTTTTTTTTTGATTCATTGACGATGGACAATAATCAACATGTCCCCTCCAAAGCTGCACCTCAGCCTAATAATAGAGACCCCCAGTGCTGTGACATGTGTCCAGATAAGGGTCTGTGTGGATGTGGGCGGGACCAGTCCAGGTGACGCAGGAATCCCACATATGTCACTGCTGCTCATTTATCAGAGAATTGAGCTTTTGCTTTAGATTCCTTTTGCTGTCTGGTCCTCCTCCTCATATTTATCTTGTTTTCCTCCATTCTCTTTGTACTTTACTCTTCTATCCAACAACCAATAGCCAGTGAGCTTTATCCCTGACGCTCTGATCATTGACCAACTGATGACTCTGTGCTATAAATGAGACATACTGCATTAGATTTACAGCCTCTTCCTGGCTGTTTGTCATCATTAAAGTCCATGGACGCAAGGGGCTGTCATGAATCAGAGATGGAGAAATGTATTTATTCAATCATTTACTCATGATTCCAGGCTGAAGAGGCCGTGATGGTTTGGCTTTTAAAGGTGGATAAATAAGCCGCTGTGGCGGACAGATGATTACAACCTGATTGGTTTTAGGCTTAATATCTTGTGTTGATCAGTTGATGGGGAAAAGACAAACGGCTAAGGTTGTGGCGTAGAGCTCTTTCATATTCTTTCATGCAATAGTAGCTTTGCTGTCACTAACTTTATTAGGATTTTAACAATAGGTGATGATAAAAGGTATGATCTGTCAGGTGAACAGTAATTCACTCTGATAGTATTTTCCCTTGTGCTTGCATGTAATGCAAGGAAAAGGGGTATATTGTTCATCGTATTATTCTGACTGAATATTTGCAAAAAAGAAAATAAAAAATGCGGCCCATTGTTTTCACCAATTCTTTACAGTGTTCCCAAAAATCGCAGGAGTTTAGAGGCATTGGTTTAACATTCAGACAGGCTTTACTCCAAGCATTGAAGCATCATACACATACTGAGGAACGACATGGATGAAGAGAAGGACATTTGGCTAGGAGTCCCCATCTTCCACTCGGATGAATCACGGGTCCAGTCGGGGACACTCCCCAGGCTTTTCAAAAAAAATTTACTTTACCAGAGACATTTTACCCTGGTTTTTTTTGTTGTTTTTTTTTTAAAGTATTTTCACTATTTTTACTTGTGCACAATGTTTTTATAACAACATTTTATATTTTAATATTACACATTTTTACTGGTGCACGTTGTCTTTATTAGCTACTTTTTTATTGAAGTTTTAATAAATCCTCTTTAAAAACCAACTCCCTTGTTTACTGGTTTGTCACTGTGGTGTGAGCTCTTAGGAAGTTTAAATGCACTTTGCGTGTGTTTGCTTTGGTGCTCAATATGTCGCTTACATGAATATATTTAGCCCTTTTTTTTTTTTTTTTACTTTTGTTTCTGGAAAGATGTGCAACCTCCCAAATTGTCAGGAATGCTCCTACTCACTTTTCATCTACTGTCAGACTACTGTGGAAAGAGCTTAAACACTCTTAGCTATAGTGAGAGAGAGTGGTTACAAGAAACCTGGCAATTAATGAGTTGACTAATCATCGTCATCAATTATTGAAATGGACTGAGAACATGCTGGAGAAAAATCTTTTCAAGTCACCATGAAGGAGAATTATGTATGAGGACAGACGGGAGACAGGAACTGACCCACATTTATGAACTCAACTGACCCACGGGTGCCTGTGGTTCAGTTGGTAAGAGGCGACTGAAGACTGAAGGGTTGGCGGTTCATGTCCCGGCTCTGGCTGTCCACATGTCTAAGTGTCCTTGGGCAAGACACAACTTAGGACCCCAGTAGGACTGACAAAACCAGAGAAACCTAGTGGTGTAAGAGTGTGTGTGTGAATGTGAGGCTAATGTAAAGTGCTTTGAGCACCATGAAGGTGGAAAAGCACTATAAGTGCAGTCCATTTACTCACATTTCATTTACTATTATCATACATGGCTTATAAATCTGTGTATCATTTGTTCATTCGTTTTTCAAAATAAAACCAAAAATAAGACAAAACTACACGCTAGGATCTGAGCATCTGAGTATTGTGTAGTTCAGGTTTTCTGAAAAACAAAGGTGCCAATCATTGTCGCTGTGTGGGACTTCCCATGACTGGGTGGTGTTGTGGTTGTCTGTGTCTGTTGGGCACTCCGTTCCTCTTCAGCTTTGTACCATTCCGTTATAGTGTCTGGCGTCTCCCTACCAAGCAAAGACATTTCAGACAGAGGATTTTTCTGGAACATCTGACACATTAAGTCCACGTTCTGCAAGCCGCTGGTCGACCCGTTTTCCATAGGGAAGGTCAAGGAATATCCACTGGCTGTTGCTGATGTTGCCTTTTATTCTCAGATTTTCCCTGCACATACTGTACGACAATGGTCATTTACAGACAACGCAGTAGTGTGTTTACTGTAGGTGTAGCCATACTGTGGTGTTTGTTTTGGTGGGGGTCTGCTGCAGTATGGCTCTTCTTCCTGCTGTCACTCTCATCTACGTCACAGCGGCGCTTCAGTCAAGATGACGGACAGATTCTTCATCTAATCACATGCAAGGATTTTAAATAAGGCCCCTCCTTTGAAAACGGATTGGTTGTGGAAGGGTCCTAGATGCTATCGTGATACCAGATGATGACAGTCAGGTTACCATATGCATGCTACACTGTAAAAAAAAACAAAAAAACAAACCCTAAGTTTTACAATGAAACCATGATAGTGTAAAGTGTAAACTCTAAAAACACGTTGGTAGTGTTTATATGACACTGAATCACTGTGAAAAAGTTTATCATGAAAAACTGTATTTTTTAGATATTTTCTCATGTAAAATACATTTCCCTACTGCAGTATATTTTTTAAATGGAAAAATGCCATAATATGTATTACAGTCAGTACTGTAATATTTACATTTATTTCTTGAAAATATTTTTTTTCACACTTTAATGTACATTTTGTTGTACTGTTAATGACAATATCCTATAGTACTTATAACAAATACATGACTATTTTTGCATGTACAGTAATACCTCAATTTACGAAAGACCCAACTAATGAATAATCCAAGTTATGAAACACCTTTACGTAAAACATTAATCTCTGAATATGAAAGAAAATTCAAGTTTCGAAACAAAACCTGAAACATAAATACAGTAAGGCAAGGCAAGTTTACTTGTATAGCACATTTCAACAGCCAGGTAATTCAAAGTGCTTTACCGAAAACATTAAAAGCATCAAGATACAATTGAAAAAAGGGGGAGGAATATAATAAATAAATAAAAAATTTAAATATGAAAATTAAAACAAAAACCAAGAGCAAGCTAGAGTGCAGTGTAAAATAATTAAGAAACTATATTAGCAGTAGACAGCATCAAACTAAATAGTCTTCAGCTGTGATTTAAAAACAGTGACAGTTACAACAGAACTGCAGTTCTCTGGGAATTTGTTCCAGATCTGTGGGGCATAGAAACTGAACGCTGCTTCTCTATGTTTAGTTCTGACTCTGGGAACAGACAGTAGACCTGACCTACACGATCTAAGAGGTCTGGATGGTTCATAAGGGATCAGCAGATCAGAGATATACCTAGGCCCTAGACCATTCAGTGCTTTATAAACCAGTAAAAGTATTTTAAAGTTGATTCTTTGGCAAAGAGGAAGCCAGTGCAAGGACCTTAGAACTAAAGTGATATGATCTGCGTATATTTTTTTGGTCTTCGTGAGGACTCTAGCGGCAGCATTTTGAATCAGCTGCAGCTATCTGATTGAGTTCATAGAGAAACCTGTAAGGACCCCAGTTCAGTAGTCTAGTCTACTGAAAATAAAAGCATGAACAAGCTTTTCCAAATCTTGCCTTTAATCCGTGGTATATTGTTCAGGTGATAGTAGGCTGATTTTAATGTGACTATTGAAATTCAAGTCTGAGTCCATAACTACACCCAGATTTGTAGCTTGGTTTGTGGGCTTTAACATCACTGATTGAAGCTGAGCGCTGACTTTCAATCATTCTGTCTTGGCTCCAAAAACAATTACGTCAGTTTTTTTCTTTGTTTAAATGGAGAAAGTTGTGGCACATCTAATCATTCATCTGTTCAATGCATTTACCCAGTGTTTGTATTGGATTATAATCTCCTGGTGATATACTGATGTAAATTTCTGTGTCATCTGCATAATTATAGAAATTTCTTTTCTTTTCTTTCATAATCTTACCCAGTTCTTACCCAGTTCTCCAGTTGGTCTAATAATAATATGGCACTGAGATCCAGTAATACTAAGACTGAAATTTTGCCATTAACCTTAACCAGAGCAGTCTCACTCCTGTGGTGGCATCGGAAGCCTGACTGGAAGACATCAAAACAGTTGTTCAGTGCCATAAAAATGTTACAATTTTCAATTGTTTTTACTTAAGAACGGTAGGTTTGATACGGGCCTGTAGTTATTCATTACTGAATTGTTTAGATTGTTCTTTTTTAGCAGTGGCTTGATGACTGCAGTTTTTAAGGCCTGTGGGAACACACCTGAGACAAGCGCAGGAGATCAATGTGCAGGAGATCTGAGGCCATGCAGTTAGAACCTTTTTTTTATGTACAGTATTTACATACTGTACACTTGTACGTACTGTACACTTGTACGTAGCATCATAGTTGCTCTCTCGCCATTGGCTATCTCCCAACACCCCACTGGCCTCCCATTGGCTTTAGAGCTACCCATGATGGTTTTTGTGTGTCTTCGACCCTCATTCATCACTTACCACGTTTACCAAGTTCTTACCACGGACAGTGTGGAAGCACCTTTACTGTTTTTTTGGTGACTTTTTCCAGTGTGCTCATTGCATTATTCATTATTCATCGTGAGCCCAAAGAAAGTGATTCTCGGTCCATCAACAAATACTGTTGAAGGTGAAAGTGGACCAAAATGGGCAAAAAGCACTGACCACACTTAAAACAACCACAATGATATGTCAATGATTTGCATGTCTTGTTCATTTTGTAATGGTTTAATATATATATATTTTACTTTTAACATATTTCATACAAAATGTGTATACTTTTATAATGTTTAAATGGTTTACAGGGCAGTATTGGGGGCCTTGGAATGAATCAGGCCTTTTAGATGTAAAATGTGACTCTACTTATGAAATAAATCACGTTACAAAACTACTTCTGGAACAAATTCATTTCGTAAAATTGAGGTACTGCTGTATTACATGGTAAAAAAAAAATACAGTTTGTACCTGCAGCTTTCTGACAACCGCAGCTGCTGCTATGATACCGTAATAATAAAAACAAAATTATATACATTTTCAAGTAAAACAGGGTATTTTTTAAATGTTAAAACTTTATTTTTTTACAGTAAAGAATAGAATCAAGCACATTTTTAAACTGTAAAATTAACTGGGTCAATACATATTTTTTTCTGCAACTGAAGAAAATGTTTGACTGCAAATTTACAGTTGTGTTTCAGCAATCACAGTGAGCCAAATTTTACGGTAAAACGAATACTTTTTTTTTTTTTTACAGTGTATGTAATATTTTAAAATAATAACATGCATTCACCCTCCCTCTAACCTACAAAATCAATATACTAAAATGAATAAAAAATAAATAAATTAATAAATAAATTAAAAAAGTAATAATAAAATATATATATATATATATATATATATATATATATATATATATATATATATATATATATATATATATATATATATATATATATATATATATATATATATATATATATACTAAAATTTATACTGAAATACACAGTAAAGTGCAAAGTGTGAGCATATCAGTCATTAGTCTGGTGGTTCTGTATTTAATGCTCCATAAGAGCATTAGAGGATGTGTGGAGTCCCTGACAATGTTCAGTGCCCTGCTCCTGAAGCAGCTCTGGGAGAGTTCTTGGACAGAGGGGAGAGAAACTGCGACAACCTTCTCAGCTCCTCTGACCACCCTCTGCAAAGCCTTTCTGTCTAACACGCTGCAGCTGGAATACCACTTTGAAATGCAGTATATTAGAACACTGAACCACACCTCTGTAAAAAGTCCTGAGGATGCTGACGGGGAGAGGGGCCTGTTTTAGCTTCCTCAGAAAGTTTAGTTTTACAATAGGTTGATTTCCAGAGGTGGTCAAAGTACTCCCATTCTGTACTGCAGGAAAAGTACAGCTACTGGTGTGAAAAAAATACTCTGGGAAAAGTACAACTACTGATTCAACTGAAGTAAAAGTTAAAAAGTACAACTTTGTAATAAAGTAAAAAGTAAAACGGATTTTGTTTTTTTGCTATGGATGAAATAATATGTTTAAAAAATATCCAAAATTAAAGCCTTTCAAAGGACATTTAGGAAAAATTAAAAAATCATAAATAGAAGATTAAAAAACCCCCCCCCCACATAATTATGAGATAATAAAAATCAAATCATGATATAAAAAGTCAAAATTATGAAAAAAAAAATGTAACTATGAGTGTGTGTGTGTGTGTGTGTGTCTAACTGTGTCTGTGTTTTGACACTGGATCTAAATCCGTATAATAACCACTCTCTTCAGTGGTTTCCTCCTCAGCAGCATTTTCCATGGTTACTTCCTGCCCTCCAGCTGAAATAGCAAAGTCATCATAGTCACATGACTGAAACCTACCTGTTGCTGAGGTGTTCTTATTCCAGCTCAGGTTCTGTGAAATCTGCACTCCGAGGAACTCGATGTTCTCAACTCTCAGAACATCAAGAGAACAGATGATATTAAATGGATAAAGATGAAACAAACAAATCTTACACAAGGATGGCATATGACGATGGTAGTGGCAGGAAGATGACCATTAGCCTTTTAATAGACAGAAGCTCAATTAACTGAGGAAGAAGGGCTGTGGTCTGCTAGACTGAGGAAGGGGCAGTTCCACTAACCTTTGTGTTATCTTTCAGGCTAAGAAAATGACATGGTCTGGACGCTTGTGAGTGAATGACATCTTTGACATTTTGTCGAAAGAGAGGTTTTATGGCATTGTGGTGTGGAAACTGAACAACATGGTTTGTAGAAGAAAAGTTCAAGTTAGTTGAGTATAGATGAGTCTGACAATCAAAGTTTAAACTTCGCAGTGCAGGGTTGTTTGTAGTTTTATTCATTGTAGAAGTGATTTGTAATGTATAGATTGGTGATTATGAGGTAATGTGAGAATGACAGTAAAAATGTTAACATTTGTAATCAGTGTTGGGCATGATACTCAAAAATTCCAATACACTACTTATTACTTGTTACGATCATTTTAAAGTAATGCCTTACATTACAATATTACTCTATTTAATAAGTAAGGCATTACACTTGCCTAGCCGCGCTAGACCATCCTAGCAGCAGCAAATCTAATGTACTACTGTAGTAGTCTAGTTATGCTCAATGTAAGTTTTGGCTCGATTTCCCTGAAACTGGCTGACAAATCACGGTGAAGTATAAAGTCAGAGGGCCGGCGTAACAAAGTGACGCTGCGACGATTCAGAGAGAAACAACTGGAAACAACCATAGAAGAAGAAGAACAATGATTTCATTTTATCAATGATGAGTGAAGAATGTCAGCAATCTTTAAATTATTTTTACAGAAGCAACAACAGTCATTAAGCTCCATAATCCAGCACTTTGTTTAGTCATTCGTAACTTTCTCAGGATTCACACCAAAAAGTAATGCATTACAGTAATTAATTAGTTTTGTAATGTGTTACTCCCATCACTGTTTATCATGTATTGTATTTTGATACTTTTTGGTTTTTGTGCAAATTTACTTATAACTGGCCTCAACGTTTACTTCACACTTTGGAGCAGATAGATTCCTCCACAGTTCAGACATTTTCTCCATAATTCCATGATATCCAAATTGCTTCCACAGTCTGTCCCACTACAAAATCGAACTTTATTTGAGTCCACAGCTCTCTATCAACTGTCACTGAGGGTTCTAAATACCTTCCCATTGTCACTAACTACTCCAAAGTGCTCCTTCATGTGGACACAACAGTGGGGTTCCTTTTGTGCTTCTGTCCTTTCCATTTTGTGACCTCAGGACAACTTCAAAGCCAAGAAGTATTCAGAGAATGTCTAATCTCACCCCTATTTTGTGCCAATCTGAAGTTGCTATGACAACCTGTTCTTGAATTAGAGCCAATTATGTGATTTTGACCATTCTGTAACAATATGATGATAATATATCCAGTATTTATTAAGTTATAGCGTTATATATATATATATATATATATATATATATATATATATATATATATATATATATATATATATATATATATATATATATATATGTATATAAGGGCATTAACAGACACATCGACTTAAATTTGGAAGAGTTGAAAAGTCGCATGCTATTCTTTCCGTCTCTCTCTGCATGTAAACACAGTCAGACCTAAACCAGACATGGCTGCTGCAGGTAACAAAAAAAAAAGATTGACAGACACATCGCATGCGTGTCTGTCATTCTCCTTTACTTTACCTTATTTCACCTGAGATGAAAAAAAACCGGCATGGCCATCTGAAGAGTGTGAGAAGCAGCGCAGACAACATGCATTAAGACAACACAG
Source organism: Siphamia tubifer (assembly GCA_020466265.1). NCBI lineage: Eukaryota > Metazoa > Chordata > Actinopteri > Kurtiformes > Apogonidae > Siphamia > Siphamia tubifer. The sequence goes on along the minus strand of CM035785.1, from coordinate 24,308,659 downwards.
TCTTTTCTTTCCAAACATGATGTGGACAGTGTGGTCTTCGTCTTGGCGGCCACTCACTTAAACTTTTTGCACTTAATATAAAAAGTGAGGACATGTGACAGACACCTGGACAGTCCGGTTTTAGAGGCATGGGTTGAGACATATGTTCAAACAACTGATGGTGTGCAGTTAAATTTAACAGAAAACACTTTGCTAACGTTAGCCTTTGGTTTGTTGGGGTTAAAATGCTGATGCTTGTGTCCTGTCAGAGGACATTGTTACACTGCAGTGAACTCTAATACAAGTTGGTCATTGCTGGACAGACGTGTGTCTGTGTGTTTTTTTGGACAGAATTTTTATTTACTTAATTTCATCACTGTTCATATTTTCCATAGTTTTACCTTTGACAAATGAAACACATCTTTGTTTGACATTAGTTCTTATTTGACTTATTTCAAACTCTTAAATTCGAATGCTCTCTTTTCAACGTGAAGAGGAATTGAATGTTCAAGGGTATATTCTTCTGCACTACTGGAAACACAATTTCCAGTAGTTTCTCGTGAACTATATCCATACAATTTAACACTTTGGATATTATAAGGAGTTGATTGGTTGATTCCCTGTATTTGGCCTTATTTATTATTCATGAACATTCATGGACATGCATACCATTAATAAAACCATTAGTAAAGCAATTAATAAAGCCATTAATTAAACCATTAATAAAACCAGTAACAAAACCATTAATAAAAATGGGAGAATGTACAAATACAAACATCTTAGTAGAAAAAAAATAAATAAAAATAAAAAAGCCCTGAATAGGACTGTGTGTGTGTGTGTGTGTGTGTGTGTGTGTGTGTGTGTGTACTTGATGAGTCACATTTTAAGCTGGTACTTGAAAGTTTTTACAGAGGGACATGCCCTTTTGTGCATTATTATTATTATCATTATTATTATTATTATTATTATTATTATTATTATTATTATTATTATTATTATTATTATTATTATTATTATTATTATTATTATTATTATTATTATTATTATTATTATTATCATAGAGTCGAAGTAACTTATATGTTTAATGTCCTACATCTTCAAAAACACTGTCCACCTAAAGCAGCAAATGCTCTTTTTCCACATGAGGTGGAATTGAAGTAAAAGGAAAACAGCACTCACTCCTTCATCAGTGTCTTTGTTTTCTCTGAACTTCCTCTTTATTGAAGCTTGGATGTAAAAGTCAATGAATTCTTTTAACCAGGTCTCGATTGGATCAGGACACTACACGTCTGGCTGGATGAAGATAAGACTCGTTATCTCGTCCGACAAACCACACAACCTCCATCCGTCCTCCTTTCATAACTGGACTAAAGGAAGAAGAATGAAGATGGTAAGAGAGAAAAGACAGGAGTTTATCTGAGCAGCGACATTTAACAACAGCACTAATGACACTATATCAAATATAATGCAATGATCAGGAAAATAAAAGCTACCTGTTCAGATGAGATAAAAACAGCAGTTAGGCTTAAATTTTATTTTTTGCTTGTTATGAAATCAATATTTCCTAAAAGACAAGTCAAGTGGTGTTGAATATGTGAACAGTTAGAGCAGGGGTATCATAGTCAGTTCAGTTCAGGGGCCACATATAGCTTCATATAATACTAGTGTAGAGCCTGTAGAAAATGTGAGATTGTTTGCTACTAATATGTTGTAGAAGTGGGTGAAATGAGTTGAAAGAAGCAGAAAGAAAGACTATAATAATTGGTTAGGGCAGTTTTTGAAGTGTGTACTTGAATCTGTGAGTATGATAATGGTGTCACTTGTTTCTGCTGGTGGAATTAGTAAAACCCGGTTTCAGGTGGAGCAGTCAGCCTACCACTGTAGTTGTTTGTGTCATGCTAACACAGCCACACCAATCAACACCCAGCAAGATATATTATTATTACAGCTGTGAAGTGAGCCACCAGTTGCTCATCCCACACTCAAATGTCATTGTCTACTTTCAGACTTGAAGGGTAAATGACAAATGGACTGCACTTATATAGCGTCCGCCTAGTAAACTACAGTGAACAAACAAACCAAAAAGAAAAGGGTCTAATAATAAGTTATTAGTGACTTTGACCAATGCAGTTTCAGTGCTGTGATGAGCTCGAAAGCTAGAGACTGGATATGTTCAAAGAAACTGTTGTCCTACAGGTGCTGACACAGCTGTTTAACTATTACTCTTTCTAGGCAAATTGGATATAGGCCTATAAATGGCTAGAATGTCAGGATCAAGGGTTCAATTTTTCCTCAAGCAAAAACTGAAAGGTAATTAAAAAGTGATCTGAGATTATGGGGAGAAACAACCAGGTCACTAATTTCAACACCAAATGTTCAGGTCAGATGGAGGGTGTGTCTGTGAATGTAAGCTGATTTATTAACATTTTGGTTAAAGCCTAATCTGTCTAGTACGTCACTAAATGCATTACTAAGAGAGTCCCTGTTATTGTCAACATGTATGTTAAAATCACCAACTATTATAATCCTATCCCAGTTCAACACTACACTGGATAGAAAGTCAGAGACTTCTGATAAAAACTGTGACTAAGGACCAGGAGGGTGATAAACTATGACAAAATGGACTGGTTTTTGGTTTGTGCAGTTGGGGAAAGTAATGGACAAAAGTAGACTTTCAAAGGAGTGGTAAGTATGATTAATTTTAGGGCTAAGACCTAAAATGGAGTGAGATATTACTGCCACTCCTACACCACAACCACTGGCTGTGTGATAATTCATGTGAGTTGGTAGTTGATTAAATTAACGTGATATATTCAAACTGCTGAATCCAGGTTTCAGTCAGAACTAAAATATCAATCTAATGATCACTATTTAGGTCATTTATTAATAGAGATTTGGGAGAGATTGACAAAATATTGTAGCACTGGAAAATCACCCTCCAAATTTTGGATCATTTGGTGGAGTTGTAAATGGCCTGCACTTATATAGCGCTTTTCCACCTTCATGGTGCTCAAAGCGCTTTACATTAGCCTCACATTCACTCATACACCAGAAGCTGGTGTATGAGTGGTTCTGTCAGTCCTACTGGGAGCCTAAGTCAGGGTTCAGTGTCTTGCCCTAGGACACTTCAACATTTGGACAGCCAGAGGTCGGACGCGAACTGCCGACCCTTGAACCATTGGACAACCCAATCTACCAATTGAGCCACAGCCACCCTATTGAGTTGTGCAGGTGTTAGGCATTCCACAGACAAAGGGGACACACTACAGACAGATATTTGTTTAATTATAGATAGATGAGTGAAGAATGTGAGAAAACGTCAGCAATCTTTAAATTATTTTGACTGAAGCAACAACAGTCATTAAGCTCCATAATCCATCATTTTGTTTAGTCATTCCTAACTTTCTCTGGACTCTTCTGTGAACTTTCCGGTGTCTAACTACATCATCCTAAAAATTACGCTGATTGCTTGTAGTACTGTCCAATTGCATTTCCATGTGAAAAACCTAATTTGTGTCTTTAAAATCATTTCACCCACTTACACAACACATTAGTAGCAAACAATCTCACATTTCTACAGGCTCTGAATTATTTTAATTTTCTTATGTGTTTTATGTAAAGCACATGGAATTGTCCTGCACATGAAATGTGCTATACAAATAAATTTGCCTTGCCTAGTCTTTGATCAAAAGAAATCGCCACCCAGTTGCCAGCCATTGGTGTTCTTCTTCTATGGTTGTCTGAATTGTCGTGGCGTCACTTTGTTATGCCTGCCCTCTGACTCTATACTTCACCATGATTGGTTGGCCAATTTCAGTGAAATCAAGCCAAGTTACATTGAGCGTAACTAGACTACTATGGTAGAACATTAGATTTGCTGCCACTAGGGCGGTCTTGTGCGACAAGACTAATGTCTTTGTAGAACTGATCTATAATAAAACACGTGGACTAATGATGAATTAAGGCAGAATATTGTTAAAATTGCCTTATTTTCCTCATGAAATTTAAGGGTTTTTTTTTTCATCTGTATAATTTATAAATGCATTTTCATAAAGTAATTGGGGTATTTTGCACTAAAACAATGAAAAAAATGTGTAGCTGTCATTATTTATAGGTTATGTTTTTTTATTTTACTGGTCTGACCCATGGGAGATCAAAACAGGTTGAATGTGGAAAATGTAGAAAATGAGTGTGAGAGCCCTGTGTTAAATGAAAACACGTAGAGCCTAAACATCAGAAAAACTTGCACAAGTGAGGTGATGGATAAAAGAAACACAGTTGACTGGCATTGAAATGAAAACTGAACAACTGTCCTGTGTTAAAGTCCAAAGTCTTGCTGACCTAAAGCGTCTGCCTGTTGACTTTGGCTGCAGTTACAGCTCTCTGTGACAATGAAATGTCAAAATACAACATTTCACATGATAACCTCCAGATATTGCTCAATAAAACCTAACTGTCACAATCAATGGCATAATCTCAGCTGAAGGCACAGCAATGACCTATAGGTTAGAGAAAAAAACACTGTTGGAACAGTTCAGATGGCAATAAGAGCCACTGAGAAAAGGCCTTTCAACAGTACTAACAGTACTAACAGTAAAGTGTGAATGTGAAAAGAAAATTTAATTACTTAAAGGCAACACAAAATAGTAAATAATGACAATCAAACAGATATAAACGAACACTTTAACAGTAACACATTAAAACCAACAATTAATACCCCTGCTCATAACACCACTCCCAATACCCACAATTCAATGTAGAACTTAAATTTTTTTTATTTTTCACATGAATCTGTATGGGTTCACTGTCTTTACTCTGGTGCACCCACAGTGACTCACCCCCGACAGTGTCTTGTGAGCCCAGTTCTGGTCTGGTTTTGGTTAAAGCGAAAGTAGTCCCAGCAGGTTTCTTGGGGTCAACAAAATAAAATGTGTTTCTTCTCAAAACAGTATGTGTTCAAATGAGTGACTTATTTGAGTAACAAAACCGTCTTGTCGTCTTCTGCTTAATTCGGGTCTGAGTCGTGGAGGCAGCAGCCTCAGCAAAGCAGTCTAGACTTCCCTCACCCCATCTACCTTAGGCAGGTTCTCCAAGGGACCCCCGAGGCGTTCCCAGTTCAGGTGAGAGATACAATTCCTCCAGCATGTCCTGGGTCGGTTCCGAGGTCTCCTCTTGGATGGACATGGCTGGAACACCTCCCCAAGGAGACATCCTTACTAGATGCCCAAGCAACCTCAGCTGGCTCCTCTGGACATGGAGGAGCAGCAGCTCTACTCCCGAGTCCCTCCTGGATCACCCTATCTCTAAGCCTGAGCCCAGCCACCCTGCGAAGGAAAGTCATTTTGGCTGTTTCTACCCGTGATCTCTCACGTGCAAAGCTCATGACCATAGATGAGCGTCACAATGTAGATCAACTGGAAAATCAAGAGCTCCTTGAAGTTCCTTCTTCACCACAACTGATCGGGTTAGAATAGAATAGAATAGAAGCTTTATTTGTCATCACACAAATGTAATGAGATAGGGAAGGTGTCATTCAGTGCAGCACAGGTAAGATAAGATAAGATAAAAAGATTAGTACAAGTATATAAAAAAATATATAGCACCCGCATTACTGCACCTGCTGCCCCAATCCGCCTGTTGACCTCCCGCTCCATCCTTCCACCACTTGTGAATAAGATCTTGAGGTGCAAGTGCCTCGGGATAACAATAGTGATCAATGCACGTTGTCACTGCTAACAACTGTGTGCCTGCATGTAGCAGTCACAAACATTGCCGAACAACTGATGAAAGTAGTTTTCTAAGGCGCACAGCTGTTAGCATTGACAATGCGCATTGATCGCTGTTGAGAGAAAGTAGTTCCAAGCAATTACATGGTGTGACTTCTTGTTCTGTGATGGTTTTTATTTTCGTGACCCCAGGAAACATGCTGGGACTACTTCCGCTTTGACCAAAACCGGACCAGAACTTGACTCGCAGGACACTGTTGGGGGTAAGTCACTGTGGGTGCACCAGAGTAAAGACGCTTCATGTGAAAAATAGTGAACTATCCCTTTAAAAGACAAGGTGGCCAATAATAACCAGATGCTACTTTGTACCATAGCAAAAAACACAACAATATGACATAATTAATGTGTTTATCATGGACTGAACTTGTAAGAAAATTAAAAATGGGAATTACAAGTGATTAAAAGTATTCAAAGTAAAAACAAAACAGAATAAAATTGGATTAGCACTATACAGAACATATTGCAGTCATTTGTGCAGATGTAAATCAGTGAAATCATTTAAATTCTACACTGTTCTGTTTGTTTTGATGCAAGTTAAAATTAGCATCTGCTGTGGTTCTGTCTAATTTACTATTTAGCTATCAGCCATTTCCCACAGGACAGGACTTAACGAGTATTTAATTAATGACAGTGATTAATTTGGAGTAGAAAATCTGCTTGGTGGATCCCACACTCAGATCAGATGCAGTAATTCTCTCTTGTTTCCCTTTCACATCCCAGTCACTCCCTTTGTTTGTTTTCTCCACATTAGTTTCAAACTCTCCTTTGTATGGATCTGCCTCCACACGACCAGAGCTGGAAGTAACTAATAAAACTACTTCCTTTAATATAATTAAGTGGATTTTTTTTTAGGTATCTGTACTTTACTTGAATATTAATTTTTCTGGTAACTTTTTATTTTTACTCCCTACATTTTTTGGTAACTATCTGTACTTTATATTCCTTACATTTATATAAATATCTATAACTTATAATCTTTACATTCTCAGAATAGACTTGTTTCTTTTTCAAAAATAACAGATGTGACAGTATGAAAAATAAGTCACTTCAGAGGGAAAATCAGTGGAGGAGAGAACCTGGGGCTTCATTATAATTTAGACTTTAAATATGTGATTGTGACTTTTAATCTCAATTTATGTCAGAATTGCCACTCTTTCTCATAATTATGCATTTCTTAGGTCATATTTCTAACTTTTTACCCTTATAGTTTTGATGTTGTATCTCAAAATCATGCATTTTTAAAATTTCATATTCATGACTTTTTATCTCAATTTTTTTTTTTTAAATTTTCTAAATTTCCTATCCATGCCCCCGAAACACATTGTCTACAAAGCAACTCACTCTTAAAGGCTTTATTTGAGATACTTTCGAAGCTTTTATAATTTTTTATGCTTAAATAAGTATTATTTCATCCATAGCAAAAAACCCCACACAAAACAATGCACTTTTACTTTATTACAATTGAAAAGTTGTACTTTTTTTTTTAACTTTTACTTCAGTAAAGGAGTTAAATCAATACTTCTACTTTTACCAAAGTATTTTTTTCCACACAAGTAACTATACTAATAGTTAAGTAGAGAATATGAGTACTTTGACCACCTCTATACATGATCCACTTTCACTAAAAGAAAAATAAGTTGTACCTCAGTAAATCAGAAATTGTGACATACTATCTCATGACTTTGACATTTTATCTCATTATTATCCATTCTTAGCTCATAATTGTGATTTCCCCCCCTCAATTCTGACTTTTTATCTCATGATTTAGATTTTTTTAAATCACATAATTATGCATTTTTTAATCCCCTATTTCTGACTTTTGAATATTTCGTAAATGTCCTGTCCATACCTACTAAACTGAGTACCATGACCCAATAAAACACATTATCTACACAGTAACTCACTTTTAAAGGCTTTATTTTTGGATATTTTTGAAATTTTTCAGGTTTTTCCTGTTGAAATAAGTATTTTGTCGCACAAGTAGCTGTACTTCTAGTTAAGTAAAGAATGTGAGTACTTTGATCACATCTGATTATGACCCACTTTCTTTGACAATAAAAAGGGTGTGTCCTGGTTTTGCCTCAGTTAGTGATCCACCAGCTGCACCACAATCAAACCTTATTGCTCATCTAGTGTTTTGTGTCTCTGTCCAGAATGTGTCATCAGTAGCGGGCAGTGGATGAGGCGCGGCGGCGGTGGAAACCATCATCAGTGGGTGGGCTGACATCTTCTGTGACCCAGGCTGATTTCCTTCTCCAAAGATAAAGAGGCTGAAGGAGATACCCATCTCAAGGCTGCTCTCATTAGCACAAACTATCTGATGTATGTGTTGAGTCTACATTTCTTGATAACTGAAGTTGAAAGGGATGATTTCAAGATAAGAAGTTTGTGAAGTTGGTGTAGTAAACATTTAGCAACAGGTGCTTAAACCACAGAATGTCTAATATAGACAGAAGTGCCACTTGTCATGCATTTCCAGGTTCCATTTTGGACTGCAGAATGAATGTCCTATTCAGCTTGTAAGTCTGACATCACACACAACTTCTGGGTTCAATGAAACATTGGCTCAAAATGACAGAGAGGTAAACATATTCACCATCACCTCCTTTTTTAGTGAGGTATCAGCAGACACATGTACTTAGTTTATTTATTTGCCTGGTCTGATCATGTTTAATCAATAAATACAGCTGTGTGTCATCTGCTTCATGATGAAAGTTAATGCCAGGATTTCTTATGATGTTACCTAAAGGGAGCATATACAGCATAAACAAAATAGGCCCAAGGACTGACCCTTGAGGCACGCCATAACTGACTGTGGAGAACGGTGATGATTAACATTGACAAATTGGTAGCAATTAGATACATATGATTTAAACCAGCAGAGGGCTCCTCCTCTAATACCTATATCAAATTCTAATCTCTGCACTAAGATACTGTGGTCCATGGTGTCAAAAGCTACACTAAGGTCTAATAAAACTAGGATCGATACTAATCCATCATCAGTGGCTAATAACTTTTTAGTGACTTTGACTAATGCAGTTTCAGTGCTTTGCACAGTATTTACCTTCAGTCTACACATTTGACCCAAAATACATTATTCATTTAAATTTCAGTATTTGAGATACCAGAGTTCTTTCCAAAAAAACATGGTGTGTAATTTGCAGATTAGTGTTGTTGTAACTGAAATAGTTCCGCTGGCCTTGGTGGAGATAATCCCAGAGGTGTCTAAAGTACTCACATTTTGTACTTAAGTAGACGTACAGCTACTTGTGTACGGATATTGTAAGTACTGATTCAACACCTTTACTGAAGTAAAAGTAAAAAATTGTAATGACGTAAAAAGTAAAACAGCTTTTTTTTTGGCCATGGATGAAATAATATTCATTCAAGCAGGAAAAAATTTAAAAATGTCAAAAAAAATATCCATAAATAAAGCCTTTAAAAGTGAGTTACTGTGCAGATTATGTGTTATTATGTGTTTTCTTGGTTCATGGTACTCAGTTCAGTGGGTATGGTAATTTAGGACAAATTTTTTTTAAAGCACAATTATGAGAAAAAAAATCTACATTGTGAGATAAAGAGTAAAGATTTTGAGATAAAAAAGGCAAAATTATGAGATTAAAAAGTAAATAATTAGGAGATAAAAAGTAAAAATTATGAGGTAAAAAGTAAAAATTATGATGAAAATAAGTCAAAATTATAACAAAAAGGTCAGAATTATCAGATAAAAAGTCAAAATTATGAGATAAAAAAATTTATAATTAAGAGATAAAAACTCAAAATTAGGATTTCTGATTTGTGACTTATTTTTCATATTGTCACATTTGTCTGGTTTGAAAAAGTAATGAGTCTATTCTGAGACTGTAAAGAGCATAGAGTACAGATATTTATATAAAAATGTAGGGAGTCAAAGTAAAAAGCTGCCAGAAAAATAAATACACCCCACCCTAATGGTTATGACAAAAACAAAATAATGTTATTAGACAGTCCTCCCACACTGAACGTCTCAGAATCAGACTTTAAATGGTTGAGCTGTAATAAATATTTCAAGCCCTATATATATATATATATATATATATATATATATATATATATATATATATATTTCAAGTTTATTGAGGTCATTTTAAGTTAATCTGATCGTAGGACAGTCAAAAAGTCCAACTTCAAAAGCAGTGAATAAGCAAATGAGCTTGTTTTGCTCATGTTTTTCATGGTGTGTAAATAAACTGGACAAAACCTCCATTTTAAAGCCCAGTATTGAACCTGTGACGTCTTAATTATGCCACAGACTCTCTCTACTGATGTCTATCTGCTAATGAACCTGTGGGAAGACAAAAACACAATAATGCTCTATTGACCTGTCTGTTACAACCTTGGTCTGTTACAACTTATGTTTGTGACAGCCTCTGTCTGTTACAGCTATTACAGTACATTATGAAAGGCTAACAATATGAAAAGTTAATATTGTGAAAGGCTAATGTTATAAAAAGCTAATGTTATAAAAGGATAATATTATGAAAAGCTAACTTTATGAAAGGGTAGGGGCAGGACAAAAAACAGGTCACTAGGCAGGCAGAGTTTGATACAAAAAAAATCAAGCAATATAAAATACACTCCAAAAAACGTTACCAGCAAGCAAGCAAAGGTCACACCATGTGTTCAGTCCAAGCAACAGGATCCAGGAGTCCAGAGTCCAGTAACACGAAGCAGAGTAAAAAATCCAAGCCAAAAGGGAACAGATGACAGATACCACAAGCTACAACAGTTATACACAGAATAATCAAGACACAGGAGGTATACTCTCATTTGGGTGCAGACAAGGCAGACAAACTAGCACCATACACCACACACACACACACACACACACACACACACAAAACACTTAAAAAAGGGAAGGGACAGGTGGGATAAATCACATAGATTACAACGGTGACAGGAAGTAAAACTAGATAAGGTGCACACAGACCCACATAACAAAATAAAAGCGACAAAGACAGCAACAAAGACAGAAACAAAACAAAAGAACACAAGTGAAAAATAAAAAACTCACATAGCAAGACGACAAAGTCCAGATTGATAACATCTACATCAGTGTAACATGTCACTGATGACTGAGAATAAACACCAAAAAGATTAGAGTACACCACTAAACACCAATGTACAGACCACTGTAAATACATGTACAGACCAATGTATATACATGTACAGACCAATGTATATACATGTACAGACCACTGTATATATATATATATATATATATATATATATATATATATATATATATATATATGCACAGACCACTGTATATACATGTAAACAATGTTCTGTAATATACGTCTGTGAAGACCACAGATACAGAAGGTGCAACATTTGAGAAAAGGTCAAAGGAGTGAACAAATATAAGAAATGTCATAGAAGAGTCACTAGATGGAAAAGATGTGAATCATATGCTATGGCCTTCACAGTCACTGTCCCAACTGTGTTCAACAGCCATGAGATGTGCTGATGAGGACCTCTGCCAAGGAGCACCATGACATGGACGTCCAACAACAGCAGCTGAATGATGCTCCATCCATGGTATGAAATACAGTAACTGTAAAAAAGGAAAACACACACACATAACTGTTAAGTTATTAAAATATGTGGAGGGATTTCTATGCATTTATACAGACAGACAGACAGACAGACAGACAGACAGACAGACAGACAGACAGACAGACAGATAGATAGATAGATAGATAGATAGATAGATAGATAGATAGATAGATAGATAGATAGATAGATAGATAGATAGATAGATAGATAGATAGATAGATAGATAGATAGATAGATAGATAGATAGATAGATAGATAGATAGATAATTATTAAAAATAATTCACAGCATCCTGGACCAAGTAAAATGACCTTTGATTTTAAGTGTATTAAGCCTTAAAATAAGTTTCCTATGCTCACTTTACAGAACTGTCCTTCGATCTTTATTTTAGGGTACTGTCATGACCTCTGTGAAGAAGGTTATGTTTTACCATGCGTTTGTTTGTCTGTCTGTTCGTCAGCAAGATAACTCAAAATGTTATGGATGGATATATAGTGCAAATATTTATATAACTGTAAAGAGTATAAAGTACAGATATTTATATAAAAAATGTAGGGAGTAAAAGTCAAAAGTTTCCAGAAAAATAAATACTCCAGTAAAGTACAGACACCTAAAAACTGTCCATAAGTACAGTAAACAAGTACTTCTACTTCGTAACTTCTGCTTCTGCTTATGTGTATTAAGTGTTGTCCTTTTGTTATAAAGACTCCGATGCTTCACAACCTTTTCTTTTCAGAGCAAAACAACAAAACAATATGCATCATTTTTATTTAATGAGTTTTTTTCTGTCATTAAATGCAAAGTAATGTCATGTAGTCATTATAAAACGTGGTGCAGTGATGACTGAAGTGCTGCCCCAAATCAATTTATTTCTAACATCATATCACATTGTATCATTTTATTTATTTATTTATTTGGTTTGTTCTCCTGAGTTGAGCTTCAGACCTCATTAGCCCACATGTCCCGCTGGGATTCACATGGCACATTATTTGTGGAGTTATCTTCAACTCTCTCTCAGAAGGTTATTCCATCAAGTATTTTGACTAAAAACTTTTACTGCTGAATGTACAAAGACCTTGACTCCAATTGAATGTAGTCCTTAGTAATAAATGCTGTTTCCCTGAGTCATCAAGTTTCTCTGGAACCTTACACTACACTGTAAAAAAAAAGATTTTGGGGGTTGGTAAATCTAAACTATGGAAATCAGTTAAATTTTAATTAACAATAATAGTTTCCAGTGAAATCTATCATAACTGGTTAAATTCTACCTATTTGTAATGAGGAACAATTGCTACAGGTAGGGTAGGAGATCTTGGAAAGTACAGACACTAGAGATGTGAATCTTTCACTCACACTTGAGTTCATAGGACTGGGATGGGAGGTGTTGGCAGATAAAAAATCCCTATGATGAGATAAAAGCCACAATTATGCAATAAAAGTCACGATAATTAGATAAAAATAAGGTCTAAAAAGGTTAAAATACTGAAATAAAAGCCATTATAATGTCATAATTATGAGATAAAAATAATAAGATAAAAATTAGGTAAAAAGACAAAACAACGAGATAAGAACTCACAATAGTGAGATAAAAAGTCATAAAAGTCACAATACTAAAAAGGTAATAATAAGCTGAGATTAAAAAAAAAAAAAAAATTTTTAACAAAATTAGGTAAACTCCACTTGGGCTCACAGGACTAGCTGATCCCAACCTTAGATTAGGTTGGGATCAGGGGGGGGTTTAGCATCACTGGAGTCATCAGGTGGGCACCCCCCTTCATTTTTACTGTATGTTTTAGTAAGTTTTTACTTAACTTGTGTGTTATTATATAATGTGGAAGACATCAGTGTTTCATTTGGCCCTCGTGTGGCTTACATTATCGGGTCTATGGCCCTCAAACGGACTTTGTTTGGAACCGGGGCATCCACCCACCGCTATGCCAGGCAGGCTCACCTATACCCGGGAGTACCTGCTGGACCTGTGCGGCCTCTCCCCGAACCAGCTGGAGCCATTCCTCCGAGACACCGACATGCCGCCAGAGTTACTTCGAGGAACGACTCATAAGCGGATACGGAGGAAAAGAGGCTCCAGAGGAGGGATTCGCCAACGGCTGAGGAGGAGAGGATGTCGGTTACCTTTACCTGCCATCACATTAACCAACGCCCGTTCGCTACGGAACAAAACTGAAGAACTCTGCACGCTGATCAAGTCCGATCCGGACTACCAACGGACCAGTCTCTTTTGTTTTACCGAAACATGGCTTTCTGGAGATGTGGATTTTCAGCTGGACATCATCCGCTTTGACAGAGATAAAACACAAACACGGAAGTCGATTGGAGGCGGGGTCTGCAAAGCGGTGAATGGTAACTGGGCAACCAACTACACGGTAAAGGAAACTGAGTGCTGTAAACACTATGAACTATTGACTGTATCTTTTAGACCACACTATCTACCACGGGAGTTTGCACAAATCACTGTCATTTTAACATATGTCCCAGGACCTGATTTTAACCTCGCTGCTGAGAAGATCTCAGAGAGCTACAACAGAGCTGTGGCTCAAACAGGAGAGCAGCCAGTGTTTTTATTGGGTGATTTTAACAGGTGTAATATTGCCACTGAACTCCCTAGCCTTGAACAATATGTCACAACTCCCACAAGACAACAGAACATACTGGACATGTGCTTTGGCAATATACCAGGGGCATACACATCAAAATTACGGCCACCGCTAGGCCTCTCAGATCATAATGTCATCCTGCTGCTTCCAAAATACAGGTCACGATTAAAGACAGAGGGGATATTAACAAAAGACATTAAGATCTGGAATGAGGAGGCAGCTGAAACTCTGAGGGGCTGTTTTGAGCTGACAGACTGGGGTTTGTTTTTTGATGACTGTGGGGATGATTTTAGCAGACTCACTGATGTGCTCACCTCATACATTGTTTTTTGTGAAGATATTGTCACCCAAACCAAACATATAACCATCTACCCAAACAATAAAAAATGGGTCACTAAGAAAATGAAAGACTGTTTGATAGGAAAGAGAAATGCTTTTCTACAGGGTGACAAAGTCCGAATGAGGGAGCTGCAGAAGGAGTACAGGAGGGAGGCCAGGCTGGCTAAAACCTGGTATAAGAACGAGGTGGAAAATAAATTAACATCTGGGAATGCAAGAGAGGCATGGCGGGGTTTGAACACCATGATGGGCAGAGGAACCAAACCTGCGGCAATTGACTGCCCAGACTCTCTTGCAGAACAATTAAACAGCTTCTTCACCCGTTTCAACAGTAACGTCCCACCGATCACCTGGACCCCCCCCACCACCACACAACCCCTCACCATCAATCAACACCTGGTAACCTCCATCCTATGCAGAGTCAACCCCAACAAAGCCCCTGGCCCTGACAGGCTCAGGGGCAGGGTACTCAAAGACGGTTCCATCCAGCTAGGAGGAGTGTTTACCAGGTTGTTCCAGAACCTGTTGGACTCAGGCATCGTACCTCACCAATGGAAGGAATCAGCCATCATACCCATCCCCAAAAAAATAAGATCTAAAGATCTGAAGGACTACAGACCAGTGGCACTGACATCCATCCTCTGCAAGTGCATGGAGAGGGTGGTCTGTCGTCAGTTGTTGGGGGAACTGGAAGGCAAACTGGATCTATTCCAGTTTGCCTACAGGGCAAAAAGATGAACTGATGATGCCAGTCTCATGCTTTTAGATACAGTCACCAAACAAATGGACTCCACACATCCACACACAAGGATTTTATTCATGGACTTCTCATCAGCTTTTAATACTGTAAACAATGACACCCTTTTTCACTGCCTTTCACAACTTCAGGTTCACCCCACACTGATTTTATGGATAAAGGACTTTTTAACAGACAGGCCACAGCATGTGTTTTTAAATGGTTTTAAGTCCAGCACAAGGGTTTTAAAAACGGGGCTTCCCCAGGGCTGCGTCTTATCTCCACTTCTCTTTTCTGCATACACAAACAGTATTACCAGCAGCAGAGAAGGGCTGAAACTTTTTAAATATGCAGATGACATGGCCTTGGTGGCACACATTACAGACACACAAGCCCTGACCCAGTACCAGCAGGAGGTCCACACCCTGGTCCACAAATTTATGGAGAGCTCACTGCAGCTCAACATAACAAAAACAAAAGAGCTATGCTGTGGATCTTCTCTGAAAACACCAAACCTGTTCGAACCCCTGAAAATTCATGGTCTGGGTGTGGAGCAGGTGTTGTCTTTTAAATACCTGGGGATGGAAATGGACACCACTTTGTCCTTTGGGCCACATGTGGACTCCATTAATAAAAAAGCCCAGCAGCGCCTCCACCTGCTCAGGAAGCTGAGGTCTTTTAACGTCAATAAGGACATTTTAACACTTGTTTATAAATCACTCATCGAATCCATCCTCACCTACAATATCTCCACCTGGTACAACTTCCTCACAGTCAAACACAAAACAAAACTCTTCCGAATAATAAATCAGGCCAATAAAATCACCCAAACAACCCAATCCCCTCTGTCTGAACTTTACAGTCGCTCAGTGATGAGGAAAGCCACCCTCATCACTGAGGACCCTTCCCATCCCCTGCATCACTTCTTCATGCTGCTGCCATCAGGCAGGCGCTACAGAACCCCCCTGGCCAGGAAAAACATTTACAAGAAATCATTCATCCCCTCTGCAATAGCTGCTCTCAATAACACAAAAATATCTGCACTGTGTTTTTAGGGTTTTTAATTATTTTATGTGATTTTATTTCATTTTATTAATGTCTATTAAATTGTGGCTATGCTTTTATGATTGTATGATTTTATTTATTAATGTCTATTAACTGTGGCAATGTGTCTTTCGTGGAGAGGGTGTTTGCTGTAAGAAGCCGTGACAAAGAAGAATTTCTGTTTTTTATGTGGAACAGACAATAAAGCTATCTATCTATCTATCTATCTTGGTGTTTCGTTGATGGGCCCACGACACCTCCAGAGGGCTCAACGGCAACACCTGGCGTCCCAGGTGTGCCCCCCTCCGCTTTTCCCCCCTCTATGGTCCTCTGTTTGCAGCCCAGCTTGGGTCCCTTCTCTTGATCCATATCCATCTGCTACTTCACTCGGCAGCTTCTGATAAGGATCTGATGGCTTGTCTGTAGGCTTGTCCTCGTACTCCCATTTCCTTTAATAGCTTGGTTGTAGTCCTAGCAATGAAGCCTCTACACCTGACCTCCACAGGAAATACCCGGGCACGCCATCCACGTTGGTCTGCCTCAGCTGCTAGGTCTGTATACCTCAGTCGTTTGCGTTCATATGCCTCACCAACCTCTGTCTCCCATGGTACAGTTAGCTCAACAATGACCACAATCTTCTGGGAGCTTGACCACATGACCAGGTCAGGCCTGAGACTAGTTGACAGAATCTCCGGCGGAAAGACTAGCTTCTGATCTAGGTCAACTTGCATCCTCCAATCCCGGGCAGCATCAAGGAGAGTTTTTTCCCTCCGTGCAGATGGCTTTGTTGTAAGTTGTCCTGCTCTTACAAACACAGTGGTGTTTGGGGTTCCAAGCAATAGGGGAGGGAGGGCATTGTTGGTCATTCTTCTCCCTTCCAGGGCGATTGCCAGTTGTCTTAAGACCTGGTTGTGTCTCCAGGTGTAGCGGCCTTGGGACAATCTTGTTTGGCAGCCAACGAGAATGTGCTTCAATGTTGCAGGGGTTTTGGCAGAGTACACAAGAAGGATCTTCTCCGAACCACTGGTTTAGGTTCTTGGGTGAAGGAAGAACATCGTAGGTGGCTCTGATGATGAAGCTGATTTGGCTTCCTTCCATTTCCCAAAGATCCTTCCATGTGAGTTTACGATGCTCCAGGTTTTCCCAGGTGGTCCACTGTCCCTGCTTGGACTGTGCCACTGCCTTTGTGCATCTGTCCGCTTTCTCTTGTTTCCGAACCTGTGCAACCACTTGCTTTCTTCTTTGGCTTGGCCTAGCCTTGTGCCACGTGGGTTGACTTGTCTCAAGTCCGAGTCCACCTCTTCCGTGCTGCACCTGTCCCACGATGTCCCCATGCCTGAGGGCAGATTTGCTTTGCTGTACTGCCTCGGCTGGGGTCCATTTCCTTCCAGTTGTCAACCTCGGAGCAGCCGCCCGGATCGTCTCATCTTGAGACTCAGTCAGGGTCATGTTCAGCCTCACCTTGTTGCACTTGTACTCCTCTATTAGGCTCGAGATGGGCAGCTCCAACGCACCATGTCCATACAATCCGATGTTACTGAGGCACCGTGGGAGGCTGAGCCATTTTTTAATGTATGAGCTGACTGCTCTTTCCAGTTTCTCAATTTTGTTCATGGGGATCTCATATACTGTTAGGGGCCACATCAGGTGGGGGAGCAATCCAAACTGCAGGCACCACAGTTTCAACTTTCCGGGAAGCATTGTCTTGTCTATGCTGATAAGACCTTTGATGGTTTCTTCCCTCAGTTGATCACTCTGGTCTGAGTCTTTGAGGCGTGCATCGTACGATCTTCCCAAGCTCTTGACTGGTAGTTCTGACACCAACGGAATGGGTGTGTCCCCGATGTGGAACATCGTCATTGAGTTTCCCCTTGACGATGGATATGCTCCTGGATTTGCTGGGTTTGAACTTCATCCGTGCCCGTGTAATGTTGGCATGAAGCTTTCCCAGCAGGTGCTTGGTGCAGGCAACGGTTGAGGTTAAGGTGGTCATGTCATCCATGTAGGCGCGGATGGGAGGTAGACGCTTTCCACACCTCAATCATTCTCCCCCCACAACCAATTTGGAGGCTCGAATGATCACCTCCATTGCCATGGTGAAGGCTAGTGGGGAGATGGTGCATCCAGCCATTATTCCCACCTCCAGGGTTTGCCATGATGTTGTGTACTGTGTTGTTTTAACACAGAACTGCAGATCTTGGAAGTAGTTTTTACCAGGTTTGTAATGGTATTTGGGACGTGGAAGAAGTTAAAGGTTGGAGCTGGAGCTGTCCTTGCCTTCCTCACTACTTCCTCAACTTCACTCCATCTTGGAGGACTGTCATCCAGTTTGTGTTCTGGTAGGGGAATTGGTGGCATGTCTGCTGGTATCTCCCTCTGTTCCAATCTTCGGTTGTCTGTATGGGTGTTTTTGAGGTGGTCTTCCAGTTCCGTCTTTGTTACCTTAAGTGAACCGCTCTTTTCCTTGGTAAATAGTCTCTTCACAAATCTGAAGGGATCCCTGTAGAAGGACGTCCTCATCCTTTCTTTCTTCTTGCGTCATATCCTGATGTTTTCAGCTCTCCCGCAGTCTTCCCAGGTGTCCCTTCAGTTCTATTTGCAAGAGGTCAATGCCTGCCCTTTCTTCGGGTGAGGCTCTCTTCCATTGCTTCCTCAAGTCCCTTCTCTCTTTGGTCAGGCGCTCAATATCTTTCTGCCTTCTGGACTTGGGGGGCATCGTTGGCGGCATGCTCTTCTTCCCTGTCTCTGTTGTTCCAAATCTTTCTGCTCCATAGGAGTAGATGAGGTCTCCCATCTTCTCCAGTTTCTTCTCCGCGGTTCCTTTGGTTCCATCCAGGATCTTGGTCAGGTCTGCATCGATTGTACCCCACTCTTTCTTGCTGCTAGACTTTGGCCACTTCACGTGAGGTCTGTGACCCTGCATGTTCTTCTCCAATTTGGGTTACACGTGGCTCGGTTCCAAGTTCTCTGATGTTGTGCTTGAAGAGCTTTTGGCCTCTAGGGTACTGATGCCCGGTGGACTTTGGGTTACATCCTGCCACTGGGCTTCACTCGCCTGACTTGACCTTTCTCTCAGCAGATATTGATCAATGCGAGGTCCTGGGCTCGTTTTCCTCAAACATTTCATCCGCCCTTGATGTATTTTTAGGCCTCTGATGGAGGTTACTTTGGACCAGCCACAGCTACATACTTGGCATTCTTTTCTTTCATTCACAGACTACGATCTGATTCAGGGCGATTAATAAAAATTACTTAATTATTCCGTACGACTCGATACAATTCAGTTCAGTTTGATTCAATACAAGTTGACAATTTAACCACAAGGACTTATTGTATTTTATGTTACTGAGAAGAAAAAGAAAGACAAATATAATTTCAAAACCGTATCCTTTAGTTCATTTAGTGTCACAGAGACAATAGAGCAGTAACTACTGCACATAAATTCACATATAAACATAAACTGAAGTCTTTACAATATAGGCCCTACTTGTAGATAACTGATATTAATGACAATTTACCTGTAGATAACTGATATTAATGACAATATAGTTGTAGATAACTGATATTAATGACAATTTACCTGTAGATAACTGATATTAATGACAATATACTTGTAGATTACTGATATTAATGACAATGTACCTGTAGATAACTGATATTGACAATATACCTGTAGATAACTGATATTAGTGAAATACAAAACTGATAATCTGGTGTTACTAATTTAACAGGTTTGCAAAACTCTGCTCATATTTAAAAATCAAAACTTACTTTCCCTCAAGAGAGATAAAATAAAAGATAAAAATGTCATGAAGTGTAATTATTCCTGCAAATGTGAGAATACACTGAGCATAACACTGAGGTTAGACATAAAATAGTCTTTTTTACTCTTTTTGAGGAAAATTAATTGAGAAGCATAATCTTGTCTAAGAACACTAATGTCACTGAAACTATATCCACTGATTTGATAAAAACTATTTCTGATGCTGGTGTCTGGTTTACAGAGGTTTTTTTTAAGACATGACAGCAGGAGACTCACCGGGGGACTGACGGAGTCATGTGACTGAAGTACTGACGGGATTGACTGAGACCCGTACACGCGTACATTAGACCCATAACCTAACCCATGATTAAACATTCTCTACCTGCTATGATACAATAATAATAACAAAAATCATATACATTTTCAAGTAAAACAGGGTGTTTTTTTAAATGTCTAAACTTTATTTTTCATAGTAAAGTATAGAATCAAGTTAATTTTTAAACCGTAAAATCAACTGTGTCACTACATATGTTTTCTGTGAATGACGAAAATATTTTACCATAAATTTACAGTCATATTTTGGTGACCACAGCTGCCTGAATTTTACCGTAAAAGTAAGTAAATAATCATATTTAAGAATCAATGTTTTAAGTAATTCAAACTATATTCCAAATACTGACATAAAAGGGTCCATCTGTAGGTGAGTACTGAGAATGCTAGTGCTTTCTTTCAGACATCACAGACTAATACAGGGATTGTGATGCTTGTTTCAAATGTTACAACAGAATTATTTCCTTCAGTGCTTCCTCTGCTTCATTCAGAGCAATGATATTAAAATGTTGTGTTGGTTTTGAATATTGTATTTGAATGCAGGAGCACTTTCATTTGGACTTCCGTTTTGAGTCAACAAGCAAACGCAGCTAAAGTTAAGTAACCCTCATCACAGAGAAGCAGGACACATCCTTTGAACAATGACACACACACACACACACACACACATGGAAGACGCTCCCACATGTCCTGATTTCTTTGTTCACAGCTCAGATTTTTGCGATGTGAGCAGCATGACAGTAATACAGTCGTGCCAGATCCTGAAGACGGGATGGAGGACGTGACTGTCACTGCTCCGACATGTGTGGGAGGAGTGACACATGTCCTCCATCACCCCTGTACAACACACACACACACACACACACACACTACTAATATGCAAAAAAAACAATACACACTGCCAGGAGGCAGTTACCTGAATAACTGTTAATGTGTTTCATTAACATATCAGGCATGTTCTCAGTTCATTGCATCATGAATGTGTTAGCAAATAAATTTCCCCCCCAAAATGCAACTTATACTCCATTGCGACTTATACTTGAAAATATACTGGAAAATATAATATTGGTTATATTTTAGAATTTGGCTGTGGCTGACTTCCGAACTGCCTCCTCATGATTACCATTTGTCTGTGGGATCCCCAGGTATTTGTAACTTTCCTGCACATCTGTGATGTTCCCTTCAGGTAGGTCAACCCCTTCAGTTGTGATCACCTTTCCTCTTCTAGATATCATCCGCCCACCTTTATCTAGTCCGAATGACATCCCAATGTCTTTGCTGTAGATCCGGGTGAGGTGAATTAGGGAATCAATGTCACGCTCATTCTTGGCATACAGCTTGATGTCATCCATGTAGAGGAGGTGGTTGATGGATGTTCCACTTCGGAACTGGTATCCGAAGCCACTCTTTGAGATGATCTGGCTGAGGGGGTTCAGGCCTATGCAGAACAGCAGGGGGGACAGAGCATCTCCTTGGTAAATGCCACATCTGATGCTCACTTGTGCAATTGGCTTTGAGTTGGCCTCCAGAGTTGTTTTCCGCAGCCTCATTGAGTTCTGGATGAATATATATATATATATATATGTGTGTGTGTGTGTGTGTGTGTGTGTGTGTGTGTGTGTGTGTGTGTGTGTGTATGAATATTTGGTGTTCCCTAGCAGAGCTCTTTCCACTTTCATCAGACTTCTTTGAACTTGAAGAAAGTCTCTTTTTAAAGATTTGTTATTTGTTCACCACAGAAAGTTTTTGAAGTGGAGAGTGCTGCTGCTGTGTGTTCAGGTGTTTGTTAAGGACATGCACATACTGGTGTGTGTTCAGCCACCCCTTTTACCACCCAGTCAGCATGGTAAGCTCGTCCATCTTGGGTATGGGTGGTTTAAAACACCCCCACTGGGCCACTCTAGCCTTCAACTTAGCTTTGCATTTGTGACTGGCTCAACATCCCAGATACTTCTGCCTCCGCTCCAGTGAAATCAGGTTGCATAGCTCGACCTTCACACAGTCCTTCACAAAGCCAGTAGCTCCTTTCTGGAATATACAACCCAATAAATGCTCAACAGCATTCTACAGTAAAAACCAAACCAAGAGCCAATCAGCAAAACAAACAGATGTGTGCAGTCCTCTCACGCAGAAGCAGTTTAAAATAAAAAAAATCTAATAATAACAATAACAATAATAGTAATAATAATAATATTAATAATAAAGTTAATTTAAATGTGAAAAAACAAATAAAAACTAATGAGTAAATAAATAATGAGAATTTAACAAATAACAAAATTTAAAAAATTATAAATAAATCATATTTTTAAAAAGTAATAACAAATGAATAGAAAATGAAAAAATTAATAAAGTGAAGAAATAATTATAACAATACCCACATACACACACACACACACAAACAGACACACTCACTTCCTGCTGTGAGTGGTTGAAAGTAGGTGAAGGAAACAAAACGATTTCTGATGGGAAACATCAGGAGGGAGTGAAGGGTGAGCGACAGGAAGTGATGAGTTAATCCTTCTGGACAGAAAAGCTGGAACACAGCAGGACGTGATTCTAATAATATTAACCACACTCTTTCCACTTCTACCTTCTCTAACAGTCTCAATAAAAGTAGTTTTTTCTCATCGACAGTAGTTTTTTTCTCATTAACAGTAGTTTTTTTTCTCATTAACAGTAGTTTTTTTCTCATTAACAGTAGTTTTTTCTCATTTATAGTAGGTTTTTGTCATGTCATGTGTTTTGTATTATTTTGCTCAGGTACTCCACGTCTGCAGCTTCTGCCTGGACCACAGCTATTGCAGATGTTTATCAGTGACAAACATCTGCACTTTCACATAGTCAATGCTCCTTATTATCATGCATCAGGTTTGGCCCCTCCCACTGATCAATACATCTGTGAATGGAACAGTCCAGGATGATGAGTGTCCTCGGAGTGACCAGGGTTATGTTTAAAACTCTATAGCAGTACGTCTTCACAACCTCTACGTCACTAATTTCTGACGTGGTCAAACTTTACACTGAAATGCTGCTACAAAACTAATTATGACACAGTATTAAGCTTCTCCTTCTGTCCTATAGTTTTACTGGCAAAAAATACCCTCTCCTGATCAATTACTCTCATATTTTTATAGCCTGTTCTTAAATATATTTTAATTTGTTTCTCTTTTAATATTTAAATATGTTTTCATTTGTTTCTAGACAATCCATTCATATAATCTCCATTAATTTAGGATATGGTAAGGAGACAGACAGACAGACAGACAAATAGATAGATAGATAGATAGATAGATAGATAGATAGATAGATAGATAGATAGATAGATAGATAGATAGATAGATAGATAGATAGATAGATAGATAGATAGATAGATAGATAGAAGGAAAGCAGATAGTATATAATGTTAAAAGTATAAAAGCTCATGGTAGAATCTGTATAAGTGTAATGTGCTAAAGCTGAACAGTAAGGTGTTAAACAAGTGAAAATGTTCCATATGAGAATGTCCAAAATGACAGCACAGTAAAAAAAAAATGGATGTATGAGCAGAGGTGACTTATTACAGACTGGGATGGAATGTTCTAGAAGCTGTCCGTTCGATAAGTGCTTTCAGAAGGTGTGTGTCCAATATGTGCCGGAGAAGGTCCTC
Source organism: Siphamia tubifer (assembly GCA_020466265.1). Classification (NCBI taxonomy): domain Eukaryota; kingdom Metazoa; phylum Chordata; class Actinopteri; order Kurtiformes; family Apogonidae; genus Siphamia; species Siphamia tubifer. The sequence goes on along the minus strand of CM035785.1, from coordinate 24,284,824 downwards.
ATCATCTCCAGAAGATAACCCACTTAGATTTAAATGCATGTTGCAATGGTTCTTCTGATCAGATCAAATGTAAGAGAGTGTCATAGATGACCCTGCAGCCTGGACACAATCAATCACACTACTGCCTAATCAATAAACTCAATCAACCCATTGTGTCCTCTTTAGCTCTTACAGGCCACAACTATACTGGAGCTGTTTGTCAGACCCAAAAATACATGTAATTCACTAGTTCGTTGCATTCTTTTTTGAAAACAACAACCTATTAGAAGGCTAATATTTGCTGTTGCATACAGCTTCATTTACATTTCTAATGAAATACTGGACTATATTCTTTTAAAAGAATGCAACAAAGTCGTGAATTTCCAGAGTGTGTGTGTAGCCAATCGGCTATTTTGTGGTTCCTTGTAAGAATACAGAGAGCTACACAGGGCAGCTGTGGCTCAGTTGTTAGAGCGGGTCATCCAATGACCAAAGAGCCGGCGGTTCGTGCCCTGGCTCTGGCTGTCCACACAACCTTAAAAACCTACTGGTGTATGAGTGTGTGTGTGAATGGGTGAATATGAGGCTAATGTAAAGAGCTTTGAGCACCATGAAGGTGGAAAAGCACTATATAAGTGTAGACCATTTACATGGCTTGAGATCAGTAACTATGGACACACTATCTGAGGACATGAAGATATCAGAACACTTAGGTTTGCCTTTAGGGACCCTCTACTTACAACCATGTAAGTGTGATGTTGTTTAGAACTTTAGAAGAGGTCTAAAAATAGCATTTCATGTCAGTGAAACAGACATGCCCTAATCACTTCAATGCTAACAAAGTTTGGCTCAAACAGCAAAATCGAAATTTCACAATGTACATCCAAATGGTGTGATTTTGATGTCAACTATATGTATGTACTCTCAATCATCTAAAAATGAGCTAAACTTATTTTTTCTCTATACTATAATCCCTTTAATTCTCGTCAGACCAGTTGGATGATTTTTTTTAATCAATTCTGTTGTCTGTCTTACAGGCCAGGGTCCAGGAATGTTAAACCAGACCCCTTGTCCTGACTCCACGACCCTGTTACCAAGTAACCAGACCCTATCCTACCACGTACAGTTGTGGTTGGAGCAGTGAATTGGCAGATAGAAAATGAGGTTATGCAGGCTAATGGTGTTGCTCAACCAGCTAATGGGTGCCCAGCCAATCAATTATTGGTCCCAACCAAATTGTGCCCACAGGTGATTCACTGGGCTCACTCCTCCCTGTTTTCCTACCATCCGGGAATTCGGTGGACGAGGTTCGTCATATCTCTGAGGTTCTGGTGGCCATCCATTGAGTCAGAGGTCCGGCAATATGTGGAGGTATGTTTGATCTGTGCCAGAAATAAGACTTCCTCCAGGACTTGCATGAGGTTGTTGCAGCAGCTTCCATCCCCTCCAGACCATGACCAGAGAGATCCATGGATTTCATCACAGGTCTCCCCACCTCCCAAGGTAACATGGCTGTTCTCATTATAGTCAACTGGTTCTCAAAGAAGGCCAGGTTCATAGCCTTGCCTAAACTGCCCTCAGCCAAAGAAACAGCTGAGGTTATGATGAACAATATTTTTCGGCTGTGCGGGTTTCCTAAAGACATTGTGTCAGAATGGGTGCCCCACTTTGTGTCCAGGTTCTGGAGGGAGTTCTGTTGGCACATGAGAGCCAGAGCCAGCCTGAGATCTGGCTACCACCCAGTAGCCAATGGCCAGGTTCAATGCTTGGCCAGAGTTCAAATGCCTTTGTAGGTGGGCCTAAAGACTCACTCAGTGAGGGAAGTGTATCTGCTGTACCTGCTCTGCAGATGGTTGTACCTGGCTGGAAGACTGGACTTGGATGGATGGTTGTGCCTGGCTGGACCATTCTAGAATAGATGGCTTGACCTGGTGGGGAAGCTGGATCTGGATCAGCGATTGTTTCTACCCATGTGTCATCTAATATGACGTGTGTAGATGGTTGGCCAAGGCTGTGTTTTTTCACAGATGCTGGATGTTGCGGGATAACTGCTTACCCCCATGGTCCTTGACATAGGATCTGGGGGGCGTTATGCTTTTGGATGACGACTGCTGGAGACCATGTTTTGTTGCCTTTGTACAGCTGCATCCTCACCTCTTCTCCTGGTACCAGTATCAAATGATGTATTGTTCTTTTTTTGTCATAGTAATACTTTTGGAGGTCTTTGGAATGGTTAAGCAGGTGTCTTACTTCAGAGGAGTTGCATGCCTTGGGAATCAGCAGCTGTTGGGCAGCTGGGAGCTGGTTCCTGGGTCTCGTACCCATCAAAAGCTGTGCTGGAGACATTTCCTCTGACTCCAGGGGGGTCGTCCTGTCATTGAGCAGGGCCAAGTGTTTATATGGAGCCTTGTTCCAAAGTCTTTTCACTGTTTGCACTAGCCTGTGAGGGGATGATGACTGGTGCACTATGCTATAACTTCCACAGAATTCTCTGAACTCCTCACATGTGTATGGGAATACCATGCCTGCTAAACTGAGATTTCAGTACGTCAATGGATGTCCAGCTACACTGGTCTTTGCCTTCAAACTCAAAATGTCTGATGCCACCTGTTCGAAAGAAAGCTGAGGAGTTTCTGTTGGTTTCAGTGTCAATTTGAGTAGCTTGTTCTGGAAATGAGCACATATGCCACAATTTCTCACCACCTCCTCTATCTGAGCATTCATACCTGGCCAGTAAAGTACTTCATGGGTTCTCTGTTTGTTTTTTACTATTGCTAAGTGAGACTGGTGTTTGAGCTTCAGCATGTGTTGCTATGGGACAATGATGCACAGTCCCTTGTACACCACTCCATCACATACTGTAAGTTGACTTCTGGAGTCCCAGTATGGTTGGACAGCAACTGGTGCCGCTCTCCTGTTCTCTGGTCATCCGTGTTGTATTGCATGTTGCAGGGAGCTTTCCTTATGCGTAACATACCTCTTTTCACTCACAGCAACATTATTCAGCATGGGCACACATTCCAACTCTTTCAACTCTGGAGTGTTGTATGGTAGCTGGGCTCTGGACAGTGTGTCTGGCAGCTCCATGTCCTTTCCCTTCCTGTATTTGACTTTCAAGTCATACCATTGTAGGCGTAGACGCATCTTCTGAATGCGCATTTGTGTAGACAGGAAAGACTTTTTGACGATGTCCTCCAGTGTCATTATACACTGTGACTGGCTTGCCAAAGATGTATTCATGGAATTTGGCACATGCATGGACAATAGACAGCATCTCTTTTTCTATCTGCACATAGCATGTTTTGGCGTCAGTTGCAGCCCAGATGAGAAGGCAACCGTATGATTGTCTTGCAATAGCACTGCGTCGAATCCACTGTTGCTGGGGTCACAGAAAATGTCCACAGTCTGTGCCCGATCAAAGTACTTCAGTACTGGAGGATTTGAACAGAGTTCTTTGAGTCTTGTAAAGGCTGTTTCTTGAGCTGGTTACCATAAGAACTCCACTTTACTCAGGTTTGGTATGTGATGAATCCCAGGAATTGACGTATCCCCTCCTTGCCAGTGGGTGCTGCAATTCCTCTGACAGCTTCAACTTTAACCGGGTCTGATTTAAGACCATCTGCAGTCAATAAGTGGCCCACATATGGCACCTCGCTCAGCCGAATGTGACACTTATTGAAATTCAACTTCAAGTTGTAGCTGGTTGCTCGCTCAATCACTTTTCAAACACACAGGATTTCATCATGTATTTCAACATTGGGTGCCGCGATCAATATGTCATCCATGATTGCTATTGCTCCTGTTATGCTTTCAAGCATGCCATCCATGATGTAGTGGCATATGGATGCCCCCCCCCCTCCTTCATCTACAAATGGACATTCATCTATAGCCTGTTGGTCCATGGGAGTGGATTTCTCCTTCAGTGTGATTCTCCCCAAGATTTCTTCTTTTTCCCACTGGATTTTTGAGTTTTTTCTTGCCGTGAAGGAGGTTCTAAGGACAGGGGATGCTTGGGACTTTATCTATTTCTGTGCTTTTTGTTTGTTTGTCTTTTTTGTAAAGCCCTGTGAGACGACATTGTTGTGATTTGGGGCTCTATAAATAAAATTTAATTGAATTTAAATTTAATTGAAATTGAATTGTATACTTTGATACCAAATGGTAGCCTCAACCACAGTGTGTGTGTGTGTGTGAGTGTGTGTCCGCAGAGATATATCATGCTATAACTCAATGAATAATTGAGATATCACCATGAAATTGCTTGGGCATATATACATAGCTAATGTGCATCGAATGCAATGATCCATTTGAGTACAGGTCAAAGGTCAAGGTCACAATTAAGTTATAACTCAAGAATGGAGGGTCACAGAAATTTCAGATTAGTACCAAATGTTGCAGAATGAAGATTTATACAATAGTCATACTTGGTGTTATGACCTACTACCAATAGTTTTTGAGATCTCTGGAGGTCAAAGGTAACATGTGGCAAAATTAACTTGTGTAAAACCGTTTGTGCGTGTCAAGCGTAGAGATATCATGCTATAACTTAATCACTACTGGATATATTATCATAATATTTCACACACTGATGCAGATATACATATGACGAAATTGGCGTTATTGCCTCTAATTCAAGAACAGGTTGTCATAGAAATTTGAGATTGGCACAAAATATTGGCGAGATTAGGCATTCTCTGAATACGTGTCATTATCTGTAGAGACTAAAAATGGAAATGAGCCTTGACTGTAATAGTGTTTATTTCTATTTTTTAATCAAGCATATTGGGTCAGTTTTTACTGTTGTTCGGTGTTTAGAGTTTGTCCCATCACCCCCACCCCCAGCTTTACTGGAATTATTTAATAAGACACAATTCCATGACATTATGCTTAGAAATGAATAAAAGGAGCCATATAAAGCTGTGAAGCAAGCAGATTTATAGGCTAGTTATACATTTGCTAAACATAGAAATGATTGTTGTAAATGTACAAACATCATGCACTGTCTGCATTTAGTCACTTTATTAGTCACATTTAAAACATTATTTTGGTGCAATAACATGTTATATGAGATGATAAAGATTTTATATATATATATATATATATATATATATATATATATATATATATATATATATATATATATATATATATATATATATATAATACATTTAAAAACTAAAAAATTAAATACATAATATAAAAAAATAAAAAAAATAATTAAAAAGTAAAACAATGTGTGGCTGCATTACTTTTCATTTTCTCTGACCTCCTTTTCTCTCCTCTTCCCAACTGCTCCTCCCTCTCTCTCTCCTCTCTCTCCCCTCTCCCTCTCGTCTCTCTCCTTTCTCCCCTCCCTCTCTCCTCTCTCTTTCTCCTCTCTCTCCTTGCTCCCCTCCCTCTCTCCTCTTTCTCCTGTCTCTCCATCTCTCCTGTCTCTCCCTCTTTCCCCCCCTCTGCCTCTCTCTTGTCTCTCCCTCTCTCCTCTCTCAGTCCTCCCTCTCCTCTCCCTCTCTCTCCCCCTGGTCACTATCTCTTCTCTCTCCATCTCTCCACCTCCTCCCTCTCCTCCCTCTCTCCTTCTCTCCCCCTACTCCCTCTCTCTCCACTGCCTTTCATTCTGTCTGTGATGACAGTTGGAGTTTTAAATGGAGGGAATCCGAGGAGGAGGTTTAAGGGGGAAGAGGAGGTGTAAGGGGGAGGTGAAAGGGGGAGGGGCTACTGCCTATAAGAGAGGCAGCCTCCACGTCGCCACAAAACCTACTGACACCGAGGGAAGGAAAACGTAGCAACCTGCACCCAAGGGACTCCCAGCACCCACAGGCACCCACAGGCTCACCTCTACACAGGTAAGAACATAGATGAGGATAGGTGGGCTTGACCTTTGACCATAGCAGGCTTTTATACTGGTAGATGAAGGGAGTTGTTTAGTTTGTGGCTGTAGATCAGATTGTGTTCAGAAAAGTCTGCGGCACAGATTTGACTCCAGGTTTTAAAGGTTCAAGGCATCAACCTAATTATTATTTTTTATTATTTAATAAGTGTGCCATTTATTATTAGTAACTGTTTAATAAGTGACTAAACCTTTCATCAGATGGTTAAATTGATCCTGGCAGCTGAGAAAAAGTCCAAATGACAGGTTCACCCATAAAGAGCCAGTGCTACTCCTTTATTTTTCTGTCTTTCTACTGTTCTTAATAGAATCATCACCATTTTGTTTCTAATATTATCCTCTGTATTTTGCTTTTATATGCATAGTGGTCAGTCCATTGCTCAGTTGTTGCACGGGTCAGTCCAGTGGTCAGTTGTTTTACTGGTCAGTCCAGTGGTCAGTTGTTGTCCAGTTGTTCTCTTTTATATTCATGGGTTTAGTTGTTTTAGTTTCATATCAGTCAGTTCATATCATTACTGTAACTGGTCGGTTCTTAATACCTAATCTGCACTAACTTGTTTACCTGCAAATATTGTAATTGTAATTAGACTGTAATTAACTGTAATTAACAGTAATTAAAGCCTAGAGCAATATCCTTACTTGTATTCTTTTACCACCTCATATTTTCTATGGGCAATAATTGTATTTATACCAAACCTGTGTCATTTTAACCTCCTCAATTTCACTATCGTCACACACTGTAATTTTTACTGTAGAATTTTATTAATTTAAGCCATAGAATTTTATTAATTTGAGTCTGTGTAAATTAATCATGCAATATTGATGCTAAATTCACTATCATATACTGTGACTCTTTTACTGTGGGATATTTTATCTTTTATCCTTTATATTTATGCAAATATCAATGTCAATTAAAATGTCAATTTCAAATTTCATTGTGAAACCAATAACAAACGGTGTTCTATTCTATTCTATTTAAAAGGAATTAACAGTCTCTTAATAAACAAAATCTACATTAAAATGTTTTATTTCATAGTGTTTTGATATTGTAATTTAAACATGCTTTCCAGCTGAGTGGGTATTTTTATAACTTCATAAAAAATAGGTTCAATAAAATATTTAATAAAAATATTTCAATAACATTGATTTTTTCAGCCTAAAGACAAATAAAAACACTTGGGAAAAAAAATCCGCACTAAGGTTCTAATAATTAATGCATCAAAGGGTTAAATATATATTTTCCCCCAAGATTTAATTCATTATCACCATGTAACTGTTTGAGTAAATTAAAGTGAATTCTATCAAAACAGAGAAAAATGTAGAAAAACTGAGTTGAGCAAAGCTGTAGTGTTTAAGTGTAAAACCAGGCGTGTCATTGATCCAACTGCACGGCTTTGACTGGTCAGTCTGTGGTGTCCAACATGACGCTGTTGTTATGTACTCTACCAAGCCTCTGAACGGCCAAATATGGTCATATAATCTGATGACCCTGAAAAGATGCAGACGTGCATTTGACACCAGTTCTCGACATGGATTGATACACTGAGTGGATGAACAGCTGCGAAAGCGTTTGGATGTTTGTGTCTTTGTGTCTTTGTGTCTTTATGCTTCAGATCTTCAGGTCTACGGCTATAGAGACATTTTTGGGACAAAATTAAGTGTATTCACAGGAAAGTAATGCATGCATATTTGGGATATGCATGTGTCTGTGGTTGTAATTGAACATCAAATTGATATCTGCCAATGTAAAGTACATTACAAATAAAATGTATTATTATAAAATGAGTCCATTTGTACTTGTGTTTGATATTTGTCAGAATACCAATTGAAAAGTTACCACATCAAAAATGTAATTTATGAAATGAAAGTTAGGAGTACACTGTCTTCAGTATGAATACGAATTTCTCAGATGGAAGAAAGTGGCCATAATATGTCATTTTATTGAATATTTGTCACTTTTTTCATTTTATTGAATATTTTGTTCATTTCTGTTAATTTTATTGAACATTTTGGTTGTTTTGGTCAATTTATTGAATGTTTTGGTCATTTTTATTAATTTTATTGAATATTTTGGTCATTTTTATTTATTTTATTTAATATTTTGGTAATTTTTGTTCATTTTAATAAATATTTTGCTCATTTTATTGAAGATTTGTTAATTCTTGTTCATTTTATTGAACATTACTGAATAATTTGGTAATTTTTATTCATTTTATTGAATATTTTGTTAATTTTAATAAATATTTTGGCCATTTTATTGAACATTACTGCATATTTTGGTCATTTTTGTTCATTATAATGAATGATATAATGAATAATTTGAATTAATGTTTTGGTCATTTTGGTCATTTTAATTAATATTTGTGTTTATTTTTGTTCATGTCAATGAATATTTGTCATTTTTCTTCATTTTATTGAACATTTTGTTCATTTTATTGAATATTTGTCATTGTTAATTTTATTGAACATTTGTCATTTTTGTTTATTATATTTAATATGTTATTGCCTCTCGGGAAACTAAACACCGCACGATGTCTGCAAAGGAGAGCCCGATGGCTGAAGAAGCCGATGACATTAACAAAGTCACTCAACTTTCTTGTGCAGGAGATTTCTGCTGTCAGGCTGCAGCAGAAAGGTATCCTGGAGTTGGTCAAAGAGGTGAAAAAGCTCCGCATTCAAAATGCCAAGAATCGGGTGGCTGAGCTGGAGCAGTACCCCCGAATGAATGATTGATCATCACAGGACTTTGAGTAAAACCTCACTGATATGAAAGAGTGGTAAGCTAAGGGGAGCAGGACGAGTTGGATGTAAAATCCACAAAAGAACAGGTGGCTGCTTTCCTAGAGACTAAAGGAATAATAATGGATTGCAGCAAAATTGAGGCTTGTCACACACTTTCCAGGAAGAGTGCGACAGACAGATGTCCATGTGTTCGGATTGCTAATAGGAACCACAAGCTGGCTTTACTAAAGCAAGGGAGAAAACTAAAAAACTAAAGGGGACAAATGTCTTTATGAACAAATATCTTACTAAATGCAATGCTGACATAGCCAGGAAAGCATGCATCTTGAAAAAGCAAGGGAAAATAGCAAACACATGGTCAACCAACTGCAAGATATTCATCAGCTAACTGGGCCACAGGAGAAAGTGCTGTGCATCAGGAGGATGGAGGAACTGGACAATTACCAATGATTAAAATAAACTGCATGGAGAAACTCGACTATGCGATACCTGCCATACATCCATAACCATGACAGTCACTGACAGAACTCATTCAGCACTATCATAATGGAGTGAAGTGAGGACTCAGATGCTCAGTGTTAAAAGGAGTTTTAATAACAGAACCAAAATAAAGACAAGACAGACTAAACACAAACACCTGGGGATAGATCGGCCAGAGTCCGTGGTGGTGATGAAATGTCCAGGTTATGGTGACAGGGGAGATAAGTAGAGTGTCCGGGTTATGAAAGTGACATCTGAATGGTCCTGCACTGGCAACTGCCAAGCCACACTGCTTATATAGTTGCAGATCAGCAATGGCTTGCAGCTGTGCGATGCAGGCCAGGTGATCTGGAATGGATCTGGGGCAAAGGTTGAGCCTGGAGAGGAGAAGATCTGGGGGAAAGGTCATAGCAGGTTGTGACAAGCACTAACTGGGAACAATATTAGGCATTTGACTGAAAGGTTTAATGACTATGATCATCTGGAATTGAGATGTTTTCAATACGCTGATCACAATTTTGTAACCTGACTGTTACAGACGGTATCAAATAATACTATCTGGCACTCTTCCGCAACCAATCAGTTTTCAAAGGAGGGGTCTTATCTAAAATCCTTGCATGTGATTAGATGAAAAATCTGTCCGTCATCTTGAGTGATGGGTCACTTCAGCCACTCATGTTGAAGTCAAGCTGCTTAATCAGCAAAAATAGTTTGCATCAGGTATATACACATCAACAGAAGGGGTTTAAGTTATCATTTATACATGACGTGAATCTCATCAACTGCGATGCCCACCGAGTTCTGCTGGTAAACGTCGGAGGAAAGTGTGGTTCTCCATTTGCGTATCCTTCAGCGATGTTTCGGGGCTACCGAACACTAGCTACAAACATCTGTTGCGGATGTGGTTGTCATTTCTTCCTCCCAGTTCCATTGCTAAGTTTACCAGCCAAAGAGGCTGATAAACTGGTAAACTAATAATAATAATAATAATAATAATAATAATGACAATGATGATGATGATAATAATAATAACAATAATAATACATTAATCTTATAGCAACAGAGTGCATAGTACAACAATGATGACAATAGTAAAAATAATAATACTGTGGTGGACAATCTACTTGAGTACATAACTATCGAAATATGTAATGAAATGAAAGAGAATATAGTTATTAGTTGCATATACAAAGCAACAAAGTAGTTCATATATGTGGAGATTTTACATTGATCTATTAAATCCACATCAGCATAAAATAACAGATGATTTTATCAACACAATGTACAGTTTGGGTCTATTTCCAAAAATTACTACACCTACCAGAATTACTCTTAATTGCGTAAACATGATTGATAATACATACTGTAATGATATAGAAAATAAAACATTAAGTGGTATCATGATTAATTACATCAGTTATCATTTACCGGTCTTTAGTATATACAATTTTAATTATGGGGACAAAAAAAGGGCTAAATTAGTTCAATATAGACGCCTGAAAACAGAAGAATCACTAAACACACATAAAAATAATTTACTAGTTCAAAACTGGGAGGCAGTCCCAGTATGAGAATAATGTTGATATGCATATTTTTGAATGTATTTAAACAGTTGTATGAAAAAAAAGGTCCATTGATAAAACATACCAAAAAAAAGAACAACAACTGTCCATGGATTAGAAAAGGATTAAAAAACACCAGTAAAAAAGAAAAACATGCTATACACAGTATTTATAAGATTGAGAACTAAAGACACAGAAAATAGACTATTATAGGAAATTATTGGAGAAAAACAAAAGGATTAGCACATATTAAAGGATCGTGGACCACATTAAACAGTACTATAAAACATAATTCTCAACAATATAATTTTGAGGAAGATACAATAATTTGTTATAGGAATGAAGTGCCTAATAAATGTAATATTTTTTTTGTGAAGATAGGACCTGATCTCGCAGGAAAAATCTCTGATGGTGGGACAGTTGGAAACACATTGTTGGAAAGAAATACCAAATTAATATTTCTTAAAGCAGTGGAAGAGACTGAAATTATGGACACTATAAGAGAATGTAAAAACAAAAGATCAACTGGTTATGATGACATTGACATGACAACAGTGAAAAAATAATTGAAGGGATCTCAAAACCAATAACATATACAGTGGTACCTGTACTTATGAAAGACCCAGCTAAAGAATAATCCAAGTAACGAAAAACCTTTACCTCAATTTTTCATCTCTGAATACGAAAGAAAATTCTATTTACGAAAGGAAACAAACCCCCGAGGTACAATACTGTATGTACTGTACGTAACTACGTAATGTACATAAATACATCATGTAAATACTGTACGTAGCATCCCATTGGCTATGAGGAGGTTACCCATGATGATTTTGGTGAGCCGCTGACCCTCGTTCATCACAGAGTTCTAACCATACACACCGTGCACCCCAGGAAGACCACGAAAAGCCGTCAAAGGCAATCGTCCCCAGATCTACACCCCACCAAACGTCCATCAACAAACATTGGTGAAGGTGAAAGTGACAATCAAAACAACCACAGTGGTATGAAAATGACCCGCATGTCTGGTTCATTTTAATGGATTAATGTTCAGTCAGTGAAGGCACATTTCCCCACTGAGACCAATAAATTCAATCCAAATCTACATTTTCCTTTGCTTTTAACACATAATTCATACAAAATCGGGGACTTGGAATGAATCACACCTTTGACATGTAAAATGCGACTCTATTTCTGAACAATTCACGGTACAAAAACACTTCTGGAACAAATTAATTTCGTAAGTAGAGGGACCACTGTATCTGCAACTTATCATTTCAAACAGGTTCATTTCCAAACAAGATGAAAACAGCCAAGATCATTCCAAAGTATAAAAATTGGGGACAAACATTTCATCAACTACAGACCAGTATCCTTGCTTACACAATTTTCTAAAATACTTGAAAAACTGTTTACGAAAAGATTGGATGCATTCATAGTGAAGTACAAATTACTCTCTGAAAGTCAATATGGTTTCAGAACCAACAGGTCAAAATCACTTGCATTACTGGAAGAAGTGGAAGAAATGATGAATGTATCCTCCAAAAGAGCCAAAAATGCCATCTCTTGTTCAAGAAAATAAATTCTTTGGACTAAAAATTGATGACAAATTATGTTGGAAATCACACATCAAACATGTACAGAGCAAAATATCACGAACAGTGGCGGGCCGTCCATTACAAACAGACCTTCAGTGACGCCCAATATATTAACTTCGCCTCAGTATAGACTAGTCAACAGCACTTTATTTCAGGAGCATTTAAAACCATCAAGTATGCATTCACAACAAAGATTGGGAAACTAATTACAGATGTCAAAAATAAAAAGGTGATTTAAAAATACTAAACAAAATGCCACCAAAATGACGCTGTGTGATCTTAACCTCTTCCACCCTGAGCCTATTTTCAAAGGAAAACGCCTAAAAAAACATACCCAAAGTAAATGAAGAATTGCTCCACAATCCTAAGGTTTATATGGATGTTCTTTGTATCTATGGACATCTACAGGCTTCACAGAATCTATTCCCATTGTTTAAAATAGTGTAGCTACTACTATGACTGAATAAACTGGAATAAACTAAAAGATAAAATAGAATTTTTTGGTCTCGCCTGAATTTATTATTTTTTTGACAAAAGAAAACACCCTGCTAACAATGATTCCATGAATATAGACACTATTGATCACCTTCAGTAACTCCTTTCCAACACAGGAACAAAAGTTGATAGAATTAGAGCAAAGGACAAAGCCTCCAGAAAGGTTTAAGTCAAGATAACACCAGGCGGACAGTGCAGTTTGGCACACTGTTGTGCCAAACTGTTCCAAATACATTATTTTAATTTTCTAGTAAAATCTGTCTGGAAAATATAACTCATATCCATTACAGTAGTCTATTACTGTCTACTAGAGCTTTTAGAAATGAAATTTACCTTGTGTTTCATCATCTTCTACCTTTGTGCACAACTAAAATGAATAAAACCATATAAACATGGATTATTTTGTCTCCAAATGGAGTAGTTTTATTAAGAACTTACTCCAAACAATATAATAATATATCAATAATAATAATAATACTAATACACTTTAATAAAAATCAAATATAAAGTTGAACAAATGTGCAAAAATATATGATAAATTCAATTAGAATAAATATAAATATCAAAATTAGTGCAAATTTACTAAACAAAATAACTAATACAAACATTCAAAACACAAACAATTGCAATAAAGTCCAAAAATGTCCATGTGTTATCATCAGGTGGGGGCTGGTTTATCATTAGGTTGGGGGGGCTGGCAGCAGACTGAACTGGTCCATGTGTTTCTCCAAAAAGCAGCAAAATAAGGCTGTCATCCTCCTACCTAGGAAAAATGAAGACAATCATGATTTGAGACTTTTTCCTTCTCATGAAATGATAGAATGTTATTTATTTTTGACAGAGAAAGTGAATAAATCCTCAAACAATCATTGATTAATTATAAACTTATCTACTTATGTGTAAAAATAACAATATAATGACAAATGAGACTGTAAAAATACTACTATAGTCAACAGTGTTTGCATGTGTATAGTATAAAATGTAGTATTATTGTTATTATTACTATTAGTTTGTAAAAACAGATATCAGTAAGATACAACAACTTACTGGGTAGATGTTCATCCTGTTTTGAGTTCATATCCACAGTCAGATCTCAGTCAGATGTTGAACATTCAGCTGCTTCTCTGTAGTGTCTCTGTTGTTTACATACTAGCACGCGGCTAACAGCTAACACTTCACAAAGCTTACCAGTAACATTCAGGAAAATACACTGTCACTCACTGTTACTCACTAAAACTCTCTAAAATGACTTAAAACTACGAGTAAAGTCGGCAAATATAACTATAACCGGCACACCGAGGTGTAGCACTCTGCTCTACTCTGCCGTAGCGTGTCTGCCCCAGGCCAGTCCCGTGCATGCGCCCGACGTGCGCAAAGATGCCAACCTTTCACCTTTTACGCATGCATTTCCTGTCCAGAGGGAAATGTAGTTCATGGAATGTGAGGTGTCAATAGATTCAGGAGAATCACTTCTTTCAAACGCCTACAAACATGGCCGCCTTATCGCTCGCCAGAAATAGATATAGATGAATAAATAGCGCGTATCGGCAATTAAAAATAACTTATATTTCACCACACACACATTAAAGATCATGTTTAAAGGTGACTTTTATCACTAAAATACACTTTATATGTATTTTTATGAACATTAGGGTCTTAACTTTGAGCAAAAGTTGAAACAAATTTCCATTGCCCAGATTTATTATATGTTAATAATTAATGAAAAATTACACAATTTTCTCGGCCCACTCGTGGGCCGATCGGGCCAAAGGAGTCTGTCTAATGTCGTCGTTTCATAGAAGACACCAACCAGACAATAACAAAACAAACTATTCTTTGAAAATAAAGTTAAGAGACTGTTTGCATTTTTGAGAATAGGCTATACGACAACAAATAACTGAAAATGTTGCAATGACAAGAAGAAATTAAAAAATAAAATGCATTTACTGACCAACATAGTTCTCCACAGTATCTGCTTATTTGAAAATAAAGTCGAGCCATAAAGTCGAGCCTCCTTTGTTTTCTCTAAAACACTTCAGTGGCTGTTGTACAGTTTATCTGTGTGTTTCAGGTCCATCAGTCAGTTCCTTTTCTATGGACATGGAGGCTAATGCTAAAGCTGTTTTTGTCCGGTTGTGTTTCTGGCATAAATTTGAATATGCTTTAACACTGAAAATGACCGTTTGACAGTCAGGCAAAACAGCAAAAGCCAAACAGACCAGTGTGTAAAGTTGTCCCAAACTCTCACTCAGATTTTTGCTCCAAAGATAATTCTCCTTCGGCCATTATGGGTTAAAAATACAGCTGGCTCTTGAATTTCCGTGCTTAGTTCATTTAGATATTCTCCAGATTGCTGCTTCTCAGGCCTCCTAGCTTGCCTTGAGATGCAGAATGGAGATCTGATTGGCTATTGTAACCTGACTGTTCCCATTCACTTACAGTGCAGGGGAGGCTGCTATGTCTGTTCTGAAGGTCTCAAGCAGGGCTGTACTGGAGGGTAAACGCCGTTTACGCACCTCTGGAATTCAGGAAATACCGTTTACCCACCTCTAAATAGCGTTTACCCACCTCTAAATAGCGTTTGCGCAGCTCTTAATGGCAAAGTTAATGTCAAAGTTCCCTGCGCCTTGTGATCTGCCGTTGGAATAATCCAAAATAAATGTGGTGTCATTTTAAAAAATATTGTTGAACATACTTAAGGCTTTAGTAGGAATTTTCATCTGCTCTGTATTCGGATATGTGACCTTCCAATCAGTGCCTTTCGGCTGTGGCGGCGACACCAATCAGGATCCAGGGAATATGTAAACACATACACGTTGTGTAGTTGCCTGCCTGCCTGCCTACCTGTTCAAAGTTAATCATCATGGATATTAGGAGATATTTGAAGAGACCATCCAGTGCTTCCACTTCCGCAGATGCAAGCAAAAGGCCTCAAGTACAAAGTAAGACTGACAGAGATCAATTTACATGAGTCGTTAAATATGCTTTATGAAGTTTGACTATGGCAATGACAGAACGAGCTTTCAGATAAGCTAATGCGTAGTCATGCTATCCTTGTATTGCACTCGTCACCCACCGCGAGTCATTCTATCACGAAAGCTAGCAATGCCGCAAGTGTAATTTTACAACAATACTTGTACTGTACAGCACGAGACGTTCTCGTGCTTCAAGGTGAAATGAGAATAGCAAATCAAATAAAGGTCAATTGTCATTCTAAATACCGCAAAAATACGATTTATATGATGGCTTATATATAATTTTTTAAAAAAAACAGCCATTGAATTGGCAAGTGTAAAACAAAAATAGCAATCTTATATTTTCTAAATATAAAACAATATAACAAAAAACATGCTGTATAGGCTATTTATGCTGACGTAGGTAGTTATAGCCTACATGAGTGATCCTTTAACTTATGTTGTCAGTGTAATTGGCAGACTGCTTAACTGGTGTTCTCAGCCCCACAACACTTAAATTCTACCTTTTTCAGGCAGTGATGGTACAGGCAATGAGGCAGAGATCACAGGGAGAGGAGAAACACCAGGAGATCAGAAAGAGATAGAAGAGGAAAGAGGAGGAAATGAAAGAGGACCAACAGAGAATAAGGAAACAGAGAAAGATGAAATAGGAGATGAAGAAACAGGTAGTGCGAGAGGAGTAAGAGAAGAAACAGGGACAGGAGAGATGGAGAGTGGAGAGTCTGAAGTAGAGGGAGATGCAGAATCTGAGACTGAAGACACAGTGAGAGGAGAAAGTGAGAGCAGATGCCATCCCAGTATCTGGACAGAAAAACAACACATACAGTTTAAAAAAGATAATTGCTTATTGTCAATAATTAATATCTTGGATGCAAAATCTGCAAAAAAGTGAAAGGCCTTGGAGTGTTTAAAGAAACAGGAATGTGTATCTCAAATGAATGGGCCGCAACTAAAGTCACATACAGTCACAACGGTGATCACCAGTATCAGTTGTCATGCTTGAGAAGCAAAATTTTCAAACACAGATCATCAAAGAGCCACAAGGCAGCCGAAAACATAGTGAACACAAAACACACGTCGGGTCGGGTCGTGTTGCGTTGCGCCACGTCACGTTGCGCCACGTCACGTTGCGCCACGTCACGTTGCGCCACGTCACGTTGCGCCACGTCACGTTGCGCCACGTCACGTTGCGCCACGTCACGTTGCGCCACGTCACGTTGCGCCACGTCACGTTGCGCCACGTCACGTTGCGCCACGTCGCGCCACGTCACGTTGCGCCACGTCACGTTGCGCCACGTCATGTCACGGTCTGATCAAAATAAATCATAGTTTACCCACCTCTAATTTGACCACTACAGCCCTGGTCTCAAGCAAATGTAATTAACTGACAACACAAGCTAGCTGAAATATAATTGGTGAAAAACTCTACCATAAAAAACACCATTGGAAGTCATTTGACTAAGTGGAAATAATATGAATACAGAGAATAGAGAATAATTTAGTTTACATATGTATGAAAATAAAATAATATAAATGTACTTTTCTGAGCATGTTTAGTCCAGCAGAGAAGGCCTTGCTGGCCCTGAAGGCCCACCACTGATCATGAAGCAAAACAAGTAAAGCAAAACAGGTGCTAGATTATAATTTTAAAATAAACAGAATACGTTCACATAGGAAATCATTTTGCGTTACATTTTGCAGGTAAAACTGTGGAAGAGTTTGGGGGAGGAGCTTAAACAATGTCATAGTTTACATCAGTTTAAAACAAAATATAAATGATATATCTTTATACAGTATGAGGATGAGGAAGTGTGAAGGATTTCTGTATTCTGTCATTAACAATGGGCGGCTGTGGCTCAGTGTGTAGAGTGGGTCGCCCAATGACTGAGAAGTTGGCAGTTCGCACCCTGGCTCTGGCTGTCCTCATGTCGAAGTGTCCCTGGGAAAGACACTGAACCCTGACTGAAGCCCCCAGTAGGACTGACCTTAGACCTTCGAAACCTACACTTGTATGAGTGTGTGAGTAAATGCGAGGCTAATGTAAAGCGCTTTGAGCACCATGAAGTTGGAAAAGCACTATATAAGTGCAGGCCATTTAATAATTCTGTATTTGTTTTGTTCACAGTGGCTCGTTATGTTATTAGTGTCAGCTCCTTTTCATTCCTTTTCATTTTGGTTCTATTTTTGTTTGTGTTTTTCACTTCTTTTTCAACAAATGTATTAGAATTATTTAGTGTTGTTGTTTCTATATTTATTCTTCTTCACATATTTTATTTTGTATGTATGTATGTATGTATCAGATATAGTTAACAAATGTAGTGTTTTTTCTTTGCGTGGAGTGGATTTTTGTCAGAAAAGTTGAGAAGGGGTGGGATTTAATAAGTGTTAACTTCCACCCACTCCTTTTGAACATGCGTGTGTTTTTTTTACTGTACGTTTTATTTTTATTTTCAATCTTTTAATGTTCAAATGAATCAAATTTTATTGAACATTTTGGTCATTTTATTGATATTTTGTAAAATTACATTTACGAAATGAAAAGTTATGTGTACACTGTCTTCAGTATGAATACTAATTTCTCAGATTTTCAGAAAATAGTGAAAAATACATCATGGCTGAAGCTAACACGTCACAGACATTATCCATTCAACAAAGAACACAGACAGAGAATAACATATTTTGTATGTATATTTTTCTATAAATGTAAAAAGTAAAACATTAGATAAAAACCAAAATTATGAGATAAAAAGTAAAGATTATGATTTTAAAAAAAGTCTATGCGATAAAAAGTAAAAATTATGTGATAAAAAGTCAAAATTCCAAGTCACTAAGCAAAACCAGAATTTATCCATAGGTGCACTGTCATTGTTTTGTTTTGGAGAAAATTAAAGTCTTTTAAGTGTACCTTATAGTACAGAAAATATGCTAATTTTGTCCCACAAACTGCTCCATGTTGCCCTGTTAGTGAACCGCTGTGGCGTCTAAAACACACAGAACCAGTGCAGGGTGGAAGTGGTGTGAGTGGGTTAAAGCTTGAACCTTCAGGACCTCCTCATCTCCAGGGAGCAGTTGGTTTGTTTTGTCAGTCAACTGGTATTTAGTAAAAAGGTCAAAAATCCTTCCTCCTGATGCGTCATTAATGGTTAAGACCTGATTTACTGCTGCGCTCCAACGCTTTGCATGAATGAGGAAAAGTAGTGCTAAGTGTGTGTGTTTATTGCTGAAGACGCAGAGTAAATGAAGGTAATTTGGTGGAGTTCAGGTTGGTTAACCACACTTATACACTCTGAGAATTTTTTTTTTTTTTTTTTACCATTTACCTGAAGGTGACTGAGTCAATGTTTGTTTAATGGATCAACCTGTTAAATTATGTAAGATGCAGGGGTTTTATTAAAGGAGCATTTCTACTCCAGAAATTCATTACCTTATGTTTTTGCCAGCGTTTATCCGTTTGTCTGCCTGTGTTCAAGATAACTCGAAAACTTATGGATGGATTTTGATGAAATTTTCAGGATATGTTGGAAATGTGAACAGGAAGAACTGATTTCATTTTGGTGGTGATCCGGGGGGGTGGGGAGTGTCTACCTTGGCGGAGGTCTGTGCTTTCAGAGTGCTTTTCTAGTTATTAATGTCACCCAACCAATGTCAGGTGTAAATAAATGAATGAATCTGCATGGGTTTCTGTGTGACAGGATGTCAGGGAACAGATGGACCCAGGTGCATGACTCCTGAAGGGAATATATATATATATATATATATATATATATATATATATATATATATATATATATGTGTGAAGATGTATTAAACAAGATATGCGTGACAAAGCATGAGTAAGAAGAACAGTGGGTTTCCAGCTGGAGATAAGTTTGTACTAAAGATAAGTGGAGTGACTGTTCTGTCCTTGTGACTTTAACAACAATCAGATGACATCAAGGAACTAGTTAGAGCAGGTTTAGCATGGGTAACTGGTATCTGAAATGTCACTATAAAAGACACATACATGTTAAAATAAACTGAGAATTTTCCTACTCAACTTCTGGTGGTGACATCCTTGATCCATGACTTGATCCACTCCAAGACAGAAACATGTTTTCACACAATTTATTATCAGTTAAACTGTGGTACACAGGTGAAACTGTTGCTGATCTGTTGATCACCAGGTGTAGCGAGTCAGCGTTAGGGACAGCAACAAGGATGCAGGGAAGAATGGAGGTCAGAGTGTAAATCAGGGTCCAACACAAAAATGCAGCTGAGTATGAATGAATGAATGAATGAATGAATGAATCCTTTATTTGAACATGGTAAAAAAAAAAAAAAAATAGACATGTACAAAATAATAAAAAATGAACAAATGCAGTATTTATAAACAAAACAAGAACCAATCATCAAGCCTCACAGGCGACCAACACATGTTCAAAAGGAGTAGGAGGAAGTCATAGACTTATGTAATCCTACCCCTGATTTAGATCATCAGCGTCAGCACTTGACTTTTACTAAATCTTATCCCAATGTGGAATAACTTTAACTCCAAATACATGATCACAACAAAAATGTAAGTATCATACTATTGCTATACTTCCATCATTATTCCTTGTAAATAAATATATTCTACACTATCATTATAATCTCACTCATCCTTCTGTGCATGCATGTATACATAATGATACCTGCATACACATGTACATACATACACACATACACATATATATATACATACATATACACATACATACCTACACATATATATATATACATACATACACATATATATACATACATATACACATACATACCTACACATACATACATACATACATACCCACACACACACACCCACTCACACACACACACACACACACTCATACATATACAACATACTGACATCCTCACCTACATGCATACCTATACAGTACACAAATACATACTACTGCATATACTATACCATCCATATAGATTGTTAATACAGTTCATCATCCTTATACCTCCAAAAGATACATTCTTTATATCTTTTCTTGAATGTAATCACACTTGAGCACTGCCTTGTCTCCACATTGATACTGTTCCATAGTTTTACTCCGCATACTGAAATACAAAATGATTTTAATGTTGTCCGGGCACTTGGAGTTTTAAAATTTAGTTCCCTCCTCAAGTTATAAACCCACTCCCTATCTGAGAACATCACCTGTCATCACCAGTATTGTCCAAAGAGCATTACTGGTGAGCAGATGGGGTTCAGGCCAAAGATACAAAAACAGTTATGGTGCTGGCAGGGGTTAGGCAATATCAGGGACAAGCAAAAGGTCCAGTAACAAGATAACAGTAACATGCAACAAAAAAAGGGAGCAGACACAAGACAAAATCCAAAACGCCAAAGCCAGTCAAAAACCAAGACAGAAAAAACACTGCTCATTTGACACATTCTACACAGACTAACTTGCACTAGACAAAGAAACAAGGAAGGCTCATATAGGACCCAAGACAGGTATAAGAGTTGAAGCTCAATGTTGGGCGAGGTTAATGAATACTTGAGATATCACCATATAATTACATGGGCACATACATATAGCTAATGCACATCAGATGCAAAGATCCATTTGAGTAAAGGTCAAAGGTCAAAGTCACAATTAACTAAAAGGTCAATATCACATTATTGGCTCTAATTCAAGAACAGGTTGTCATAGAAACATGATATTAGCATAAAATAGGCGCAAGATTAGGCATTCTCTAAATAGTAGTTATTTTTTAGTATTTACCTGAAGGTGACTGAGTCAATGTTTGTTTAATGCAACAACCTGTTCAATTATTTCTTATATATGATGCAGGGGTTTTATTTAAGGAGCATTTCTACTCCAGATAATAATTTATTTTATTATGGTAGTGTATCTGTTGTGATCTAAGGCTGATTTAAACATTTATCTAATTCACATTTTTCTTTCATTGACCCTTTACATCACACTTCAATTGAGGAATATTTTAGTTTAGTTGAATTCCTATAGTACCTTTCTTCTTATTACGTTTTACTCACTTATTATTTCTCTCATGCTATGTCAAACTCATTATATAGTGGTTATTTTTTCATGGTTAATGAAAAGTGTGTGCAGTTAATATAAAACTTTTAAATTAAGCCTAACCTTTTTTTTAAACAATGAATAAATTACATTATGCCTCAGCTTAGCCTGGGGTTCTTTGTATTTGACCTTGAAAGCATATATTGGAAATTAATTATTTGAAGTTTCAGGAACCTGTGTGTGTGTGTGTGTGTGTGGCTTCTTGCATTCCTATCTTTCTGGGAACATTGATGTATTTTCACAGTCACACAATGGGGAACAAAATTCAGGTCCCCATGAGGGTTAAGTATAAATGCAGTTCCCCACTAGTAAAAGACAAATCTGTGTGAAGTATGAAAATGTATGCAAATGGTTTGGCTCTATAAATACATTCATCATGTGTAAAGTCAAAGATGTGTTTTTCAATGTAATTACTTAAAAAAAGTGTACATATATATATATATATATATATATATATATATATATATATATATATATATATATATATATATATATATATATATATATATATATATATTAAAAAAATTATATATTACTTTTTTTGGGGGGGGTTATTTATTATACCACTTTTAGATTTTGTTTTTAACAGTTTTTTTATTTTTAAATTTTTCTTTCTGAAAAATACCTAATGGCTACTTTACCAAGTGACGATTATAAACTTGGTCCTCATAAGACATGTAAACGTGTGTGTGTGTGTGATAAATAAAGTGAGTAACAGAACCTTCCAGATCTCCAACAGAAACATGGCGCTCCAGATAGATTTGAACCATTTTGTACTTCTGTTACTAAGAGTATATTGTCTTTGTAGAACTGGTCCATAATAAAACACATGGACTAATGATAAACTGAGGCAGAATATTGTTAAAATTTACCAGATTTTCCTCATGAAATTTTACTTTTTTTGGATTTGGATAATTTATTGAAGTATTTTCATAATTTGATGGGGGGGGGGGGGGGGGGGGGTTATTTATAGGTTATTATGTTTTGATTTTACTGGTCCGACCCATTGGAGATCAAATCAGGCTGAATGTGAAAAATTAAGAAAATGAGTTTGAGAGTCCTGGTTTAATGTAACATATATTGAGGTTTTATATAGGATTAAATTTCAACAGGGATATTTAAAACATCTTATTATACGACAGGTGTCAAACTCTGCAGGTTTTAGATATTTTCCTCTTCTACATGGTTCAGTTTAAACCTTTAACTCCTGACACTGTAGCAGTTCCACAGTAAAATATAAATAAATAAAATAAGCAACAAAATAAACCAAAAAAATAGCCAAAGCCATCAATAAATTGAATAAGAATGAATAATAAACTAACAAAATTATTAGTAACATGAAGAGAGTAAGACACAAATGGAACGAAAGAAAAAATAATAAAATAAAAAACAAAATGAACAAAAACTAATAAATATTTACAAAATTATAAATAACATGGAAACATTTGCAAAAAAGTATTTTAAAAAGATTTTTTTTAAAAAAGAGAACTACTGCTGAAATGTTTCTAAATCAGTTACTGTATATTTTGACGCCTGTTCCATCAACCCAACTCAGTAAAAACACATAAACACTGAATATTTAAACTAAAGCATCCTTTCAGAAAGTGTCAGAGTTAATAATCAGCTCCTCATCAGCTGTGGACGGACAGCGGCCCTGGAAGATCACAGTTTGACAACCCTGAATTATATCATGTCTTCTGTGGATTTGTCACACTTTAACCCCTTAAAGGG
Source organism: Siphamia tubifer (assembly GCA_020466265.1). Lineage (NCBI taxonomy): Eukaryota > Metazoa > Chordata > Actinopteri > Kurtiformes > Apogonidae > Siphamia > Siphamia tubifer. The sequence continues at coordinate 24,261,304 of CM035785.1, read as the reverse complement.
ATTAGCCAGAGTAAAAATAAGTTTAGCTTATTTTTTAAATGATTGGGAGTACATACATATAGTTGACATCAAAATCACACCATTTGGATGTACATTGAAAAATTTTAATTTTGCTGTTTGAGCCAAACTTTGTTAGCATGGAAGTGATTTGGGCATGTCTGTTTCACTGACAAACTATTTTTTAGACCTCTTCTAAATGTCTAAACATCACACTTACAGGGTAGTAAGTAGCGGGTCGCCAAAGGCAAACCTAAGTGTTCTGATATCTTCATGTCCTCAGATAGTGTGTCCATAGTTACTGATCTCAAGCCATGTAAATGGTCTACACTTATATAGTTCTTTTCCACCTTGATGGTGCTCAAAGCTCTTTACATTAGCCTCACATTCACCCATTCACACACACACACACTCATACACCAGTAGGTTTTTAAGGTTCTGTCAGTCCTACTAGGAGCTTAAGTCAAGGTTCAGTGTCTTGCCCACACACTTCGACATGTGGACAGTCAGAGCCGGGACACGAACCGTCAACTCTTTGATCATTGGATGACGCTCTCTAACAACTTAGCCACAGCCGCTCTGTGTACCTCTCTGTATTCTTACGAGGAAGCCCAAAATAGCCAATTGGTGAGTGTAGAGTTACACACTCTGGAAATTCACGACTTTGTTGCATTCTTTTAATAAAAAAAGCATAGTCCAGTATTTCATTAGAAATTGAAATGAAGCTGTATGCAACAGCAAAGCTTAGCCTCCTAACAGGTTGTTGTTTTTAAAAAAGAATGCAACAAAGTCATGAATTTCCAGAACGTATCGGCAATCGACTATTTCGGGCTACTGGTTTGGCCCATTGGAGATTAAATCAGGCTGAATGTGTCTCCTGAAGAAAATGAGTTTGAGACCCCTGGTTTATGCTTCTATTTAAATCAGGCCATTAAGGAGTTAATTCTGCAGATCTCCTCTGAACAGATATGTGGGTTACCGTTCCTGATCAGATATCTGCACTGTTGACTTTCTATGACTAAGAGAAACAGAGTCCATCAGATGTCATGGATTATTGTGTCGGTATACATCAGGAAATCAGATTTTTTTTCTTGTGTTTCAGGCAAATACAAATAGATGACTCACTTTTTACTCACTGAGGAATAAAGGTAAAAAAAAAAAAAAAAAAAAGACCCACACTGTGTCTATAAGAATACAAGAAAATACTAGCTCTGTCAAAATTAAAATAACATTTTTAATGCAGTTCAATGATTTATTTTGTTGAAACTGTTGAAGGTGTTGAATTAACATGTTAATTGCATATACATTTGTATTTTTTTTTTTTATTTTATTTCATCTTTGTGGTGTTTTTTCTGTTTTAGAAACATTTTTGACATTTTCATTGCTTTATTTATTGTTAAATCAGTGCTGTTCAGAAGCACATACATCATACCCCATTTTTTCAACAACGCCTTTGATAATATGTTCTTCAGGTGGTCCCGTCCCCACTGGACAGATGGGTTGGGTGTAGCAACATCATCAGCACAGAGTTTCTATTGGTTCAGTCACTGATGACGATTCTGAGCTGTGTTTTGAACATCTGTGTCAGCTCCTCACCATGTGTGATTTCCCCCTTATCTTATCCCTGTCTCCATAACCCAAAACATTCTGTTTTCCCCATCTTGATTTGTCCTTGGTCCAAAGCCAAAGACTGCGAGTGTCTCCCTCTTGACAATAATAATCCTGTAACCTTAATTACTTAATTACCCTTGCCCCAGATAAATCATTTTTAACTCACTAATGAACTATCATTGTGGTATTTTTTGGTGAATTTTTGTGCATTTTAGCATGTTTCGTCCAATTATTCTCTCTAAATTTTTTGTGTTTCTTACTGTATTTTGTAACAGATTTGCATCCAACCGCCCCCCCCCCCCTCCATATAGAACAGTTGACCCACATAAAGTGTTTTAATGGAGTTTTCTTTTCAACAAAGCACCACATTAATGCGAAGCATAGCTACATTCTTCAGGGATTCTGCTAGCACTAGGCTAATGTGTCACCTAGCTTGGACAAACACCTTCAATTAAGATATATTCACTTCTTTCTTGAGTCTCTTTCTCATACAAATTAAAACACAATTAATATATATTAAAAATGCACAATTTCACATGGGAAATGTTTCCTTTTCCAAACAGCTGTAATGTTAGGACATAAAAACACACACAGATTGCAGTAAATATCAGTTCCACTCTGACACAGCCCCATTTATTATTCGTGCTTCGTGTATCTTATGGCTTAATGGCCATATTATAATCCATCTTCTTTGACAGATTCAGTAGTTTCCTCACATAACGCAGCACAGCTCATTAAGTTTATGGGTAAACTTCCCTGACCTCAGAAAACCAGTCACATTTCAAAGGGCTGCATGGACAAGATGGAGCTTGAATAAGGAGGCTGTAGTGGCTGCTCTGAATGAGCTGCTAACATGTGGAGTTAATCTAAGGATACAATGTTCCTGGCCCTGCAGGGGTCCTGCAGGGGACCTGCTCATCCTTTTGTGCAGGGAGGATTTTCTCCATCCTTCCTCCTGTTTCTCTTTAGGCTTGTGTATCCCGGGGAAAATGACTGAAGTTCGTATAGATTACAACTGCCACATGTAAAGCTGCAGCTCATTATATTCAATATCTTTCCACTTAAAGCCACAAAATATTTAAAAGTGGAAGAATAATCACAGATAATAGTATTTAAATAGTGGATTGAACTCCAGGTGATGGCATTAGTTTGTAAAGTGTAGATGGGTGTGTTTTATCTGAGCAGGTGTTCATCATTACTGTCTATTTATTATAGAGTCATTTCAGTGTCTTAATGTTTAGACACAGTTGTGTTTGAGTACAATAATGTGAACGTTGTAATGACTACCCTGGCCACCTTAGGGCCCTAAAGGCCAATTTATGCTCAAAGGCCAAGTCTTCTTGTTGTCTACTTTAGTCCCCTGTCACAGAGACTTGTGCGCACCTCCCAAAAAATTTAACCCACCACAGACAGAAGACCAGAAAAGAGCTAGGCCTCTGATTAGGCCATTGTACATCCGCTGCTTTCCTACCTTTTGTCCACTGTCGTCCCGGTGGGGGACATAGAAATGCTGATCGTCCGTCCAACTGTCTGGGAACACTGTACGCTCAATCAGTTCTTGCCAGATTATGTCGAGCGATTTCCACCCAATTATGTCCCGCCCACTTCAGGAAAAAAACGTTCAATAATGTTATTCACATGAAAACATTTAATAATTGAACATGCATTAAAATACATTTACACTAGGCTATTAAATGTATGAGCTCAAATGGAAAATTGGATTTTATTACAGACAGTGTCAGGGGAAATGTAAAAAACACTGACTACAGGTCCAGTCATTCTCAGGTTTGATTGTTTAAACCACCATCTAACAACAAACAAATTAGGGAAAAAAACCTAGCCATCATAGCGCAACGTAGCCTAATAGTATATTAATCTTAAAATTAATTGATTATAAGGCATTAATGAATGAGAGTTTGTAACTGGTCATCAGTTTTCTTTACTCATAAACAGACTACATAGTCTATATTCAGAACAAAAAAGCAGTGCATTACCATCAGCATCAACTGTTACTCGTACATCAAAGAATTAAACCTCTCCAAGCACACCTTCATGAGACTGGACAGCAGAGGGAGTCCCATACCATTTCTGCTATTGTCTTTCAAGAGAAAAACTTAGAAAAACATTCTCTTGACGTACACATTGGATATGGACAAAGACAGAAGTCGGATGGTACGTAGTAGGGTTGTCACGATACTAAAATTTCCAACTCGATACCGATACTCAGGATAATACTCGATACTCGATACTAAATCGATACTGGAGATGTGAGGGATTCCTTTTAACATTTCCTCCATGGACTGCTAAAAAAAAGGTAGTGAGTGCTGGTGCAGAATAAATGCATGCCTATCTCTTGGCAAGTTAAGGTAGGCCTATCTTTTTGCTCAAGCCTTTCTGCAGTGCTAACTGCAAGCCTCTTTATGGTCGAGCAATTATGTGCGCGGGCGGCAGCGTATTGCATCATGTGACCACCGCGGAGACCACCGCGGACCCCTTGCGGGACTATGGCAAGCCAAAGTGTTCACATAGCCACGCGTTGTCTTTAGTATAACACGCGTTACAGAACGCGTGCCATTGTGCGCGCCAGTGCGCGTACCAGAGCGTGTCCTGTAACGCGTGATAGCGCGCCAGCGCGCGTGCTAGAACGCGTTCTGTAACGCGTGATATAATAAAGACAACGCGTGGCTATGTGAACACTTTGGCTTGCTATACGGGACTAGCAGCGCGCACGTCAAAAATTATAGGCTGACATACTCACGGTGGCCTCCGTGGTGGTAACGTGATACAATGTGCTACCGCCTGGCTGCCGCCCGCGCGCATAGACGTTCGACTATATCGAGGCCTTTAAAAGCAAAGTTGCATCGGATGATCGCAATCACAGACCTATAGAAATAGTGTATAGGTCTGTGGTCGCACTGGCGTCATCCCGTGTGCTGTCAGAGGCAGCTGGAGAAAAAAAGAGACTTTAATTTACACGCCGGCATTACGGCTGTGCCAGAGCTGACCGCGTTGATGCCTGTTTAGAATTCTTAACGTTACCCGCTACAAAAAAGCGGCGACGCGCCATAAAAACAAAAATTGATTTTCCAGCAACTTAGTATCTAATTAGATACCAAGGGTCAATATCGATTTAGTATCTAAAATCGATTTTTTTGACAACCCTAGTACGTAGCCTGCGTTGGCGCACTATGCTAGTTTGTTGATGTGACATCATGATGTCACATTGTTATAGTGACTGAATAACTCACTGCAATGAAATATTTTTTAAAAATTGAATGGCCATAATACGAGTGAGTGAAATATACTGAATTTTGTGTTTGTACTGTTTTTAAAGCATAAAATAACAGTTTGTTGTGCTGTTTTCGCATTATTACAAAACTGCCAGATGTAAACAAAAGTAGGTCAATAGGGTGGAAAACTGCCCACTCTGGCAACACTGTACTCTCAATAACTTTTGACATCTTTGAAGGAGGATCACCAAATTCACACCACACATACCTCTCATGAAGGCCTTGCTCAAGTTCGATGATGACTCATACTTTTTGACATGTTTTTTGTCATTTGTGTGACAGTTGACACAAGGCCTTCAGGCCAAAACCTGGACATTTGCCATCTTGTTTCGTGTACATGAGCACTGTGGTTACCCGATCTGCATGGCTACCTGATATGCATTGCACATGCACATTTCGGTCAGTCATCATGGCTGCTAAATGACAGCAACTCTGTTTGAACAAAACTGTTTGGTGAACTTTAACCGATTTGTGTTTGAACAAAAACAAAACTTTATTAACAACAGTTTCATTTATTTAAATATACTTTCCTGATGCCAAACTTAGAAAGAGTAAGTCAAACTAGGAATACTAGAAGAAATAATAGAATATAAGATAGACTATAATTATACTAAAATGCCCACAGCTTTGACTAGTCTACCTATAACGCCCAGAGGAGAGCCAATAGGTGAAGTGATTTAAAATGAACAACTCAAAAGCCAAGAGTATGCTACCTGAGTACTCTATTAGCATCATTTACTGTGCAAATGTGGCTATTAGAGAATTCAGCTAGCAGCCTTGGCTTTTGAGTTGTTCATTTTAAATCACATCGCCATTTGGCCCTCCTCTGGTCTTTCTAGCGGGTGTAAAATACAGAGGCATTCTAGTAATAATTGATGTAGGGGAGTATATATAAGATGTAGAGTATGGAAGGTGCTGTTCAGTGTGGACAATATATATACATACATATATATATATATATATATATATATATATATATATATATTTATATAGTATTTCAGTTCCTGGTCAGAGGTGAAATCTTTTATTTTATTGAAATAAGTGTGTGACACTTGGAATTAGGGTGACCATTCGTCCGGACAGTCCGGTTTTAGAGCCATCTGTTCCGGCTGTCTGTCAAGTGTCCGGCTTTTTCACATTTTGTCCTCCTTTAATAGAATCATCCGCCACCATTGCATTAATCATCATAAATCCCCACTTGTTATTTACACTTGCTACTCTGCGATGTTTACAGGCAGATAGCATGTTGTAGGCTATGCAATGTAAATATTTGTGCTGCGCATGCAGCCGAAGTTGCGCACGCAGCCGATGCAGCCTAGGATTGTCTGCGGCTGCTGTCACTCAAATATTTTGCTCACGCTATTGACTGATTTTTGCTGCACGGCGCAATGAAAGAAACCGCCTTGAAGCGGACACAGTGAAGGCTGAGCTGCAGGTGTGTCTCAACCTTCAGGGGGAGTGCACAGAGGTGTACAAAACATTCCTGGTGTGGCAAGGCGAGCGGGGGAGGGGGGGGATAGTGCTCTAGGTAATATTAATAGGTGGATTATTAAGAAATAGGTGAAACCGACAACGCCACCTGGGGACTTGCACCCCAGGAAATATATTCCAAATTATGTAAGGAAAAACAGGACACAGGTTCGATTCTGTAAAAGGACAGAGACTCAGTTCTTAAATAATTAAAAAGGTTTTATTGATAAAATCATGAAAATGAACTAAAGCTGCAAAAGAAATGAATGATTGACAATTTAAAAATGACTAGGTGGAAGTGCAGATACTTTATTAAAGAATGTAAAAGAGGGCCCTAACAATAGAATCTAAACTGACATTAAAATGATTACAATTCAAATACTAAATTAAACAGCTAAATATAGGGGGCAGAGGCCACCAGAGGGGAGGCAGACTATGTAGTGGGGTGCCTAGGGGTGCTACCAATACTTAACAGTGCTGCACATCAATCTCACCTCAATCACTACAAACAAGTGTATCCCATAGTGGTGTCCCAGTGCGCTTACTCGCATGCAAAACGTGTAGGAACCTCACCCGGGGTGCCTAGCCTCCCCCACCAAAATGGCGCTCTTCCCTACTAAAAACAACAGACAGGCAAAAACAATGTATAGAATAAAACAGTAATGCAACCACAACCCAGTCCTTTTAAGGTCCAAATTGTACCCGGTAGGGTGGAGAACCAAAAAAAACCAAACAACCAAGGTAAAGGCAAAACAAAATAAAACTACTAAGGGCAAAACAAAATAAAACTACTAAGGGCAAAACAAAATAAAACTACTAAGGGCAAAACAAAAGAAAACTACTAAGGGCAAAACAAAAGAAAACTACTAAGGGCAAAACAAAATAAAACTACTAAGGGCAAAACAAAATAAAACTACTAAGGGCAAAACAAAAGAAAACTACTAAGGGCAAAACAAAAGAAAACTACTAAGGGCAAAACAAAAGAAAACTACTAAGGGCAAAACAAAAGAAAACTACTAAGGGCAAAACAAAAGAAAACTACTAAGGGCAAAACAAAATAAAACTACTAAGGGCAAAACAGCAGGAAACCAAAAAAAGGATCCACCTTGTGTCAGGGGTGGTCTGCTGTCCTCACAACTGTCAATCCAGCAACTGAGCTGCCACCATCCACACCAGGAGCAGGAGTCAGTGGAATGAACACCTGCTCACTGGGTGTTTATATAGCCCAGGTGCTGATTGGATAATTGGGAGGCGGGCCAACTACAGGTGCATTCACCAGCGCCACAGAGCCAGAGCACTGACTCCACCACACTGGCAAATAAGCCGCTTTTGGAGGCAGCCAGGAAAGGGCTGAATTATAAGAAGGCCTAATATATCTGTGGTGAGTACGAATAGCAATGGACTTCATATAGGAAAACTTTTTATAGGCTTATTAGAACAAAATCTTTTAATTTAAATGTAAGTAGGATTCAGTATTTCAATTAGACCTAAATTACGGTGGGCTTCCTCCTAGGTGATTTGGCAGATCAGAGCAGAATGGATGAAGACTGAGAAGGAAGACTTGACATTCTTCTTTTTTTTTTCTTTTTGAAAAGTTCATATTGCAACCAGTAGGCTATAAATGACAGAGACCTACAACTTTCATTTCTTGAATATTCAGCTTTTTGTTGCCATATGATGGCATGGCTAAGACTTTTTTTTTCAGTGATTATTAATTATTACTGATATTTTTTGTTCATATCATCTGGATCAATTTCCCACACATTTTCTTTTTGATGGGTGTTCAATGTTAAAAATATGTTTTTTTCTTTTTGATTTTTTTTTGTTTAAGTTCATATAGTAACCAGTAGGCTATAAATGACAAGCTACAGCTTTCATTTTTCAAATGTTCAGCTTTTTAATGCCATATGATGGCATGACATTGCAAAGACTGTTTTTTAAGTGATATTACTGATATTTTCTTGTTCATATCATCTTGGTCCATTTGCCACACCTTTGGATGTTCAATGTCAATAAATAGTGGCAGTAAATGGCAACAAATATATATTTACTTCATACATTATTCATTAGTTATTCCTGCCCCCCAGTGAACTGCATTTATAAACTATATCCCTAAAAGTAAGAAACAGGCTTTGTGACAGTATGACAACATTGCTACACTCTCGGCAGAGTTTGCTTCAAAACTGATCTGTACTGAACTGCTCTGGTCTGACTGTGTTGATCAGCGATTGGGTACAAACACTTCAAATGCATTGGCTGAAGAAAAGAAGGACGGACATTATTATCATATTGGGAAAATGCCTGTATTTTACGTGCATTCTCTTGGAAAAATGCCGTATTTTACGCACGTTATCTTGGAAAAACACCAGTTTTTTACGTGTGTTCTCTTGGGAAAAATGCCTGCCTTTTACACGGATTCTCTTGGGAAATACAACCCCGTCATTTACGCACGTTCTCTTGGAAAAACGCCCATTTTTTTACGGATGAAATGTCAGTTTTAACACGTTAACCTCTTCCACCCTGAGCCTATTTTCAGAGAAAAATGCCTAAAAAAACATACCCAAAGTAAATGAAGAATTGCTCCACAATCCTAAGGTTTATATGGATGTACTTTGTATCTATGGACATCTACAGGCTTCACAGAATCTATTCCCATTGTCTAAAATAGTGTAGCTACTACTATGACTGAATAAACTGGAATGAACGAAAAGATAAAATAGAATTTTTTGGTCTCGCCTGAATTTATAATTTTTTTGACAAAAGAAAACACCCTGCTAACAATGATTCCATGAATATAGACACTATTGATCACCTTCAGTAACTCCTTTCCAACACAGGTACAAAAGTTGATAGAATTAGAGCAAAGGACAAAGCCTCCAGAAAGGTTTAAGTCAAGATAACACCAGGCGGACACTGCATTTGGAACAGTTTGGCACACTGTTCCAAATACATTATTTTAATTTTCCAGTAAAATCTGTCTGGTAAATACAACTCATATCCATTACAGAAGTCTATTACTGTCTACTGGAGCTTTTAGAAATGAAACTTACCTTGTGTTTCATCAACTTCTACCTTTGTGCACAACTAAAATGAATAAAACCATATAAACATGGATTATTTTGTCTCCAAATGGAGTAGTTTTATTAAGAACTTACTCCAAACAACATAATAATATATCAATAATAATAATAATAATAATAATAATAATAATAATAATAATAATAATAATAATAATAATACACTTTAGTGAAAATCAAATATAAAGTTGAACAAATGTGCAAAAATATATGATAAATTCAATTAGAATAAATATAAATATCAAAATTAGTGCAAATTTACTAAAAAAAAAGAACTAATACAAACATTCAAAACACAAACAATTGCAATAAAGTCCAAAAATGTCCATGTGTTATCATCAGGTGGGGGGCTGGTTTATCATTAGGTTGGGGGGGCTGGCAGCAGACTGAACTGGTCCATGTGTTTCTGCAAAAAGCAGTTTTATTTGTGTCAAATAAGGCTGTAATCCTCCTACCTAGGAAAAGTGAAGACAATCATGATTTGAGACTTTTTCCTTCTCATGAAATAATAGAATGTTATTTATTTTTGACAGAGAAAGTGAATAAATCCTCAAACAATCATTGATTAATTATAAACTTATCTACTTATGTGTAGAAATAACAATACAATGAGAAATGAGACTGAAAAAATACTACTATAGTCAACAGTGTTTGCATGTGTATAGTATAAAATGTAGTATTATTGTTATTATTATTACTATTAGTTTGTAAAACAGATATCAGTAAGATACAACAACTTACTGGGTAGATGTTCATCCTGTTTTGAGTTCATATCCACAGTCAGATCTCAGTCAGATGTTGAACATTCAGCTGCTTCTCTGTAGTGTCTCTGTTGTTTACATACTAGCACGCGGCTAACAGCTAACACTTCACAAAGCTTACCGCAGTCAGTAACATTCAGGAAAATACACTCACTGTTACTCACTAAAACTCTCTAAAATGACTTAAAACTAAGAGTAAAGTCGGGAAATATAACTATAACCGGTACACCGATGTGCAGTACTCTGCTGCAGCGTGTCTGCCCCAGGCCGGTCCCGTGCATGCGCCCGACATGCGCAACAAAGCCAACCTTTCACCTTTTACGCATGCATTTCCTGTCCAGAAGGAAATGTAGTCCATGGAATGTGAGGTGTCAATGGATTCAGGAGAATCTCCTCTTTCAAACGCCTACAAACATGGCTGCGTTATCGCTCGCCAGAACAAGATATAGATGAATTAATTGCGCGTATAGGCGATTAAAAATAACATATATTTCACCACACACACATTAAAGATCATGTTTAAAGGTGACTTTTATCACTAAAATGCACTTTATATGTACTTTTTTTAACATTAGGGTCTTAACTTTGAGCAAAAGTTGAAACAAATTTCCATTGTCCAGATTTATTATATGTTAATAATTAATGAAAAATTACACAATTAAGCTTAAGTTAAGCACTGGCGTAAATATGACACATTTGGCTTGCGATACGGGGGCAACAACCTCAGTAAAGCAGCCCAGACTTCCCTCAACCCATTCATTTCCACAAACTCCTCCCGAGGCGTACCCAGGCCAGCCGAGAGACATAATCCCTCCAGCGTGTCCTGAGTTGGTCCTAAGAACACTTCCCGAGGAGGCGTTCTGGAGGCATCCTCACTAGATGCTCGAGCCACCTCAGCTGGCTCCTCTGGATGTGGAGGAGCAGCTCTACTCTGAGTCCTTCCCGGATGTCCGAGCTTCTCACCTTATCTCTAAAGGCTGAGCCCAGCCACCCTGTGAAGGAAAATCATTTTGGTCGCTTGTATCCGTGACCTCATTTTTTTGGTCATGACCCAAAGCTCATGACCATAGGTGAGGGTTGGAATGTAGATCGACTGGTAAATTGAGAGCTTAACTTTCTGCCTTAGCTCCTTCTTCAACATTAAGGATTGGTTTAGCACCCACATTACTGCTGACAGGTGAATTACAATCCACCTGTCGACCTCCCGCTCCATCCTTCCTTCCTTCATGATTAAGATCCTGTGGTACTTGGAACTCCTCCAACTGAGGGAGGACCTTCCCCCCCAACCCGGGGAGGGACTCGGCTCATTTCCCGGCTGAGTACCATGGCTTCAGACTTGGAGGTGCTGAACTTCAATCCCGCCGCTTCACACTTGGGTGCGAACAGCTTCAATGAGAACTGGAAGCCGCTGCTCAACGAAACTAAGACGACCGCATCATCTGCAAAAAGCAGAGACGAATTCCTCCCACCACTGATCTCAACCCCCTCCCCCACCCGGCTGCTCCTAGAGATTCTGTCTATAAAAGTTATGAACAGAACTGGTGACCAAGGGCAGCCCTGGCAGAGTCCAACCCTCACTGGAAACCAGTCCGACTTATTACCGGCAACATGGACCAGACTCTCACACCTTCAGTACAGGGACTGAATGGCCCCCAGTAGGAGACCATCCACCCCATACTCATTGAGTAACCCCCAAAGGATAATCATGAGCCTTTTCCAAAATCAACAAAACATGTGGACTGGTTGGACAAACTCCCATGCAAGGATATAAAGCACTTGTCATTATTATTATTATTGTTTTTCTCCGGGTTCTCTGGTTTCCTCCCACCATCCAAACACAAGCCCAGTATGGCGGGGATCCTCTTCAGATTTTTCCATTCACTTATAATGTCCAGAGTACTCTGGTGTCTCCCTACCAAGTGACAGCATTTCAAACATATGCCAGAGGTTTTTTCTGGAACACCTGACATGTTAAGACCAAGTTCTGCCAGTCGCTGGTCTACCTGTTTTCCATAGGGAAGTTGAAGGAATCTACACTGGCTGTTGCCGATGTTGACTTTTATCCTCAGATTTTCCCTGCACATGCGACAATGGTCATTTCCGGACAATGCATTTAGATGCAGCTATACTGTGGCCTTTGTTTTGATGGTGGTCTGGTTGCAGTATGGCTCTTCTTCCTGCTGTTGCTCTGAGCTACATCTCAGCTTGAGTTAAACATTTCAAGATGACGGACACATTCTTGATCAAGAATGAATGAGAATACATAAATTCATTGGTTAATCTAAAGTGTCCATAGGTGTGAATGTGAGAGTGTTCAGCCCAGAGATGAACTGGAGACTCATACAGGGCGTACCCCACCTTCACCTGCTGTAGCTGGAATAAGCCCTCAGTGACCCCTGTGACAATAAAGCAGGTTCAGAAGATTATTATTGTTATTATTATTATTATTATTATTATTATTAGTACTATTTATTATTATTAATTATTATAATTACAATAATAATAATAAAACAATACATACAATTCAAGGATAACATCAGCTAATGCGGGAACATTTTTTACTAAAAAATAAGTGCCGGTAAACTTCACAAGAGAATCACTTGACAGTTTTCTGACATACCTGCCTGTGGGGGAGAAAAGATTATTTGATCCAATAAAAAGGACAGTTCCATGTCAAAACTAGCCTTCAATCAAAGCTGATGCAGCACGACAGACACTGATACTCACCTGTCAATCTTAGTCTCTCCTCCCTTGATGATGCATAAACCTTGGGGTCTGGATCTTTTGAATAATTTCTCTGTATGAATTCAGTGCTCCTGTACCACTGAATTCCTGTAAACAAGTTTACTGCAGCTGAAAACAGGTTCACTGCAGCTGAAAATAGCTTTACTGCAGCTGAAAACAGATTCACTGCAGCTGAAAATAGCTTTACTGCAGCTGAAAACAGGTTAACCACAGCTGAGAACAGGTTTACCACAGCTGAGAACAGGTTTACCATAGCTGTAAACAGGTTTACCGCGGTTGAAAACAGGTTTACTGCAGCTGAGAACAGGTTTACTGCAGCTATAAACAGGTTTACTGCAGCTGAGAACAGATTCACCGCAGCTGTAAACATCTTTATTGTAGCTGTAAACAGATTTACTGCAGCTGTAAACATCTTTACTGCAGTTGTAAACTGGTTTACCGCAGCTGTAAACATCTTTACTGAGGTCTAAACAGGTTTACCGCAGCTACAGAGATCTTTACTGTAGCTGAGAACATCTTTACTGTCAATGTAAACATATTTACTGGGCTGACCAGTAGAACTGACCACTGGAGTTAGGGTTGTTAGGGTTAGGGTTAGGGTTCCTGTTGGTTTTCTCTTACTGTGCCTCTGAAGTGCCAGGAACATTTTGAATCTCAGTGTTCTCAATCACGTACATGTGTTTGTTTCAGTCACTTCACTCCCACTTTATCAAAGTATAAAGAATGTGTCCAGGATGAAGCTTCATCAAGTCATAGGAACATTAACAGGAAAAAGTTGAGAAGAATCTAGTCAATTTACCCAATAAGAAATAGTTTTTTTGTCCTTTTTTCTGACTTTAGAGGGAGAGTAGTGACATATGTACCTTCCTTGTCTGTAAGTCGTGTCATGCACTGATTTGGAAATCAAATAAACATATGAACAAATGTGGAAATAAAATAAGTTATTTTGAATTTTAAGCAGCAATACTTTAAAAAGTTGTAAAAAAATAATAATTGTGAAACAACATAGTATGAAACAACAACAGAATAATGTTCTTGCAGACTTCTACAGTGTAATTTATTTGATCTTAGCCAACCATTGACTTTAATAACCTCTTTTACAAGGAAGTCCAGGCCGAGATGGGCAGCAGCCATGCAACACATAGTTTCAGAAAAAAACTAATTAAAGGATTAAGAGATTTTAGAGGAATCTGTGCACAGCAGGCAAAGTCAAAAATGGGTTTATTAATTTTTTTAAAGGTTTTATTTCTCATCCTCACAGTAGAACGTGATACCATTTTCAGAACACGATCAGACCCAAATGCAGGACTCTGAGACAGAGATTGATTAAAGCTCAGTTTATTATGACAATAATAGTAATATTGTGAAGGGTGAGTCACTGTCTGAATGATAGGAGGAGTGCGTCATTTACAGCAACTATGGAGCAGGCCAAAGGAAACGTCAAAACACTGAGCAGGGTCAAAACCAGAGCCAGCAGAGCATAAAAAGAGCAATACAAAAAACACTATCAGATAAGAGATGAGGGTCAGAGCCAGGGTCCAGAAAACCAGGAGAATCCAGCAGGAATGAAGTGAGCTCAATGTCATGGACAGAAGCAGGGTCTGATATCAGAAATCCAGAAACAAACACCAATGCAGACAAGGAGTAGACCACAGACAAGAATCAGATGGTAAATGGACTGCACTTATATAGCGCTTGTCCACCTTCATGGGGTGCAAAGTGTTTTACATTAACCTCACATTCACCTATTCACACACACTCCTACACCAGTAGATTTCTTCAACATGTGTACAGCCAGAGCCGGCAATGTAAACCACCGACCCTTCAGTCATTGGATGACCTGCCCTACCAACTCAGTCACAGCTGCCCAGATAGCCAAAAACAAGTCAGACACAGGGAGATCCAAGACAGAAGATAAACACTCATTTGGTGCATAATCAACGACAAACTCGCATAACGGGGTATGGCCAATCACCTGTGATAGGAAGTAAAACAAGACAGAGTGAACATGAACCAAAATGACAAAATAAAACCCAGACACTAACAATGACAGAAAGACAGGAAGACAAACAGAAAACTTACTCTGAGCCAAGAATGTAACAGGACGGTGGTCTGGTTGGAAATAATGATACTGTTACCCATCAGGGCTATAGTCAAGACCACCTTAATCACGTCCAAGACCAGGACCAGTCAAGACCAAGTCCAAAGAGTTTCAAGTCCAAGACAAGACCAGGTCTAAAAGACTCAAGTCCGAGTTGTATGCATGACACAAAAACGAGGCATTGGCATGGATGCAAACACGAGGCGTTGGCGTGGACACAAACACAAGGCGTTGGCGTGGACACAAACATGAGCCGTTGGCATGGATGCAAACACAGGTTTAATGACAGTTTTATCAGCAGGTCAACAGTGGACGTGTGTCGGGACAGAAACACTTCATATATTTCTATGTCACATGACATGTCACAGCACTGAGCTAATGATTCATGAATAATAAATATTTGACTAAGGCACTCCTGAGCTCTTTCGGATTAGTACAAAGAGCAGTATGTGTTTTGAGGAGGCGTGGAACCAGCTGTCAATCAAAGACACTTCTTTGACAGATAAAGTGGTGTTCAATCTGCCTCCCGACAAAAGACAAAGGAACATTTAATTACCTGTCAAAGTCCTTCATCAACTAACAAATACATCTCTGCCAATATTCTTTAATTAATATTTGATTTCTTTCTCTTAATATGCTGCTCCTGTGTCCTGTAAAGGAGCTATTGTCCAGTATCAAAGTGAAAGCAGCAGTTTATCAGTGGAAAGTCAAAGCATGAAATACCTGGAATCAAAGCAGAAATGTGATAACACAGCCCTTTAATTACTTTAAAACTTATTTGAAAGAAATAGTAAAAAAAGAAAAAAAAAGGGAATTTGCATATTGATGAAACTGCACTGCACTTTATATGTAAACACCTTTATTGTCATCATTCAACTTTTTATATGTTACGTCATACTCTGCAGCTCAGCTTTTAAAAATAAGAGAAAAAAACCACATGTATACTGCTTCAGTCACCAGCGCGTGAATAATCCGGCTTTAAGACCTTCTTGGGGCTGAGAGTAATTTATTTCATATTTCTTATTCTTGATGGGAAAAGGGCAGTAATGGAGAAAAAAAACTAATGGAGGAAAAGCTGATAAGAGTGTGTGGGAATTACTGAGGACTAAGAGCAGGATGTGGCATAGAATTTACAGAAGATGATCGTGATGTTTAGGAACATTTGCATCAAGAAAACTGGAGAAAAACTGAGCCTGTCGAATAAATGAGTGAAGGTTGCTCGTTAATTACCTGATCCGTTTTCGGTAACACTTTACATTACTGTCATCATTCAGACCCTCCAGGATTTTTCGATGTTGAGATTGCATTGTACGTATATTCAACCAGGAGTGTGAATTCAGCGCAATGTTGCAATTTTAACCAATCATCGCGACTTTCCTGCAAAATGTTACCAATCATTTGTGATGTCTTGAGCTGCTCGTTACACCTTTTCCTGTTTACCTTACAGTACGAAGCTTCGTGCAAGTGGCCAGCAGTTTGCATTTGCCGATTAAGGGTGTTTTGGCGTGGCGGCTGTGGTCGTAGAGTGGGTCGCCCAATGCCCGAGAGGTTGGCGGTTCGCGTCCCGGCTCTGGCTGTCCACATGTCGAAGTGTCCTTGGGCAAGACACTGAACCCTGACTTAGGCCCCCAGTAGGACTTACCGTAGACCTTAGAAACCTACTGGTGTATGAGTGTGTGTGTGAATGAGAGGCTAATGTAAAGGGCTTTGAGCACCATGAAGGTGGAAAAGTGCTATATAAAAAATGCAGTCCATTAAAATGCAGTCCATTTCACACCTACACCATTTGGTTCGCTTTAAGCGGACTAGAGTTCGGAACACCTGCAGGTCCAGTTCGTTTGGGCTGGTGTGAAAGTGGACCAGTATATTTTGGTTCGCACTAAAAGACTGTACCGAGACCTCCTTTTCGAGGTGGTCTCGGTCCAGTTCCAAGCGGACTCTGGAGTGGTTCGCTGCTGGTGAGAATGCTGACCGGCCTCGATTCGGCCCATCTCTTTTATGGAGCAGTCTTTTTGACCTACGGAAGCTTGGTTCAGGTTTAGGAGCGTAGTCTGCTTTCAGCGATAATGTCTCGCAACGCGTCTACTCTGCGCCAAAAACAAACGCATAATGTTGTCGTGCCGGATGCGAGCTTCATGCTGGAACAACTTTTGCTTGCAAGCTGGAACTTTTACTTACTTTTTATAAACATTTATAAAGGCATTATTCCCATGGAATTAAATGAAAATTACCATAAATTACCACCTTATGAGTGATCTGTCACTTATAATAAGCTGTTACAAAGGTATTATTACCATGAAATTAAATCAAACTTTGCATATAATTACAGCCAGAGCCGGGACGCAAACCGTCGACTGTTCAATCATTGGATTACCCTCTATCAACTGTGCAACAGCCGCCAGATAAATATTAATCCAAAGACGATTGCCTTTGACCACTTTTCGTAATCTTCCTAAAATGCGCAAGGCAGCCGTCTTCAAAGTAGGCAATAGCATGACTTTTCAATATTTTTTTGGGATGTGGATGTTGTTTTTCCCAGGAATATATATGTATATATATATATATATATATATATATATATATATATATATATATATATATATATATATATATATATATAATATATTATAATATATAATATATATTATATATATATATATATATATATATATATATATATATATATATATATATATATATATATATATATATATATATTATATACATGCATATATACATTTTATGTATAATTTTTGTTGTAATTTTTACTAGAAATTTCAGGCGACCTCATTTGAATTCCAGGCGACTGGATGTGGGGTCCCGACCCCAAGATTGGAAAACACTGCTCTAATGTATTTAAGGAGATTTGATTGATTATTTAATTGGAGGATGGAAAGGAGCAGGGCACGTCTTCTTGAAGGTGAAGCAGATCAGATACAGTCACAGTTTTTCCACACCTGGTGTTGAATCACATCAGCCGTAGACGTATTTTTTTAATCTGAAATCTTTCTTCGTCATCTGCTGGACTGTAAGACCTCCATCAGCAGAGCAGCACCACACAGTAATGACTTAATTAACTGGTTTATTTAATGGTTAATCAGTTCATTAAAACCAGAGTAATTGGGTTTTCAAAGCTCTCCAGAGAACCTGGGAGGCGTCAGCAAAAGAGCAGAGGAATGATGGCTGTTTCTAGAAAAGACAAGATTTGGACTGAAGGCTTGTTACAACCTAAAACATAATAACCACCAATAATGTCAGAATTTGGGCCCATTTGAAACATAATAAAGCCAAGGTATGACTTTATTGGCAGGTTATAACGTTATTGACCTTAGACTAAAAAAAAACCTTTGACAATGTAATAACTGCTAATAATATAGAAACTGTGTTTTACTTTATTTTTACATTCATGTTAGACAAAGTGTAAATATTGCTTCTTAAAAAGAGGTTTGATTAAATCTGCTGTCTGCATACATTATTAACCTTAATTATTAGTTCACATCATTATCCAATGTCCATTATTATAATTATTAATTATCCATTATCCAATCCTACATTATTAGTCCTCATTATTAGTTTACCTCATTATCCTCCATTATTAGCCTTTATTACATTATTCGCTTTTATTATTAGCCTACATTATGAACTTATATTATTTGCCTATATTATTAACCTCCAATATAATCCTAGTTCTTGAATACATCTTCTGATGCAACCTGAACACATCATCAGTAATGTTTCCTGGGTTCATCGGGTGTTTCGGGTCTTTCAACATTATACACCCTCACCCAGGCGACCCAGCCGCGGTTGATCAAGCCGCGCCTTGTGTTCAGGTAGCATTTACTGTCCCCATGGCTCTCCTCTCCGGATCCAGAGCCATCTCGAGGCTTTCTCAGCTGCGTCGGTGGTGTTCTTGATGGCTCTGCTCCTTGCTGTTCCCGTAATGCCCAACGTGCTCAGGGTCTTGTAGAGCGAGCGCCCCACAAATCCCCTGCAGCCAACTTCGATGGGCATACATCGTGCCTTCCAGCCCTGCTGACGGCATTCTGTGACCAGCTGCTCATACTTGGTCCTCTTCCTTTCGTGGGCTTCCCCCAAGCGGTCCTCCCATGGCACAGTCAGCTCCATGATAATGATGTTCTTGGTGCTCTCTGAGACCAGGAGGATATCTGGCCTCAGGGTGGTGCTGACAATGTGCTGGGGGAACCGTAGATGCTTCTCCAGGTCGACAGAGAGCTGCCAGTCCTGGGCAGTTGCCAGGATCCCTGCAGGTTCCTTCTTACGACCTGCCTTAGGCTGCGCTCCTGCCTTAACAAAAACAATCGTGCTGGTGGTGTTGCGCACCCTGGGGCAGCTGCTGATACCCCCGTTGATGGCTTCAGCGATTGGCTTCAGCACCTGGTTGTGGCGCCAGGTGTACCGGCCCTGGCCAAGTGCTGTTGGGCAGGAGCTGAGGACGTGTTCCAGCGTTCCTCTCCCTGAGCACAGCTGGCAGTTCGGGGTCTCCGCCTTCCCCCAGGTAAAGAGATTTGCTGGTCTGGGTAGGACGTCGTAGACTGCTCGGATTAGGAAGCTGATGCGGTGTGGGTCCGCCTGCCACAGGTCCGTCCAGGTGACTTTACGGTCCATGGCGTGCTCCCACCTGGTCCAGGCCCCCTGCTGCCTGAGACCAGCCGCTCTGCTCGTTCTCCCTTCCTCCACCGCAGTCCTGACCTCCTCCTGTATTCGTCTTCGCTGCTCCTTGCCCTTGCACTTCCTGTGCCAAGTTGGTGTAGGGAACATCCCCAGACCGGCCCTGCCATGGGCCACTACACCCACCAGATCTCTGTGGCGCAGTCTTGCCTCTGCATCCAGCACAGCAGACTGGGCACTCCACTTCCTCCCGGTCTTCACCACAACTCCTGCCTGGGCCACCTTCCTGTCCTTTGCGTCTCGGTACAACAGCACCTCTCGTGTCCGAGTCACCTTGAACTCCTCCTCCATAGACTTCAAGGGCAACTGGAGCTTTGTGGTGTTTCCATAGAGGGCAATGTTGCTGAGGCTCCTGGGCAACCCCAACCATCTTCTGAGACAGGTGCTGACCTTCCTCTCCAAGGTCTCCACTGTGGAGATGGGGACCTCATAGACTAGTAGTGGCCAGAGTATCCTCGGCAAGATCCCATGCTGGTATATCCATGCCTTGAACTTGCCTGGGAGACCAGACCTGTCAACTGCTCTCAGCCAGCTGTCCAGTTCCTGGCAGGTTGACTGGACCGATGTAGAGTCTTTGAGGCTGCTGTCGAAGACCTTTCCTAGGCTCTTCACCGGCTTTTCTGAGAGTGATGGTACTGTTGCCCCTTCGAAACCTTATTATTAGCCTCCATTATTAGCAACCATTATTAGCCTCCATTATGATCCTACATCATTAGCCTCCATTATTAGTCTACATTATTAGCTTACAGTATTAGCCTTCATTCTTAGCCTATATTATTAGTTTACATTATTAGCTTACAGTGTTAGCCTTCAGTGTTAGCCTACAGTATTAGCCTTCATTATGAGCCTACAGTATTAGCCTATATTATTAGTTTACATTATTAAATGGACTGCACTTGGTAAATAGACTGCATTTATATCGTTCTTTTCCACCTTCATGGTGCTCAAAGCACTTTACATTAGCCTCACATTCACCCATTCACACACACACACACACACACACACACACTTTCCAAGGCTCTGTCAGTCCTACTGGGAGCCTAAATCAGGGTTCAGTGTCTTGCCCAAGGAGACTTCGACATGTGGACGTGAGCCGGGATGTAAACCACCGACCCGCTTGTCCAACTAAGCTACAGCCGCCCCCATGAGCCTCCATTATTAGCCTACAGTCTTAACCCACATAATTATTCTACAGTATTAGCCTATATTATGGGCCTATATTATTAGTTTACATTATTGGCTGGTTATTGGAAGGGATAATGTCGCACAGATGACTTACTGAAAATTACGATGCTATGAAGACTTCTTCATGATGATGATGATGATGATGTGAAGACTCCTTCATGATGATGATGATGATGATGATGTGAAGACTCCTTCATGGTGATAATGATGATGATGTGAAGACTCCTTCATGATGATGACGATGATGATGTGAAGACTCCTTCATCATGATGATGATGATGATGTGAAGACTCCTTCATGGTGATAATGATGATGATGTGAAGAGTCCTTCATGGTGATTCTGATAGATGATGATGTGAAGACTCCTTCATGATGATGATGATGATGATGATGATGATGATGATGATGATGATGATGATGATGATAATGACGATAATGATGATGATGTGAAGAGTCCTTCATGGTGATGATGATGATAATGACAATAATAATGATGATATGAAGACTCCTTCATGGTGATGATGATGATAATGACGATAATGATGATGATGATGTGAAGAGTCCTTCATGATGATGATGATGAAGATGTTTAGACTCCACCACTCTGTCAGTCCCACAGAGGAGGGAGTATAGTGGACAAATGAATGCAGTGGAGCAGTTTGTGTAAATCTGGTGCCATCTGTTAAACTCCAGTGCCTTCACATGTCCTTCAGTCTATAATGACTTATTTGTCCTTCATTAGACAAGAACCTTTTTATCAAATAAGGAAATAAACCAGACTTTTAACAAATAAAAACCCCATGCTTTTTACAGGACATTTCCAAATGCGATTTTTAATTTTATCTATTTAATTAGTCTTCATAGATTTGTTACCATTTACTAAAGTATTTACTAAAGTAAAACAAAAATGTATTCACCTGATGTTGGAGAAATTTACAGTTTACAGCAGCAGAGAAGAAACGTAAAAACAATTTAAGAAAGACTTAACTCAATAAGTAATATATATATATATATATATATATATATATATATATATATATATATATATATATATATATATATATATATATATATATATATATATATATATATATATATATATATACCCGAGTCTGAAGGAGACACCGTCCAGGTGGGGCGAGAGGAACCTTTTTTTTTATATATATTAGCAAAACTCTGTATAGTGTCCTGTTTGTCTGTGGAACGCCTAACACCTGCAGAACTCCTCTTTTGGAGGGTGACTTTCCAGTACTATGGTGGATTGCAGTGCAAAGTTTCACACAATTATGACATACAACAAAGATATTAAAATCATTTCATGATTCTTTCTAACTTTGGTGCTCTGAGTATTGTTTAAGTCCCACCCCCTGATTTGGCTACAGCTGTGCTAGGCTTTTTTTTCCCCAATGCAAGTTTTTTAATTTAATTTCATTTATTTAACCTTTCTTTAACCAGGAAGTTGTCTCATTCAGTTACAATAGCTCTTCTGCCAGGGAGTCCTTTAAAGTTGACTCAGTTGTTAGAATAACTCTGAAAGTGTTAAAATCCTCTGACAGTGCATTTTTAACTCAGGGACATTCCCGGTGTCCATATGGGTCATAAAGTCTGCGTATGTGGCTAAAAATGGCAGAATGTGGTGTGTGTTGTTCTGAGTGTGTACGTGTAACACAGACAACAACAACAGACACTGAGTCAAACTGTGTCCAGAGGCATTAATGGAGACATCAATTAAAGGAGTTAACGAGTTTGTTAAATGAGATGAAAAGTGTGTTTGTGTGCGTCAGACTCAGCAGTCTGGGCGGTTCACTCCAGAATGAGGTCAAAACCACTGCATTCCTAAAGTCTTTCTCTGTCACATTTTAATAGTGTGCCTTGTTTTTTTCATCAGAGGTCAGAGGTCAGTCTCCTCAGCCACAGAGTCTGCGTTGCTTGTTTACATGAGGGATGACGTGGCAGATTAACTGACAGCCACTCTGGGAACTATTTAATGCAGGGCTGTCAAACTCATGTTCATTCAGTTCACAGGCGTCACAGCTGTGGGGGATGGGGGTGTTGCGACACCCCCACTTTTACAAGCAGATGATTTCATACCTCTCACTATTTCCTGAGGTTATATATTGTAGCATTCCACTGGATCCAGGAAAGAGACGGAGAGTTAGTCTCACCTAGGGCTGGGTGATTATATGATTGTGATTAATGATCGTGATGAATTGTGATCAGCTGCGAGCCTTGATCAAACATGGCAGGAATTTGCGTTGAAGGATAATTTGTTCCGCAAATGCACAAATATACATGAAAGCGGAGCTACACTGCCGGAACTTGTGGGGGCGCTGTAGCTCACATTTGGATGGGAACAATCAAAGAAGATAAATAAAAACTGGTGGGGGAACTGAAGCCAGATGTGGAGAACCAAAAGAATGACAGAAAGTGGAACTAAATAAAAATACTAATAATTATTATATTATTATTCACTCTCACATGTGCCCTCTGGTGGTAGTAAACTACATACATAGTCACAGCTGCCTTGGGGCAGACTGACAGAAGCTGAGGGCAGCGAAAGCCATGAGTTGGGGTCATTCTCCAAAGAGGATGACATTATAGAGAAACTAGAAAAGCACCCTGAGAGCACAAACCTCCGCCAAGGCAGACCTCCCTCCTTGGAATGAAGAGAGGTCCACCAAGGAAGTTATGTTTTTGCCAGAGCTTGTTTGTATGCCTGTCTGTCTGTTAGTCTGTCTGTTAGTTAGCAAGATAACTTAAAGACCTATGGAAATTTTCAGGGTAGGTTGGTAATGGGGAGATCTGGAAACGATTACATTTTGGTGGTGATCCGAGGGGGGGTCAAGATAACTAAAAAATGTATGGACAGATTTTGATGAAATGTTCAGGATGTGCTGGGAGTGTTACAAGGAAAAAATGCATGTAGGTGGTGATCTGGAAGCGGTCCTGGATTCTGGATCACTTTGAAATATTACATTGCAGTAAATGGTGAGTAAATTTCAAAGTGATCCAGAATCCAGGATCTCTTCCGGAACATCACCAGAATGTAATCATTTGTTCCATGTGACAATCGCAACTCATTCTGAACCAGAGAGAGGAGGGGTTCCTCTCTTTTTTTTTGGATCTGGGTCACACTGGTGATCCACTAGACAGCGATGCAAACTTTCCACCGCAGCACTCTTCGCAACAGTACCCTCCAGGCAGACGCAAGGTGGGCTTATTGAGCGTTCCCTAGATGCTTGATGTGGGCAGTAACAACTACGGTATTAATTCTGTAAATGCAATATTTTGGAGACAAAACATCTGCAGCACTGCAAGTGCCCTTTTCCTGTATACAGCAGGGTTTTTTATAAGGGCCATCTAATTTAAACAAATGAAGAACTAGCCTTCTTGCCATCATCCCCAACAATCTCTGCTGCTTACTTTCAGGCTTCATGGCACATTACATTGTCCCTGTATGATTCAAAAGATATGTCATAAAGACAAGGAAAGCTGGACATGCAATTATTAATTTCTCGTCCACCATGATTGTCCAGTGGGGAATATGCAAATGCAATGTTGTGGACGCCCCCTGCATACTATTAAATACTCGACTCGCGATGTGCTCATGGTCGATGGATTTATTTGCATAAAGTTGGGTTCACCTTAACTTTTTGGAAGCGCCGCAACGGCTCACAGATTCTTCCACTTCCTAATGCACTCGACCAAACCCATGTTCATACAAGCCGTTTCCAACAATGAACTCATGTTCACAAAACAAAAAGGAGAAGTAGAGAAGTGGAAGTGTGTGTAGAGCAGATGTAGAATGGACCAATCAGAGGCCTCTTTTCTGGTCTTCTTGGCATCACAGTCTGCGGTGGGTCACATTTTTTAGGAGATTGCATGTAAGTCACTGTGTGGGGAAACATATCTCTCTCCATATGGCATATCGTAGATGACTTGGCTTCAGAGCATAAATCCAACCGGTGATGTTGAAAACCAGAGGGGGGGCCTAGGGGACACCCTTTCAACACTCACCTACGTCATCAGTTTGCTCCACCAGTTGTTATGTAACCAAAAACCACAGCTTTAACTAGAAGTAAACAAACATGTCTGCTGCTGTAGTTGTCGCATTCTCCTGGGATATGACCATATTTTGACTATCAGCATCGAATTGGAGAAGTGCTATACATTTACCGATTACTCCATGTTCACGTAAATAGTGATTTTTTTATCATGTCTGTTTTATGGATAAAATGACCATTACACATTGTGACAATGTCAAACTTTATACAACAGTTATTACAACAGTTGGTGAAAATACTACATTTGTGTACTTCTTTCGTAGGTGCTGCCATTTTAAAAAAGATTTGCATTGTAATCTGGAAAATTTCTCATACCCTTCCTTTTGGAGTCTGCCTCTGGAAAATCTCCGTTTGAAGTATATAAAGCCCTTCCCCTTCCCTCTATCCCTTTGCCATAATGTGAATTGAGACACCCCTACACATGGACGCACAAAACCGAGGGGAAGGGGTAAGGGGTGAAATGAGGTTCAGCCATATACGAGCAAAACCAAGACAAAAATACCAGTTGTTTGTCTATTCAGCCCTGAGATGAACTGGCGACTCATACACGGTATACCCCGCCTTCACCCATTGTAGCTTGATTAGGCCCCCACAGACCCCCGTGACCTTAGGGAGGATAAAGCGTGTTCAGAGGACAAGGTGAGATGGTGCTAAAATTAGAAATGATAACAGTATGAATGACCTTTGACCCTCCTGTTGTCCTCCTGTTTTTTTAACACAGTGGTGGGTCATTCTCAGCCCAGGACAACAGGGGGGGTTCATGCATGTGTCCATCAGTGCACTGAATGTTTTTTTGTTTGTTTGTTTGTTGTGCAGCAGACAGTGGGACCATGAAGACGGCTGTGGCTCTGCTGCTGCTCTGTCTGTGTGACGCTGGACACAGTGACTGTCACAACGACTGTCTGTCCTGCAGCAAAAGTCTCCTACCCAAAATACTGACTTTCAACACGATGGTGAGAAACTGTACATACACACACACACACGAGCCAGGAGCAGTTTGACTCTTCTTAATAACAAATGACTTCTACTGATTGCAGTTTTCTATTGGGGGGTAATTTTGACAATATACTACTTTTGCTCCAAATCCATTCTATGTGACCATGATGGATCATGCATAAAATTATTGATGTATAATTCATGCATGAGGGTGATTGATGCCTAATTGTCTGTAGTAATGACAGTGTGTGTTTGTGTGTGTGTGTGTGTGTGTGTGTGTGTGTGTGTGTGATGACAGTGTGTGTGTTAGTGCATTCCTATCTTTATGGGGACATTGATGTGTTTACACAGTAACACCATGGCGACCTCTGACACTATGGGGACCAAAATTTAGGTCCACACAAGGGTTAAATATAAATAAAGGTCCCCACTAGTAAAATACAAATGATGTGTGTCAGTGTGGCTGTATGACACTGCTGATGAGGATGAAACACATTCATGTCCAAAATCTACAACTAGCCCTTTAATTCTTCTTCGGTGATTTATTATACTTTTTAATAACGCTATTGAGTGGACAGACATAAAGTGTATTAATAATAATTCCCTGTGCTTCATCTGATTGAGTTATTTGGACATTTAGACATTTGGACATTGATGATCTGAGCTGGAAACTGTCACCTCTTCCTTCCTGCGTCTGACTCACTTTATCGTATCCTTTTGACATTTGAGTTTGTTGTTGCTAATTGACTCCTGAGGATAGATGTGGATTCCTTATTCAGTGCTTAAGTCGGTCGGTTTTCGACATTTAATTTAACATCGGCTTAAAAAAAATTCCATCTATAAAAATGGGAAATGTATTTTCGTATTCCATTTCACATTGGGTGGCTGTGGCTCAGTTGGTAGAGTGGGTCACCCAATGACTGAGAGGTTGGCGGTTCGTGTCCCGGCTCTGGCTGTCCACATGTCAAAGTGTCCTTGGGCAAGACACTGAACCCTGGCTTAGGCCCCCAGTAGGACTCACCTTAGACCTTAGAAACCTACTGGTGTATATGGGTGAATGAGAGGCTAATGTAAAGCACTTTGAGCACTATGAAGGTGGAAAAGTGCTATATAAATGCAGTCCATTTACCATCCATTTATTGATTAGAGGTAAATATTTTCCTGAGACCTAAGAAAGTAGGTTTAGTGACTTTGTAGAACTGATCCATAATAAAACACATGGACAAATGATAAATTCAGGCAGAATATTGTTAAATTTGCTCTTATTTTCCTTATGAAATGTCTCTTTTTTCAGGTTATTCACATATTTTGCATGAGGATACTTTATAATTTTTATTTTATTTTATATGGTATACAGTACTGTATAGTATATAGTATTTTCATAATTTAATGGGGGGGTGTTTGCACTAAAACAAAGACAAACATTTGGAGTTGTCATTATTTCTAGATTATTATGTTACTATTTTACTGTAGATCAAATCAGGCCAAATGTGTCCATTAGGGGCTGTTTACATGAGGACAATTGCAACTAAATACGACAGCATACTTTCTCAGAAGTGCCTTTCATTTACACGGCACTGGCACCAGCAGGGTGTGAATACTCACAAATCTGAAGACTCCTTCCAGAGTGGCTGGGTCACGTCTCCGTCTAAATGGCAACAAACACACATGTTCACGCTGTAAATGGTAAATGGTCTGCACTTATATGGCACTTTGCCATCTTTATGGTGCTCAAAGTGCTTTACATTAGCTTCACCTTCACCCATTCACACACACACTCTCATACACCACTAGGTTTCTAAGGCGCGTTTTTATGTCACATATGTTCATGTTGCATACACTTTTATGTCACATTCATATGCCAAGCAGGTGAAGGTGGTAGATGCTAGATTCGAACGGATGGGCAGGCGCAGGGCTCAAGACATTCTCCCCAGGATGTTCGATGTGATTTCAACACTTGGAGATTGTTCAGAGAGGATCGTAACATAAATTGTTAAATTTCACACTTTTGAAAGATGACAACACTGTTGAAAAAAGTAGATCTGTCAAAATCTATCCAGACCACCGAGGACGACTCTAGGTCTAAGTTTATTATTTTTTCAGTAGACCGTATGACAAAGGTAAAGATGAATGGAATGTACACAAACAGTGTGTGCAATGTTCATGGAATCAAAAGCATTTACCATTCATTTATTAGTGTATTAATGACTGTATAATTCAACACATGTTCTTAAATATAACTGACTGAACATTGTCAAACATATCTGACTTGTTAAAAATAAACCTGCTGCAAGTCATGGAAACCTTATTTCACTGTCTTTTTATTATTTTAATGTCACTTTGCATCACCATGGCCTTCCTCTCTGTCTAGTTTCGGTGGTGTACAGAAAACTGTGTAAAAAAAAACTGTATTAAATGAGTCAGTACTCTAATCAGGTTCAGACGAATATAATAAATTTAAAAAATAAATTCCATCTTCGTGGTGCTTAGATTTGCCAAAACACTTGTGGGACAACCTGGTTCCCACAGATGTTCCTGCTGCACTTGCAGCGCTAGTAAAGGTACAGCAGTAGTTTCAGTCATTGTACAGAAATTACACACATACCATAGTCGAACAGAGATGGGTGGACAATTATATAGGTTAAAAACAGAAAAGGAGATGTCGGTGGTCTATTACAGTACCACCTAGTGGCCCCTGGCACGACTATCCAATCGTATTTCACCTACTGTTGTGTCTTCATATAAAGAAGGATTTCCTCCTGAAAACACCCGTCTAAACATGGATGAAAAACTGAAGACGAGACGACACCGTCACCGTATAAACATAGCCTTAGTTTGACTTGGTTTAGAGCAAATAGGGTATGCGTATCCCCAGCGTTATGTGGAAGTACTGCAGGTCATATGTGAAGCTCTTTTTTAAAAAAAACACAAAAAAACAGTAGGCTCATCCTAATAATAAGTCTTGGGAAAAATTATTTTGTAAAAAAATTTGATAAAATATACAATGTGTTCACGCACTGCATTTTATATTCAGTACCCCCCCTCCCACACACACACACACACACACACCAAGGTAGTTTGACACACTGACCCAGCACACTCATTAATGACTTGTCACCGTGATAACACTGTAACTATGGAGACGTGGCTAATGTGCAGCAGCAATACTACTGAAAGTAAGGATAAACAAGTGAAATTGAAGGAAAACCCAGAGCCGCTGAAGCACAGAAAGTACATGGAGGAGTATGTTTTAATGGGATTTACATCCACAGGCTCTGAACCCCCAACCCCCAGACACTGTGTTTTCAATATTGTTCAATATGAATGTATTTGTCAGGTTCATTGATATAAATTGTTTGGCTTTAAGTCAGACACTGATTTTACAACACTGTACTTCTTTTTTCTTCCAAAAATATTTTGCGAATGTCAGGGGGTACTTGACTAAAAATATGTTTGCAAGGGGGTACATCACTGAAAAAAGTTTGAGAACCACTGGTTTAGAGGGATGTGTCTACTACTTCAGAAACTAAAAGCCCTTTTGTCTTGTCGCTCTTAGGTTTGTGTCATGGAGTGTGAAGGGGACGTGTCCCCGGCTTACTCCTGGGACTTCTGTCACAGAGTGTTAGCGTCCCCCATTAGCGGCACCACACGGAAAAGATCGGAGGAGGAGGTGGAATCCCTGTTTCCTGATGAGGATGATCAGATGGAGGGAGGTGCACTGCTGCCCGTAGCACTGCAGAGCTTCGATCACATGACCCGGGCTCTTGCGACAGCGGATGGTCTGGGTGGTAAAGTCAGCCGGATGAACGCCGCATACGACCCCCCGAACCCCCCGTCTGTCGATGACGACTACGAAGAAGAAGAGCCGGGACAGGAAGAAGCTGATGTCGCTATGGCGACGAGAGGACAGGGCGCCGCGGGGCTGAGTGTCTCCAAGAGGTTCGGCGGCTTCGTTAAAGGGCGGCACGGCTACAGGAAGCTGATGTCGCCCGGGAGGTCGTACCAGAAGAGGTACGGCGGCTTCATCGGCATCCGCAAGTCGGCTCGCAAGTGGAACAACCAGAAACGTTTCAGCGAGTTCCTGAAGCAGTATCTGGGAATGAGCGCTCGTGCCACAGAGTTCAACAGCATGTCAGAGGACCTGACCTCACAGAACGAAGTTTAGCAGGAAAAGCCTTCAACTGCCACAAAAGTATCCTCACTGCTCTGTTTCAATTACCCACAGGTTCAACTTTAACACATGCCCCACAATGACCCATTGAATTTATTCACCAAAGGTCTCAGTTCTAGGATAGAAGAGCCACAAGCCGTGTTTCCATTAGTAACCATTCTACTCAGAGGTGGAAGTAACTAAGTACATGTACTTCCTTTATTGTACTTAAGTACAGTTTTTAGGTATCTGTACTTTACTAGAGTATTTATTTTCCTGGAAACTCTTTACTTTTGCTCCCTACATTTTTGTACAAATATCTGTACTTTATACTCTTTACATTCTCAGAATAGACTCATTATCTAGACAAATGTGACAGTATGAAAAAAAAGTGTTGTGACTTACAACAACCTATCATAATTTCGCCCTTTTTTTTTATAATGATCCATTTCTTAGAATCATCAGAATCTTTCTCAGAATTCAGAATTCTTTCTCATAATTTTGACTTTTTATGCAACTGTTTGGATTTTTTTTTATTTCAGAATTATCCTTTTTTTATTTAAAAAAAATCTATTTATAACTTTTTAATTTTTCCTTAATGTCCTGTCCATGCCCACTAAACTGAGTACCATGACACAATAAAACACATCATCTACACACTAACTGACTTTTAAAGACTTTATTTTTGGATATCTTTGAAACTTTTGTGTTTTTTCTTGCTTAAATAAGTTTTGCCATCCTTGACAAAAATGCAATTTTACTTTTTACTTTATTACAATTGAGAAGTTGTACTTTTTTAACTTTTACTTCAGTAAAGGAGTTGAATCACTACTTCTACTATCACCAGAGTATTTTTTCACACCAGTAGTTGTACTTCTCTTGCAGTACAGAATGCTAATACTTTGACCACCTCTAATTCTACTCGATTCTATTGGCTTTGGGGTGTTTCCACTATGAAAAAGGACCAGTTACCAGGGTACCCGGTCCTAGATTTTTGGTACCTCCTTCACTGAGGTTCCAGCAATACTATAATGTAATGTGTCATCAGCATACACTGATTGGTGGAGTTGTCTCTGTGTCATTGCGTCATCAAGGTGTGACCACCTATTTAAACAGAGCGGACACTTAAATTCAGTCGAACGCAGTGATGTCATTCTGTCACTCTTGACAGTGATGTCAGAGCTACACCCTGGTTGGTCGTTGAGGTTCAGACATTTCTGTGTTTGGTGAATGATGAAAAAAAATTACAGCACCTCGTGATGACATCCAGGTATGATAGTACCTGTATAGAAATGTTCTCAAGTAGAGCTCTGCACTCCCGCAGGAATCCCACAGGAACTGCGGGACCAATGCAAAGCAGTGCGGCATGTGACAACTTTTAAAAGTTCACTGCGGCTTCAGATTGGAGGAGGAAAATAAAAAATTTTTAAAATAAAAGTTATGAATGATTTATTTTGACTATCATATATACGTGAGATTGGGGGAGGTCCCCGCGAGGGGATCCTCCCAACACCGAGTGGCCGACCCTGCGACCTGCCGGGTTTGAATCCCCCGGATGGACTGTGACTGACTCCCTTAAGGTAGGCTATTTGTTGACTACCGGTCTCCTGCCAGTAGTTAGCCTTAGTTTACCATCTGATGCTGCATTCCCAAACAACCTGACTCCGACAAGACCAGACCCCAGTGCGACAGGGCCTTACATCATCCATGAGCTGAGTTGAGTCTCGATCAGAAGAACTCAGGACCTCGAGTGACACTGGACAAATGATCTTCCGTACGCCACATGGGAGTGGGAGTGGGAGTGGGAGCGAGATTGAAAATCATAATTCTTTGCAGGAGCGGGACTGCACAATGTGGGAGCGGGACTGGAAATTGTGTCAAATGCTGACTTCTACTTTAAGGAATAGATCCTGGTATCTGAGTAGAATCAAGTAGAGTCGAGTAGAGTCGATACTATGAGGTGGAAACACGGCTTTAGAAATCCTGAGATGCCCATTATTTTTTTAACAGGTTTAATTCTGTTGCAAGTCATGTATACATGACCAGAATATTGTCAAGTCTTTACCATTGGAAGTGATAGAAAAAAAAACCCTGTTCTCCACACTCTTTGTCTAATACCTTTGAACTTCTACTTAGCTGTCCAAGCTAACTAAGCTAATTGTAAGAGCAGGGGTCTCAAAGTAATTTTCTTCAGGGGCCAAATTCAGCCTGATTTTTTTCTCCAATGGGCCAGACCAGGACAATGAAAACATAATAACCTATAAATAATGACAACTACACAATTTTGTCATTGTTTTAGTGTACAAAAACAATACAAAAAAACCTAAATTATAAAAAATACTTAGTTTGATAAAGTATCCAAATGCCAAATATGTGAATAACCTGAAAAAAGTACAATTTCATAAGTAAAATAAGTGTAATTTTAACAATATTTTGCCTCAGTTTATCTTTAGTCCATGTGTCCATTATTATATATTATTATTATTACATATTATATTTCAGGTTGTTCACATTTTATTGTTGCAGGATAGTTTGTAAATGTCAATATTTTCATCATTTAATGTTTGTTTTTCCACTAAGACAAATATAAAAATTTGAAGTTCTCATTCTTTATAGACAGAGAAAAAAACTAAGATAATATCATCTTTTTTTTCAGCTCAGGGGCCACATTGGAATGTTCACTGGGCTGGATTTGGCCCCCGGGATGCACGTTTGAGACCCCTGTTGTAAGCTAACTGTAAGAGTTTTGCCCTGTTTGAGAATTTCTGGAGTGGTTCTGGCATGGTTTCCAACCAAACAGTTATTTCATTTTATCTTGTTATTGGTTAAAGCCAAAAACATTGAAATAGTATCAAACGTTTTTGTATTTATTATATTATAGATTTTATTTGTTAGATTATAGAACAGTTGTTTAATCCGTCCTGTCGAATGTGTCCCATTTCCATCCTTGTCTTTATTATCATTATTATTGTTATAGCACCATCTTGTGGCAGAAACCATTATTTAATGTCAGTTGAAAGCTGTGTCAGTGTTTTTGCATGTTGTCAAACTATGAAAAAGGTGGACAGAGTATTAGCTGTATGTATGTATGTGTGAAAACATGCAAAAACATGTCTGTCAAATCCAGTCCTCGTGGTCCAGTGTCCTGCATGTTTCAAATATTGATCAATAGTTCAAATATTGATCACTTCTTCAGAAGTCTGATAATGACGTAATAGCTTCCAGGTGTGATGGAAGAGGGAGGCATTTTTCTATACATTTTTTTTTTTTACATTTTATTTATTTTCTTTAGTTAATTTATTTTTGTTTGCAATGTTTTGATTGTTTTACTTTAGTATTATTTAATATTTGTTTCTATTTTTAAGTTGTTTTTTAACTTAATGTAATTTATTTTTATTCATACATTTTTC
Organism: Siphamia tubifer; assembly: GCA_020466265.1. NCBI lineage: Eukaryota > Metazoa > Chordata > Actinopteri > Kurtiformes > Apogonidae > Siphamia > Siphamia tubifer. Next base: position 24,227,818 of record CM035785.1, on the reverse strand, counting down.
TTATTGAATTATTTTTCAATGTATTTTAATTTTATTTTTTAAATGTATTTTTTATTTGTAAATATTTGAATTGACTTATTGTTTTATATTTTTATTTATTTCATTTTATTTGAAGGTTTAAAAAAGCATTAATTAATTCATTTATTTATTAATGTTTTAGTTTTCTTTTATTATGTTTTTAATTAAAAATGTCAATTTATTTTTATTTGTAATTTTTTCTTATTGATTTATTTTTTATGTATTTACATTTACATTTTATAATTTCTGTTTTTATTTGTAAATGTTTTAATTGTTTTATTTTTTGAATTTCATTTTACTTTTAAGTTAAAAATTAATTAATTCATTCATTCATTCATTCATTTAATTTATTTCAAAATGTAAAAAAAAGAAGAAGAAGAGGTCGATATCTAAAACATGTAGGACACTGGGCCATGAGGACTGGATTTGAGCATCCCTCTACGAGTTAACCCTTGACCTTTGTAGTTTACAGACACTGATTTATCACTGTGCCAAAACTTCGCAGAGACAGGGCTATGGAAGCAGGTTTACTTCAGAACCCTACAAGTGTCCGATGCAAACGAAGTTTAAATGTACACAAGTGAAAGTCGCTCCATATCCATGTGTATTTAAACTCAGCTGTGAGCCTCATCTACCTGGACTTTACAAACACTATGTTCTTTTCAAGCTGTAATGGTGTGAAATGTTTTTTGTTGCCCTCAAGAAAAACCTGTAAATAGCTGAATTTAAACGTGTCAATAAAAATAGTTTACTATTTCCTTCGTGACTTGTCATGCAGCAACTGATTCTGTGTCTGGACGTGTTTTGTTCTTATTATGGTATTATAATAATATAATATAATATAATATAATATAATATAATATAATATAATATAATATAATATAATATAATATAATATAATATAATATAATATAATATAATCAGAGGTGAAAGTAACTAAGTAAAATTACTTCATTATTGTACGTAAGTAGATTTTTTAGGTATCTGTACTTTACTTAAGTATATATTTTTCTACGTTTTACTTTGACTCTACATTTGTTCATAAATATCTGTACTCTATACTCTTTACATTTATATAATCTATTTTCAAAGACAATGAAGACAACATACCCAGAAATCATGTATTGAATGCAAATGTAGCACATTTTCTCACCCCAAATCAACACATTTTGGCCGAGACTATGACAATAAAGGTTTTTTTGTTTGTTTTTTTAGTACAAATACATTTTGGTAACAAAGGGAAACACTTCAACAATATCAGTGGCTGCAGTCAGTCTGTTTACATTAAACATCTGAAAATATTTTCTTTTCCAGTCAAATCCTTGTCTGTTTTCCAAATTTAAACTCTGTGTCTAGTTCAGTCACAGACCACCGTGGTAACCTAAACTTTGTATCTAGTTTAATGACAGATCACTGTGTGAACTTAAACTCTGTGTCTAGTTTAGTGACAGGTCACCATGGTAACTTCACACACCACACGGGGCTCTACAGCAGGGGTCTCGAACTCATTTTCTTCAGGGGCCACATTCAGCCTGATTTGATCTCCAATGGGCTAGATGAGTAAAATTAAAACATAATAACCTAAAAATAATGACAACTCCAAATTTTGGTCATTGTTTTAGTGCAAAAAACCCCAATTAAATTATGAAAATACTTTTATAAATGATCCAAATGCAAAAAAAAAAGTTTAATTTCATAAGGAAAATTAGGGTAATTTTAACAATATTCTGCCTGAATGTATCAATAGTCCATGTGTTTATTATGGATCAGTTCTACAAAGACACATCACACTTTAGTAACAGAAGCAGAAAATGGTTCAAATTGTTTCCCAATGTCTTTAGACATTTCAGGTTGTTCACATTTGTTCAGGTTTTTCACATTTTATTGTTACATGATAGTTTGTAAATGTAATCTTTTCATATTTTAATATCATTTCTTGCAGTTAAACAATGGCAAACATTTGAAGTTGTCATCATTTATAGGCAAAGAAAAAACTGAGAAGAAAATATGGAGTCAATTAATAGGTTCCCATGAGCCGCATTGGAACTAATGGCGGGCCGCATTTGACCCCCGGGCCGCATATTTGAGACCCCTGCTCTACAGTTATAGACAGTGTGTAGTGCCCCTGGTGGTTGCTTATATAAATGCAACACAAATATAGTTTATAACAGGTACATATTTACACACACTGCCCCCACCCCTACTGTTCACTACCCCCACCCCGCCCTATCTCTGGCTGTCCATATGTCAAAGTGTCCTTGGGCAAGACACTGAAACCTGACTTAGGCTCCCAGTAGGACTGTAAGACTTTACTAATGTAAAGCACTTTGAGCACCATGAAGGTGGGAAAGCGTTATATAAGTGCAGACCATTTACCCTCATGCCCACTGTTCAGTACCCTCACCCTCACTGTTCACTACCCCCACCCCTACTGTTCAGTACCGTCACCCCCACAATGACAGCATTTCAAGTATGTCTGTCGCTATGTGTCTTATTTTTAGAAATAGGTTGAACAATAAACTCAAGAGAAAAGACCAAGATGACAGTGATTTGGAGAAAGTTCCGATCAGTACAACAGAATACTGAAGACAATACTGTAGACAATACTGAAGACAATACTGACGACAATACTGAAGACAAAATACTGAAGACAGAATAGTGAAATGCAGGCAGTGAACTCACACAAACAGGTCAATATTCCAGCAAGTGATTGGTGGCGGGTTCAATTCTGCCATCCTTTGTGTGGTCCTCTGTGGAAAAACAAGACACGCATGGTGTACTTCCATCTTGCTACCGACTGATGCCACAGTGATAAACCAGTAAACAATGGAGTTAGTTTTAAAAAAGAATTTATTAAAAAAACATCAATAACTAGAAAAGCACTCTGAGAGCGCAGACCTCCGCCAAGATATAGACCCCCCCCCTGGATCACCATCAAAGTCTATTCATTTCCTTGGCGGAGGTAAAAAGCGTCTAATAAAAACAGTGTGCACCAGTAAAAAGGCAAAAAGGGATTATCCAGAGTAAAAATAAGTTTAGCTCATGTTTTAGATGATTGGGAGTACATACATACAGATGACATCAAAATCACACCATTTGGATGTACATTGAGAAATGTACATTTTGCCATTTTGAGCCAAACTATGTTAGCGTGTAAGTGATTAGGGCATCTCTTTTTTGCCGACATGAAATTCTACTTTTAGACCTCTTCTAAAGTTCTAAACAACATCACACTTACATGGTAGTTTAACCTGACTGTCGCTAGATGGTATCACAATAAAATCTAGGACCCTTCTACAACCAATATGTTTTCAAAGGAGGGGCCTTATCTAAAATCCTTGCATGTGATCAGATGAAGAATCTGTCCGTCATCTTGACTGACTCGCCACTTCAACCACTCATGTTGAACTCAAGTCGCAACGTAGCTCAGAGTAACAGCAGGAATAAGAGCCATACTATAAGCAGTTTGTTAGGGTCTACAGACTGCTTTCAGTCGTTAAATACTAACACATACACAAAGTAGGAAACGGATCACAGCTCCTAAAAGTGTAAAACATTCATAAATGTTGAAAACCTACAGTAAGGTGAATTAACCAATTTGCTATATATATATATAAACTACTGTACAGTCTACGAATAATACATATATCCTATAAACCAGGGCTCCTAAACTCATGTTCTTCATTTAACACATACATACACACACACATATAAATAAAATGTAATGTAATTGAACACATTCACCCTGATTTGATCTCCAATGGAATGAATGAATGAAAACACAATAACCTATAAATAATGACAACTACACATTTATGTCATTGCTTTAGTGTATCCTCCCCTAAAAAAACATTCAATTATGAAAATACTTTTATATAAATTATCCAAATACAAAAAAAAAATTCAGGGCAATTTTAACAATATTGTGCCTCAGTTTATAATTAGTTCATGTGTTTTATTATGGATCAGTTCTACAAAGACACTAAACTCTTAGTAACAGAAGCAGAAATTGGTTCAAATTGTGCCTGATTTTCTTTAGACATTTCAGGTTGTTCTTATTTGTTCAGGATTTTCACATTTTATTGTTACAGGATAGTGTGTAAATGTCAATATTTGCACAATTTAATATTATTTTTGCAGTAAAACGATGACAAAAATTTGAAGTTGTCATCATTTATAGGCAAAAAAAAAAACAGATGAAAATATGGAGTCATTTAATAGGTTATTATGGTCTTCATCCCACAGGCCGCATTGGAACTGTTGGAACCCCAGCTATAAAGTAATGTTGAAATATAGACATACAGTCTGCACTGATATACAAATCTTACTTTTGAAATTTTTGTCTTGAAAGAACCTATAGTACATAACTTTAAAGTTTGTGACCACAAATAAAACTAAAGAAAATTAGACAAACAAATAAATAAATAGTTTTCAGGCAAACTCTGTAATTGTCATACCCTTCCTGTCCAGGAAATAACATTATATAACATATATCAAAGATTTCATGTCATCTGATATAAGATGATAGTGCTGTAGATTAAAGAATTAGAATGAACGGAGTTCTGCAGGAAACAGTTAAGTGCAGCAACATTTGTGATTGTAAAAGCACCATTTGACATGTAGCAACTTCTCACACGTTCATGTTTTGCTGAGAACAGCTATTTACACTTAGTTGGAGTAAGGTTCTGATTAAGCAAGAGGATTTAATTCCACAATTTTACGTATATTTAAGTAAAGGATATGAATACTCCGTCATTTTAAGAACAAGAAATCGACCAACAACGACTTTTATTTAGATAGTTTTGACCGGAAGTGTTTCTTGTTAATGCTGCTAGCTTGCAAGTCACAGTGACAACTGCACCAAAACAAGAGTTTCTAAGATATCAGCTGGTTCTCTGTTTACAGTTTGCTCTTAATTATAAAACATCTGACTTGAACTGAATCGGTGAGTTCTATACTGCTGTACACAATAAAGACAGAGTCAGAAAAAATGTGCTTTGACATGTTTGACATTTAGCTGCTAGGGTAAATAATCCACATTAGCTAGCCTTTCGATAGCTAAAGCTATATATAACATTAAGCTAGGTACCAGCACAAATAATGCTAACTTTAATTTGGAGAGGCTCGATAAACACGAAATATGCAACCTCCTCAAGCTGTTATTTCCAAACTCTGGTTCTGGTATAATGTAGTTATTAGTTGACGTGTTCGTATGTGTGCTAAAGCTCGGTGTGGAGTAGTAATAACAGCGATCCTTTGAAGCTAACACTCTGAAATATAAGTGACAGCTGAAGGTCTAAGTCACTGTTCACCTTGTTGGGAGTCCCATTCCCCGTTATTCTGTTCAAAACCGAATGCTCCATTTTGTGTCAGTCTGCATTAGTTAACTAAAACAACTTATTAACATTAGCATTGCACACATAACTAGTTGTCTGTTAATAATGAAAAACTGCGTCTACTGCAACAGGTTTTATTTGGCTGACAGTTAATCAAACCTGTCCAGGAAACTTGGCATGTTGCTCTATTATTATGTTGCTGTGTGTGTGTGTGTTTGCTTGCTGGCTGATATTTGTGTTGTTGCAGAAAACACAGCTATGTGCAGCTGTGTGCGGAGCTCCAGGGCTCTGTCCCCTGTCCTGCTCCCCAGGCTGCTGCCTCCACAGAGCGGCTCCAGACTGGCTGCCAGGGCTCTCTGGACCTCCCCTCACCTCTTGACTGTCACAGGAGACTCCCAGCTGCTCCCCCTGCCCAGCCAGGCCCGTGTGGTCATCTGTGGAGGAGGGATTGTGGGCACATCAGTGGCTTACCACCTGGCCAAGTTAGGATGGACTGACATAGTGCTGCTGGAGCAGGGCAGGTGAGATTGGATTTATATCTGGAAGTTTTGGAAACGTTTTTAGAGCAGCAGGTACAATCTGTGCAAATAATTGACCAATGTCACTTTAAATCATTACTCTTTGACCAGTCTGAGGAAGTGAAAACAAGTGACTGTTGTTTATAAGACTGAGCCAGTAAAGACAAGACACTAAATATTTATTGTTTCCATTCCTGCAGGCTTGGTGCAGGTACAACCAGACTGTGCGCTGGCATTGTTAGTGTCGCTAAACCAATCTCCATTGAGTGTAAAATGGCCAACTACTCCAACACACTTTACCAGCAGCTGGAGGGAGAAACTGGTGTTAAAACAGGTCAGACACTTTGACGGGTTTTTATTTCAGAGCTCTCAACATTATCCTCCCATTATCATTACTTATACAGAGGTCAAAATATTTTTTGAAGTTTCATAATATGTGATTTTCTATGTGTGTTTTAGGTTATGTGAAAACAGGCTCTTTGTGCCTGGCCCAAAATCAAGATCGCTTTATCTCTCTAAAGCGCCTAGCATCCAGGCTAAAGTAAGACTGTTCTTCCTCACCTAATATTGCTTCATTGCTTCATTTATATCACAGACACAACCCTTTTTTTAAAAGTACTTTTATAATTATTCAGTGTATTCTGGCCCTGATTATATCAGATGTTAAATGATGTTGATGTCAGTGAATACATACTGTAAATTTTCACATTAATTATATAAAATCTATTGTGTGTACAGGGCCTGTAAATTGATAAGGCCGGAATTATCAGAATTTAATTTTTCTGAATATATTTCTCTTTCTATACTTTCAGAGTAATGGGAATCAGCTGTAACATCATTAAGCCTAAAGATATATCTAAACTACATCCTCTTTTGAACATCCATGACCTGGTGGGGGCACTCCATCTGCCTGGGGATGCTGTGGTATCTCCACCTGACGTTAACCACGCCCTAGCTGTTGGTGCAGCTGGTCAAGGTTAGGGAATGAAACCCTCCACAGCTTAAACTAAAATTAATTTTAGAGCAATAGTTATCAGTGGATGCATCCTAAATTCTACTTTTTTGTCTGCTAAATATCAGATTCTGCCTTGAGCACATATGACTCTTTTTTTTGTTATACCTGAAAATCAATATTTGCATGTTTTAATGCTTTTCTCATTGTCACTGTATTATATGAAACATTTTTTGTAGGTTTGTCTCATCTTCCTTCCCTTTCTCTTCCTTGTTCATACTCAGGGGTTCAGATTCTGGAGCGAACCACTGTCCAGCAGGTTCTGGTTGAGAAAGGCCACGTGATGGCTGTTGAAACAGACCGTGGCTCCATTGAGTGTGAATATTTTGTCAACTGTGCTGGACAGGTACAGATAAGTGTATTGTGTGAATATTTTAAGTCAATTTTAGGTGTCTAGTTTTAACAATTGGTTTGCATAATTAGGGTTGGGTACTGAAAGGCTTTCATTCAATACAAATCGGTACTTTGAAAATGGTAATAGTTCCGAACGGTATTTAAATCTGTACTTTAAAAAGAAGAAAAAAAATTAAAGCCAGAGATATAGTTAATTGAACCATGGCAACAAAATGTAACCAATGACGTAATGAACCAGTCTGTCTGACAAACACACAAACTGTGAGACCACAACTGTTGCAACTGATTAGCCTATTATTATTATCATTATTATTAGAATTATTATTATTATTATGAACCTCTCATTATTAATATATAAATAAATAGACTTGTGGTACACCATGTAATTAGTTCTGAAAAGACCAGAAATACCAGAAATATTTCCTCGACTTTTCAGATTAAATGCTTCAACCATCTTCAGGAGAAAGATGCAGAGTGGGGCAAAGACTGTCATTTAGAAGGGGGGAAAAGGGGGAGGGTTGTGGAGGAGTATACAAAAGCCATGAACCACAAAAACAAAGGGGTGATAATGAATTACTATTACTGTAAGCTAGCACCACATGTCATGTTATCAGTTGAGGAATTCACAAACACCAATTACTTATTTTTAGCTGTTATTAAAATGTCATTAACACACTGGGTATTTACATTTATAGGCGCTTTCCCACTGTAGGAACCATTTGAAGTTCCTATAACCTTTTCAGTTTCTGGAACCCTTTTTCACCCTTTCCCACAGCATAGGAACTATATAGTTCCTAGAACCATATTAGGTCCTCCTGGCAGGCAGGGACTTTTTTAGTTCTCTAGGAACTATATGACTTAGGTGTTTGGTGATTTTTCTAGCCCAGACCACGCCTATTTCCGCATTTCTTCATCTTGCAGTACTATCTTAAAAACCGTCTGTGTAGCATCAGCTGTGTATTGGAAAAAAATATGGAGAATGCAATAAATAAACGGACCCATGATGCGGTTTTGTTTTTGGGTTAATAAGGATGTTGGTTAAAGCTTTGACATTAACATAGTATCACCTGCCACTGAATTCTTCATCTACTAACTCTCTCTGTAAACTCCTCCATTCTTGACATTAGATCCTGTATTTGACCACAATTATCATTCCTGTGATACAGAACATAAACACTGTGGCCTCCTCATTCTCTATTGTAGTTCATAGTAGCACTGTCTTCTACTTCCGTGTGATTATTGAATTTAGTGCTTAAAGAATACTGTGGTGGAGGTTAGTGTCACATTAACCCCTCCCATGGTTCTTACTGCCCTGTCTGAAAGCAAACCCGAAGGTTCCCTAGGAACTATATAGTTCTAAGAACTCTTTAGTTCCTTGAACTAAGTTCTTAGAACCACTCTGTGGGAAAGCACCTTATGATGTGCTATTAGTACACTGCTAGACTAGTGCTATTAGCACAGTGCTAGGCTACTTAGCTCTTCACAGAGGCTTTAGATGGTGAAGCTTCTTCTTTAAGATAAACACTGTCTGTCACCAAGTGCGTCATATTCCAGCCTTTACATGTAATGTCTTTAACACCTGTAGCATTTGGAAGAATGTGGAAGTTATTGTGAACTTTAACTGCACATTTCTAGATATCCCAAGTCTCCCAGACGTTCCGGGTGTCTCCCTCATATCGATAGTGGCTCACTGATGCCTGCGAGTAAGATAAAATATTCTGGATTTTGGACTATGCGAGGGAGTTTTTTTTTTAACACTGCAAGTGAGAGCTTGTAGGCATGTCTCCACCTACTCTCCAATCAAACTTATGCCCGGTGAGCTGTCTAAGTCTTATATTTGACAGATGTGCACCTTCTCTACAAGCATCAGCAGCTATCCGCTCAGCCTTACCCTACTTGAGAGGCTTCAGGAGCGGACACAGACTTCCTTGCTGTCGGGGAGTTGAGGGACCGTCACAAAATAAATCGAGCGGCAAGACTAAAAAAACAAAAAAACAAAACTCTTCTCCATTAAATCAATTGTATATTCATCTCAAATGTATAAATAAATAAATGAATCAATCAATCAATACATAAATAAATGAATAATTAATAAGTATTAATTTAATTTAACTAGCAAATGCTTACTCAAGTTACACGTTTTTGTTCAATAGTGTGGGTCATGTGACCTCTGTACTCCAATAGGCCTTTAATTTACTGCCCTGGTCTGGGCACACAAAACACACCTCGTATATTTAATTTATATTACTTCATTGATTTTCGAGCAATTTTTTACTCATGAATTACACGTTTTATTCAATAATTCGGAAAACGGGTGGGGGGGTTGGAAGGGTCGATAAGCATCTCCCTGAAATGAGATTTTGGAACTTGGGATGTCTGCATTTCACCTTTTTGCCTTTGACATGTTGTCTGCATTGCTGCGTGTGCTCTTCCGTTTAGTAGTGGACAGAGGGCATAGTAGTACCATTAGTACCGTTAATGTTTGCCCCAGTTCCAAACCTATAACAACTTTCGGTACCCAACCCTACGTACAGTATACCTGTGTTCTGAACAGCAGTTATACATGTTTCCTCTGTGTGTCGGGTTCCCAGTGGGCTTATGAGCTGGGCCAAGCCAGTGAGATGAAAGTGTCTGTTCCTCTTCATGGCTGTGAACACTTCTACCTCCTGACCAAACCTTTACAAGAGGCAGTTCCAGCCAGCATGCCAGGTCTCACACATCAAACACACACAAACAACATTTTCCACTGAATGTTACTGTCAAAAGCTTTGAACAGCCTGAGGAGACTGGATAAACTGAAGTCCAACTGTGTCTGTGTCTTGTCTCCAGTGGTGATTGACATGGATGGCAGAATATATGCACGGCAGTGGCACGGAGGCTTTCTGTCAGGGGGTTTTGAGAAAAACCCTAAGCCCATCTTCACTGAGGGTCGCAACCAGCTGGAGATCCAGAACATGCAGGAGGACTGGGACCACTTTGGTAATGCATGGAGGAGTGGGAGGGATGAGTGCTGGAAAGTAACTAATATTGTTAATACTATAATTGTCTCAAATTAGACACAACAAACATATACCATTTTGTCCATAAGAGTGCTACTGTATATCACTGTCATCATCATCATCATCTTTATTTGCCAGACTCAACGTCTAAAAACACATAGCTTTGCACAGGCCAAACAACAAGAACATGCACAATAAAAATAAAAACAGACATCAAACAGAATAAATAAAAAAGTATAAATCCATATATCTTATAAAAGACATTCATAGCAGTACCCCAATATTGGTGACTGGTAATGAACTGTACTATAGCTGGGGTTAGTCACCAAGGTTATGTTGTTCTGTGTCCTGTTTAAGCCACTTGTACTTTGAGTTAATTGTGTTTTTGAATGCAGGACATGTTTATTATAGAGTATTTTCATAGTACCTTACATTGGCTAAAGGATCAGAAAACTAGGGCTGCACAGTATTAGCAATATGCGATAAGGGTGTTCAGTAATATTAATACAATAATATTGTGATCTTTGTTGTTCACATATGGAAATGCCAATTTCATTTTCTAATACAACGGTTTCTTAACCCATACAGACCGAGGTCTACATTAGTGTCAGTTCTGTATGAGTTTATAATTTTTCTGAAGTCATTCATCACCATTTAGATTCTTATTCTGCTCTGGTACAGTATGTTTAAGTGAAAATCTGATATTTTCATATTTGATTTATTGATGGTGTAGATGTCCATAAAAGTTTTTATTAAAGTTGAGGGTTATTTAAAAACAGAAAACGGAATAAAAAGTGACTGTTTTTTGTTTTTAAATATATCATGAAAAGAACATAAACTAATTGTGTCCAGCCACTGTCCATTGGTCCGGTTGGTGTGGCCATGGTTGGTAGAGCAGGTCATCCATTAACCAAAGGGTTGGTGGTTCGAGTCAGTCAATTGTGCCCTTGGGCAAGACACTTTACCATCCTTGCCTCCAGTGTCACTCACACTAGTGTATGAATGTTCGGTGGTGGTCAGAGGGACCGTAGGCATGAAATGGCTACCACGCTTCTGTCAGTCTGCCCCAGGGCAACTGTGAACACATATGTAGTTTACAACTTCCAGAGGGAGCATGTGAGAGTGAACGAATAATGGATCAATAATGTAAAGTGCCTTGGGGGCCTTGAAGAGTGCTGTAGAAATCTAATCCATTATTATGAGTAGTGGATTTTGTGTAAAGCTGCTAGAGTATAACAGGGTTCCCGCGGGGTCTAAAAAGGTCTTAAAAACTCTAAAATTCAGAAACTTAAAATGTCTTGAAAACACCCATATTTTCATTCCAGGTCTAAAATTTTATTTAGTCAAGTCTTAAAATGTTTTACGTTTGCTTCATCCATTCTGAGAGAAGTGTCTGTAGAAGGGAAAAGAAGTGCCTGTTGCTGTTTCTACTGTCAGCTGCTGAAAACTAATTATTTGGCAGCTCAGTGTGTCCACTGCCGTGTGCCGTACCTTTCATATTTTCATTCCAGCTAGTGTATGTGGAGCGGTAGGTTAGTCAGACGGGATAGTGAGGATGTGTGTTAATGAATTGGGTAAATTTTTCACCACTTTATTTTTGGTTTGCTGAAAATCAACAAACAAACAAACCGACTCAAAAGCAATACGCCCCTCCCCTTTTGGGGTTGGGGTAAAAAACTAAACATTTTTGCAACCTGCGTTATCACGATAACAATATTTTTGCGATATATTGTGCAGGCCTCGTGAAACATGGACTGCCAGGATGAAGTCATGTAAGACTATTGTTTCTGTTACACATTCACAGTTTCAGTTTGGTTTCAAGAGTCCAGTCAAATGTTTTTACACACTGTATGTAGGTGGATCCTGCGCTGCATGCTGGAACAACTGTGTGGACACATTGGATGAAACTTTAACCTTTAGGGTTATGTATTGGTTCATAGTTGGAGAGAACTTCTCTATTTTTAGACTAAGCTACATGCATGATTTGGAGTATTTTAAGAACATTCCCTCATGCTTATGTGATTCTTGACCCACATTTAATTGTAAATAGTTTAGTTCTTTATTTTACATTTGAAGTCGGGCAATAATTCAAACAAGGAACCGCAATTGTAGATCAAACGCAGTTGAGTTTTTATTTGCATAAATTCTCTCTGTGTCTCTCTCTGCCTCTTATTTATATATTTAAGAATTATTTATATATTTATTAATTTTAATATGAAAATATATTATGGTCACTCATGAACGATGGATTTATTAGTGTGCTTTTTGAACAATTTTTTTTGGGTGGAAGGTGAGGGTTAGGGTTGCGATCGACTGAAACTCCTCCTGCGATTGACTGGTTGGGCACCCCTGGTCTAGGAAGTTTTTTTTCCCCAAATTTTATTGCAATGCATTTTATACATTTCTTTGAGTAGTTTTAAATATTATTTTTCTCTTTATTGAATAAGTCATTTGTCATTAATCTCACCCAACATTGGTTGGGAGAAATTATTGTAATCAGTGTGTGTCTGTGTGTGTCCATATCCACAGAGAAATATCATGCTATAACTCAATGAATACTTGAGATATCACCATGAAATTACATGGGGATATACATATAGCTAATGCACATCAGATGTAATGATCAATTTGGGTAAAGGTCAAAGGTCAAGGTCACAATTAACGAAAAGGTCAAAATCACATAATCAGTTATAACTCAAGAACGGAGGGTCACAGAAGTTTCAGATTGGTACCAAACAATGTGATTTCTACAATTTGGTGTTATCACCTACGACCAATAGTTTTTGAGATCTCTGGAGGTCAAAGGTGACATGTCACAAAATTAACTTGTGTAACACTGTTTGTCTGTCTCAAGCAGAGATATATCACGCTATAACTTAATCAATACTGGATATATTATCATAATATTCCACGCACTGACGCATATACTTTATACATGTAACGAAATTATCAATATTGCGTAAGGTCAAGGGCGGATTTAGCGGAAAGGTCAAAATTACATTATTGGCTCTAATTCAAGAATGGGTTGTCATAGTAACTTGAGATTGGCACACAAATAGGGCGAGATTAGGCATTCTCTGAATACTTGTTTTTAGCAGACTTGAGACTGGTTTGTGCACAATGGTAATTTCCTGTGCTTCAGTCATGGGCTCACCAACAGTGAACAAGACTCTCTGGGTCATTCCAGAACACGTGCACCATACTCATGCAAACAGACACCTGTGTCTTTGGCCTTGCCCTCATGTTATCTGAGATTCCCCCACACAGTCACATAGCACAACAGCAGAAGAAGCAGGAGGAGGAGGACGCTAGTGTTTTTCTCTTGCACTTTTGTTTTTTGCACTGGGCTGACATTTATGAAAACCTGCTCAACTGTTTATTTTGAAACACCATAAACACATTCTTTCTCTGTAACAATTCTCACAGTAAAGGAAAGAGATAGATAGATAGATTAATTGATTATTGATCCTCAGGGAAATTCAACAATCCAACAGCAGTACACACACTAAAACACAGAGCACAATAAATACAACTGCAATTATACAAGAGAAAAGAAATACCCTCATAACATCAAGACCATATAAAAAGACTCAAAAATAAAAAAAAAAAAATAGAGCCTCATAAACTAACCTGCCAAGAGTGGCAAAAAATTGTCTTGCCTGAATTGTTTTTATAACTCCATAGAGCCTCAGCGAGGACCGGGAAAATTTTACTGGTCCAATCGAAATTCTCCATTTGTGTAGCGGAGTTGTAGGGTGGGGCTTAGCACAATGACGACAGGGTTTAAGAAGTACGAATTTATATACAGTCAATGGTCGGATGAGCAGCATGTAAACGGACCTGGTTGGATATTTTTCCTCCACTGTTAACTGTGTGTTAATGTTAAATAGCCTAGTCTATAGGATGTTAAAACAACAAGATAGACACTAGTTTAGACTTGTTGTCGTTGCTCTGTATACGTCACATTGTTTGTTGCTGTGATTGGTCATAGCACTGGCCTATTACGTGCAGAGCAGTTTGAAAGACAGCAGTTGATCCCACCTGTACACTTAAGTTCAGCCTATGGATCATCTCCAGACTATGATTTCATATAATAGTTGGGCTTGTCAGTCTATAAAAATGTCTAATTAAAGTAAGTTAACACACTACTAAGACTTAAATAAAATAAGTTAAAATACAATAAGATAAGATAAATGAAACTATAGGACTATGGAAGAGAGAGGACTGTCTATTGTGTTGACTGAGCATAATCTAATTATACATACACACACACATATATGTACCAACTAAGCCACAGCTGCTCAGTTGGTAGAGTGGATTGTCAAATGACTGAAAGGTTGGCGGTTCGCGTCCTGGCTCTAGCTGTCCACATGTCGAAGTGTCCTTGGCACTGGACCTACTGGTGTATGAGTGTGTGTGAATGGGTGAATGTGAGGCCAATGTAAAGCGCTTTGAGCACCATGAAGGAATATATATATATATATATATATATATATATATATATATATATATATATATATATATATATATATATATATATATAGTCGTGTGCAAAAGTTTGGGCACCCCTGATAATTTTCAAGATTTTCTTTTATAAATCACTGGGTGTTTGGATCATATATATATATATATATATATATATATATATATATATATATATATATATATATATATATATATATATATATATATATATATATATATATATCATATAGCAGACAAACACAGTGATATGTGAGAGGTGAAATGAAGTTTATAGGATTTACAAAAAGTGTGCAATAATTACTTGAGCAAAAGTAGGCAAGTGCATAAATTTGGGCACCCCAACAGAAAAATTTCATCAATATTTAGTAGAACCTGCTTTTGCAGAAATAACAGGCTCTAAATGCTTCCTATAGCTTCCTATGAGGATCTGGGTTCTGGTTGGAGGTCTTTTTGACCATTCTTCTTTACAAAACATCTCCAGTTCAGTCAGGTTTGATGGTTTCCAAGCATGGACAGCCCGCTTTAAATCACACCACAGATTTTCAATAAGATTCAGGTCTGGGGACTGATATGGCCATTCCAGAATGTTGTATTTGTTTCTCTAATGCCTTAGTAGAATTGGAGCAGTGTTTAGGGTTGTTGTCTTGTTGAAGTATCCAGCCCCGGCGCAACTTCAACTTTGTCACTGATTCTTGAACATTGTTTGCAAGAATCTGCTGATACTGGCTGGAATCTATGCAACCATGAACTTTAACAAGATTGCCAGTACCTGCACTGCCCACATAGCCCCACAGCAGGATGAAACCACCACCACATTTTACTGTGGCTAGCAAGTGTTTGTCTTGGAATGCTATGTTCTTGTTCCGCCATGCATACTTCCCCTTGTTATGTCCAAATAACTCAATTTTAGTTTCATCAGTCCACAGCACCTTATTCCAAAATGAAGCGGGCTTCTCCAAATGTGGTTTAGCAGACCTCAATCGACTCCGTTTGTGGCATGTGTGCTGAAAAGGCTTCTGCCGCATTACTGTCTCATACAGCATCTCCTTGTGCAAAGTGCATTGAATAGTTGAACGATGCACAGTGACACCATCTGCAGCAAGATCATGTTGTAGATCTTTGGAGCAGGTCTGTGGGTTGAGTTGGACTGTTCTCACCATACTTCGCCTCTGCTTATCCAAGAATTTTCTTGGCCTGTGCCTGTGGTCTTCCATTTCTTCACCATGTTTCTCACAGTTGAAACTGACAGCTGAAATCTTTGAGCTAGCTTTTTGTATCCTTCCCCAAAACCATGATGTTGAACAATCTTTGTTTTCAGGTCACTTGACAGTTGTTTTGAGGCTCCAATGTTGCCACTCTTCAGAGAAGATGCAAAGAGGAGAGCAACTTGCACCTGGCTACCTTAAATACCCTTTCTCATGATTGGCTTTACCTGTATATGTAGGACAAGGGTCAATGAGCTTACCAAGCAAATTCTGTGTTCCAATAATTTGTGTTTAAGTTATTCAAATCAATAAAACAACAAGGTTGCCCAAATTCATGCACCTGCCTACTTTTGCTCAAGTAATTATTGCACACTTTTTGAAAATGCTATAAACTTCATTTCGCCTCTCAAATATCACTGTTTGTCTGCTATATGATATATTGAACTGAAATTGCTGATCCAAACAAACAAATGATTTATAAAAGAAAATCTTGGAAATAATCAGGGGTGCCCAAACTTTTGTATACGACTATATATATATATATATATATATAATATATATAGTATACAAGCAATGGTATATAGTCTGATGGCTGTATGTTTATTGTTTGTTATTACAATAATATAATGTTCCTTTGCCCTTCAGAGCCCATGCTCACATCTCTGCTGAGGAGAATGCCCAGTCTGGAGTCAGCTGAGATCCATCAGTTGGTCAACTGTCCAGAGTCCTTCACCCCTGACATGCGCTGTCTGATGGGACAAACACCAGGCGTCTCAGGATACTATGTCCTCGCAGGAATGAACTCCTCTGGCCTGGCCTTCGCTGGAGGAGCTGGAAAGTATGTTCAAAAAGTCTGACCTACAACTAGTTTTAAATTGGCTGCATAGACCAGGTTTTATGTCAGCTAGACTTAACACATTTAGTCTCTCCATGAACAAGGCTGGTCGGTCAGCTGTACCGGTGCTACCAAATCAATAAGAAACATGATAGGATAGGAGCACAAAAATCACAATAAGTGTTTGTTTTTTCATTTACACAAAATGTCACAGAGGGTAAACGAAGATAAAGGCGCGAAATGAGAGCTGGAACAAGGGAGGGGGGGTTGGGAGGGTGTAAGTCAGTATATAAATGTGTGATGTGTGTGAATCCAACAACCTTCACCATTGGAATGTGGCAGGACACATAGGATAAACACAGGAACACAAGAGAAGCAAAGTCTGCTGCGTTGACCTCAGGAGAGAAAAAAAAACATTTGTTCACTCATTAAAAATCCCTTGGTATTCTCAACTTAGGCTCCGTCCCATTATCACCACTTCCACCTGCTTTTGCACGTTTACTTGAAAGTGTAGTGTGTCCCATTACGTTTGAGGGTGAGAGCTAAAAATTACTTCAAACTTTCTCTTCATACCAAGTGCAAGTGGGACCCCACTACGAACAGAGTTGAAGATCATATTACATACATTATACTGTGCGAACTTGGCAAAAACAAAAAGAGACTTGACAGCTATGACTGAGGTCGAGCAGTCTGACACGACTGACAGGACTGACACTAACAGGACTGAGAGAACATTTAGATAAACACCAATAGAAGCTGAACTGGTTTTTATATTTCTGTCACACGATCAGACAAACCTGGGTGGATGTGCTCAGAGAGACAACGCTGAGGAGGCGTCTTCTCTTCCTTCTTAATTTAATAGGCCAAAATGAATTATTAAACTAGAGCATGAAACAGCCCTTAAAAGTCAGACCCGAACCGGCCCAGACCTGATTCAAACGATTAAAAATTGTGCCCGTACTTGCCTGGTCCCGTCAACTTTGGTCAAATATTCCCAGCTCTATATTAAACCCAACATAAGACTCAGCATGTATACACTTAGACCAGTGATCCACTATGTAAAAGAACTATATACAGCATGCAAAAGAGCTATATACAGTATGCGTATACACTCACACCAGTGATCCACTATGTAAAACTACAGTATGCAGCATGCAAAATAGCATATGTACAGCATGAGTGCAAACACACAAGAACAGTAAAAGATACTGATTTTCAATTAACCAAATTGGCTGTACAGTATTCACGCTTTACTGTCATTCAAATTAGTCAAACGTGTAATTGACCCTTTGATAAATTTGCATTGCATTTTAAGGAATGACACTTTAACCTTGAACACTTGTAGTATACAGACATTTTCCTGTATTTTACATACAGAAATGTCACTGGTGGGCAGTGAGTACAGGTCACTGCTTTTTCATGATTACAGTCAAATAGTTTCTCTGCTTAGCATATGTGTGCTGTGATCTTTTGGGGGCAGAGTGATTGACAGAGTAAGCAAGATAGCTACACAAGTTGGCTTGAATTAGTTAATTGTGTCCCTCATATGCCCCTGCAGAAGTAAAACAAAAAGGTTGACAGGCTGGCATTAACAACCAAAGTAATAGTACTAGGGCTTTTTGGTCTAAGCCCCACTCCCAATTGCATGGCTGGAACCGCACCCCCAGGCCTTAAACCATCCTATTATGTCAACAATCACAAAAATATGTATGAGACTTAAAGACTTTGGTGAACATGAAGTGAAGAATGTCAAAATGTCTGAATTTAGGCTATGACTGTAGCACATCCAACAATAAAGGGCCAATAGCTGGAATTTCCCAAGGGATATCACTGGGCACCGTCTCTGATCTTAATGAGTAGACCTTGGATATCAACAAACAGCAAAAAAAAACCCAAAAAATACAGCTTTAACCGACAAAGCCAGGTTCAGACAAATCTAGGTCTTTGAAAAAGGTTCTGTCAACAACAGACAAATCATAGTGTTTGAGTGGCAGATGTTGTGACGCCAGGTGTAACTTGTGTGTTTTGTTGTTGAGGTACCTGGCAGAATGGATGACGTATGGATATCCCACCGCTAATGTCTGGCCGCTGGACATCAAACGCTTTGGGAATCTGCAGAGCAGCAGAACCTTCCTGCGACACAGAGTCATGGAAGTAATGCGTGAGTACTCAACTCTTTTCTTTCACTGCCACATGTTCAGTTAGTCCAGGATACTTAAACAGACATATAATCAAAAAAGATGCATACCATTAATGTACCATATTTTTCGCACTATAAGGCGCACTGGTCTATAAGGCGCATTAAGTGAAGTCAAAATCATGACATAAAAAGTAAAAATTACAAGATAAAAAGTCCAAATTGTGAAATAAAAAGTCCAAATCATGAAATAAAAAGTCCAAATCATAAGATAAAAAGTCCAAATTGTGAAATAAAAAGTCCAAATCATGACAGAAAAAGTAAAAATTATGAGATAAAAGGCAAAAATTATGAGATAAAAAGTCTACATTTATGAGATAAAGTCAAAATTGCAAGTCACTAAGCACTACCAGAATTGATCCATATATAAGGTGCTCTGGATTGTAAGGCATGTCAGTTTTGGAGAAAATTAAAGTCTTTTAAGTGCACCTTATAGTCTGCACTTAAAAGATATGGTAAATAACGTTCTAATTAGTTGTCAATACATACTCTTGCATCAGCTATATGCTAACGGTTATCCTCTGCAGCTGTCATTAGCAGTACAGACACGCGCATCATTCACTCTCATACTGAAAGATGTAAGTACATCTGAGGGAGACGTGATTTTAATGGAGGATAGTCCATAAGATATGGAGCTGTTCAGATTTTCAGATATTGAGATGTTCAATTTGGAGCCTTTAAGAGATATGCACTTTTAATTTAGAATTTCAGTTCTAATCTTTCTTGTAGAGCTGTGCTTCAAATAAACAATTTTATGTTTTCAAAAAGAAAAAAGTGAACATGATAAAACTGCAGTGTTAAATACAATGCGGTTGAAAAATGTGGGCGCACCTAACTTTTGTGCAGGTGCACCTAAGAAAAAAAGTTAGGCGCACCAGTGCAAAAAGTTAGTCTAGAGCCCTGGAAGGGTTTTTGTTCTTTGGGGAGTTGCTGGAGAGTTGATAGAGTTAGACAGAGTTGTTGAGAGCGTGTGGTGAGTTTGAAGTGGAAGCTGAAAATATTGTCTTGTACATATTTGTTTTCTTTTTGTTTTGCCTCACTGTAAGTCATTATTTCCCTTGGTTTTTATGGGTGGTGCAAAATAAAATATAAAAACCTTTAAAACATACATATATCTTGTTGACTGAACCATCATCTTTTTGAGTTTTTTGAACTTTTGAAAAATCAAACCCCTCAAAACGTTTTTCAAAGGCAGCTTTATTTCTGTACTACAGTGGAAGTGTTGCAGAAAAATAAAAAGTAGAAAAGCAGTCTGAGAGTGCAGACCTCCACCAAGGCAAGACCCCTCCACACACACCAAAATCTAATCATTTCTGATCTCTCCATTACCACCATACCCTGAAAATTTCATCAAAATCCTTTAATCAAAAACTCAATATTTTTTGAGTTATGTTGTACACAGACAGACAGACAGACAGACAGATGCCAGCAAAAACATAACCTCCTTGCCGGAGGTAAAATAACATTTTCTTTAAAATGTTAAAACTGTTAAAAGTATAAGCCTAAAATATCCGGGTATGTATTGTGTTGAATACCATGTATGGGGATGCACATACCGCAATACAGATCATATCATGACCCCTGTATCAGGATGTGTATCATATTGTGTGGTTGTTGGCAGTACCCACCCCTTGTGTTGATGTCTTATTTCTGTTAGGATTTCATATATGCTCCTTGACTGTCTGTCTATGTTTGTGTCCAGCGCTGCTGTATGAACTGAAGGTGCCCCGATGGGACTTCCAGACTGGAAGGCAGCTGAGGACCAGCCCTCTGTATGACCGTCTGGACACCCAGGGGGCTCGCTGGATGGAGAAACATGGCTTTGAGAGACCCAAGTACTTTGTTCCTCCAGGGAAAGGTATCGTACGCATGAACTGAACAGCATCGTGTCACAATATCCTTTATGTTGAAATTTAACAAAAACAGGAAGAGTACTGTCACAAAATGAAACAGGACATGATATAGAAGGTTTTAACAATAAATAACCTTAAAGGGGACATAGCACGTCCATTTTCCACGAATGGACACAGTTCCCTGGTGTCTCAGCCCTTTTGAAAACACTTGGTTTTAGTGCCTCATGCTTTCATGCAAATAAGCCACAGCTGACTCTGCCCCTCTCTTTCACAGTCTACTGTTAGAGTTAGAAGAGGAGAAAGAAATGTAACTTGAAACTTGACACCAATAAATAAAATCAGCTGGAGAGAAACACAGTGCTGAGTGTCACAGCCGGTAACGGCCCCGGTGCCTTGGGGTCCCAGTCCGTTAACGGACCTGGTGCCTTCAGGTCCTGGTCTGTTAATGGACCTGGTGCCTTAGGGTCTGTTAACAGCCCTTGTGTGGTGTTCAGGTTGGCTTTGTCTGGATCCAGGCCGTCCACACAAGCCAGGTCACCACGGTAACAGTGCCACCCATGGACCAGCCCGTCTGATCAACCCAGTTCAGAGCGACTGTGGACCTGGACGTACACACAGTAACCAGCCTCAGACCCCAAAGTGGGATATGATAGAGAATAACGGAGGATCTGCGAACAGAGGTCATGTGACCAATAAGTAAAATTGGGGTTAGTTAGTACACATTAATCAACATTTCTGTAAATCTGTCAGTATTAGCATAAAAAAAAGCAATTTTTCAACCGTGCCTGGGTCAGATGTCATATGTCAGCATCCATAAAAATGTCAGTTAGCTAGTTAGTTAGTTATGACCAGTAGGTGTGGTTGGTTACTTAGTTAGTTATTGGAATGGGCCGGGTTATTCAATTCAATTTTATTTATAAAGCCCCAAATCACAACAAAGTCATCTCACAGGGCTTTACAGAAAACACAATCAACTAGAGAAATAGATAAAAAGTCCAAGCATCCCCTGTCCTTAGACTCTCCCTCTCGGCAAGAAAAAACTCCAAAACCCAGTGAGAAAAATTAAGAAATCTTGAGGAGAACCACACTGAAGGAGAGATCCACTCCCATGGACTGACAGTCTATAGATGAACATCTATTTGTAAATGAAGGGGGGGGGCAGGTCCATCCACCAGACAGGCGAGGGAGGAGGTCCGGGGTCACAGGTCAGCACAGGACACAAGCGAATCACAGCGGATCCTATCGCCCATAGCTCCCCATGTGGACACTGCTGAGAGAGCTGCCAGTCCCCCCAGAAGGGGGAAGAGGGGAAAGGGGACACCAGGTGACTAGCCATGAACAGACTTGGTATGTAAGATAGGTTATAAAAATGACAAATACAGATGCAAGAGAGAGAGAGAGAAATAACAGTAATGCCTGTATTTCCCCCAGCATTCTAGCTCCTAGGGCAGCTTAGACTGAAGTGTGACTTCAGTGTGTTTTTAATTAACCTGACCATAGGCTTTCTCAAATAGGAAATGAATCAGGAGAAAAGGACACACACACATACGATTTAGAAAAACATTAAAAAGTGACTTTTGCATCATATGTCCCCTTTAAAGACTGAGTAAGTTTAGAGTGTAAAATGTTTTAAGTATAGTTTGTTTGTGTGTATGTGTTTAGATTTGCTGTCTCTGGACCAGAGTAAAACCTTCTACAAACCAGATTGGTTTGACATTGTTGGAGCAGAAGTGAAATGCTGCAAAGAGGCCGTCTGTGTCATCGACATGTCTTCCTTTACCAAGTTTGAGCTGACTGTAAGTCACATTACTGTACAGGTAACATGAGTATTCAACAGAGAGGTGCTGCTTCACTGCACTGTGGTGTCTGAGAATATGGCTCTACTGCCTCAGTGTAATCAGTCTTGCTATAAAATAAAAGAACTCACTGAACACCTACAATAGCAAAAAGAACAAGGCAGTCAGAGACAGCAGACCTCCGCCAAGGCTTGATATGGCGTCATATGATGTCAAAACGTGATGTGATCGAGCCATAGGTGTTGACCCATCTGATGTCTAAAGGTGAGACGATATGAATGCAAAAAAATGCGAGAATCTATCTTGTCTGAATCCTGAGATATTACAACTTATGTGTTTTAGCTGTTGACCTTTAGTGTGACCTTGACCTTCATTGCTCAAAATTCAATGGGTTCTTCCTTGACCCATTATCTGTCATTCCTGAAAGTATCATTAAAATCTGTTCAGAACTTTTTGTGTAATCCAACTGAAAGAAACAAACAAATGGACCAGAATTTAATACCACCTTGGCGGAGTAATAAGGTGAAAACCCATCACTCACAGTCATGTGTACAGTATTTATAAACACAGAGGGCAGTTGTTTTTCCTGTGATTTAAACAGAGGTGGTCAAAGTACTCACATTCTGTTCTTAATAATTAGATACTGGTGTGAAAAAATACTCTTGTAAAAGTAGAAGTACTGATTCAACTCATTTACTGAAGTAAAAGTTTTTTAAAAAAAGTACAACTTCTTAATTGTAATAAAGTAAAAAAATAAAATTGCATTTTTGTCATGAACGAAATATTTATTTAACCCCCCCCCCCCCCCAGAAATGTTTCAAAAGTATCTAAAAATAAAGTCTTTAAAAGTGACTTAGTGTCTAGATAATGTGTTTGATTGGGTCACAGGACTCAGTTTAGTGGGTATGGACAGGACATTTAGGAAAAATTGGGGGGGGGCATCACAATTGAGATTAAAAAAAAGTCATCATTATGAGATTGAAAATAGGCAAATATGAGATATTTAAAAGTGCATCATTTTGAGATGAAGAGTCAAAATTATGAGACAAAAAAGTCCTAATTATGATATAGAAAGTCACAATTTCTCTCCTCCACTGATTTTCCCTCTGAAATGACTTATTTGTCATAGTGTCACATTTGTTTAGTTTGAAAAAGTATATTCTGTGAATGAAAGAGTATAAGGTACAGATATTTATATACATGTAAAGAGTATAAGGTACAGATATTTATATAAATGTAAAGAGTATAAGGTACAGATATTTATATAAATATAAGGATTGTAAAGTACAGATATTTATATAAATGTAAGGAGTGTAAAGTACAGATATTTATATAAATGTAAGAAGTATAAATTACAGATATTTATATAAAAATGTAAGGAGTAAAAGTAAAAAGTTGCCAGAAAAATATTCAAGTAACGTACAGGCCTAAAAAAAATCTACTTAAGTACAGTAATGACATACTTTTACTTAGTTCTCACCTCTGGATTTCAGTTTTTTTATGGTTCTTGTCATGTTTCAGTCGACAGGAGACCAGGCCCTTGAACTGCTGCAACATCTGTGTGCAAATGACCTGGATGTTCCGGTGGGACACATCATCCACACTGGCATGTTGAATGAAAGAGGTGGCTACGAGAATGACTGCAGCGTGGTCCGTCTCAGCAAGAATAGGTTGGAAACACCTGACAAATACATAATAATAATAATAATAATGTAATTATTATTTCAATTAAAATATGTTCTCTCCTCTCCAGCTTCTTCATTGTGTCTCCAACAGACCAGCAGGTCCACTGTTGGTCCTGGATAAAGAAACACATGCCCGGTGATCCACAGCTCCACCTAGAGGATGTCAGCTGGAAGTACACGGGTTAGAAAATTGCCTCTTTCCACTGGCATCTAGTCAATAGTTGCTTTCCCACTGTAGGAACCAATTTTAGTTCCTGGAACCTTTTTTCACCCTGTCCCACAGCATAGGATCTATATACTTCCTAGAAACGTTTTAGTTCCTCCTGGCAGGCAGGGTCTTTTTTAGTTCCCGAGGAACTATATGATGTAGGTGTTTGGTGATTGGTAGAGCCGAGACCACGCCTATTTCCGCATAGAGGATAATTCCATAACACAGTAGTGATGAATCACTTCAGAGAAGTAAAATATAGAGATTTTTTTAAACTGTCATAAAAGTAACACAAGGTCTTTATGGGTTAACAGAGGAAGTGGCAGTACATGTGTTAGGCTTTTCTCACCTGTTCCATTAGGGTGTCATTTGGGTGGATACAGGAAGAATGGCTATTTATAAATGTAATTAAGTGTTTTTTTTCTTTTTCTGCTAAAAAAATTCATGCTGACAATATAAAGAGCCATAATGATGGCAAAGATTGCTTTCATAACAATCGATTTTTTTTCATTAGTACAGGATAATACAGTGTTACATCCCAGGCCAGGGTAACTAAGGTGCAACATATGAGTGCTCCCCTTCTGTTTCCAGCTTCCTCGCTACAATATCAATTTACAGAGCGAAGGTTCAAATTCTCAATCATAACAATTTACAACTGAATCCCGAATTCGAAGGTGGGGTACACCCTGTATGAGACGCCAGTTCATCGCAGGGCTGACACATTCTCACACATCTCACATTCACACCTATGGCCAATTTTAGATTAACCAATTAACCTATTAGTGCATGTCTTTGGATGGTGGGAGGAAACCGGAGTGCCCGGCGAAAACCCACGCAGACACGGGGAGGACATGCAAACTCCACACAGGAAGGTCTGGTGTGGGATTCGAACCAGGGTCCTTCTTGCTGTGAGGCACGAGTGCTAACCACTGCACCACCCTCTCTATTTACAAATACATGCAAATGTTGCACTATCTAGTCAAGAGTAGTGATGGGCTCATAGAGTGAAGCTCCGTGTCAGTGCGTGTATCGCTCAAGGAAGTCACATGACCGATACAGCAACTATTTCCAACTGACTCCGATGCCAAATTGTGTTTATTACGAAGTGCAATGGGATGAATCTGCCAAAAAAACCTCTGATCTTTTGTGGTTCATTATTATGAATACTCATCAAGAATTATGAAGCAGCCAAAGACCTTTCCACCACGTGGGAACATTTTAATCTTATATCAGAAACTAAGGTATTTGAGAGGAATAGGATGGAAATCAGGAAATGAAAACAGTTTATACTTGATCCATCTGAATTTAAAGTGAATTGAAGAAGTTGGATCAATACAGACTCTACAGAATTACAACAGACTCTAAATCAAAACGTTGGAAAATTTTAAAGAAAAAAATTCTTAAAAGACCTAAAAAAATCCCAGTCCACAAGCATCTTCATTCAGTACAGGTTCACCTATATTTTCACTCTATGATACATGTTCACATTTATTGAACATATCATATATTTAAATTTTAAATGAAAATATGAAACACAATATAAAACACTATAACTTAAATTATATTATTGTATAAACTAGGTCAGTGTTTCCCAACCATTATGAAGGCATGAGAAATCATCAGGTGTGCTGTGGCTCAAAAAGTTTGGGAAACACTGTCCTAGTCCATCAAATCAGCGTCAGTTGAGTCTGTCACCATGGTTACCTGTCGGGATTTTTAATGCCCAGCAGGTGTCAGTATTCATTGACACAGTATCAACACAGTGTGTCATTGTGTCGACACGCTTCATGAGGCCTCATGGACCCTTCACTAGTCGAGGGCACATAGTCATCACACAGTTGGCTAGAGAAGATGTGAGAGAAAGACTGCCTCCAGTTTTCCTCCTTATAAATCGGCTTCAACCAATCACACACTGCCACCTGGAACACAGGAAGTAAACAAACACACACACAGGGGGAAAACACCACCCTGTGTCCACGAGGACACATCACATGCTAACATAAATCAGTTTTATTTATAAAGCCCCCAAATCACAGTGGGGCAGTGGTTAGCACCCATGCCTAACAGCAAGAAGGACACTGGTTCGAATCCCACACCAGACCTTTCTGTGTGGAGTTTGCGTGTTTTCCCATGTCTGCGTGGGTTTTCTCCAGGCACTCCAGATTCTTCCCACCATCCAAAGACATGCACTGATAGATTAATTGGTTAATCTAAATTGTTCATAGGTGTGAATGTGAGAGTGATTTTTTTGTCTATATATGTTCAGCCCTGAGATGAACTGGCGACTTATACAGGGTGTACCCCGCCTTTGCCCATTGTAGCTGAATTAGGCCCCCAGTGACCCCTGCAACCTTAGTGAGGATAAAGTGGGTTCAGATGACGAGACAAATCACATCAACGTCTTCTCACAGGACTTTACAGGGTTGATTGGAGAGAACATTCAATCACATAAATAGATGAAGTCTCAAGCGTCCCCTGTGCTTAGACCCTCCTTCTAGGCAAGAAAAAACTCAAAAGCGCAGTGGGAAAGAAGAAATCTTAGGGACAACCACACTGAAAGAAAAATCCACTCCCATGGATGAAAAGGTTATAGATGAATGTTCATTTGTAGATGAAAGGAAGGGGGGCGGTCCATCCATCAGACAGGTGAGGGTGGGGAAGGAGGTCTGGGCTCACAGGTCAGCACAGGAAACCGGTGAATCACTGCAGATCCTGTTTTCTATGGCTCCTTACCCAGATACTACTGAGAGAGCTGGAAAGGGGATGCCGGGTGAATAGCCATGAACAGACTTGGTATGGAAAATAAGTTTAAGAAATTACAAATACAGACGACAGAGAGGTAATAGGACTCAGTGCCTGTACTTCCCCCAGCAATTTATCTCCTAGGGCAGCTTAGACTGAACTGTGACTTCAGTCTGTTTTTAACTAACTTGACCATAGGCTTTCTCAAACAGGAATATTTTCAACCTAATTTTAAATATAGATACTGTGTCGACCTATTTAATGTCAAATGGAAGCTGATATTAAAGATGTTCATTCCGACAGTAATCATGGTAACTAAAGGCTCTAGGTCCTATTTTTACTTTTACGGACCCTGGGAACTTCCAGTAGACCTGCAGTTTGAGAAGAAACTGTTGGACTGATATAGCACCATATCATCTTTAAGATAGGAGGGGCCCATACCATAAATGGTTTTATATGTAATATGTCACAAAAGTAGTAAGTAATTAACAACAGTTTGCAATGTGTTCTGCTCATCAACAGCTTTAAACCTTATTGGTCCTCGTGCAATGGATGTTCTGGCTGAGCTGTCATATGTTTCCATGACACCTGACCACTTCCCATCCATGTTCTGTAAGGTAGGATACTAGCACTGTCTGCACTACATGGCTTATGGAACAGTTATAATATTGAGACGATAGTAGGACAGACCATAATATTAAGTGTATGGCCCTAGTAATAGCATAAATACACTGCCCATCCAAAAAAAAAGTCACACATGCAACATTCCACTCCATCACCTTTAGTTTTGATTCCAGCAGACTGACACTCAGTGTAACTAAGCTAATAGTTCAGATCCTTCCATGGGTAAATACATCAGTGGTTAATAATGTTTCAGCTGGAACAAGTTATTTAATCTAACTGATGCAGTAAGTGTCCTCTCATATTTGGGCAGCCTGGGCTCAGTTAGTAGAGTGGGTTTTCCATTCACCACAGGGTTGGCAGTTTGAATCCCACAATGTCCTAGTGAGTTCGTTGTGTCCTTGAGCAAAGACACTTTACCCTCCTTGCCTCCAGTGTCACTCACACTGGTGTGTGAATGAGTATGAATGTTTGGTGGTGGTCAGAGGCGCAAAATGTCAGTCTGCCCCAGGGCAACTAAGGGTACATATGTAGTTTACCACCACCAGAGGGAGAATGTCAGAGTGAATGAATAATGGAGCAATAATGTAAAGCACTTTGGGTGCCTTGAAAAGCGATATGAAAATCTAATCTATTATTATTATTATTATTTAATTATTTATTTTTATTTTTGTATGTCTGTAATGGTTTAACAGATTGGATACTACCAGGATTGATCTGGTTCATCAGACTCGTGTCAGAATACTTCTGGAACCATCAGACATCATTTTCGCACTAAATTTAGCCTCCAAAAAGTCGAGACTCTGATTTGGGATGATGAAGATTTGATGCAGTGGTCTGATCATCGTCATCAATAATCAAACATTAATGCAACTATGGGTGGGAAAAAAAGTACAATAAACCTTATTGTGACATTACATAAGCATTATGTGGCAAAAAAGTCCAAGTAAAAGGCTCCTGTAATCAAAACCAAAGGTGGTTCAGTCAGATAATGCATGTGCCACTATTTTTTTGGATGGGCAGTGTATAAGATAAGATACTCCTTTATTAGTCCCACAGTGGGGAAATTCAATAATAATTTAATAAACTGTATCATTGAAATTACATGTTTTAGAAGGTAACTATCAAATGTTTTCTCAGTACTTTGTTGCTTGTCCTTTTCCTGACAGTAGCAGAACAGTATGTGACTGTGTGTATATGTCCTTTTACAGGAGATGAGTGTGGGTTACGCCAATGGGATCAGAGTAATGAGTATGACTCACACTGGAGAACCAGGATTTATGCTCTACATCCCTATAGAGGTACAACACACTGACACATAAACACACACATAAACATGCATACAAGCTTGTTACAGTGTGATTGATTGGTAAATTCACATGGATTAGGCTGTTGAAACCTGCAGAGGGTTAACTCTATGGGACTACGTCATTTATAAATGATGCTTAAAAAATAGCTACTTACTAAATAGACTAAACAGTTTTTTTTATTATTAGTCATTTTATATGAAGAAATTGACAAATCCTTCTTTAAAACAGTTAAAAATTAAAAATAAAATCATACTTAATTGTACCTGAGGTTTTACTGTGTGGGCTACTGTCAAGAATTGAACTAACTGCACTGATTTTGGTTTTCATGGGTGTTGAACCACATTTCATTTGTAGTTGTCCATTCAACCTTTTGTTCATCAACTTTTAAGAATTCATAACTAACATGAATATTTTTATGTATTTTTTTATGATTTTAGAATCATTCTGAAATTAAATGTTCTTAGTGTTTCTTTAGTCAGATATCTTGAGGGATAATGAACATATCACACGAGTTGCTTGGGTGTTATTCTTCACGTTAGTTCAACGCATGCAAACAGTAGCCTACCATTTGAGTAACTAAATCTAAATACCATACTACAAAAATAAAATATTAAAAAAGTTTACCTATAATGGGAGCATTATATGATATCAATAGTAACATTTCCAAATGCAAAGTCACATATTTTGACAGAATATGTGAATTTCTAGAGATTATTGCCAATTTTGGCTCCTGGTAGCTCATTTCGATGGGAATGCCCATTTTGACAGAACACCGGGATCCTGCATGTTTTAGCTAGTTCGCTCTTCCATCACACCTGTATGCCATTACATCATTATCAGGCTGCAGAGGCTGCCGATGAGTGGATTATTAATTGAATTAGGTGTGATGGAAATATTAAAAATTTGCAGGATCCTGTACCTTGGGGACCAGGATTGGCCACCTCTGCCCTCACGGGACAAAGTATTTTATAAATGACGGTACCCCAAAACGGTCAATTCTGTAAAGTGAACATAGAAAATTTATTTTAGGCTTTAATACACTTAATTCTTAAGTCATTCTTTTTTTTAAATGAATTTGTTTTATAAGTCTCATAGAGGGTTAAATGCCTGCCCTTTAATACACAATGTCAAGTTTGATCTTGTTTTCTTCCCTGTGCTTTCCACAGTACGCGCTGCATGTATACAATGAGGTGATGTCAGTGGGTCAGAAGTATGGGATTCGTAATGCAGGGTACTACGCTTTACGCAGTCTGCGCATAGAGAAATTCTTTGCTTTCTGGGGCCAAGACCTTGATGCCTTCACCACCCCACTGGAGTGTGGACGCGAGTTCAGGGTTAAGTTTGATAAGGTACGTAACCACTCCAAGGTCAGTGCTGTCACCTCATGACACTTTACTTCAGGGCTCTCAAACTAATTTTCTTCATTTTCTACGTTCAACCTGATTTGATCTACATTGGGCCAAACCATAAAATGAAAACACAATTACCTATAAGTAATGCCAACTCACCAATTAATTATTTAGAAATTATCCAAATTCAAAACAAGGGAAATTTCATGAGGAAAATAAGGTCAATTTTAGTAGTATTTTGCCTCAGTTCATCATTAGTCCATGTGTTTTATTATGGATCAGTTCTACAAAGATAATAAACTCTTTGTAACAGAAGCAGAAAATGGTTCAATGGTTCTAATTTTCTTTAGACATTTCAGGTTGTTCAGATTTGTTCAGGTTATTCACATTTTATTGGTACAGAATCGTTTGTAAATGTAAATATTTTCGAAATGTACTATTACTTTTTCCAGTAAAACAATGAAAAAAATTTTAAGTTGTCATCATTTATAGACAAAAAAACCTGAGAAGAAAATATGGAGTCATTTAATAGGATATTATGCTCTTCATCCCATGGGCCGCATTGGAGCGTTTGGCGGGCTGCATTTGGTCCCCAGGCTACATGTTTGAGACCTCTGCTTTACTTTACTTTATCATAGAAATACTTTAAATTCACAATCCAATATTCTTTAATGTTGATTTTCTGCCACTAGCATAAAACAGGCTTAGTTTAGTAATACATATACAACTTGTTTTTATTCATATGATTATTTACCAGGGACAGTGTACATTAAGGGGCAGCATGGTGCTGCAGCGGTTAGCACAGTGGTGCAGCGGTTAGCACTGGTGGTGCAGTGGTTAGCACTGGTGGTGTAGCGGTTAGCACTGGTGGTGTCGCGGTTAGCACTGGTGGTGTCGCGGTTAGCACTGTTGGTGTAGCGGTTAGCACTGTTGGTACCTCACAGACAGAAGGTCCCTGGTTTGATTCCAACACCAGATCTTTCTGTGTGGAGTTTACATGTTCTCCTCGTGTCTGCGTGGGTTTTCTCCAGGTTTTCCGGTTTCCTCCCACCATCCAAACACATGCACTGATAGATTAATTGGTTAATCTAAATCATCCATAGGTGTGAATGTGAGAGTGATTGTTTATCTATATATGTTCAGTCCTGCGATTAAGGCTGAATCCCATTTCACTCCTAAACCCAACCCCTTCAAAGGAAGCTATGAAGGGTAGGGCTTGAAAAGTAATCCCTATAAATTGGAACACCCCTTCAACACTCACCTACATCATCAGTTCACTCTGCCAGTTGTTCCGTAACCAAAGACGACTGATTTAACAAGAAGTAAACAAACATGTATATGGACTGCACTTACATAGTTCTTTTCCACCTTCATAGTGCTCAATGCGCTTTATTCTCATATTCTCATATTCACCTATTATAGCTGGATTAGGCCCCCAGTGACTCCCATGACCCTAGTGAGGATAAACCGGGTTCAGATGATGAGACGAGTGTACATTGATGAACATTTCTGGGTAAGAAGTTAAGTACCAGCATTATGAGGAGCCATTTTTAGATATTAAGATATAGGAAACATTTCTATTTGCTCTTCACTGTGCATCTATCTATCTATCTATCTATCTATCTATCTATCTATCTATCTATCTATCTATCTATCTATCTATCTATCTATCTATCTATCTATCTATCTATCTATCTATCTATCTATCTATCTATCTATCTATCTATCTATCTATCTATCTATCTATCTATCTATCTACCTACCTACCTACCTACCTACCTACCTACCTACCTAAATGGACTGTATTTATATGGACTGCATTTATATAGCGCTTTTCCACCTTCATGGTGCTCAAAGCGCTTTACATTAGCCTCTCATTCACCCATTCACACACACACTCATACTACACCAGTAGGTTTTTCTAAGGTCTAAGGTCAGTCCTACTGGGGGCCTAAGTCAGGGTTCAGTGTCTTGCCCAAGGACACTTTGACATGTGGACAGCCAGAGCCGGGACGCGAACCGCCAACCTCTCGGTCATTGGGCGACCCACTCTACCTCCCTCCCTCCCTAATCTGTTGTATTAACAAGACAGTTCTGACAAGGAAGAAACTCAGCCATAATCCATTTTTGATTTACTGATTTTTCTATATTAATACACAGTGACTTTTAGATTTTCATTGGTTCTTAGACAAGTCATAGTGATAAAAGAGTGCCAGTCTGCTTTGTTAGACCCTGGCCACACATCTGGTGTACACCATTAGCAGGACTTAAGGACTGTTTTTCATCGAGTAGCACCTGCAGGCACAACAGGTGGCACTTGAGTGCAACAGTGGGAAAGTTTGGGATCAAACTCATTTGGAAAACATTTCGACATCAGGTCTGCCACACAGAGCCATTATGTGGGAGCATTGCTAATGATTACATGCCAGGGTACAAAATGGTTTTCACAAATTGCTTTCATGTCAGCCAGTCAGGTTGAACAAATGAATGACAATAAAGGTGTTTTTTCTCTTGCTCCTCTGTTTATAATAATAATGGATTAGATTTCTACAGTATAGTACTAACCCTTCCCACAGTTTTATGGTTGGGACATCTTTTGGAAAGGAAAACAGTTGATATTTTCATTCACAGTTGAAAAAATAAGGATAAACTATTTTGGGAGGCATCTTATCTCTTCTTTTTCAGGTTGGAAAGTTTGAATTAGATGCCAGGTGGGTGTGTTTTGGGGTCGGTTCCACGCTGTTGGAGCATTCATCCCAGTTGGATGCTTTAACCTGACGTCAGGTTTTGCACACATCTCACGACAAGCTGTTTAGAGTGGCAGGAAACCAGGTTGCAGGGTTAAACACTAACATAAACACTATAGCTCAAGTTTTGTAACTTTGCTGAAGTTTGTAGTCCACATCCGACATAACATTGTATGTATGGAGAAAAACACAGATTGGCATAATAGGTCTGCTTTAAGATAAGAGGGGCCCATACCATTAATGGTTTTATATGTAAGGAGGAGGATTTTAAATTGAATTCTAAACTCAACTGGAAGCCAGTAAAAGGTTTGGACAGGGGTGATGTGCTCTCTGAATATTTGATCCCGTTAATAATCTTGCTGCTGCATTCTGAACCAATTGAAAGCTTTTTAAGGAATATTTAGGACACGATACAAGTAAGGAGTTGCAATAATCTAATCTAGATGTAATAAATGCATTAATTGATTTTTCTGCATCATTTTCAGACAGAATGTTCCTAATTTTGGCTATGTTACACAAGTGAAAAAAGGCTGTTCTGCATGTTTGGTTAATATGTGCTTTCAATGAAATATCTGGATCAAATAAAAGTCCGCTAAGTTTTTTAAGTGTGGCACTGGATATTACACTTAAGTTGTCTAGGGTAACTATCTGGTCAGTTCAGGAGTCACATTTTTAGGACCTATTATAATGGCTTCAATTTTTTCGGGGTTCAGGAGGAGATAATTGGCACTCAACCAGGTCTTTATGTCTTGGACACACTTAGTTTATCTACTTGCCTGGTCTGATCAGGTTTAATCAATAAATATAGCTGTATGTCATCTGCGTAACAATGAAAGTTTATGCCATGATTTCTAATAATGTTACCTAAAGGGAGCATATACAGCATAAACAAAATAGGCCCAAGGACTGACCCTTGAGGCATGCCATAACTGACTCTGGGGAACGCTGATGTTTGTTGCTAAACATTGACAAACTGGTACCTATTAGATAAATATGATTTCAACTAGCAAAGGGCTGCTCCTCTAATGCGTATGTCCCATTCTAATCTCTGCACTAAGATACTGTGGTCAATGGTATCAAAAGCTGCACTTTACTGACATCTGCCTTGTTTCCTTCACTTCAGGATACAGATTTCCTGGGTCGTGAGGCCTTGCTGCAGCAGCGTCAGGATGGCGTGACTCGGAGGTTTGTTATGCTGGTTCTAGAGGACCATGACACTGAGCTGGACCTGTGGCCGTGGTGGGGCGAACCCATCTACCGGAATGGTCAGCTGGCCGGTACGACCACCAGCAGTGCCTACAGCTACACCCTGGAGCGCCACGTGTGTCTGGGCTTCGTATCTCCACCACCAGGTCCAGAGGGGCTGCCCACACCCATTACGCCAGACTTCATCAACCGTGGGGACTATGAGGTGGACATTGCTGGCCAGCGCTACCCAGCTAAAGCCAAACTCTACCCCTTCAGCTCCCTGTTCACCCAACAGAAGCGCCGCAAAGATGACCTGGAGCTCAGCAACCTCCAGGGGAAGTGAAGTGGAGCTGTGGAAGTCTGGGATAGATGCTTCTGAGACACTCCAGTTCACCAAATC
Organism: Siphamia tubifer; assembly: GCA_020466265.1. Classification (NCBI taxonomy): domain Eukaryota; kingdom Metazoa; phylum Chordata; class Actinopteri; order Kurtiformes; family Apogonidae; genus Siphamia; species Siphamia tubifer. The sequence continues at coordinate 24,192,960 of CM035785.1, read as the reverse complement.
CTCTCCTGCACTTTCCTCACAGTGCCAACCCATGCTCCCTTTTCTAGGTCCCAGACAGAGGGCTGACTGTACAATCACTCCATATGTTTGACTTGCACACTGCGTCTCCCTCTTTCAAAGTGCAATATTAAAGGAGGCACCAAATATTTGAGCTGTATCAAAGCCAGAGTTCCCATATTTCCAGATTCAGCCCCTTCCTGCTTCCCTCTCATATGTTCAAACGGCTGCCTCTCTGGGTTTAAGTGCCTTTGTTAAGGCAACATCAGCATTAGCTGTCAAGGACTCTGCTCTTTATTCTGTGTTTGGTCCATTCAGAAGAGATTTGAAATTACAATCTCCAGTTGAATAGCCACACTAGAGTTTTAGCACTGCACACACACTTGAAAGTCCAACATGACTTTCATTCTGTGCTGATGTGACATTGCCTAAAGAGTCAGTTTGTTGACTTTCAGAGTTCACTTTTCTGAGATAGGCCCTCAAATGGAAATGTACTATCTTGGAATCAGGTCTTTTGGGTTTTTTCCCAAGATATTAGAAGTGTAGTGGTCAAGTATATATCTTCATCAGTTTGTTCAGCTGCCAGGCAGGTTATGACCCAAGTTTGAGGCACATTTATCAGCTTATTAGTGACCTATAACTGGGTCCAGTTATTTTTGTGAAACCTTAACCTTAAGAACTAGAGCGTGTTGTAAAACTCTAATACACTCCGTGACATGCTTACAATAGACAACTGGAACCAAGTTCTAGATTTGACATGAAGATTTGAAAGTACTGCTGACAAAAGTGCTGAAACCTTTATTCATGACCTGGTTAATGGGAAATTAAGTGGGGTGAGTATTTGTGATTAACCACTATTCCTGAAAAGTTGGAAAATCAGGCTAATTTGAAGATGATGGGTTTCCAGCATTGGGGCCGGACTTAGACAGTATGACTGATTTCATAGTGAACATTGTAAATGTGTTGCCGTGAGTGACTTGATATGTGGTGATGTCATTTTCTGTCCACTACATCACACACAACTTTGGACGAACATATCTGTCTCAGATGAGAAGAAAGACGTGGAAAAACATCCACAGATTAGTAAACAGTTGTCATGTGTGTTGATCTTATAAAACCTGTGTTGTTTAAAAAGCTTCCCGGTAGAGCTGCACGATATAATGTTTGAGCATCGACATCGCAATATATGTGTTCGCAATAGTCACATGACAGGTCCTGTTAATGTAGGAGACGAATGAGCTCAACATTTTCTAATTTAAATAGAACCTGACACACACTGAGCACATCACAATCATTCGGAAGCAGTTTGGACTGAGTCACTGCTAACAAGACTGAAAAATTAGCAACCAACAAGAGAAAATCACCCAAAACCAACAAGAGAAAATCACCCCAAAACCAACAAGAGAAAATCACCCCAAACCAACAAGAGAAAACTACCCAAAGCCAACAAGAGAAAATCACCCCAAAGCCAACAAGAGAAAATCACCGAAACCAAGGCTCGCTGCCAGAAAGAAAAAGCAACACCACTTCTGTGGAATTATTTCAGGTACAAGAAGAACGATACTTGTACACAGAACATCCATACGTATGTTCTATGTCAAACACTAATCTGTTTGACCGTTTGTGTTGGCACCACACAGCTGTTATTTACTGTATTTTCCAGACTATAAATCACTCCGGAATATAAATCGCATTTTTGGGGGGGGACTTCTATTTGATAAAATCCAACACCAAGAACAGACATTTCATCTTGAAAGGCAATTTAAAATAAAAAATAGAATACACACCAACAGGCTTAATAGGTGTATGGTTTGCTAACGTATGCTAACGTAACACATATGGACTTTTTTAAGTTACTTTTCGCATTGTTAATTAAAGGGAATGTTCAGTATTTTTCACATGAATCTGTATGGGATCAGTTTAATCTGGTGCACCCACAGTGACTTACCCCCCACAGTGTCCTGTGAGCCCAGTTCTGGTTTGGTTTTGGTCAAAGTGAAAGTAGTCCTGGCAGATTTCCTGGGGTCAACAAAGTGTTTCTTCTCAAAACAGTATGTGTTCGAATGAGTGATTTGTTTTCATCACAAAACCATAATGGAACAAAACCTCACACCTAACAATTGCTTGGAGCTACTTTCTATCAATAGCGAGCAATGTGTATTGTCACTGCTAACAGCTGTGCGCCTTAGCAAACTACTTTCAACAGTTATTCAGCAGTGTTCAAGGCGTCTACGTGCAGGCGCACAGCTGTTAGCAGTGACAATACGCATTGATCGCTATTAAGAAAAAGTAGCTCCAAGGAAATACGAGGTGCTAGTTATGCAAATAAATCACTCATTCGAACACATACTGTTTTGAGAAGAAACATTTTATTTTGTTGACCCCAGGAAGCCTGCCGGGAATACTTTTGCTCTGACCAGAACGAGACCAGAACTGGGCTCACAGGACAGTGTCTGGGGTAAGTCACTGTGGGTGCACCAGAGTAAAGATGCTGATGACATCCAGATTCATGTGAAAAATAGTGAACTATCCCTTTATGTTGATGAAGGGAGGGTCTATATACTAAAGTGTTTGGCTTCTCTTGCACTGTCCTTTTTTTTTGTATTTTTACCTATATTTGTAGAGAATGTCCATAGTATGTTAATGTAACATATTAACAGTTATTGAGATAACTGGCAAAAAGAAAACGCTCAGTGTGAAAATAACTTGAAATTATATAACATGTTAATAATTTCACATATAAGTCACACCCCCAGCCTAACTATGAAAAAAAAAAAAAGCAACTTATAGTCCGAAAAATACTGCACTCCTGAGGATTTTTTTCATATCGCAATATTTATCGCAGAGTTTTAAAAACTTTAATATCTAATATTGTGCAACCCTCCTGGTTTCCTCATGCCTCAAAGTGAAAAATAAGAAAACCCTTAGATGATGTTTCCACAGACCATCAGCTGTTCCCATCTTCTTTTTCCACGTCCCACTCCTGGTAATATTTGTATGGTAATAGAACTCAATCCGCGTATCATTCCTTCATTCATTTTTCCAAATAAAACGACGAAAAAAATCAACTCTTTTCTTCATTATTCATTTACAAAACAAAAATGAAAAAATGGATAACAGTGCATTTTTTCACTTTTCCTTTTTGTGTTTAAATGAATAATGGAAAAAATAAATAATGGTCATTTTTCGTTTTATCCAATTTTGACCTGATGCAAATGAAGTAAACCAAAAATTAATATTAACAACCGAAACAACATGGCCACCGGACTTGAAGATCATTATGGTATGATATGACACCAATTTTCTCTGTGGTCATATCTTCAGGATTTAGGGTGACCCTCTTAGTTTCCCCAAATAGGACGTAGGTTGCCATCTTTGCCACTGTGGGTCATTTCCAGTTTACTCAACTTGCTTCAGGTCAAAATTGGATAAAATGGAAAACAGTTTTTTCATTTTGGTTTTGGAAACAAATAATGAAGAAATTATTAGTTTTTTTTCTTTGTCTTATTTTTTTGTTTTATTTTAAAAAATGAACAAATGATACACAGGTTGAACTCCAACTCTTATTTATGTTTTGTGTTTTTTGCTGAGGTCTTATTTGGTTGATGTTTGGTTGAAAGTCCACGCCGTCTTACAGGGGTGACTTGATTAGATAATCTTTTGGTTTTCCCTGGTCAAAGTTGAGATGTTTGTAAGAAAAGAAAGGGAGAAGTTAATGAAGAAATAAAGTCATGTATTTTTCTAACTAGTGTGTATGAGATCTATTTTCAGTACTGCGTCCAGAGTCCAGTTTCTATGTCAAGTTTAAAGATGTATGGAACTGGGGCTGAACAATCTATCGTTTTGGATCAAAAATCACCATTTCAGACGAGACTATTATGGGATGGTCAAAGCTGTGTTTTTTGTTTTTCTTTTGCAGTGCTCCTAATTTTGTTTTCTCAACTAATTTACAGCCAATACCAGTTTTTTTTTAAATATAATAAAATTTTTTACATTAACCCTAGCCAATGACCAATACAGGCCTAAGCCAATATTTGGAGCTGGAACTGCTATATTTTTCTGTCAAATGAAAACGCATGTCAGAAACTATTTAATTAGTTAAAAAATATAAAATAGTTTGATAAATATGACATGTTGATGAATATGATATGTATCGTTTTATCATTTTTCTTTTTCTCCCTTTTTGTTACTTTCTCCCTTTTCTTTTTTCTTAATTTTCCCCTTATTTTTTCATTTTTGGTTTTATTTTTCTCCATTTTTCCTTCTTATTTCCTTTTTTTCTCTTCTTTCGTTTCCTTATTTCTTCCACCTGTCAGTAAACCATGGCATTTATTCTTTGACTTCAGTTTCTGTGATGTTTCCAAATGTTGCTGAACCACTGAAACTTGATTTGAAGAAAATCGTAAATTAATTGAAATCACAATGTCTGCCAGAAAAATTGCAGTTCAGTTTTTCTTTAAAATGGTTCCACCCTATCGCCCATGTTTAGACACTTCACCTGCAGCTGCATTTGTTTGGGGAACCTCTGAAGCACATTTGCCTCCCACAAAGTGGAGCAGATAATGAAAGAATCCTTAATTTTTTCATACAAGCATCACATTTGGTTCATATCCTCTTCAAACTCCACATCTTTCAAAAATAACACTGGCCACACAAAATTATAAGATGGCAACCACAAAATCCAAGATGTCCGCCCAAAAATTAATTATTCCCTTAATAACTCGAAATGCATTGATTTTTAGCCCCATAAATGTATTGCAATTGAATATAAAGTTGGATATTGTAGATATTTTGGTACCAAATACATGTCTGTATCTAATACGGTTCTTTAGATACATGTTGATACTTGTACAGACTCAGAGGGAGAAATGTTTAACATAAATTCAATGAATATGGTTACTGTATGTGAAAATGTTATTTTCATAACCCGGTATTTCCAGTAGAGAAATAAAAGACATAAAATTATATAACCTTGATGGAATTTCATAGAAACTTATTCAGTTAACAACAATCAATGTTACACATTTCTAGCTCCCCTGAGTCTGTCCAAGTATCAACATGTTGTATCTGAAGAACTATAATAGATACACACATGTATTTGGTACCAAAATATCCACAATACCCAACTTTATATTCAACTGCAATACATTCATGGGGCTGTAAATCAATGCATTTCAACTCATTAAGGAAAAACACATTTTTGGGCAGACATCTTGAATATTGGGGCTGCCATCTTGGATTTTTTATTTTGTGGCCAGCATTATTTTTGAAAAGAGTGGAGTGGAGAGTATATGAACCAAATTTGATGCTTGTATGACAAAGTGAATGATTCTGGATGTATATGTAATTATTTGCTCCACTAAGAAGGGAAAATATTGTAAAAACGTAATAAAGTAAAAAAAATAAAAAATTTAATAAAATTTTTAAAAAGTTAAATTGCATTACTTTTTTAAAATTTTGCTATGGATGAAATAATACTTATTTAAGCAGGAAGAACCAGAAAAATGTCAAAAATATCCAAAGATAACCCCTTTAAAATGGAGGTATTAGTGTGTAAATGGTGTGTTTTATTGGGCCATGGACAGGACATTTGGGAAAATTCAAAAGTTATAAATAGGAGATGAATAAAAAAAACTAAACAATTATGAGATTTAAAAATTATAAGTTCAAAATTCAAAATTATGAGATAAAAAAAAAGTTATTATAAAAAAGTAATTTCTGATTCACAGCTTATTTTTCATACTGTTACATTTGTCTATAATTTCAAAAAGTCATCAGTCTATTCTGATAATGTATAGAGTATAAAGTACAGATATTTATATAATTATCCTCAGTGTGTTTGTTCATTTTTATCAGAGCACAGTTTGGATTCTCTGTTAAGACTGGAAGACATTTCTGTTTGATGGATGATACTGATGACATTTCTTATTAATCATTTTACTGTACAACTCAGGGGTCTCAAACATGTACCTCGGGGGCCACATGCAGCCTGTGAGATGAAGAGCATAATAACCTATTAAATTAAATAACTCCATATTTTCTTCTCAGTTTATTCCTTTTCCTATAAATGATGAAAACTTCAAATTTTTGTCATTGTTTTACTGCAAAAAATATTCAATTATCAAAATATTGACATGTATGAACTATCCTGTAACTCGAAAATGTGAAAAACCTTAAATGTCTAAAGATAGATAGATAGATAGATACTTTATTGATCCCAAAGGGTAATTATATGACAGTATGTTGCTCACATCAATTAGACATAATTGGAACCATTTTCTGCTTCTGTTACTAAGGCTGAATCCCATTTCACCCCTACTGTGGGTTTTAAAAATCAACCCCTATGAATTGGGACACACCTTGTTGTTATGTGACCAAAAACCATAGTTTAAACCAGAAGTAAACAAACATGTCTGCTGTTGTAGTTGTCACTTTCTCCTGGGATATGACCATATTTTTTACTCATATATATGTCAAATCGGAGAAGTGCTATGCATCGACAGATGACTCCACGTTACGTAAATAGTGATAATTTTTTTCCAATGGTGCATTTTATGGATAAAATGACCATTACACACTGCAACAATGTGAAACTTTATACAATACAACAATTATCAGAAATTAAAAACAGTTAAATAAAAATACTACATTTGTGTACTTCTTTCGTAGATTATGTCATTTTTAAAAGGATTCGCTTTGTATTCTGGGGTATTAAGCCCTTCCCCATCTGCCTTAATGTGAATTAAGAAACCCCTACCCCTACATGTGGACGCACAAAATGGACCGGAAGGGGTGAAATGGGATTCAGCCTAAGAGTTTAATGTCTTTGTAGAACTGATCTATAATAAAACACATGGACTAATGATACACTGAGGCAGAATATTGTTAAAACTACCATAATTTTCCTTATGAAATTTCACTTTTTTTTGCATTTGAATAATTTATATTAAAGTATTTTCATAATTGAATGTTTTTATTTTGTACTAAAACAAGGACAAATATGTGTAGTTGTTATTTTTTAATAGGTTATTATGTTTTCATTTTACTGGTCTGACCCATTGGAGAGCAATCAAATCAGGCTGAATGTGAAAAATGAAGAAAATGAGTGTGAGACTCCTGGACCAACTTAGAAATATTTGCACTAAGCAGCAGCAGCTACAGCGCTACTACACTCACTTTGATCGTGCTCGTTTTGCAGCTATATCTTCAATATATTAAGGTATTTATAAATTCAGGTATTTCAAATTATTATCTAAATGTATGATAGAAAACTATTAAATGACAATATTAAAGTGTGTTAAAGGAAATCAAAATGATATAACTAAACCAACACATGCTGCATGTTTGTTTCCATGGTGATGTTAATACTGGACTCATCTGTAAAAATGTTCCTTTTTGTTTCCAGAGCTTTACAACCATGTATTTGTACTACATTAAATACATGTTTGGATGTGTAAAAAGTAAAGTCCAATTGAACCTGACCTGTGAGTTCACTTTATTTACTTCATGTCTTTATTGTCTGATGTATATTTGCTTTATTTATCAGCAGTTGGTTTATGTTTTAGACTGGATCAGCTGCAAAAAGATAATGTTTGTATAGAACAGGTGTGGCTAACCCTGGTCCTCCAGAGCCACAATCCAGCATGTTTTACGTGTATCCTTCTGATTCAAGTGATCAGCGTACATCAAGTTCTGCAGAAGAATGATAATGACTTCCAGGTGTGCTGGATGAGGGATATATATCTAAAACATGCTGGATTGTGGCTCTGGAGGAACAGAGTTGGTACCACTGGTGTGAAACATGAGGCCTGAGGGCCAAATGCGGCCCACCAAAGGTTCCAATGTGGCCCCTGGGATGAATTTCTAAGGTCAATAATTCTACAGTCAAGGCTGTGGAAGTGATTTTACTTCAGATAATAAGGTAAGATATCCTTTATTTGTCCCACAATGGAGACATTTCAGAAATGCAATGCTCAAGAACAGGAACACAAAGAGAATTTGCATGCAATGACATCGGATAAGATACAGGTTCCACATACAGACCATACAGATATTATCTACAGTCAAATAACTGCAGAATAACCTAGACAAGAATAATGACTCCACATTTTATTCTTGGTTAGGTGTGAAAAAAATGTTTTCCATTATGTCAGAGGTGAAAGTAACTAAGTAAAAGTACTTCATTACTGTACTTAAGTAGATATATTTTTTTAGGTATCTGTACTAGAGTATTTATTTTCCTGGCAGCTTTTAATTTTTACTCCCTAGAGTTGTTCATAAATATCTGTACTTTACACTCTTTACATTTCTATAAATATCTGTACTTTATACTCTTTACCTTTATATAAATATCTGTACTTTATACTCTTTACATTTATATAAATATCTGTACTTTATATACTTTACATTATATATAAATATCTGTACTTTACACTCTTTACATTTCTATAAATATCTGTACTTTATATACTTTACATTATATATAAATATCTGTACTTTACACTCTTTACATTTCTATAAATTTATGTACTTTATACTCTTTACATTTATATAAATATCTGTACTTTATACTCTTTACATTTATATAAATATCTGTACTTTATATTGTTTACATTATATATAAATATCTGTATTTATATACTTTACATTATATATAAATATTTGTACTTTATATACTTTACATTATATATAAATATTTGTACTTTATATACTTTACATTATATATAAATATCTGTACTTTATACTCTTTACATTTATATAAATATCTGTACTTTATACTCTTTACGTTAATATAAATATTATATTATTACTGCTATTTCTATAGTTTAAAATAAGGATGATTGAAAAAAATAAACTTAACTGATGTAGTAGATGCTGAAATACAATTTCAAAGCACTCCAAATAACCACCAAAAAATTGCAATCACAAAACACAGTAATTTTATTCAGGAGCAGCTGTTGTTCAGATGGTAGAGCAGATCGATGGTTTGTGTCCCAGCTCTGGCTGTCCACATGTCGAAGTGTCCTTGGGCAAGACACTGAACATGAATGGGTGAATTTAGTGTTAATGTAAAACACTGTGAGCACCATGAAAGTGGAAAGGCACTATATGAGGTCAGAACATTTAGCATTTCTTCAGGCAAATGGTTTGAATGTTTACTTATTCCAGTGGTTTGAAAACTCTTGTTTTTAAGTCTTAATAAGTAAAAAGAATTTATTTACCTTAATAGGAAACTATGAGTCAAATTAACTGCACACATTGGAGTTGAGATAAATGAACACTTTTAATTCACCTGTTATCAGAAGGTTTAAGTTGCATGTCATCCAAATGTTAAGTTCTGCAAAATGTAGTTTTTTAATTTCATGAACTTAAAATAATTGAGGCAATCAATTGCCTTAAATTTTTGGGTTCTCCTAACTTATTCAGGTTTACAGTGTACATGTCCCCCAGTCGAGCATCAGCTGTTTTAGAAGAAGATGGACGTGTTTTGGAATGACAGAGCGGGTCAGCCAATGCCAAGAGGTCATCACCATCCTGCGACCAATGGATGCACAGCTCCTTCAGGTTAGCTCCAGAACATGCTGCACACACCTTCATGAAATGGGTTTCCATGGAAACGAGCACCTGCAATTGAGTGATGGGTAAGTGTTTCCACACTTTTCCAAATAGTATTGATACTGTGTGACTAAATACTGACACCTGCTGGACATTAAAAATCCCTACAGGTAACCACGGTGACAGACTCACCTGACACTGATTTGACCTGGGACAGGGTTTCCAAACCTTTTTTGAGCCACAGCACACCTGATAATTTCCTATGTCTTCACACTGGTTGGGAAACACTGACCTAGTTTATACAATAATATAATGGAGACACTCAGAGAAACAATGTTTCTTAAATTCATTCTGGATGCATTTGACAACAAACCACAAAAGATCAGATTCTTTTGTCAGATTCATCCTGTTTTTCTTCCTTATAAATACAGTTTGGCATCAGAGTCAGTTCCAAACAGCTGTTGTATTGGTCACATGACTTTCTTGAGTGACACGCACCAACACAGGGTTTTGGTCGATGAGCTCGACGCATGCGCTGACGCTGGACCCATCACTAGGCACAACTAATCCCGCCCTTTGCTAAAGTTTAACCTAGTTTTCCCTTGATTATCTCTTATGATTGAAAAATAAATGAATAAAAAATAATTGCTCATTTTAACCATTGACCTACACTCACCAGAGTTCACCAGACACACACACCTGAGCACCGTATTAGACAGGTCATTTGCTGGAAAAATTAGGCCCATTTTCCTGTCAAAGTTTTGGGGCGGCACGGTGCTGAAGTGGTTAGCAATCGTGCCTCACAGCGAGAAGGACCCCGGTTCAAATCCCACACCAGACCTTTCTGTGTGGAGTTTGCATGTTCTCCTCGTGTCTGCATGGGTTTTCTCCAGCTACTCCAGTTTCCTTCCACCACCACAAGGTTAATTGGTTGATATAAATTACCCATTGTTTGTTTATGTATGTTCAGCCCTGCGATGAACTGGTGACTCATACAGGGTGTACCCCGCCTTTGCCCATTGTAGCTGGATTAGGCCCCCAGTGACCTCCGCGACCCTAGTGAGGATAAAGCAGGTTCAGATGACGAGACGAGCGAGTTTTGTCTGTGGAACACTGACCAGAAGGTCTATTGGAAGAAATTAAAACTTTGGGCGATCTCAATTTTGCCCCAAAATTCAATACGGCCACCCTTTTCCAAAATGGCTGATTTTCAAGCATTTTTTTTTTTTTTTTACAATACTACAAGGCCATAACCATTAAATATTTGCTGTTTTCAGCCAATTTGTGTCCTACTTCTTCAAAGCAATGTTTACAATGGTTGATTAAATAAAAATAATTAAAATATTATATGTCCACTCAAAATATCTTTAAGAAAATGTTTTAATATCTTCCAACAGTCCTTCTGGTCACCTGGGAAAGATTTGAAAAGGAAAATATGGCTACTTTTTCCAAAGCAGATGACTGTATGTGAAATGTAAGCATTTTTGTGACATTTTTCTTGGGATATTTTAAGTGAATAAGTATATACTGTATTTTCATTATTTCAATTTAATTAAATTCAATTTTATGAATAGAGCCCCAAATAACAACAATGTCATCTCACAGGGCTTTACAAAACCTCCCACAATCAACCACAGAATTTTGTGTTTAGTCAATCAATGTAAACATTTCTTTGAAGGTATAGGACAGAACTTTGCTGAAAAAAGCTCATCTGTAATGATTATGGTATTGTGAAGAATGCTTAAAAGTTGGCCATTTAAAAAAAAAAAAACGGTGGCCATATTGAATTATGGGGCAAAATTGAGGTGGCCCAAAGTTTTAATCTCTTCCAATGGGCCTTCTGGTCAGTGAGCTCCAGAGAAAACTTTGACAGGAAAATAGGCCTAATTCTTCCATCCACTGACCTGTCTATATCTGCAGAACGCTCAGATTTGGACCATTCTTCCCGCACCCTTAACGTGCCCTTTGACCTGTCACTAATATTTACAGTGGTGTGACATGTCCACTTCTTGTTTTGTCCAGATGCTAAATCCTTCAAGGTTTGACAAAAATAGGTTAAAAACAGGGTTCTGTCTCACGCAATGAGTGTGTGACACATGCATTTCAACAACTTCACAGGCCACATATGTATTTCTCACGCTGACCCCCAAGGTTGTGTCCAGTGGCCTGAAGCATGGTGACTATGGGTGTAGAATGGACCAGTGGGCGGGGCTTTAATCTGATTTTCAGTGTTTTATAGGCTGGTCTACCGGTCAAAAAGTTGTACCTCCACGACCTCTCGCGAGAAAGTCACCTGGGTCCCTCTGGCCAATCAGTACTCGCCATTCGGGACAGAACACCCAATCATGTTTCCCATATTATCAACAGGTTGTTGTTGGTGTTGTTGGCTTAGCCATGGCTCAATATGGACATGGTTAGCTGCATAAGCCTTGTGATTATCTGCTCCTTTTGACAATATTGATGCCGTTTCTTTAAAAATGTGACTTGTAAATTAAAAGTTATTCACAGATTAATGCCCATATTGCTTAGCTTTGAGTCATGGCACTGACATTTTTTTTTATTGTATCTGTAGATCCACTTAGTTTTGTGTCACATTATTTCTTCAAAAAAAGCTACTACAAAATTACATAAATATACTGATATATACTTCCACTGAAAACTATTTCTTTATTTTATCTTATATCATACGTCCTAAGTTATAAACTCTGATCCTAAAACTGTGGTCAGAAAAGGTGAAACTCCGTGACCAAAAACCACTTAGTGTTGTTTCCTGATCATGCATATTATTCAGACCATAGAGACATAGACACCTCATAGGCTGTCGAGAAGTGTTCCGCAGCGCCGCCATCTTGAATCAGAGCCAGCGTATGCAGCGGTGCATAGACATCTATGAAGGAAAGATCTACTGCTTGAATCTCAAAGTAGAATTAGTCGCTGAATTTTAAACCTATTGCCAAACTGTTTGATTTTTAGAAACGTTACACGTGTAGCTACTATACAAGATGCTGGGATACTTTTTTTTTTACAATGCTGGTTTTTCCACTCAACACTTAAATACACACACTCTCCCTCTGACTCCAGCATAGTTATTTAAACAGCAGAAGAGTTTCACCAAAAATGGCGGTCTTTGTTCAGCCTATGGATGTTCTAATGAGCGCTGTGAAGACATGGGATTACTTTTAACAGGTAAAATGTATATAAGGAATAATATACTGTTAGCAGGTTGTCATAGTAAGAGTTAAATAAATGCCAACAAGACAAATAGAACCCCATCAGCCTCCTGTCTACCTATGATCTAAGCAGTTCTACATCATCCTGTGTATTACAGCTGTTTATAGGTAACTAAACTGTCCATCTGAGAGAGGGAGTCAAACCATCTGTCTTTAACTTCCCATCTCATTTACAAAAGGTATATGTGTGACCTGGATAAATAATGCATACATTTCTATGATTCACGTCTTGATAAGCAATTGAAAGCTTCTTAATGCCACACTTTTTAAACTTTTCTTTTCTGTCTTCATGTTTAGTACAGTACACTTTCTGATATGAAAAACGTCCTTAAAATGTTCTTTATGTTTCTTACATTTTAGCAAGTACTATCAAGGAAATCAAATGTAAAGCCATAAAGGCAAAGTCAATAAAAACCTGAGCACATTTCAACATTGTTGAAATCTTCAATAAAATTCTACAAAAAAATCTTTTTCCCTTCTGCATCCTGTCACCTTTCACCTTAATCATTTCACCTGGTCCTCACACACCTGTCCTCATCACTTCTCCCTATTTAAGTCCTTTCCTTTGCTTTCTCCTTTGTCAGTTCACCCCACATACTAACCTCTTCAGAGCTCCCGTCTCCTTCCAGACGGTACCCACTGGATCGTGGTCCCCGTTTGGGATATTGGACCATTTAGTTTAGTGTGTTAGTTTGTTTGTATGACTTATGGTCTTATTCTCATTTCTGGACTTTCCGTGTGAGCTCAGAATAAAGGAGCCTATTTTTGAAGTCTGAAGTCTGTACTTTGGGTCCTCCTTACTACAGTCGTGACAAACATTTGTTTTTCTATTTATATCTATTTGTCTGCCTGTCTATATATCTAGCATGTCTGGTATTTGACAAACCATGTCAATATTGCTTGAGCGATTTATGACAACTTTAATTGTCAGTACATCATTCCTCTATGGAAGAAATGAACTGTAGGAGTGAGTGGCCCCGATCCAAGATGGCCGCCCACAGGTCCACCAGTTCAGTGGGCGATTGCAGTCAATGAGGCATATATATATTTCTAATATTATATAATACTCTTATAATACTACTGGCACTTCCAGTATCTATACTGTGGTAACATGTAACAGTTATCCATTATGTGTCATTTATGTTCACTATGTTCTGTTGTTGATTGACATTGTTTTAGTTCAACTACCTGTGATGGAACTGAGTGGAATGAGTGTGTGAGAGGAAGGAGCGGGCTGATGTGGAGGTGGAGTGGAAGTGAGAGAGTGAGTGAGGTGCACGCTTCGGTGATGGGAGTAAGCCATCTTTTTTGCCTCTGCTCAGTTTGTGGTTAATAAACCTTATTCTAACGGCTTCCTCCGTGTGTGAAACTCTCCGGGGTATTACAATACTATTCAGTATCAATAATACAATTAATCAATTGAATTTTATGAACAATATTACACTTATTTATTTCAAATGTGAGCCAATGATTTCCTGTTAATCTGGTATATTGATATATTGTTGATTGAATCTTGAGTATTTAATACAGCTAATATTGTTGTATTGGATTTTGTGTTCAATTACTTTTCTGAACCATTATTTTGAAAGGTCATTCACTGATGCACTGTTTAATACATGGTTTTGTTTGTCTTACTTTCAATATGGTCCCAATTTAAAATCAAATATTCAGTCTGTGTTTCTATGTCCTAAAGCTGATCCTAGTCTTCTTTTACCATATAATTACTGTTACATTACATAGATCTTTAATAGTATTCACACATACATATTAGCCTTTGTGCTTTTGTAATAACACATATATTACACTAGTTTAATCAGTGACAGGCAGACAACTGTGGTTTTGTGTGCACCGATCAGGCATAAATTCCTGCTTTTTTTGCCCAAGTTCACCTCTGCTTGATTCCTGTTGGTTCGGTTTGGATTCAAAATGCTCAGGCCACTTTTTAGTCCCAGTCCAACCCTGGTTCACATTCTTATGTCCCTGTCTTTCACCTGTTCTGTGTTTTCACTCCTTTGTTCAAGGGGGTTCAGGTCCAGTCCTTCAGGGCCACTATCCTGCATGTGTTAGACCACACCTGTCAAACATGTGGCCCGGGGGCCAAAACTGGCCCACCAAAGGGTCCAGACCAGCCGGTGGGATGAATTTATGAATTGCAAAAATTACATTGAAGATATAAACAATCAAAGATGTTAAAATTATTTTAGGTCAATTTAATCTAAAGAGCAGTAAAATACTGTCATAATTACCTATAAATAATGAAAAACACACATTTACAAAAAAAAAAACATTTACAGATTAGCCTTTCACAACAATGTGAAAGTAAATGTCTTAAGTATGTGTAATTTTACCAATATTCTGTTACTGCATGTTTTGTGTATTTGTTGATCCATAGTGATCTGTAAGTTGTGTTGCACACGTATAAATGATGAATGAAATGTTAATTACATCTTAGTTTATTTTTCTGCTGAATTTCAGGGGTGGTTAATATTTGTTCATGTTATGTTCAAGTACAGTTCATAAATGGAAACCTTTTCTTCATGGATGTTTTACTTTTTTCACTCAGAAACACAGATATTTTTGGAGTCGACATTATTTACAACTTGTTATTCTGTTCTTATTTATATTATTTTGCTGGTTTAGGTCACTTTATATCATATTAGACTGAATGTGGCTCCTGAACTAAAATGAGTTTGACACCGTTTTAGTTGGATCCATTTTCCAAACTCTGTAGAACCTGATAATGACCTTCAGCTCCTGGAAGAGGGAAAGATTTCAAACGTGCAGGATAGTGGATCCAGGACCAGGACTGGACTCTACAGGACCAGGACTGGACTCTACAGGACCAGGACTGGACCCCTGCTGCTCTGGTTAATCTTTTTTCATTCTTTTCCTCTTCTCATCCTTTTGTCCTCTGTCTTTAACTGTTGTCCTTGACTGGTGTGATTTGCGGAGCAGCGAGTTTCGACTTTTTAACCATGTAATGTATTCAGATTTGGTCATTCAGGGAGACTTCTGTGTTTATGCAGTTTTTTTTTCTTCATGTTTCAGCTCTCTATAGTATTTTTCAGCGATAGTCATTTTTAATGGGGGGCTCAAAATAACATTTGGTTTCAGGCCCCAGTTTGGCCAGGGGTGGCCCTGTTACTATGAAGAAGTCAGTGGCACACTACTGTGTGTTCATACAGCAGTATTGAGTTAGCCAATCAGAACACAGGTCTGAAATAGGCGGTGTTGGCAACTTTTACAAAATTGCTAACCTCACCCCGTCATGCCTCCTGTCCCCACCTCAATCTCACTCCTGTGTCTTGAAAACTTGAGAGCCCTGGTTAAAAATCAAGTCTAGCTATAAACGTGCTTTAACGCCTCATTAAATAACATCCAGGACGCCAGAGGAACCAGAGCAGATCTAATCTAGCATCATCAGCCAGGTTCAGGGATTCTGTCACCATGGCAACAGGCTGTTTCTAAACAGCAGACATGCACAGTGTTGTCAATGTGAAAAAAATTGTGCTGTTTTCTCTGCCCACACAAAAGCATCAGTCACTTTTTTTTCTGCACTATGCAAATATGTGTAAGTTCACTAGATTCTCAGTTATTTTCTAAAGTCACCACAGATTCAGACAAATTCCTCTCACTGCATTGTAGGACTGAATGTTTAAGGAGGTGGTTTCTTCCTGTTGCTATCAGGCAGTTCAACAGATCTGCCTGAAGAAACTGGACTAGTTAAGACTAGTTAAACAGAAGGATATGAGCCCTTTATTGATTTGTATTGTTGTTCTCTTTTATTTATGGTTATAACTGCATTTTTGCGCATCAGCGCGTTTGGGACCACTACTTTTTTGTTTCTGACATTAATTTTGTCTCATTTTGTTAATTTTTCCACAACTTGTAAATATTTTTGTTTTTACTAATTTTGATGCTTATGTTTGTCCATTTTGACCATTTTACCTTATTTTGTTCATTGTTTTTACTTATTTTTTTCCATTTCTTTAATTTCTCTCTCTCTCTCTCTCTCTCTCTCTCTCTTTCCTCTACAGTAGATTCTCAATTGTTTTCTGCTCAGTAATAATGACACAATCAGCTGTGGAAGGTCAGATGATATGAAAACACTTTATTTGTCCACTCCAGTTTCCTCATTTTGCCAGGTGCAGATCACGTCCTCCTGGCCTTCCGTGGGCGGCATCCGTTGTGTGGCACAGGGGTGTTGTCAGTGATAGACACCACCTCCAGACCTCCCATGGTCAAGCCTTTGATCGCTGACTGCACAACACACACATACACTCATTAACAGCACATACCAACACATCAAAGTGCTTCTATTATCAAAAGTCTGGAAATAATTAGTGCTGACGACATCATGTGGTGACAGCTTCATCCATGTTCCTCCTCAGTTTAGTAGATACAGGAAAGGAACCAAACAACAAATTAAAAACATCTGTTGCTGTTACTCCTTCATACTTTTAATACTTACCTGGGTAACACTGCACTTTCAAACAAAATTGATTTCAGACTGAAAACAACTATTATTGATACAATGCAAAGGCATTATAGGCAGATCGGTTAAGTAGGGATAGACAATACGACAGTAGGTTAAGTAGGGATAGACAATACGACGGTAGGTTAAGTAGGGATAGACAATACGACGGTAGGTTAAGTAGGGATAGACAATACGACGGTAGGTTAAGTAGGGATAGACAACACGACGGTAGGTTAAGTAGGGATAGACAATATGACTGTACGTTAAGTAGGGATAGACAATATGACGGTATGTTAAGTAGGGATAGACAATATGACGGTAGGCTAAGTAGGGATAGACAATATGACTGTAGGTTAAGTAGGGATAGACAAAATGACGGTAGGTTAAGTAGGGATAGACAATATAACGGTAGGTTAAGTAGGGATAGACAATGACGGTAGGCTAAGTAGGGATAGACAATATGACTGTAGGTTAAGTAGGGATAGACTATATGACGGTAGGTTAAGTAGGGATAGACAATATGACTGTAGGTTAAGTAGGGATAGACTATATGACGGTAGGTTAAGTAGGGATAGACAATATAACGGTAGGTTAAGTAGGGATAGACAATATGACGGTACGTTAAGTAGGGATAGACAATATGACGGTAGGTTAGGTAGGGATAGACAATATGGCGGTAGGTTAAGTAGGGATAGACAATATGACAGTAGATTAGGTAGTTAGGTAGGGATAGAAAATATTATGGTAGGTTAAGTAGGGATAGACAAAATGATGGTAGGTTAAGTAGGGATAGACAATATAACGGTAGGTTAAGTAGGGATAGACAATGACGGTAGGCTAAGTAGGGATAGACAATATGACTGTAGGTTAAGTAGGGATAGACTATATGACGGTAGGTTAAGTAGGGATAGACAATATGACTGTAGGTTAAGTAGGGATAGACTATATGACGGTAGGTTAAGTAGGGATAGACAATATAACGGTAGGTTAAGTAGGGATAGACAATATGACGGTACGTTAAGTAGGGATAGACAATGACGGTATGTTAAATAGGGATATACAATATGATGGTAGGTTAAGTAGGGATAGACAATATGACGGTATGTTAAGTAGGGATAGACAATATGACGGTAGGCTAAGTAAGGATAGACAAAATGACTGTAGGTTAAGTAGGGATAGACAATATGACGGTAGGTTAAGTAGGGATAGATAATATGACGGTAGGTTAAGTAGAGATAGACAATATGACGTTAGGTTAGGTAGGGATAGACAATATGGCGGTAGGTTAAGTAGGGATAGACAATATGACAGTAGATTAGGTAGTTAGGTAGGGATAGAAAATATTATGGTAGGTTAAGTAGGGATAGACAAAATGACGGTAGGTTAAGTAGGGATACACAATGACGGTAGGCTAAGTAGGGATAGACAATATGACGGTAGGTTAAGTAGGGATAGACAATATAACGGTAGGTTAAGTCGGGATAGACAATATGACGGTACGTTAAGTAGGGATAGACAATGACGGTATGTTAAGTAGGGATAGACAATATGACGGTAGGTTAAGTAGGGATAGACAATATGACTGTATGTTAAGTAGGGATAGACAACATGACAGTAGGTTAAGTAGGGATAGACAATACGATGGTAGGTTAAGTAGGGATATACAATATGACGGTAGGTTAAGTAGGAATAGACCATATGACGGTAGGTTAAGTAGAAATAGACAATGGCGGTAGGCTAAGTAGGGATAGACAATATGACTGTAGGTTAAGTAGGGATAGACTATATGACGGTAGGTTAAGTAGGGATAGACAATATGACTGTAGGTTAAGTAGGGATAGACTATATGACGGTAGGTTAAGTAGGGATAGACAATATAACGGTAGGTTAAGTAGGGATAGACAATATGACGGTACGTTAAGTAGGGATAGACAATGACGGTATGTTAAATAGGGATATACAATATGATGGTAGGTTAAGTAGGGATAGACAATATGACGGTATGTTAAGTAGGGATAGACAATATGACGGTAGGCTAAGTAAGGATAGACAAAATGACTGTAGGTTAAGTAGGGATAGACAATATGACGGTAGGTTAAGTAGGGATAGATAATATGACGGTAGGTTAAGTAGAGATAGACAATATGACGTTAGGTTAGGTAGGGATAGACAATATGGCGGTAGGTTAAGTAGGGATAGACAATATGACAGTAGATTAGGTAGTTAGGTAGGGATAGAAAATATTATGGTAGGTTAAGTAGGGATAGACAAAATGACGGTAGGTTAAGTAGGGATACACAATGACGGTAGGCTAAGTAGGGATAGACAATATGACGGTAGGTTAAGTAGGGATAGACAATATAACGGTAGGTTAAGTCGGGATAGACAATATGACGGTACGTTAAGTAGGGATAGACAATGACGGTATGTTAAGTAGGGATAGACAATATGACGGTAGGTTAAGTAGGGATAGACAATATGACTGTATGTTAAGTAGGGATAGACAACATGACAGTAGGTTAAGTAGGGATAGACAATACGATGGTAGGTTAAGTAGGGATATACAATATGACGGTAGGTTAAGTAGGAATAGACCATATGACGGTAGGTTAAGTAGAAATAGACAATGGCGGTAGGCTAAGTAGGGATAGACAATATGACTGTAGGTTAAGTAGGGATAGACAATATGACGGTAGGTTAAGTAGGGATAGACAATATGACGGTAGGTTAAGTAGGGATAGACAATATAACGGTAGGTTAAGTGGGGATAGACAATATGACAGTAGGTTAGGTAGGGATAGACAATATGACAGTAGGTTAAGTAGGGATAGACAATATGACGGTACGTTAAGTAGGGATAGACAATATGACGGTATGTTAAGTAGGGACAGACAATGACGGTATGTTAAGTAGGGATAGACAATATGATGGTAGGTTAAGTAAGGATAGACAATGACGGTATGTTAAGTAGGGATAGACAATATGACGGTAGGTTAAGTAGGGATAGACAATATGACTGTATGTTAAGTCGGGATAGACAATATGACGGTAGGTTAAGTAGGGATAGACAATACGACGGTAGGTTAAGTAGGGATAGACAATATGACAGTAGGTTAGGTAGGGATAGACAATATGACAGCAGGTTAGGTAGTTAGGTAGGGATAGAAAATATTATGGCAGGTTAAGTAGGGATAGACAATATGACAGTAGGTTAGGTAGGGATAGACAATATGACAGTAGGTTAAGTAGGGATAGACAATATGACGGTAGGTTAAGTAGGGATAGACAATACGACGGTAGGTTAAGTGGGGATAGACAATATGAAGGTAGGTTAGGTAGTGGGAAGTTTAATAATGTTCTAAAAGAGAACCCAGAGAAGCATTTTTTTAACAGCACATGTATGTTCTTCCTTGTACCACTGGGATGCCTTCAGACCCAGTGTTTATACTTAGGGCATTTTCTTGCACAAGGTGGTTTAGTCTTCATGTCCATCAACTTCAGCACTTTGCAACCAAACACTCAACCCAGAAATATTTTTAAATATTTCAAAATATTATATTTTAAAGATGAAAACAAATATGATAATTGGATTTTCAACTTTTCAATGACCTGCACCAACTCTGGACAGCAGAGCAGAGTAGAAAACAGATGAACAGTACGTGTACTCACCTGACGTCCAGGACCAATGCCTTTGACCACAACTCGGACATATGTCAGTCCCTTTGTTTTGGCTTTCTGTTCACAGAGACATGACAGGTACAAGTTTTCCAAATTACTTTCCTACTGAGATCACCAGGATGAGATGTATGTGCTGAATGAAAAAACCTGACTTTTGGAGAAAAGTTTATTAAAAAAAGTTAGTTAAAAATTAAGCGTATGTGCAGGAAAATAATGTTTGCATATTTATGATATGCATTTGTCTTTGGTTGTAGTTGAGCATAAAATAAAATACTGAGTCAATAATGAGTCACTTTGTACTTTTGTCAGAATACGAATCGAAAAGTTACCACATAAAAAATGATAAGTGAACAGTTCTGAGTACACTGTCTTCAGTACTAATTTCTCAGATGTAAGAAAGTGGTCAAATATGTCATCACATCACAGACATTATCCATTGAACACCGAAAACAGATGGAATTCAAACCAAAAATGGGTATAGCTATGGAACCGGGGTAAACATTAACAGCAGTAACCAGACCAAAATCTAACATGAATATGGGTACCTTATTTCGGTATATTTGCAGCTGTTCTTTCAGTAAGCCCTCTGTCCACTGTTAATGGCAGCACACACAGACAGCAGTGCAGACAACATAAACACGTCAAAGGAAAAACATTTGAATGTGCGGTAAAAGTTCACAAGCGTTCCAGATTCTTCCATATGTAACATGTGTCTAAAGACATTTACATTTAAAGGGTGGAATACGACTGATTTAATGAAGCATTTGGTGACACACAGTGTTTAGCTTAAAGCAGAAGCTGCACCAATCTCAAAGGAGGCATGTCCAAACTATTCCACAAAGGGCCGGTGTGGCTGTGGGTTTTTGTTCCAACCAACCAAGAGTTCACAGTTTGACCAATCGACTCTCTGAAGACTTAGATCAGCTGATTAATTGAGTCCAGTCTGGTGTGCTGCTGCTGCAGCCACATCAGCCCTTTGTGGAATTGTTTGGACATGCCTGATCTAAAGCCTCTGTGAAGAGCTAAGTAGCCTAGGACTGTGCTAATAGCACTAGCCTAGCACTGTGCTAATAGCACTAGCATAGCACTGAGCTAATAGTATCAGAAAAGGAAATACTCAGTGTGTTAATGACAGACCAAAGTGGTTCCAGTTTCTGTGCAGATATTGGACCATGACAGTGACAGAGTGAGTACTTTTAATGCCAAATACAAATAAGTAACTGGTGTTTGTGAATTCTTCAACAAATGACATGACATGTGGCACTAGCTTAATAATAATAATAGCATTATTATGAGTTGTAGCAGATGCATTTCACAGTTTGTGCGTTTGTCAGGCAGACTGGTTCGGCAAATCATTGGTTAAATTTTGATGTGACGGTATATCTCTGGTTGTAATTAATTTTTTCAAATACATTTTAAAGTAGCAATTTAGGAACCGATACCGTTTTGAAAGTATAGGTTTAGTATCTATGTCAAATAAAATCCTTTCAGTACCCAACCATCAGCACTCAGCAACAACTTCACTCCTAAAAATTCTAGAAAATCTGTGACTTTTCTCACAGTGTGGTTCTATCCATGAGAAAAAACTGGATTTACTTTAGGACTGAAAACAGAGGGCAACGGCGTAAGCCATGACATATTTTTGACCACTTTCTACTCATACATTTTAATTTCGTATATGTCATTTTTGATGTCGTAACTTTTCAATTCGTATTCTGGCAAATATCAATCACACAACACATTATAAGTACAAATGGACTCATTTTAGAGTTTGACAATATTTATTTTATGTTTAAGTATAACCAAAGACACATGCATATCCCAAATATGCACACATTACTTTCCTGTGAATATGCTTCATTTTCTCCCAAAAAATGGCTCCATACCGACTCTGTTGTACAAGTCTTCATAATAATAGTGAAAACTTACTGTGGCTGCAGAAATGGCTGCAACCTGAGCAGCGATAGGTGTTGACTTCTTGGAGTTTTTAAATCCCTCCGTTCCACATGATGTTCTGACCATAGATTTTCCTGCATGGTCTGTCAGCTGGACGTGTGTGCTGATACAAGACAGGACAAATGCTAATTATCTTTGAGGTTTTTCACATACATAACACATTCTGATTATTTTAACTCAAATATTTTAGAAAGTATTTAATTTTAAAATGTATAGATTTAGACAAAAGAATAATCCATACTGGCACATGGTACACTGGTACATACATAATCCAGACTGGCACACGGGAGAACCGGGACTTTTCCCGGGGGCCTACCTGCTCATTGGCCTGCTTGGCCTGAACCCCACCCCAACCGCCAATTAGCTTGCTTGTAAACAATGGTAACGTACTCAGAACTTCGCGGAGTCAGAGCGGTAGGGATTGGAAGCAGTTTTTGTTTTTTTTTTTCAAGAAACACATTGTGATTGGGTAGTGGCTCCATTCTCTATGGGCCCGCCTCTGTAGCATTGACAGATCGCTGACCATATTCTGTGTGCAAAAACTAAATAGTGGATGACGGCGCAAAGAACAAGAGGACACCAGCAAGAGTCGGAAAGAAAAAAAATCAGTCAAGGAGGAGAAATGTAAGAAACTAACTAAGTTATTTATGAAACCCAGCAACAGCCAGAGTGCTAATGCTGTTAGCTCTGCCGTTAGCTCTGCTGCAGCAACAGCATTACATGCATTTAGGATTTGGTTTACTTATGTTATATATTTAGAATTCAGATTACAACACTTTATTTTTTTTGTGCTTTTATTGTTACTTTTTTTTGCCATTTAGCATTATTTAATTTTTTTAGTTTAGCTATGTTTGGCTAAAATGTGCCACCTGTTGACCCTTTTAGGAATTTAAAAAAAATGTATCCCATATTTTGATCACAGCAGGGCTTTTGGACTTTATTTTATGTTAATTTCATTTTAATTGCATTTGTGATAATTGTAGAGTTGTATGATTGTGTGTGTGTGTGTGTGTGAACTATTTAACTTTTTCTCACTCAAGGTTAGTGTGAGTTGATCCACCTTGTCTGTTTTATTTATTTTATTTATTTATTTTTATTATACAGTATGTTGGGAAACTGAAAAACAGAATAGTATATATGAACACATATTAATCAATGTAATGTTAATTTTAATGCAACAGTATATAGTAGGTCTGGCAAAAACTCCACAAGTGGGCTGCAGGAAGCCTGAAAGATATTTAGACTACAGTTATAGGATAGGCTGTTGACCTTTTCACTTTAACATTGAATTAGTGTTTATTAGCTATACTAACATGGCATCTAAAAGGTTTGCTGACAAAATAATACAAACCTGTTCTTAATAACACATATCATGTCAGTAACCTTAGACAAAAGGAGAGGATGACAAAAAAGTACTGTACTTTTTACAGTACTTTTTACTGTACTTGTACTTTTCTGGCCAGCGCTTAAATCCATCTAATGAATCAATCAGAATTGAAATCCGTTAAGAAATGAGAGAGAAGAAGTGATTTTAGTGAATTGTGGGCGATGACGGACGGACAACAGACGAAACGCGACGGCAGTAGCTAATCCCTGGATGAGCTAATAAAAAAAATTTAGCACCAGCTGAAACGGTAGGTATAAGCAAGTACTTTAACATGCCAGTAAAGGAATAATAACCAAATGTTTAATAAAAACACATTTATCACCATTGACAAAAGTAACGGCATGAGGAAAATATACAGCAGTTATTGTGGTCTGGAAAAATACCAGAAAGTGCTGTTCCTAAAGGAAAGTACATATATTTAGCAGTATCCACAAATTTAACAGATATCACTTTAAATGTAATTTTAAAAGGCATTATTTAACAGATTTAGGATCCAATAAAGCAATAGAATGAGGTGTTTGTATGTTGTGACAAACCATAATGATAAAAGATTTTAAGATGCTGATAAAACAATCTGTCTTCATCAACATATGTTTCAATACAATATTTAATACACATCTTGCTGCTGTTTTCCTTTTAACAATAATAGCATTCATTGCAGAATTCGGTTATTATAAAATATAAGATTTGACACAGTCCTCTGGCCACTATAAGGCAGACCCTCCAAGATTTTGTGATATGATTTGTAACTTCAACGCAAATTCAGCCAATCCTCGTGAATTCAGCGCAATGCTGCAATTTTAACCAATCACCGTGACTTTCCCGCAAAATGTAACCAATCATTTGTGATGTCTTAAGCTGCTCCTTCCACCTTTTCCTGTCTACTTTACAGCACAAAACTTCATGCGCCTGGCCAGCAGTTCACATTTAATGACTAAAATGATGCACTACTACCAACAGGTGCATTTTTTGCTGCATTGGTGTCATCCAGATAATATTTTATTTCCCATGTTTGAAAGGTTATGTTAATACCTCAGTGTCTTTGTATTTTTGTCAGCAACTGCCTCTACTACACAGTACACAGTACTAGTAATGTGTTTTTTGACTGGCTGAGACATTTATATTATGTTTTACAACTTCATGTAGTGTTGTGAGGTCATATGAACTTTTACCTTTAAACCAACAGGTGCATTTGGAAAAAATATATTATTTTGTTGCATTTTTGTAATCGTACTCGTTTATTTGGCATCTCGGTAAGGTAGTTTTGAGGACCATATCACAATGACTTTTAATTAATTTTCCAGAAATTAATATTTGAAATATGACTTAACCTTGATTACAAAAAGGGAAAATCACAACTATTTATTGCCATTTTCACTTCCTCCCGCAACAAAAGCCTAAAAAGCATTAAAACTTTAATTGCAATTTTTCAGAAAAGCTCATGCATCAGATATTTTAGACCGCAACAATCTCAGAAAAGGCCCGCCAAATTCTGGAGGGACTTATAAGAGAATGGCAAAAATCTGAAGAGGAACCGAGTGCCGAACAGATGACAGAGACATCAGCAAGGGCACTGACAGCCACAACGCCACCCAGTCATGGCAAGTCCCACCCGGCGACACCGATTAGTTCCTTCGTTTTTCAGAAAGCCTGAACCTCACGACACTCAGATAGTTGTGTGAGGCAATAACATCTACCCTTAGCGTATAGTTTGGCGAAATGCAGCCAGATAACGTGAGTCAGGTTAACGTAATTATCAGTCATTTCAAATAAAATTTTTAATTTTTTTATTTAATGTTAAAAACATGTCAGTGATGCAGTCACTGTACCTCCCGCGGGATGATAATCCTTTTCATTACTTTTATCAGTTATGTACTGGACTTTTGAAAATAACTAAACAGATTCCATTGTTTTGACATGTGGCACTAGCAAAGTAGAGTTGACAATGACTAATATACAGACTCACCATCAACAGGAGGTCTACTACAGGTGGACTGATGGAGTCATGTGACAGAAATACCAGTGACAGGGAAAGCGGGGCTAAAAGTTGAATGTAAAAGTTGTATGCAATAGGACGATACTACAACAAAATTAAGATTAGGTTGACGTAGTTAGACGCCGGAAAGTTCACAGGAGTCCAGACAAAGTTAGGAATGACTAAACAAAATGGTGGATAATGGAGTTTAATGACTGTTGTCGCTTCTGTAAAAAAGATTTTAAAGATTGCTGACATTTTTTCACTTTCTTCACTCATCTTTGATAAAAGGAAATCTCCACCCATTGGTGGTGTTGTTCTTCTATGGTTGCTTCCGGTTGTTTCTCTCCGAGTTGTTGCAGTGTCACTTTGTTAGCCCTCTGACTCTATACTTCACTGTGATTTGTCAGCCAGTTTCAAGGAAATCTAACCAAAAGTTGAATCGAGCGTAACTAGACTATAGCACATTACATGTGCTGCCACAAGGAGTATAGTGCAGCTAGCCTATTCAGCATAATAGTGAACAGTGTTGTATTTAGTGCAATAGTGAATAGTGGTGCTGGAGGTAATGTTTACAGACAGAGCAGTGATCGTGTCAGTAGGTTCTATATTAAACTTTATTTGGTAAATTATCCTCAGTATTTTTAATCTATCAAAATGACTGACAGCCTTCAGAATTTTCTTTAAAAAAATACATCAATGACAGAATATTTATAGTTAGTGCAAAGTTTGGTCAGGCCCATCTACAATCCTCAAGTATATTAGTTTGTGCAGGAATAATGACTACAATGCACAAATTAACTATTGTTTTTGGTTGTTTACATGAAAAACAACAATGAAAAAAGCTTTACATTTTATTACATTAAAATTATTTATAACCACGAAATGTTTGAGCAGAAGAAAGGTTTTTTTAAGCCCACTGTGTTCATCACATCAAAACCAACTCTGCAAACTTTCAAACTATATTTTTCCTCCCCATTATGCTCACATTCCTTCATAACAAACATAAATGATTTTTTAGTCAATTAAACAGTATCTTTATTTATTAATGAGACAAATCATTCAATCAGTCAATTAGTATTAATAATTTCGCATTTTAAAGATTTTTTAAACTTTGACAGAATATTACTTAATTTGAATTGATCACTTAAATAACATAGTTTTACCCCGACAATAACTACCCTTAATTTACAATGAGAGTAGTATTATTCTCTAACTTATGTTTAACACTTACTTGTTGTATGTGGCCTTTATGTGAACAATAGGTAAGTCCTCAAACTTTTTTCCACCCCATCGCAGAGCACTATCCTGATCAGGGAACGGTGGAAAATGGCTGAAACATTAAGGTTAAGTCATTATCTTATGAACACAGTACAAGGAAAACCCAAAACACAATCTACTTTCTTGGCATGCATGTGAATAGATCATGGATTGGTTGGTTGTGGTGTTTTCTAACCTGAAGTCTCTGGAATCCGAAGGGGATGGTGCATTTTCGTCCAATCTGACAGCACTGCTACTAATGGATCGCTGCAATAAACCCCATCTAAAAAGAAAGTATACGTTTTAATCTCCATCATCATCCTCGACTATTAAGCTAAAGGCATGTGTTGATTGTTATATCACCGTTAAGCTAATCATGACTCTTTAGCAACAGACTGACAAGGTAGCGAACTGGGAGGTCAGAAAACACTTACCGTGGATTTCCGTATGCATTTAAGGAGGTGGCCAACTGACGGTACACGAGACTCACAGAGTTAAGTAATACACCATTTAACTTATTCATATTTTCTTTCGTTATAATATAAAACCTTAAGCTAACACATACACATAGCAAAACGTGACATTGAAACTGCTACACTCAGAGCATCTCAAGCAAAGCCATCTTTAATTTGGGGGTTGGAAGGGTAAAAACAACGTATTTACTACTAATTAAAACAGAATTATTATCGATAAAAAATATACATAAAACAATTTTATATGATTTAATAACCCATAATAATTATTGCTTGGCTACAAAAAGAATGTGTTTCGCTAATAGAAATCACATCTTTTCTCGCAGTACCCCACAGTGAAATGGACTGTTCTATTTTGCTGAACAGGATTGTGGGTAAAAATGATGCCTTCAAAAATCTTTAAATCGTAGTAAATGAGACAATTACAAAGGTTCCCGATTAACCACAACACACATTGTATATACAATTCTGAAATGTTGTTTTTTTTAAATTAAAGATAAAATACTATATAATGTATTACATTTGTGTAATTTGTAGTTTTAGATTCATGCGTGTTCATGTTTAATGGCGATCAGGAATGAGACTACACACACACACACACACACACACACACACACACACACACACTAAGACACACATTGAACGTATCAGAGGAAGATGGCGGCGCCCTGCAGAAGGATGGCGAGTCGACCTGTCATACAGTTTCTGTCTTCTTTTTCCAAGACAACTGTCAGGAGAACGGGATTTATTCAATTTTTCAGCAGTTCTGCTTGTCCTGTGACTTCACAGACCCAACATATAGTGGAAAAGGTGACATCTCCGTATAGTTTAGTTGCAGCGGTGTGTCTGCAGAGGCTTCCGGTGATATCAACGGACAACAGCCCCATGGAGCAGCAGTTCCAGGACTTGATACTCCAGGTGAGATTGGCTAAAAGAAGTTCTCCAGGTCAGAGTTTACAGTGAAAGACAGAGATAAATCATACTGTTAGATAGCTACAGTTGTTCACGTGAAACGACTCCAATCTCTGATAAGTGTAGTAGTAGCCTTCAGATAATTGTAGGTAATTGGGAAATACTCCAATCTAAGGGAAATTCTTGCATTACAAACAATCCCACTTCCATATGTTTTTCACATTAAAACTTTCGACAAGGACTGAAGTAAAATTACTCTTTAGTGCAGGGCTCTCAAACTCATTTTCTTTCAAGGGCCACATTCAGCCAGGTTTAATTTGCAGTAAAATAATAGAATGTATGTAAATAATAAAGTTAAACTTTGGTCCCGGATTTAGTGCAAAACACTCTCAATTAAATTACAAAAATATTTTCTTCTACAAATTATACAAACAAAAAGAATGAAATAGTCAGAAAAACACCTCAAATTTCCTAGGGGAAAAAAGCCATTTTAACAATGTTTTGCTTCAATGTGTCATTTGTACATGAAGAAGCAAAATTTTTTTAAAATTTTAGTGGATTTTCTTTAGACATTTCATGTTGTTCATACTTTTCACATTTTATTGTTGCACCATAGTTTGTAAATGTTAATATTTCCATATTTGTATGTAATTTTTAAAAACTAAAACAAAGATAAAACTTTGAAGTTGTTGAAATCAACATAATGTCAAATGTCTTTCACATCAAAATGAGAAGAAAATATGGGTTTATTATTTTTTTCTAGGTTTTTATGTTATTTGGCTGTAGATAATATTGGTCAGTATGTGGAACCTGAACTAAAATCAGTTCACCAGCCTTGACTATGGAGTTATTGACCTTTGCAAATTCATCCCGGGGGTCGCATTGGAACCTTTGATGGGCCACATTTGGCCCCTGGGCCGCATGTTTGAGAACCCTGCCTTAGTGTGTCTGACTTAAGTATTATACATAGCCAGGGCTCTACAGTGCGCCCATTTCACTCGCATTTGCGAGCAAATATTTCAGCGTGCGAACGAGGAAAACAAAACAGTCGCACATGTGCGAGTGCTTCTTGCAGCACACAATAAGGCACACAGACCTGAGGAGCTAATTATGACAAGCCAAAGTGTTCACATAGCCACGCGTTGTGTTTATTATATCACGCGTTACAGGACGCGTTCTGGTACGCGCACTGGTGCGCGCAATGGCACGCGTTCTAGCACGCGACCGCGTTGCCGAACGCGTGGTGGCGTGTCAGTACGCGTGCTAGACGCGTGCTAGAACGCGTAATGTAACGCGTGATAGCATGCTAGAACGCGTTCTGGTACGCGATATAAACACAACGCGCGGCTATGTGAACACTTTGGCTTGCCATAGCTAATGAAAATCTACTAGAAATGAATTAAAACTGCGCGAACAGCTCCGCATAGTCGAGACAAACACGGCACATATTGAAAGGATTAACCCTTTAACTCCTGATGCGTCAGCGCTGACACGTTCTGAGTGGATGGTTTAGTTTAAAAATTCAGACAAATTCAAGTGTTTTTTAACTGTTATTTTACTGAGAATTTTGTTCATGGAACTGATGTACAGGTGTCGAAAAGCAAGTGATTAAGAAAAAGAAAAAGGTGACTAGTCATGAACAGACTTGGTATGAAAGATAGGTTATAAAAATGACAGAAACAGGTGTGAGGGAGAGAAAGAGAAGAAAGAACTCAGTGTCTGTACTTCCCCCAGCATTCTAACTCCTAGGGCAGCCTAGACTGAACTGTGACTCATACATCATGTATACATGATATATGAGTCACATAATTTTTAACTAACGTGACCATAGGCTTTCTCAAACAGGAATGTTTTCAGCCTAATTTTAAATGTAGAGACTGTTTCGGCGTCTTTAATATTAAAGGGAAGCTGATTCCATAAGACAGGGGCCTGATAACTAAAGGCTCTAGCTCCTACTGTACTTTTAGAAACCCAAGGAACTTTCAATAAACCTGCATTCTGAGAACGAAGGGTTCTATTGGGCTGGTACGGAACCAGATCATCTTTAAGATAAGAGGGGCCCATACCATTAATGGTTTTATATGTAAGGAGCAGGATTTTAAATTTAATTCTAAATTCAACTGGTACCCAGTGAAGGGTTTGGAGCACAGGGGTGATGTGTTCTCTTCTATTTAATCCTGTTAATAATCTTGCTGCTGCATTTTGAACCAGTTGAAAGCTTTTTAGGGAATATTTAGGACATGCTACAAGTAAGGAGTTACAATAATCTAATCGTGATGTAACAAATGCACGATTAATTTTTCTGCAGTTGTTTTAGACAGAATATTCCAAATTTTGGCTATGTTGCGCAGGTGAAAGAAGGCTGTTCTGCATGTTTGGTTAATGTGCATTTTGAATGAAAGATCTTGATCAAATAAGACTCCTAAATTTTTAACTGTGGCACTGGGTGTTACGCTTAAGTTGTCCAGAGTAACTATCTGGTCAGTTAGGGAGTCTCTCGCATTTTTAGGACCAATTATAACGACTTCAGTTTTTTCAGGGTTCAATAAAAGATAATTGGCACTCATCCAAATTTTTATGTCTTGGACACAAGGACTTAGTTTATCTATTTCCCTGGTCTGATCAGGTTTAATCGATAAATATAGCTGTGTCATCCGCATAACAATGAAAATTAATGCCATGATTTCTAATGATTTCTAATTTTCTAAATTTCTAATTTCTAAAGGGAGCATATATAGTGTAAACAAAATAGGCCCAAGGACTGACCCTTGGGGCATGCCATAATTAACTCTGGAGGACTGTGATGATTGTTGGTTGATGTGAACATATTGGTAGCGATTAGATAAATACGATTTAAACCAGCAGAGGGCTGCTCCTCTAATACCTATATCAAGTAGTTTGTAAGATGATGTTGGCCTTTTCTATCCCTCTCCTGTCTGTCTTTCTTCTTTTTTCTCTTTTTTTTGGAAACCTGATTTACATTTGGAAAACATCTTGGCAGCACTGCTTACTCCGAGTCATGGAGTCACTGTAGTAAATGCGCATTTCGCACTGCTGCTCGCAGTCTGATTCAAGGAAGAGCAGACCTTTTTTTCTTTCCTATTAAAAATTATCATGATTAATAATAAAAGAAAAAACAAAAAAGTTTGATTATCAGCCATCCCTCCATGGGCCCCTGTCAGTGCTCAGGCCCTTAGAATCGTTCCCATCTTTCCCCACCTGGTGGCACTCCTGCTGACAACTATAAGTACTATCCTTACATCTCAAAGTATTGGTACACAGGTATAAAACAAATACAAACAGCTTTAGTAAGTATTCTACAGAAACGGAGGTCCTATTGACTAAGTGTGTCCAGTCATTAAAATATAAGAAACAGTCGCTGTAGTCGTAATGTTCTCTACAACAGTCGGTAATTTAAATGATTTGCAAATGGTGACATCGTCTATATTAAATTGTGTTGTAGACTGTGGTTTAAGTAACAAATTATATGTTTTAGATGGAAACAATGATGGTAGTAACATCAGATGATATCCTAAATGGTGTGATGGAGAACTGCTATCGCTTTGTTTCAGCTGGAAGTGGAGAATAGCGTCCTGTCAAACCACGAGTTGCAGCTACTAGAGGACGCTGAGACACTGAGACGCAAACTGGCAGACGAATACGACTCGGACGAAGAGGATAGGCACGATGGCCAGGACATCATGTTGGCGCAGGATCTGGAAGACTTCTGGGAGCAGAAGATGAAGAGCTTCCAGCTGGCGCCTAGAGTTAGAGGTCAGTATGAGGATAAATTCAAGATTCAACATGTCTTTGTTAAACTTTCACATTGGAAATGTCACTGAATTGCAGTCAATTTACAGTTTTTAAAAACAATCTCAATGACATATAATATTGCACATAATTGTGATTCGTTCAGTTGACAAAACTTAAAATAATTACAAGGGAATGTAGTACTGCTCGTAACACTAAAATTGTTCAGATACAACATTTAAAAACTGTTGATAAAGTATACAAACAATATACAAATGTACAGCTTGGTGCTCTCTTTCTTTATTTACATTATTATTTATGGAGCGATTTTTGGGACAAAATTTATTTGTGCATATTTGAGATATGCATGCGTCTTTGGCTGTAGTTGAATGAATTATATATTTGCAAACTCTAAAATTACTCCATTTGTACTAGGGCTGCACAATACTGGCAAAACTTGCGATAAGGGTGTACAGTCAAATCAAATTGGAAATACAGGATTGGTGGTATTCCTGCCGGGCATTTCTGCCTGACACGCCTTCTCCGACGCCAATTTTACGATATTTGTCGTTCACATACAGAAATGACAATTTCATGTTGTAATTAAAACTGTTCCTTAACCCATACAGAGCCAGGTCTACATTAGTGTCAGTTCTGTATGAGTTTCTAACCTTTCTGAAGTCATTCATCACCATTCAGTCTGTTATTCTGCTCTGGTAGGTTTAAGTGAAAATCTGATATTTTCATATTTGATTTATTGATGGTGTAGATGTCCATAAAAGTTTGTATTATAGTTGAGGGTGATTTAAAAAAACTGAATAAAAAGTGACTGTTTTTTTTTATTTTTCCATGTATCATGAAAAGAACATAAATTAGGTGTGTCCATCCACTGTCCATTGGTCCAGGGTTTTTTGTCTAAAACTACTTATAATCAAACAAACTGACTCAGAAACAATACCCCACTCCCCCCTTTGTGGCATAAAAATAAATAAATGTTTAAACATCTTTGCGATATGAATATTGCAACCTGCGTTATCACGATTCTAATATTTTTGCGATATATTGGAATTTGTCCTTATAATGTGTTGTGTGTTTGATATTTATCAGAATCCGAATTGAAAAGTTACCACATCAAAAATTATATTTACAAAATGAAAACTTAGGAGTACTCTGTCTTCAGTATGAATATGAATTTCTCAGATGGAAGAAAGTGTTTAAAAATACGTCGTTTTGTTCATATTATTGAATATTTCGTAAATACATAAAATTACATTTACAAACTGAAAAGTTACGAGTCCACTGTTTTCAGTACGAATTCATCTTTTTCTGGACAAACGTGGTCAAGAATGGGTTATGGCTAACATCACATCACAGACATTATCCATTGAACGCAGAACAGAGACCGAGAATTACATATTTTTGACCACTTTCTGAAAATCTGACAAATTCGTATTCACACTGAAGACAGTGTACTCATTCATTCATTATCTGAACCTGCTTTATCCTCACTAGGGTCGCGGGGGTCACTGGGGGCCTAATCCAGCTACAATGGGCGAAGGCGGGGTACACCCTGTATGAGACGCCAGTTCATCGCAGGGCTGACATACATAGACAAACAATCACTCTCACATTCACACCTATGGCCAATTTTAGATTAACCAATTAACCTATCAGTGCATGTCTTTGGATGGTGGGAGGAAACCGGAGTGCCCGGCGAAAACCCACGCGGACACGGGGAGGACATTCAAACTCCACACAGAAAGGTCTGGTGTGGGATTCGAACCAGGGTCCTTCTTGCTGTGAGGCACAAGTGCTAACCACTGCACCACCGTGCCGCCCGACAGTGTACTCCTAACTTTTAATTTTGTAAATGTAATTTTTGATGTCGTAACTTTTCGATTCGTATTCTGACAAATATCAAACACACAACACATTATAAGTACAAATGGACTCGTTTTAGAGTGTGACAATATTTATTTTATGCTTAACTACAACCACAGACACATGTATATCCTGAATATACGCACATTACGTTCCTGTGAATACGCTTAATTTTGTCCCAAAAATGGCTCCATAAAAGCAGGCTAGTATCTGCTAAAGCTTCTCTTCTAGGTTCAAAATAACCAGCTCTAGTGGTGCATTTATGGATATTTTTGACTGAATTTGCACCTGTCTTGCGTCTTACTGACACACAAAGCACATTTGATGTCATATAAGATCAGTACAGCTGCACTTTTATGTCTGATGTAGTGACAGAATGTCAGATTTAAGGTGAATGCTTTAGTTCCAGACACAAAAACTTGTTCATAGTCAGAAACACAGTGAATGTACCGAACAAACACTTAACTCAGTATGTCAAACTGTTGGTTCAGGGACCATGTTCGGCTAAATTTACTCTGAAGTGAAGCCGAACGTTTGAAATAATAATATAATATTAGAGAAATAATGTCAACTCCAAAATTTTCTCTATGCTTTTAGAGTGGAAAAAAGTCAAATTAAACAAAATAAAATGATCCTTTCAATGTGAATAACATGAACAAAGTGAAAGAATAAGCAGAATTTTAACGATATTCTGCTTCTATTTATCATTTCCACATGTTCATTATAACTTACAGATCACACTGGATCAAATACAAACACACAACACATTTAATATCAGACAGAATACTAATAATAGATTACTTTCCTGTGAATACACTTAATTTTGTCCCAAAAATGGCTCCATAATTCTCCCGCTTTTTGTCTTTTTCCCATCAGTGATTAAGGAAAACAGGATACAAAAGCACATCAGATCACTGTGTGGCAGCACAGACTGTCAGTTTTACTCTCATGTTTCATTTTTTTCTGTGTGGAGCCATCCTGTACGCCTGGGTTGAAGTTAAATTACCAGGGAGGAGAAATACTTGTATCACTTTCGCTGCAGGATCCTGATGTTTTCTTTGACATCCAGGCTTCAGCGCCTCAAATTAGCATTTTATTTCCTGTCACATGCTTCAAAGGGTTTAGTGAGTTTTGCTGGTGCAGACACATAATTGTTCCTGCAGCAGCCTGACTGTTGTGTCTGTCATTCAGCTGATGCGGATAAGAACCTGAGCAGCGTGGAGCGCTGCTTGGCCGACCCGCTGGTTCTTCTGGCCCAGCAGCAGGTCGGTGGCCAGAAGATGTGGCTGCTGCCTCAGACTCAGTGGGAGGAAGGAGAAACGCTGCGGCAGACGGCGGAGAGAGCCCTCGCCTCGCTTCCAGGTGATGTTGCAATTAGTTTAGATATGAAATGAAATAAGAAAATAGGATGAGACGTCAGGTTTCCTGGACTGTTTTTCCCAAATTTGAGTCAGGAAGAGACATTGGTTATTTCAAGCAGCATTCATTTATATCACATGAAAGGCTCTTATGTGTAGATTTTTTTTGTGCAAGATGTGTCTTTAATGTTCTGTTTCACTTGTAGGAAACATTGTTAGCGGATTTCTACCAATTGTAGAAATCATGGTTATTCCCATAAAAGATTGATTTCTAAACTGTTCGTAGGTTTAGAACTGATATGAAGATGTTTTATTATTACAGTATTAAATTCCTAGAAACCCTTTTTTGCATGTAAATACTCTAAATGTCACTATTTCTATTTTGATTTTAGGAGAAATGTCATTTACCAATGTGTGTTGTCTTAATTTATATATATATATATATATATATATATATATATATATATATATATATATATATATATATATATATATATATATATACAGTGAGAGTAAAAAGTATTTGATCCCTTGCTGATTTTGTTGGTTTGCCCACTAATAAAGACATGATCATTCTATACTTTTAATGGTAGATGTATTCTAACATGAAGAGACAGATTATCAAAATGAAAATCCAAAAAATAACTTCAAAGAATTTATTTTATTTCATTTGTTTTTCATTGAGGGAAATAAGTATTTGATCCCTCTATCTGAAAGCACTTAATACTTGGTGGCAAAGCCTTTGTTTGCAAGCACAGCGGTCAAACGCTTGTTGTAGTTAACCACAAGGTGAGCACACATATCAGGGGGAATTTTGGCCCACTCTTCTTTGCAGATCCTCTCTAAATCATTAAGGTTGGTGGGCTGTCGCTTGGCAACTTGGACCTTCAGCTCTCTCCATAGATTTTCGATTGGATTGAGGTCCGGAGACTGGCTGGGCCACTCCATGACCTTAATATGGTTCTTCTTGAGCCAGTCCTTTGTTGCCTTTGCTGTATGCTTCGGGTCGTTGTCATGTTGGAAGACCCAGCCACGGCCCATTTTCAGCTTCCTAGCAGAGGGGAGGAGGTTGTCCCTCAGGACTGCTCGGTACATGGCTCCATCCATCTTCCCACTGATGCGGTGAAGTAGCCCTGTGCCTTTGGCAGAGAAACACCCCCAAAACATAATGTTTCCACCACCATGCTTGACGGTGGGCACAGTGTTCCTGGGATCATAGGCAGCATTTTTCTTCCTCCACACATGACGAGTAGAGTTTAGGCCAAATAGTTCAATTTTGGTCTCGTCTGACCACAGAACCTTCTCCCAATCACTTTGTGCATCTTTGAGGTGATCATTGGCATACTTTAGGCGAGCCACCACATGTGCCTTCTTAAGCAGGGGTACCTTTCGGGCACTGCAGGATTTTAATCCATTGCGGCGCAAAGTGTTGCCAATTGTTTTCCTGGTGACTGTGGTCCCAGCTGCCTTGAGGTCATTCACTAACTCCCGCTGTGTGGTTGCAGGCCGATTTCTCACTGTCCTCATGATCATTGCCACCCCACGAGGTGAAATCTTCTGTGGAGCACCAGACCGAGGTCTATTGATGGTCATGTTATACTTCTTAAATTTTCTCACAATTGCACCAATGGTTGTTACTTTAATACCCAGCATCTTGCTAATGTTTTTGTAGCCCATTCCAGATTTGTGCAGGTCAACAATCCTGTCTCTGAGGTCCTGAGAGAGTTCTTTAGTCTTACCCATGCTGGAGAGTTTGGAATCTGTCTGATTGTCTGATTCTGTGAACAGGTGTCTTTTATACAGGTGATTATTTAGAACAGGTGTCTTCAATTCAGGTAACAAGTTGATTGGGAGTGTGTAACTGGTCTGTGAAAGCCAGAACTCCTAATGCATACTAGAGGATCAAATACTTATTTCCCTCAATGAAATACAAATAAATTCATATATATTCCTTCAAGTTATTTTCTTGATTTTCGTTTTGATATTCTGTCTCTTCATGTTAGAATACATCTACCATTAAAAGTATAGATTGATCATGTCTTTATTAGTGGGCAAACCAACAAAATCAGCAAGGGATCAAATACTTTTTACTCTCACTGTATATATATATATATATATATATATATATATATATATATATATATATATATATATAAACATAATTTAAAAAATGTGACAATAAATGTTAATAAATGGTCAATATGTCAGAGGGAAAAATTGGCTTTAAAATAATAATAATATTAATAATTAATAAAAAATATACTATTTATAGGGGAAATAACCATTCAACATTCTTTATTTATTAGTTTAAAAATTTTAACCATTGTTACTTATGTGCAAACATGAGGATGGTATTGATCTTCTCATGTAAATCTTAGCATATAGTCATGTAAAAGAAAATGACTAGACCATCAGAAGTCATCAAAAACAATGGTTTTCGAGTCAAATACTAACTGCTGTGTGGATCATGCGACTAAAACAGACAGAAAAGAAAACAGTGAATGAATAAATGCAGTGCTATTGTCAGTACAGTGACATATATATTGATGTAAGAACTGAATTGATTTAGGTTATTTTCAAGAAATCTATGGGAGCTCTCAAATTCAACTCTTATGAGCTATTTTTGTTATCATTAAATTTATCCAAAGTAATGTACCTTTAGTTGTATCAGACATCAAAATGAACAAGAAATTGAAGAAAACAAGGGTTGGTCAATTTATTAATATATGATAAATATAACATAATATGTGGATACATTTTTTTAGAAAACCAATCTTCTGATCATATCTCAATTTGGTTGTCAATCCACAGCAAGGAAGATAAAACCCCTGAAAAGCCACCAGGTTTTAGTTTATTTCCATGCATCTGGAGCTACATATGGTTGAAATCATATTCTCCAGTTGTAAGAGAACCTGCTGTTTGTTGTGGACACTAAGAAAATTAATTAAATGTAATTTTTTTGCAGTGGATATGAAATTAAAAATGACCTTTCCTTTTAAAAATCATGATTCAATCACAGTATGTATCAAAGTGATTGCAGTATTTCTGAGTTTTTGGAGTCATTATTGCACCACTGTGATGAAATCATGAAAAATCTGCATTGAAAATGTGACTAGAATAAATATGACTTTATGAATCTATCGGGCTTTCCGACCGAGAGTCAAAATCTAATGAAATGCTCATGAAATATTTGCTTTACGTATTAATAAAGAAATTAACTGTATTTAAATGAATGACCATTAACAACTAATTTTTCTTCAGAACAAGAAACATTCAAGAATAGATGAAAAAGTCATTAGATATAAAATTATACACGTCTACTAAAAATTTATATATGTCAGAAATGAGACTGTGTAATTATCCCTCACACGTCACACATTTCACTCAGACTTTTGCCTGTTCATAAAGTTAAATCAAGCACTGAAACGTTTAAATAAAACGTCAGTCAGAGTATGTTAAAGCGTTTCACAACATTGCTCATGAACTCTTAATATTCCAGCCCCATCAATTACTCTCCATTAAGGCTTTGGCTTCCACATTAACATGTGCCACTTGCTTCTATTTTAAGAGTCTTACAGTAGCTGGAGTTGATCCATTTTTAATACAGACGGACGCTGCAGAAATTCCCTAACATGTGCGTTTGTGTGTTCTATCTGTATTTTAAACAAACTGAGACAATGTGATTTACATGAGATTAGATTAAAACTTAATGGAGATAATTCTGTTGTTGGGTTAAAAACTCTAGTACCGTTAGTCTAGTACAGTCAGTGTAGTACAATCAGTCTAGCACGGACACTCTAGTCCAGTCAGTCTAGTACGGACACTCTAGTACAGACACTCTAGTACAGACAGTCTAATACAGTCTAGTACAGTCAGTCGAGTACAGACCGTCTAATACACTCTAGTACAGTCAGTCTAGTACAGACAGTCTACTACAGACACTCTAGTACAGTCAGTCTAGTACAGACACTCTAGTACAGTCAGTCTAGTACAAACATTCTACTACAGTCTAGTACAGTCAGTCTAGTACAGACACTCTAATCCATTCAGTCTAGTACAGTCTACTACAGACACTCTAGTACAGCCAGTCTAGTACAGACACTCGAGTACAGTCAGTCTAGTACGGACAGTCTACTACAGTCTAGTACAGTCAGTCTAGTACAGAACCTCTAGTACAGTCAGTCGAGTACAGACAGTCTTCTACAGTCTACTACAGTCAGTCTAGTACAGACAGTCTACTACAGACACTCTAGTACAGTCAGTCTAGTACAGACACTCTAGTACAGTCAGTCTATTACAGACACTCTAGTACAGACAGTCTACTACAGTCAGTCTAGTACAGACGGTCTACTACAGACACTCTAATCCATTCAGTCTAGTACAGTCTACTACAGACACTCTAGTACAGTCAGTCTAGTACGGACAGTCTACTACAGTCTAGTACAGTCAGTCTAGTACAGAACCTCTAGTACAGTCAGTCTAGTACAGACAGTCTACTACAGTCTACTACAGTCAGTCTAGTACAGGCACTCTAGTACAGACAGTCTACTACAGACAGTCTACTACAGACACTCTAGTACAGTCAGTCTATTACAGACACTCTAGTACAGTCAGTCTACTACAGTCAGTCTAGTACAGACAGTCTACTACAGACACTCTAGTACAGTCAGTCTAGTACAGTCAGATTAATATGAACAGCTGTTATTGTGTGGTTGTGTTGTTATTATATTTTTTGTCTTTTTCATCTAATAGGTGTAATTTAGTTTTTTCCTCATGTTTAAATTAGTATTATTAATTTTTTTATTTAATGTTATCATGGTTGGTAGTGTTTGTAATGTTGACATTATCTTGTGAGGGTTTTTGGGACATTTCTCCCCGCCACCCCCTTCTTTCTCTAAATGTGGTTTAATTAAAACTTATAATAAAGTCGGTATTAAACCAAGCTGAGCCTCATACACACTGTCAAGTCTGCCTTAACAAAGCTAATTGGCTTTAGCAGCAAAAGGAACCAAACTATCATTCTACCAAGGACAGGACAGATTTAAAATAAACATAATAATAATAAAAGGGAAAAAAATTATATTTCATGACTCAGTAGTTGCACTTCCTTTGGAAATTAGCAAATGTAAATAGCACTATAAATAACTGGTAATGGAAACACCTGAATTTCGAAAAAAAACACTCAAATATCGATAAAAGGTTTTTACGCTTTCATGAGGTGGTTTTTCCAGACATTTTGATATTCTAATATATCATAAAAGTGCCATTGAAACACTTTTGCTGCAATCATACGTCACAGAATGTGACATACATGGTCACATGATCACTTCTCTGGTGCAATACACATGGACAGAGGAGGAGACGGAGACTTTTCTGGAAATAATTCAAGAGAAAAACATCATTGTCATTTTAGACAGAAAACCGCAGAGACATACAGCATGATATCAACAACATGGAAAGGTCTATCTTCAATTTCAATTTTATTTTTAAAGCCCCAAATTTACAACAAAGCCATCTCACAGGGTTTTACAAAAACACAATCAACTACAGAAATGGATAAAAGGTCCCAAGCATCTTCCAGCAGTGAAATCTCGCAGGATATTTCACGAGAGTTACGTTTGTAGGCACCTGATGTGTTACCTATCTACACTATATTACCAAAAGTATTCACTCACCTGCCTTGACTTGCATATAAACTTGCCATCCCATTCTTAATCCATACAGTGACATGGGTTCGCCCTTTGCAGCTACAATAGCTTCAACTCTTCTGGGAAGGTTTTCCACAAGGTTTAGGAGTGTGTTTATGGGACCATTCCTCCGAGAATCATTTGTGAGATCACACACTGATGTTGGACCGAAGTCCTGGCTCTCAGTATGTGCTCTAATTCATCCTTAAAGTGTTCTGTCACTGTCAGTGTCCGTCAGAACTGTGTTCAGGACAGTCACATTCATCCACATCAAACTCTCTCACCTATGTCTTTATGGACCTTATTTTATGCACTACTGTTCCCACAAACTCGGCAGCATGAAAATATCCAAAGTCTCTCACTCACACACACACACGCACGCACACACACACACACACACACACACACACACACACACACACACACACACACACACACACACACACACTTGCATAATACAGAAATGTCATATTAAACTCCATAGATTAAGAATGGGATGTCACTTGAGTGTATTTCAAGGCAGGTGAGGTAATATAGTATGTCTGTCTGTCACTATTTTTATATATGATTGTATATGTGAGCGGTTCATCATTTTGTCGACAGGACACACAGAGCCCACATCAGGTACTTCTGTCCACATTTGGTGCCTGGAACAATTGTCAATGGAAACACGTTCAAAGCACAAATATACTATATAATTTATGGAATATCGCATTTGTTTTGCCAAAAACTGTCATGGAAATGCAGCTAGTGATGAAATGCAATAAAGTGTTTTATAGTTAGTCATAAGCCAACTGAGACTATATGATGTAGATGACATGAGATGAGATTAAAAGTTAATGGAGATAATTGTGTTGTTGCCACAGCAGAGGAGGAGAAACTGCATTAGCATAATTTAAGACTCAATTATACTAGTCAAACAATGATCATTTGGTTTAATAAAGTATAAATACAATGGATTCAGCTGCAGCAGAAAAACATGAGACACATGACAACAGCTGCCTTTGAGCATGCAGTGATATTTACCCATGATGGTCTTCCTCCCACAGCTGCTGCTTTTAAACAGTAGGGCTGAACAATCCATCATTTTGGAAAGAAAAAACATCAGGATTTTGGGATGGTCAAAGCTGTGTGGTTTTTTTTTTCTTTTTTTTTGCAACTGTCCTAACTTTGTTTCATTAACTATTTTATTAGTGATCGACTCCAATTGATTTTAAAACACGTCGTGGACGTTTCTAAGATTTGGATCTTATGAAAACAAATGTTTTATGTGCTAGAAAAGCACTCTGAGAGCGCAGACCTCTGCCAAGGTAGACACCCCCCACCCCCTGGATCACCACCAAAATCTAATCATTTCCACATCTCCCCAGTACCAACCTACCCTGAAAATTTCATCAAAATCCGTCCATAAGTTTTTTTGGTTATCTTGTACACAAACAAACCAACCAACCAATGCCGGCAAAAACATAACGTCCTTGGCGGAGGTAAAAATCTTCTTTAATTATAATTACAAAATAGAAAAGGCGACAGTTAAACTAATAAATATGACCAAACCCACACCTTCTGTTTTGACTTTTTTTCTTGTTTTTTTCCTGTCCTTTCTTTTTTAACTGTTCATCTTTCCGTGATATTTACCCATGATACTTTTCTTTCCACAGTAGCTCCTTTGAAGACCACTTTCCTGGGTAACGCTCCCTGCGGCGTCTACAAGTACAAACTGCCCAAAGCTTTGCGCACAGAGAGGTCAGTGGGCACTAAGGTGTTCTTCTTCAAAGCGGTGGTGTCCAGTAGCAGCAACAGCGCACTCACAGCTCCAGACCAGTCTGTCATGTGGCTGAAGAAAAGCGAACTGGAGCTCTACCTGAAAGTGCCGTACTTAACCAAGGTCAGCCGCTTCATCCTCAACCTGTGAAAACGCAAGCGCCAAGATATTTATGAGACCCACAAAGTCATCCTTCTGTTGGCATGTATTATAAATTGTAATCTTTATTCAGTTTTTGAACATTTCATTACACAAATAAATTGTTTTTCATCTCATATTGTGTCAATCATGGGTATTAATTTTGTCAAATGTTAACTTCCTGTTAATATCCTCAGTAGAGCTCGACCGATATTGGATTCTTCAGGCCGATACTGATATTTAAAAAAACAAAATCAGATATATGAAATAAGATAATTTGATGCTACAGTTCGTCATTTTATAATAAACACAAGTGGATGTATTCAGCTGAAAGTGGGAATACACAGGCTAATGTGAGAGGTTTTTAAACTAATATGTCCTTTTTAAATGGCTTATTCACAAAAATATCTGACCAATATGAATTGTCATATTTTCTTGCTATTGGAAAGTTCCATCTGCAGCCAATGGATATTTGCAAACAGTTAAAAAATAAGTGCTGAAGCAAACACTAAAAAAAGTTGACTAGAAATAAAATAAGAAATCATTTAATTTAGAGATTTAACGCAAGATTTAAAGTAAAAAAAAAGTTGCTGCTTTGAAAACGGGTAAAGAAATAAAATTACAACTAAACACAATACTGAGAATCGTTTCAAATTACAGCATTTTGATGAAGATATTTAACTTGTGAATTTCTGATAACTATATATAAAGTGAAGTGATGATGTGAAGCAGTCTTATATTAATGTTGGACATGGGAGTTAACACTTACATACATCTTTATTTCACAAAGACGCACCTTTCATAAATTTAAAACACTGTATAATAGTCTTATTAGTAGATAATGGTGTACATGTGAATTCACAGTTGTGTATATATCTTTATTTCACAAATATAATTTACAAAAAAGACAAATTTTTTAACT
Source organism: Siphamia tubifer (assembly GCA_020466265.1). NCBI lineage: Eukaryota > Metazoa > Chordata > Actinopteri > Kurtiformes > Apogonidae > Siphamia > Siphamia tubifer. The sequence continues at coordinate 24,148,562 of CM035785.1, read as the reverse complement.
AACTGTATGTATCTGTGTTTCGACACTGGATCTAAATCCGCACAATGAATACTCTTCAGTGGTTTCCTCCATAGCTGCCCTCCAGCTGAAGTTGAAGTCAAGTGATTGAAACCAACCTATTGGATTTGTCATCATTTATAGGTTGTGATGCTAATATTTTACTGGTTTGGCCCAGTGGAGATCAGACCAGATTAACTGTGGCCCCTGAAAGAAAATGAGTTTGAGACCCCTGACTTAAACACACCATGCTCTTTTCAGATGATATTTAAACGTATTGAACAAATATTCACCTGTGAGAGGGTCCTAGTGGCAGCACGGTGGCTGTTACGTCACAGCAAGAAGACCCAGGTTTGATTCCTGGACCGTGCAGGCCTTTCTGTGTGGAGTTTGCATGTTTATCTACCAGTATCTGGATGTGTTTCCTCCGGGCGCTCTGGTTTCCCCCATCACCCAAAAACATGTTTGTTGGGGTAAAAATCCTCCAGACAGGTAACTGACTATGAGCCTGGCTCCACATCTGGAGATGGGTCCCCGGGGGCCGCCCATGGCTGCCCACTGCTCCTTAGAAGCAGTGGGCAAAATTGTTGTCAATTTTGTTGTACAATTGTATGATGACAATAAAGTACTATCTTATCTGGTGATTCTTTGTTGTGTGTTGCACATTTTATTGGACATATTTCACATACAAGTGAAGAAAAAAAACCTGATCCTGAACCAACCTAGACACCTAGAACTATTTTTGCGGTGACAAATACATTTTCCTCTACATCCAGTCTTTCTTAAATGGTTTGTCACCACTTAATATTTTATACCCTGGCTTGTTCTGTGAAAATCAAGATTTGTATTTTTTTTTAATTACTCATGTAGACGTTCACAAAAGCTCAGTACATTCAAAGTTTACTGTAGTACAGAGGAAAATGAACCAAACCATCACTGTATCATGAGGTGAATGCAAAACCCAGCACCTAAAACCACTTCAATTTATCAAATTATATATGTTTTTGGGTGATTCAGTTTTGCAGAACATTACAGAGCCTCTGAACCTCCAAATGGGTCACATGTAATGCCAATGTAAAGCTGAGAAACTGCACTTAGCTTGAATTTTTTTCAATGTGTTAATGGGATTTGTGGTTAAAAAGCAAAACAATGTAATATTTTAGGTCATGGAAGAAGTATTTTAATTCAGATTTAAATTTGCACTCATGGGTTTATATATATTTCATAATTAAAGCAGGAAAATAAAAACTGAAAAGTCCTAAGTTGGTCCAAAAACGTATAAAAACAGGACAACACCAAGGCTGGTCAGTTGTGTTCAGTGTGTGTTCTATAAGCAGCATCGCAAGCGCTCAAAGGGCTTTAATAAACTACACACACCCACACACCTCTGTCCTTCCAGTCTGAGTTTAAGTGGAGAAAACTTCTGCCCATAAACACTTTTATCGGGGAATAAATCATAGGAACCTGAAGACAAGCCTCCGTGCATTTAGATTTATACTGTAAATATCTGGAAAAATCTGGATAGAATTTATTAAACCGTAAATCTGTTATGACCACAACTTCAACATTAAGGAACTATATTCTGTTTATGCACAATAAATGCATATATTTACATTTCAATTTTATTTATAGAGCCCCAAATCACAACAACGTCGTCTCACAGGGCTTTACAGGGTACATTTATTCTGTAACTTTTAAGGTAACTTCTTAGATTCCAACACTACAACATAATCACTAAGTATCATTATATAATTATTATTATAAGTATCTTCAGTATTTTTAAAATAATTTTATTAAAAAATAAAATCAATTCTAAAATATAAATAAAAATGTAAATAAAAAGTATTTTCAGTATGTGTTGATGTCTTCTATATCCATCCATCCACCCGTCAGTCTGTCTGTCTATATCTATCTATCTATCTATCTATCTATCTATCTATCTATCTATCTATCTATCTATCTATCTATCTATCTATCTATCTATCTATCTATCTATCTATCTATCTATCTATCTATCTATCTATCTATCTATCTATCTATCTATCTATCTATCTATCTATCTATCTGTCTCTCTCTCTCTCTCTCTCTCTCCCTCTCTCTCTCCCTCTCCCTCTCTCTCTCCAAATGTCAGTATAAGCAGGAGTTTACTTGCTCTCAGATAATCAGAACTCAAAGGGCTGTTTATGGCAGTTTGCTTTGGGTGAAACACTAGATAAACTGTGTGGGTTTAGTTGTTGTTGTTAGTGACTGTTGACCCTCTGCACACTCCAGCAGGTGGCAGTGTTTGCACGTGCTGTGATCAGCTGTTTCACTGTGTGTGTGTGTTTGTGTGTGTGTGTGAGTGAGTGACCTCAGAGCGGCACTGCAGAGCTTTTCTCATCAACTCAGCTTCCTCTTATTCAGACTGAAAATATCCATCACACCAGGATAATATTCCAGTAAAACAGCTCTGATCATTCTTGGTAGGTAAGAGTGTTGTGATGTTATCCACCCATGTTCGGCCTCAGATCAACCTGCTCTTTCTCTTCCTGTCCGCACACACAAAGACTTATTCATGTTGAACAATTTCACAGCTTCCTTTACTTTTTATTTGATGTTATTATTTTTTAAATAACTTTTATTTATTGAACATTTTCATTTTGATAACACATTTGGCTGACTCTGTGAACTGGGTGCACAGTGGAGGTGGGCATAAGAACAGTCCAATCTTCAACCCTATAACAAAGACTCATCCACAGAACAGTGTTTTTTGGTTATGGGGTTGAATGTTAAAGGTAGGGTGACCATTCATATGGATTTCGTCTGGACAGTCCGGTTTTAGAGCCATCTGTCCGGCCGTCTGTCAAGCGGCTTTTTCACATTTTGTACTCGATCCTTTCATACAATCGTCCGCCACTGTTGCATTAATCGTCATAAATCCAGCACCCGTTATTTACACTTGCTACTCTGCGATGTTTACAGGTAGATAGCATGTCATAGGCCCTCTGGTTTTGGACACAAGTGTCCTCCTTTCCTCTTTCATGCCAGTGGTCACCCTAGTTACAGGGTTGAAGATTTTAGCTAAAAATAGCCATAGATCCACATTAGCTAGCATATAGAGCATTAGAAAACATGAGGAAAACGAGAAAGCAACAAGAAAACAAAAAATAATAAAATTTTCCAAAACAATTATTAGTTTTTCCCCCAACAATATGAAATATAATTTACGTTTGTAACAGTGTTGAAAGGTTGAGCTCGACAATGTCAACCTGACGAAAAAAACAAAGAAATACAGTATACACTCACTGGCCACTTTATAAGGTACACCTTGCTAGTATCAGGTCGGACCCCGTTTTGCCTTCAGAACGACCTTAAACCTTCATGGCATAGATTCAACAAGGTACTGGAAACATTCTTCAGAGAGTTTGATCCATATTGACATGATAGCATCATACAGTTGCTGCAGATTTGTCGGATCCATATCCATGATGTCAATCTCCTGTTTCACCACATCCCAAAGGTACTCTATTGCAGTGGTCCCCAACCACCGGGCCACGGACCGGTACTGACCCATGGGCCAATTGGTACTGGGCCGCCGGCTGCCTAATAAAGAATGAATTATTTTTCTTGTATTCATTACCTGAGTCTGAACAAACTTTTATTTTGAAAAATGGCCATATTCTCTCGGTTACATCTCTGTCACTTGAACGGCAAAAATGTAACTTACGTGTTAGCAAAATAACTAAAAAAACAGATGTCTTTGGAAAGCTTATTTCAAAAAGGAAAAGGCCCACTGAAGAGACAGAAGATGAGCATGCAACTTCCTAGAAAGGTAAGCTTTTAACAGACAATCCCACACATAGTGGTCTGTGGTAAAATTGCCAAGTGTTGACCGGTCCACGGTTATAAAAAATGTTGCAACAATGCTCAATTGGTACTAACAGGCCCAAAGAGTACCAGGTAAATATCTCCCACACCATTGCACCATACTTTGGATCCATATTTTCATGTTGTTGATCCACATTCTGACCCTACCATCCAAATGTCGGAGCAGAAATCCAGACTATCCAGACGAGGCAACAATATTTCCAATCTTCTCTTGTCCAATTTGGGTAAGGCCTGTGTGAATTGTAGCCTCAGTTTCCTGTTGTTAGCTGACAGGAGTATCAGCTGGTGTTGGTCTTCTGCTGCTGTAGCTCATCTACCTCAGTGTTCGAAGTGTTGTGCGTTCACAGATGCTGTTCTGCAGACCTTGCTGACTCACAGTGGTTATTTGAGTTAATGTTGCCTTTCTATTAGCTCAAACCAGTCTGGGCATTCTCCTCTGACCTCTTGCATGAACCAGGTATTTTCACCCACCGAACTGCCATTTACAGAATATATTCTCTTTTTCCGACCATTCTCTGTGAACCCAAGAGATGGTTGTGCGTGAAAATCCCAGTAGATCAGCAGCTTCTGAAATACTCAGATCAGCCCATCTGGCACCAAAAACCATGTTCAAAGTCACTTAAAATCACCCTTCTTACACATTCTGATACTGGATTTGAACTGCAGCAGATCGTCTGGACCATGTCTACATGACTAAATGCAATTGAGTTGCTGCAATGTGGCTGGCTGATTTGAAATTTGCATTAATGAGCAGTTGGACAGGTGTACCTAATAAAGTGGCCGGTGAGTGTAGGTTAAGAAAGGGAAGATTTCAGTGATGTCACTTCCTGTGTGTGCATGAAGTTAGACTAAATCATTATTTAAAAAAAAAAAGGCGTGATTGATATCCTGTTACAGGGTTGAACGGAACTATGGGAGACAATTAAATAGTGCTATTTTATAAATAATTAAAGTATTGTTTTCATATTCCTTATATTAAGGTTAAAGTAGACAGATAAGTTGATTATATTAGCAGAAAAAAACTGTGGTTACTGAATATTTTTATTAGTTTTATATTCAATAAAACAGTAACTTTGCTCAGTGGGGACATGCTCATTTGGCTGAACTCTACGCCTCAGACACTCAGAAAATGTTTGAAAATATAATCTTTAAAATATGTTTGTGTGTTATAATGCAAGGACACATGGATATTTTCATTTCATGTTTTAGAATGTATTTAGTGTTTTAATTTATTTGAAAATCTTTGAGGTTAAACTTGTGGGGTCACAAAGTGATCACATTCAGAAAATCACACATTTACTTCTAATGAGGAGCAAGAAAACAGAAGAGAGAAAACAAAAGAAAAACAGCGTGTGTCGTGTCAGAATGTGTTAAAGATTCTTAATAAACATATTTTTTCTGAATTTCAACCATTTTCCTCAGTTTTTTGTGAATAAATGTTTCTTTTAGCTTCAGTTTCTATGTCAGATGTTCATGTCCATTACATAGTCTATGAATAAAATCCAATATTTGTTCAATGGGGCATCTGAAGCCAGTGTTTTGTTATGGTTTTCTTCTTCGTCCAGGAGAAGCTTTTGCAGATACTGGTCTGCTTTTATGGAGCCATTTTTGTGACAAAATTAAGCGTATTCACAGTAAAGTAATGTGTTCATATTTGGGATATGCATGTGTCTGTGGTTGTAGTTGAGCATAAAATAAATTTTGTCAAACTCTAAAATGAGTTCATTTGTACTTATAATGTTTTGTATGTTTGATATTTGTCAGAATACGAATTGAAAAGTTACCACATCAAAAATTACGAGTACAGTTACGAGTACACTGTCTTCAGTACGAATATGAATTTCTCAGATTTTCAGAAAGTGGTGAAAAATACGTCATTCTCTGTCTCTGTTCTGTGTTAAATGGATAATGTCTGTGATGGGATGACGTAAGCCACAGGTGTCAAACTTAAGGCATTGGGGGCCAAATCTGGGCCACCAATGGGTCCAATCTGGCCCATAGGATGAATAACAATGAAGATATTAACAGTGTAAAAAATAATTAGAATTCAGGTTCTACCTACAGAATAATTATATCTACATTGCGTCAGAGCAGTAAAATATTGTCATAATAATTACTTATAAATAATAAAAACTGTAGATTTTAATGGAAAAAGTAAAATTACATGAAATTGTTTATATCAACAAACCATCCTTTTTACAAAGACTTGAATAAATACCTGAACAAATATGAAGCAGTTGAAATATGTGAAGAGAAGTAAGTGTCATTTTACAAATATTCTGCCTGTTATTAAATGCTTAGTGTATTTGTAATGGAAATGTCAGTTGTTCTGCACATGTGCAAATCACAAACTGATAGATGGAGGCACAAAATTATTAAAATTCCACTTGTTTTTCTTAAGATGTGTGCAGTTGTTGATGTGCTTCACATTTTGAGGGAAACAGTATAGACGTAAACATTATCGGAATGTAATTTGACTTTTTTCACTATTATTTGACTGGTCTGGACCTTTTCAGATAATATTGGACTGAATGTGAAACTGAACATGACTCTGACACTCCTGATGTAAGTAATTACATATTTTTGACCACTTTCTTCCATCTGACAAATTCATATTTGTACTGAAGACAGTAGACTCGTAACTGTTCCTTTTTGTAAATGTAATTTTTAATTAACTTTTCAATTCCTATTCTGACAAATATTAAACACACAACACATAAGTATAAATGGACTCATTTTAGAGTTTGACAATATTTATTTTATGCTCAACTACAACCAAGTGTATCCTGAATATGCACACATTACTTTCCTGTGAATACGCTTAATTTTGCCCCCAAACTTGCTCCATATACTTTGTGCACCATATCTTCCAAATGTCCCAGATCTAGAACAGAACAGGTATTTCCATGGTTGTTAGTTGAGTGTTGAAAGACTGCAGGTGAACTGCCTCCTCTGCAGGTCTGAAGGTCCAGATGAGCTGATGTTTGCTCTGCACACAAACTCTGCTCCTGTTCTGGTACCTGATGGTCCATTCCGGGCGGGTACAAAAAGAGAAACATCCACAGGTTTCATCTCCATGGGAAGTCTGATGAAAGCAGTTGGTGAAGAAAAGGCCTCAGAGAAATCGACTTTGGATCCAGTAGGTTGTGAAAGTGTCTCTTGTTCTGCCTGGAAAACAAAATGTGCTGTGAAGGCGTTCATCCACACCAATAAAAAAGCATTTGGAAACATATATTTCCTTGAAGAACTAATTAATAATTATATATAATATAATATATATATATATATATATATATATATATATATATATATATATATATATATATATATATATATATATATATATATATATATATATATATATGTGGATAGCTTAGTGGTCTACACCACTGACTTTGGTGTGGAAGGTTGCCGGTTCGAATCCCAGGTGTGCCCTTAGGCAAGGCACTTTACACTATACATGCCTATACCTCAAGATGAGCGATACAATAAATAGAGTCATACCGGCAACAACAAGGTCCGCGTTAGGGGTTGAGGAACCAGGACATCCTGATGTTAAATTGGCTACTGGAACAAGACATTCATGGAGCAGGGCAGAGAACATGGTACTGATGGAGTGTTACTACGGGAGTAACCCCAGTGAGAGAGGGTACATGCAGAGGATGTGGGAGAAATGGTTGCTTCGAAACCCCACATCCTCACTAACTAAGAAACAGCTCCTAGCTCAGTGTTTGAATATCCGCAATAAGAGGTTGCTATCACAGCTAGAGATCGATGAGGTACAGCGTTGTACCTCATCCACGGTACAAAGATGCTACGGCAAAGGGGAGCCAGGACAACAGGTCAGCTTGGGGGTGGTACCAAGCCCCAGAGAGACTAAACACAAGGGTCTGACCTGAGAAAGAGAATCATGCAATCCTGGGGGAATACAACTACCTGCTTTCCAAGGCTAAAGAACAAAGTACCAGACCAGTCTCTACTGGAGGACCTGAACACTGCACTGCAAACTGTCCCTACCACTACCATCACTGAGACCAATCAGCTGATGTACGCAGCAGCGACCGTAATCCTAGAGATGCTTGGCTACAAGATGAACAGCCAGAGCAGCCAGAAGGTTGCCCCATGGAGGAGAAGGCTAGAGGCAAAGATCATGGCAGCACGGAAAGAAGTCAGTGTTCTAACAGAACTAAGCAGAGGTGTGAATCTGAGGAAAGCACTACCCAAGAAATACAACAAACTGTCCACAGCTGAGGCACTGGAGACTGCTAAGCAAAGGCTCACAGCACTAGCTACCCGCCTAAAGAGATACACAAGAGAGGTAGAGGCCAAGAGAATAAACCACATGTTCTCCACCAACCCAGAAGGAGGTAACACATAACACCAATGCCCAATGGCTGACAGACTTACAGGCAGAGCACAGCCAACTCCCAGAACAAGACCCAGTAGTCATCACACTAGCAGACATCCAAACCAGAGTGTCCAAAATGAAGAGCTGGACAGCACCAGGGCCCGACATGATTCATACCTACTGGCTTAAGAAACTGACAGCACTCCATGAACGCCTAGCAGCACAGATGAACCAGCTGCTGATATCGGGAAACCACCCAGAGTGGCTAACCCAGGGCTGGACAGTCCTCATAATGAAGGACCCCCAGAAGGGAACAATACCATCTAACTACCGGCCTATAACCTGCCTCAGCACCACATGGAAGCTTCTATCAGGCATCATAGCGACTAAGATGAGTAGGCACATGGAGCAATACATGAGCAGAGCACAGAAAGGAATAGGCAACAACACCAGGGGAGCCAAACACCAGCTACTGGTTGACAGGGCAATTGCCCGAGATTGCAAGACGAGGAACACCAACCTGTGCACTGCCTGGATTGACTACAAGAAAGCTTATGACTCAATGCCACATACATGGATACTGGAATGCTTAAAACTGTATAACATCAACAGGACACTAAGAGAGTTCATCCAGAACTCAATGAGGCTGTGGAAGACAACTCTGGAGGCCAACTCAAAGCCAATTGCACAAGTGAGCATCAGATGCGGCATTTACCAAGGAGATGCTCTGTCCCCCCTGCTGTTCTGCATAGGCCTAAACCCCCTCAGCCAGATCATCTCAAAGAGTGGCTTCGGATACCAGTTCCGAAGTGGAACATCCATCAACCACCTCCTCTACATGGATGACATCAAGCTGTATGCCAAGAATGAGCGTGACATTGATTCCCTAATTCACCTCACCCGGATCTACAGCAAAGACATTGGGATGTCATTCGGACTAGATAAATGTGGGCGGATGATATCTAGAAGAGGAAAGGTGATCACAACTGAAGGGGTTGACCTACCTGAAGGGAATATCACAGATGTGCAGGAAAGTTACAAATACCTAGGGATCCCACAGACAAATGGTAATCATGATGAGGCAGCTTGGAAGTCGGCCACAGCCAAATACCTACAGAGGGTAAGGCAGGTCCTGAAAAGTCAGCTGAACGGCAAAAATAAGATCCAGGACATTAACACCTATGCCCTGCCAGTAATCAGATACCCAGCTGGGATAATATCCTGGCCCCTGGAAGAGATACAAGCCACTGATATCAAGACAAGGAAACTCCATACCATGCATGGAGGGTTCCACCGCAAGTCCAGTGTCCTGAGGCTGTACACTAAGCGAAAGGAAGGGGGCCGAGGACTAGTAAGTGTCAGAACTACTGTCCAGGAGGAAACGGCGAACCTCCAGGAATACATCAAGAAAATGGCCCCCAATGACCAACTGCTAAGTGAATGCCTCAGGCAACAAAAGCCCAGTAAGGTCGAGGAACCAGAGGGGCTATCATGGAAGGACAAACCCTTGCATGGCGTGTACCATCGGCAAATTGAGGAAGTGGCTGATATGGAAAAGACATACCAGTGGCTGGAAAAGGCTGGACTAAAGGACAGCACAGAGGCACTACTCATGGCTGCGCAAGAACAAGCCCTGAACACCAGAATAATAGAGGCCGTGGTCTACCACATCAGACAGGACCCCAGGTGTAGGCTGTGTAGAGAAGCCCCTGAAACAGTCCAGCACATCACAGCAGGGTGTAAGATGCTGGCAGGCAAGGCATACATGGAGAGGCATAACCAGGTAGCGGGCATACTGTACAGGAACATCTGTAAAGAGTATGGACTGGAGGTCCCAGGGTCAAGATGGGAGACCCCCCCAAAGGTGACAGAGAACAAACAGGCCAAGATCCTGTGGGACTTCCAGATCCAGACTGACAAGATGGTGATGGCCAATCAGCCTGACATAGTGGTGGTGGATAAACATGAGAAGACAGTGGTGGTGATAGATGTAGCAGTCCCCAGTGATAGCAACATCAGAAAGAAAGAACATGAGAAGCTTGAGAAATACTAAGGGCTGAAAGAGGAGTTAGAGAAAATGTCGAGTGTGAAGGCAACAGTGGTACCAGTTGTGATCGGAGCACTAGGGGCAGTGACCCCCAAGCTGGGAGAATGGCTCCAGCAGATACCAGGAACAACATCAGAGATCTCTGTACAAAAGAGCGCATTGCTAGGAACAGCTAAGATCCTGCGCAGAACCCTCAGGCTCCCAGGCCTCTGGTAGAGGACCCGAGTCTGAAGGAGACACTGCCCACGTGGGGCGAGAGGAACATTATTTATATATATATATATATTCTTTTGTTTGTTTTGTGGGGGGATGGGGGGATCACCGCCCCCTGTGGTTTTGTAAATCACCATAGGTTCCTGTGGTCTATGAGTCTTTCTGATGGCATGAACACAAAATGCCTGAAAGAGGAACTTCACATGCAGTGAAGTCTGGGTAGACCCGCGAGTCACCTTCTCCCGCTGACCCTTCCTGGCCCACCCTGAACTGGTTGCCATGCACCACCACGGAGGAAATGCGCCCGGTGGGAACAGAGCCCAGACCGTGTCCTGCCCACTGTGACCCACTGAGGTTGAATCAATGGCAAAATAAGAATTTCGACTCGTTTCAGCTCAGCTCAATACTGGACGTAATTTTTAAAAAAAATACAGGGCGATTCCGTATTTCAAGGGATGTTTGTCAACCCTATACACAGAGCACTGTAGACTATCAACCCATACACATACAAGCAATGATGTAATGTTAGCTCTACTGTCTATGAACTTTAGCCTATGGCAGTGTTGGGAAAGTTCACCTTGATTAGGAACTAGTTCAAAGTTCAGTTCAAGTTACTCAGTATGAATTAGTTCAGTTCATCGTTCATTCTTCCAAATTATAAACTAGAAGTTCATGGATCCCAAAATGAACTTTTTCGTTCTTTTTTGTTTTATTATTGTAAAGTTATTATTAACCGTTCCTGATGTTATCCTGAACGTAGTCAGGAAATCAGGGGAAAATCCCTCTGCAGGTTCTTAGAACACAAGGAGTGGTTTCAGTGAGCTTCATTTTTAATGTTTATTTCCAAGAATGGGACAACACCCGGTCGCCGGTCACAGTCTGTACATTTAACTCTTTTTCTCCGCTCCCAAAAACTCTCTGCACCCCTCTCTCTCTCTCTGCCCCGCCCACAATGCTTCTCATTGGCTATTCCACAACATTATGTTGCCAAAATTTGTTCAGAATAATACAAAAATTACATCTATGATAATGCTGTGTTTTGATCCCATTTTATACTTATAGAAGTCAATAATTGCAATGTGATAAGAACGAAATGTGAACTACATAAGAGTGCAGTTCAATAAATGCCAGAATAACCGCGTTCACAACTTCCCGTTCATTTTGCAAAAGTGAACGAGTCGTTCACGTTCGTCAAAAATATGATATCGTTCATGAACAATCGTTCAGTGAACTTGTTCAGGTACAACACTGGCCTATGGTGAACATTGTTTGTTCCATCTCCAATCAGCTGTTTTAGCAAAATACTGGTAGCAATGTTAGTGTATGATAACGTAGCTTATGGCTAAAGCTTTCATTTCATAGCTAAAGTTGCTGAACTTACCATCAGATTGAAGTTTAAGTCTCTTTGGGGACATAGTAGTCCACTCGGTCACTTGTCGGCTCTTTGGCTGTGAGTAAAGCCAGTGTGGATTTTTTAAATTCAATACCTTCAGCCAGACACAGTCACCATCAGGCTTGTGAACAAATGAAAGCAACAGACGGCATGAACATTGCCTCTTTGTGGCAGGTTTGTGGTCAAAACCCTCTCTATCTAACCACTCATTCAAGTGTTTTGTCACGTTTTTACAACCAACGACAGCACACGTAGGTCCTGAACCACTTTTTCTCTTGAAGCTGTCCATTATTTTTCTTACTGAATCACTGTGTTTATATTGGAGGTAACTAGTAAACAAACCGGAGGAGCCAGATAGGAAGTGAAAAGCACATGCAGGAGGAGTTCAGGAAGTAAAGCGGAAACAGGTCAAAAACGTGTCTATATACAGGGCACCGGGTACAAATATTGATATTTTCAGGGAATGGATGGAGTGAATGTTCACAAACAAAAGCAACAAATGAGTCTTCATATGTGGTGATTTTAATATAAATGTATTAAATCCAAACAAACAGAAAGCAAGAGGGTTCTTTATCAATGAAATGTATAGTTTAAATTTGTTTCCAAAAATCACCAGACCCACCAGAATTACAACCACCTGTACCTCCTTGATTGATAACATATACACTAATGAGTTGCAAAACAAAACAATAAGTTGAGTACTAATTTATGATATCAATGACCATCTACCAGTATTTACCACCTATGATAATAATTACAGGAATAAAACAAAAGACAAGCAATTGAATATAAGAGAATTAGGTCAGAAGAAACAATACATAAGTTCAACAATGATTTGCTAGCACAGGACTGGAAGGCTTTACATCAGCAAAAAAAATTTGATAATGCATATAAAATATTTTGGAATATATTTAAACAATTATACAATAAAAACTGCCCAATTAAATTATATAAAAAGGAAACTGAAATATTGTAAATGTCCATCGATCACAAAGGGGTTGTAAAATGCCTGTAAAAAGAAAAATGTATTATATAGGGAATTCATAAGACTGAACAGTAAAGAAGCTGAAATTAAATATAAAAGATATGAAGATAACTTAATTCATATATTAAGGACAAGTAAGAAAGACTTATTGTAGAATATTAAATTATAACAAAAAGAATGTATAAGGGGTATATGGGGAATAGTAAACAGTATTTTAAGAACATCTAAGCGAATAGATTATTTCATTGACAAAGATGATATAGTTTATAATAAAAGTGTAAATGTAGGACTTAATCTTACAGAAAGTATCTCTGATCCTGCAGCACATGGACAAAATATGGATACACTGATAAAGATAAATCCAATTTCAACGTTTCTCACACCATTAGATGAGAAAGAAAAACCCTGCAAGAACAAAAAGTCAACTGATTGCAATGATACTGACATGACAGTAGTGAAAGAAGTTATAGAAGGAATCTCAAAATCACTCACAAACATCTGTAATCCTTCATTCATTCATTATCTGAACCCACTTTATCCTCACTAGGGTCGCGGGGGTCACTGGGGGCCTAATCCAGCTACAATGGGCGAAGGCGGGGTACACCCTGTATGAGATGCCAGTTCATCACAGGGCTACATCTGTAATCTATTATTTAAAAATGGTTCATTTCCAAACAAAATTGCCAAAGTCATTCCGTTGTATAAAACTGAGAACAAACATGACTTCAGGCTAATCTCCTTATTACCACAATTTTCCAAAATACTCAAAAAACTCTTTAATAATAGACTGGAAGAATTCATAATTAAACATAAATTACTCAGCGACAGTCAATATGGGTTCAGATCAAACAGGTTAACATCACTAGCAATAATAGAAGCTATAGAGGAAATCACAAATGCAATTGAACAAAAGAAATATGCCCTTGGAGTATTTATTGACATCAAAAAAGATTTTGACACAATCAATCACAACTTAGTAATAACAAAACTGGAAAGATTTGGCATCAGAGGAATTGCATTAGACTGGATATAAAGTTATTTATACAAGAGGCAGTAGTTTGTGAAGTTGGGTGACGTTTGTTTACAATGTTTGGACATTGTCTGTGGGGTCCCCCAGGTGTCACTGTTGGGCCCAAAATTATTCATTCTTTATATTAATGATATTTGTAAAGTGTCACAGGTACTGAAGTTGGTGTTGTGTGCAGATGACACAAATATTTTCTGTTCTGGGGATGACTTTAAAAAGTTGCTGGAGGACATCACAAAAGAAATGCATAAATTGAAAATATGGTTTGATAGAAATAAATTATCATTAAATTGAAATAAAACAAAAATAACTGTATTTGGGAACTAGAGAATTAACATTCAGGTACAGATGCAGATAAATGAGGCACAGATAGTGAGGATTTATGAAAATAGATTCCTTGGAGTAATAATAGATGAAACTAAAAAAGCACTCTGAGAGCGCAGACCTCTCTCCCTCTCGCGTTTTTATAACCTATCATACATACCAAGTCTGTTCAAGGCTAGTCACCTGGTGTCCCCCTTCCCCCTTCCCCCCCTGGGGTGAGTGGTGGCTCTCTTGACAGTGTCTTCTTGGGAGCCATGGACAACAGGATCTGCAGTGACTCGCCTGTGCTGACCTGTGACCCCAGACCCCCTCCCTTGCCTGTCTGGTGTATGCACCAGCCCCCCCTTCTTTCATTTATAAATGGACATTCATCTATAGCCTGTCCGTCCATGGGAGTGGATCTCTCCTTCAGTGTGGTTCTCCTCAAGATTTCATCTTTTTCCCACTGGGATGATTGGGACTTTTCATATATTTCTGTAGTTGATTGTGTTTCTGTAAAGCCCTGTGAGATGACTTTATTGTGATTTGGGGCTTTATAAATAAAATGTAATTGAATTGAAATTGAACTATACATACACACATTTACATACATACATATATACATTAGAGGTAAGATCAGGCCTAAAAAATCCAGCCCGACCCAACCCAGGGCCGCAGGCATCAAAGACCGACCCAGCCCGAGCCCGACCAATTAACTTGATTTGCAGGCTCGAGCCCGAAGCAAACCCGAAATTTCAATTTATCCCATAGTATTTTTGGCAGAAAAAAATGCAAGATTTTTAAAGATTAAAATAATCTACATATATTTATTATCGTGATAAATGCATTTACACAACGAAATAACGCTGGAACAGAGTAAGAGGCCAGACAATGAGAGTGAAAGAAAGATCTTGATGCGCACTCGCTTAATTACGCGGAGAAAAAAGAAAGTCAGCGAGAGAGAAGCCCGAGCCCGACCCGAATGTAATGATTGACATTTTAGGCCCGACCCGACCCGAATTTCGGGCTCGGGATAAAGATCTTACCTCTAATATACATACAAACATGCATACATACAATCCTGTATACATTTGCATATGTACAACCTACACATAACCATAAAGGGGGCAGAAAGGGGCATAAAGAAGCAGAATGCTTATCTAGTCCTGCCCCTACCTTAACTTACAAAATAAAATCTCCCAAAACATTATAGCACCTGAGCAGTAAATTTTGTTCTTACAAAATAGCCAAACAAAATATAAACTGTATGTCTGGTATTACTGGTTTCGTGAGATATAAAAAAAAATCGATTGGTTGCCGTGAATTACATTTGTGGTTGTGTGATTCTGTACTGGTGTTACATTCACTTTAGGGTAACATACATGTATGTGTGTGTGTGTGTGTGTGTGTGTGTGTGTGTGTGTGTGTATATCTGTGTGTGAGTGTGTCCGCAGACACATGTCATGCTATAACTCAATGAATACTTAAGATATCACCATGAAATTACATGGGTATATACATATGTCTAATGCGCATCAGATGCAATGATACATTTGAGTAAAGGTCAAAGGTAAAGGTCACAATTAACCTACAACCATTATCATCACTTACGACCAATAGTTTTTGAGATCTCTGGAGGTCAACGGTGACATGTAAAATTAACCTTTGTAACACTGTTTGTGTCTGTGTCAAGCATATCACGCTATAACTTAATCAATACTGGATATATTATCATAATATTACACACACTGATGTATATATACAAATAATGATATTATCAATATTCCAAAAGCTCAAAGGTCAATGTCACATTTAGCAAAAAGGTAAAAATTACATTAATGGGTCTCATGCAAGAAAAGGAAAGATTAGGTATTCTCTGAATAATTGTTTAAATTGCACTCTGTTTATTTTTATTTAACCAAACTTTAATGTTTTGTGAAAATAGATGTATTTTTCATTAGCACACATCTAAATAACAAAATGATAGAATCTATTTTTTCCAGTGAAGGGATGAACCAACCATAGGAGTAAACCGCTAATACTGGTCATTCTGGTCTATGTCTGAACTGAAGATATGTTGTAATTTAGTTGCTCAAATGCTCAGTACTATTACCTATCAGTGGTAATAGTAGTGGATTGGTGTTTGTATCAGTTGTACTTGTAACTATAGGTATCACTTTATATCATTGTTACCTCCACCTAGGAGGTATTCAATTTGGGTCTGTTTGTTTGTTTGTTTGTCTGCCTGTCAGCAGGATTCCGCAAAAAGTTCAGAACGGATTTTGATGAAACTTTCAGGAATGATAGATAATGGGGGAAGGAAAAGCCCATTCGATTTTGAGCAATGAAGGTGAAAGGTCAAGGTCACACTAAAGGTCAACAGCTAAAACACATCAGTGGTAATATCTCAGGATTCAGACAAGATAGAATCTGGCGTTCACCTTCGGACATCAGATGGGTCAACACCTATGACTCCATCACATCACGTTTTGACGACATATCGAGCCTTTTTGGAGGTCTGCTGTCTCTGACTGCCTTGTGTTTTCTTTAGATTAGATGATGTGATATTAAAGGGAATGGTTAAACTTAGAAATCCTGGGTGTTGTGACACTGTTTTTGCTTTTAGATCAACAAATAATAACCCAAAATGATTGACTTTATACTGTCATGCATACAACTGTTTTTTCTGTCCTGGACTCGGGCTTTACTCAGAATTGAGTCTTTTGGACCCTGTTTTGTCTTGGACTTGAACCTCTTTGGACTCGGTCTTGACTTGGTCTCAACCGGTCCTGGTCTTGGACAACAAAGGTGGTCTTGACTACAGCCCTGCTTTTTTTTTTCATAGTTTGTTTACGACACAATCAGTCTGAGCTCATGTCAACAGGGGTTTTTCCTCAGACTTGACAAAACACTTGTCAATACTTTGAAGTTACCATCCAGCTGTTCACAGCATTCAAAATAACATGAGTTCTAAATACTTATCTATTTGGAGCAATTATCTTTGAAAATTCAAGTCCTCATCTCTGGAGAGTCTTTTTTTTACTCCCTGTGAACCAGTGGAGTGGAAAGCCAAGCCGTGCATAAACACTTTAGCATTCAAATGATGTTTTTGAAACTATACCATAATCAAACCACATAGTAGAAATTGTGCAGGTAGATTTCAACAGCTTAAACAACCCAATAATATTGACTTAAAGAGTGTTGTGTCAAACAGCTGAGCAGGATGTTAAAGGTTCAAACATCAACACACTTTATGATCGTCAGTGCAAAACACATGAAGAAGAAGCAGCTCACAGTCTGTATTACAGCTAACACATGGAACATCTCCACTGGTGTTTGAGTTGTGCTTTAGCCTTGGCTAAGCTAACGCTAATGAGTGTCTGATAGTATTGTTGTCACTGAAGATGTTTATTCAGTTAAAGTTAAAAACTGTTTTCAACTTTCTTCATCATAGTTACAATTACATTAAGTTTTTTTTAAATTATGAATCGTCTCCTCTTGTTATGGCCATGGAGCCTGTCTGTGTTTTTGTCTGTGTTTCTTTCTGTCTCCAGTGCTGCACCTCATCCCTCCACATCTGCTGCTGGACCTACAGGTGGCTTCACTTGCCAATCAAGGCCTGCAGCCATGATGAGGTGCAAACTTAGTGTGTGGAGCCAAAGGCCAGACCAACCTGTGTGGAGCAACAGCAGAGAACAACCTGTGTGGAGCAACAGCAGAGACCATCCTGTGTGGAGCAACAGCAGAGACCATCCTGTGTGGAGCAACAGCAGAGACCATCCTGTGTGGAGCAACAGCAGAGAACAACCTGTGTGGAGCAACAGCAGAGAACAATCTGTGTGGAGCAACACCAGAGACCATCCTGTATGGAGTAACAGCAGAGACCATCCTGTGTGGAGCAACAGCAGAGACCATCCTGTGTGGTGCAACAGCAGAGAACAACCTCTGTGGAGGAACAGCAGAGACCATCCTGTGTGGAGCAACAGCAGAGACCATCCTGTGTGGAGCAACAGCAGAGACCATCCTGTGTGGAGCAACAGCAGAGAACAACCTCTGTGGAGGAACAGCAGAGACCATCCTGTGTGGAGCAACAGCAGAGACCATCCTGTGTGGAGCAACAGCAGAGAACAACCTCTGTGGAGGAACAGCAGAGACCATCCTGTGTGGAGCAACAGCAGAGACCATCCCGTGTGGAGCAACAGCAGAGAACAACCTGTGTGGAGCAACAGCAGAGACCATCCCGTGTGGAGCAACAGCAGAGACCATCCTGCGTGACCAACCATCCCACCAACCCCTTGAAGATTGTGTCCATTCAGTGACTTTCTGTTTTGATATGCTCAGTTTACTCTGCTCCAGTTTTGTGGGAGTCATCTTTAGTTTAACCTTTTGTAGTTTGATATTCTTATCTGATTTCTGTTTGGAAATTTAGGCGTGAACCAGAATCAGTGTGAGTCCCTTTTCATTTTAGATTCATATTGGAATATTATCTGGTTTAGATGCTCTTTAGGTTCAACTTAGCTTCTGTAGGAAGTCCCCTTTATGTTATTTCCCTTTGGTATTTGTTATGTCAAATAAATGTCCTATTGTTTCATTGGTTAAAATGGGTATCTACTTTGTTTTTTAAAATGTATTCTCGATTGTCATGTTCCTCATTCCCTGGGAATGTAACAATTCTGAATAAAATAATTAAAGCCATTTCCTTCATGTTTACATAGACATGTCCATTCTGAATAAATCATATGGAACCATGGAAATGGGTGTATTCTGCTCTAGTTATTTGGTCTTCCAGCGCTGTAGGTACAGAGTGTTCTGATTGGACAGAACGGCTGCTTAATGTCTGGATGTGTACTGGAAGAAAACTGTTTTGTGTGGGTTTCAACTATCAACATGTTAGACCAGATACTACATGTAATGTTTGACTTTATTTTTGTGATAATTACGAAGCAGCAGCTCGACCCAATCAACCATAGGAATCAACAAACTAATGCCCACAGTGGAATATGTGTGTCATGCCAACCAGACCGGAAGCATGTGCAGAATGAAAGGAATAAGGAATTAAGTGTTTCTATGTCAGAGGAATTATTGAATTCAGAATTCAGATCAGAATAAACCAGTGGCTTTATTCTGAATTCAATTTATTCTGGATTAAACAGGAATAAAAACTGTCATGTAAACAGGACTGTCGATAACTGTGTTATCAATTTTCAAAAGTTTAGTTTTTCAGTGCTGAGAACTGTTCTCCAAAGTCTTCAATTTATGGAAGTATCTGTTTCATCAGATACTAAAAAGTTGTATTTCACTTTTAAAAAATCTGTATTTTGTCATTTAAATTTTTATAGTAGATTGTTTTTTGGAAATGAATTTTTTTTTTTACACATATAGTTTCATTATCTGAATTGGGTTATTTTCAAAAAGTTTTTTAATTCAATATTCTCAAATGCAAAAGGAAAAAATCTGAAAAAATGGACTTGTTGACCAATTAAAACCACTGGAGGAACGAGCCTGATGATTTAACTTTCACCTCTTCTTATGTCACATCACAGATCACATGACCCTCAGACAGCAGCGCAGGTGCAGTGATTCACACACCTGATGCATCTGCTACATTTGCTGCATCTGCTGCTGCTATGGGTCCATAACCTGATATTTACCTTGGTTAGCAGTAATGTGGTAGACTGCTACTATTCTATTATTATTATTATTATCATTATTCTAGTGCTGCTGTACAGTGAGTTTATGGAGGAAAGAGGTCTTTGCACTATTAAAGTCATCATCAATAGCTGAAATGTCAACATATATTTATGTGAGTTGCTTATTGCAATTGTCAGACGTGGAGGCTCGGCAGTTACAGACATAAAAAGAGTAAAAACAACATAGAAAATGACAATGTGTGTTCTTTATTTCAAAGAAAAATAAACTTTCAGGGTATATAGCTGTGGACCACTGCAAAATGATCACTTTCATTTTAACACTTATACGTATGTGTTGGAGTAAAATGAAAATGTTAGTTTCATTTTTTAAACTACCAACATTTGTCCCAAATTTCAAAGAAAAATCTTATCACTTATAACAGGTGCCTCAAACATGTGGCCCGCGGGCCAAATGCAGCCCACCAATGGTTCCAATGCGGCCCATGAGATGAAGAGAATAATAACCTATTAAATGACTCCATATTTTCAATCTCTCTTATTGTAATCATTGTATGTGTGTGTGCAGAGACATATCATGCTATAACTCAATGAATATTTGAAATATCACCATGAAATTACATGGGAATATACATATGGCTAATGCACATCAGATGCAATGATCCATTTGAGTAAAGGTCAAACGTCAAGGTCGTATTTATCAGAAAGGTAAAAATCACATTATTGGCTCTAATTCGGGTTGTCATAGAAATTTGAGATTGGCACAAAATAGGGATGAGATTAGGCATTCTGTTTGCACATTGTTAGCAGTGACACCGTGCATTAACTGCTATGAGAAAGTAGCTCCAAGCAATTACGAGGTGTGACTTTTTGTTCCATGACGGTTTTGTTATACAAATAAATCACTCTTTCGAACATATATTGTTTTGAGAAGCAACATATTTTATTTTGGTGGCTTGGTACTTTGGCTTTGACCAAAACCGGACCAGAACTCGACTCACAGGACACTGTCGGGGGTTAGTCACTGTAGGTGCACCAGAGTAAAGATGCTGATTCCATACAAGTTCATGTGAAAAATAGTGAACTTTTCCTTTAATAACGTCTTGAATAAACCAAACTGTTTGTAAATCTGTCAAGTTAAGTGCATTTTTGTTTAGGTAGGTCGTTCATCTTCCATCTCCATCCTCTACAATAGCGGGAGAAGTCCACCGAGGCAAGACAGCAGCTCGCTGACAATGCTAACAGAAGTCCTATCAGCCATCAAACTGGTAACCTGACTGTCGCCAGATGGTATTTCACAATACCATCTGGGACTCTTCCACAACCACTCCATTTTCAATCTAAAATCTAAAATCCTTGCATGTGATTAGATTAAAAATCTGTCCATCTCTTGACTGACATGCTGCTTGAGCCACTCATGTTGAAGTAAAGCTGCTTAACCAGTGAAAATAGTTTGCATCAGGTATATACACATCAACAGAGGGGGTTTAAACTTACCATTTATACGTCACATTTATTTATAACCTTGTCTACTACGATGCCCACCAAATTCTTCTGGTAAACGTCAAAGGAAACCATGGTTCTTCATTTAACCTTCAGCCATGATTCGGGGCTACCGAACACTAACTGCCAACATCCGTTACAGATGTGGTTGTCATTTCTTCCTCCCAGTTCCATTACTGTCAGCCCCAGTTTACCACCCTCTTTGACTTGGTCCTCTACCAACACAACCAGGGGGGGTACCATAATAACCACGGCTTCTGCACTTGTCCTATTTCTTTATCCACCAGTGGAGCCATCTGATAGATCAAACTCTTGCCAAACCCGGTCGGAAGAAGAGCGAAAACATCATTTCTTTAACAAACGCTTCCAAAGCCATCATCTTTTAAGGAATGAACATGCAGAAGAGTAGACAAAACAATGGAAATAGCCGAGTCAATATGGACACTCGAATACGGAATGCACGCTGCCGTTGTTGTCTATCTGAAAAGACTACACTGCTGTCGCCTCTGCTTAATGTCACACGAGCCACAACACTTTCCGGGTAGTCCTACCCTGCAATACTGATTGACTCCTTCGTTTTGAAATAGATTTGATCGTCATGATACTCAGATGGTTGTGTGAGCATAGCGTAACGCAGCCAGATGACGTAAGTCAGGTTAGGAAACTGGAGCACCCAGAGGAAATCCATCCAGACATGGTTTGGGAATCTTGCTGTGAGGCAAGAGCACTTACCGCTCAACCATCACACCACAAGAAACAGCAGGAAGATGCCCTTTTGCCGACTGGTTATGACAAAAGTTTAATTTCCATCTCGCTCCACTGCTAGCAAAAAGGCTAATCTGACGTATTTATATCCATGGTACACCGCCTCCCACTGTTTTTAGGAAATGTTACTGCAGTCACAGTTGTAGCCAATATTCCCTCTAAGCTGCGTGCAGTGCGCAATTGCGCACTACTCCTGTGTTCTCCGCACACCGCCAACATAAGCAGCACACAAAAAACAACACATTACGATTTGTAAGGTGTTTACAGTGCGCACTGTGCGCTGTTTAGAGGGAACATTGGTCGTAGTGGTATACCTGCACAGACAGTTTGATTGATCGTAGCTTTTTACTTTATCCTCCTTACATCTATATAAATATCTGTATTTTATCCTCCTTACATTTATATCAATATCTGTAGTTTATACTCCTTATACTCTACATTCTCAAAATAGACTCATTATTTTTTCAAACTAAACAGATGTAACAGTATATATATATATATATATATATATATATATATATATATATATATATATATATTGAGACTGCTAAGCAAAGGCTCACAGCACTAGCTACCCGCCTAAAGAGATACACAAGAGAGGTAGAGGCCAGGAGAATAAACCAGGTGTTCTCCACCAACCCAGCTAAGGTCTACTCTCAATGGCAGGGGGGCAAGGTGACAACAGACCCACCTAGGGCTGAAACTGAGCAATACTGGAAGAGCATCTGGGAGAAGGAGGCAACACATAACACCAATGCCCAATGGCTGATAGACTTACAGGCAGAGCACAGCCAACTCCCAGAACAAGACCCAGTAGTCATCACACTAGCAGACATCCAAACCAGAGTGTCCAAAATGAAGAGCTGGACAGCACCAGGGCCCGACATGATTCATACCTACTGGCTTAAGAAACTGACAGCACTCCATGAACGCCTAGCAGCACAGATGAACCAGCTGCTGATATCGGGAAACCACCCAGAGTGGCTAACCCAGGGCCGGACAGTCCTCATAATGAAGGACCCCCAGAAGGGAACAATACCATCTAACTACCGGCCTATAACCTGCCTCAGCACCACATGGAAGCTACTATCAGGCATCATAGCGACTAAGATGAGTAGGCACATGGAGCAATACATGAGCAGAGCACAGAAAGGAATAGGCAACAACACCAGGGGAGCCAAACACCAGCTACTGGTTGACAGGGCAATTGCCCGAGATTGCAAGATGAGGAACACCAACCTGTGCACTGCCTGGATTGATTACAAGAAAGCCTATGACTCAATGCCACATACATGGATACTGGAATGCTTAAAACTGTATAACATCAACAGGACACTAAGAGAGTTCATCCAGAACTCAATGAGGCTGTGGAAGACAACTCTGGAGGCCAACTCAAAGCCAATTGCACAGGTGAACATCAGACGCGGCATTTACCAAGGAGATGCTCTGTCCCCCCTGCTGTTCTGCATAGGCCTAAACCCCCTCAGCCAGACCATCTCAAAGAGTGGCTTCGGATACCAGTTCCGAAGTGGAACATCCATCAACCACCTCCTCTACATGGATGACATCAAGCTGTATGCCAAGAATGAGCGTGACATTGATTCCCTAATTCACCTCACCCGGATCTACAGCAAAGACATTGGGATGTCATTCGGACTAGATAAATGTGGGCGGATGATATCTAGAAGAGGAAAGGTGATCACAACTGAAGGGGTTGACCTACCTGAAGGGAATATCACAGATGTGCAGGAAAGTTACAAATACCTAGGGATCCCACAGACAAATGGTAATCATGAGGAGGCAGCTCGGAAGTCAGCCACAGCCAAATACCTACAGAGGGTAAGACAGGTCCTGAAAAGTCAGCTGAACGGCAAAAATAAGATCCAGGCCATTAACACCTATGCCCTGCCAGTAATCAGATACCCAGCTGGGATAATATCCTGGCCACTGGAAGAGATACAAGCCACTGATATCAAGACAAGGAAACTCCTTACCATGCATGGAGGGTTCCACCCCAAGTCCAGTGCCCTGAGGCTGTACACTAAGCGAAAGGAAGGGGGCCGAGGACTAGTAAGTGTCAGAACTACTGTCCAGGAGGAAACGGCGAACCTCCAGGAATACATCAAGAAAATGGCCCCCAATGACCAACTGCTAAGTGAATGCCTCAGGCAACAAAAGCCCAGTAAGGTCAAGGAACCAGAGGGGCTATCATGGAGGGACAAACCCTTGCATGGCGTGTACCATCGACAAATTGAGGAAGTGGCTGATATGGAAAAGACATACCAGTGGCTGGAAAAGGCTGGACTAAAGGACAGCACAGAGGCACTACTCATGGCTGCACAAGAACAAGCCCTGAACACCAGAGCAATAGAGGCCGGGGTCTACCACATCAGACAGGACCCCAGGTGTAGGCTGTGTAGAGAAGCCCCTGAAACAGTCCAGCACATCACAGCAGGGTGTAAGATGCTGGCAGGCAAGGCATACATGGAGAGGCATAACCAGGTAGCGGGCATACTGTACAGGAACATCTGTAAAGAGTATGGACTGGAGGTCCCAGGGTCAACATGGGAGAACCCCCCAAAGGTGACAGAGAACAAACAGGCCAAGATCCTGTGGGACTTCCAGATCCAGACTGACAAGATGGTGATGGCCAATCAGCCTGACATCGTGGTGGTGGATAAACATGAGAAGACAGTGGTGGTGATAGATGTAGCAGTCCCCAGTGATAGCAACATCAGAAAGAAAGAACATGAGAAGCTTGAGAAATACCAAGGGCTGAAAGAGGAGTTAGAGAAAATGTGGAGTGTGAAGGCAACAGTGGTACCAGTAGTGATCGGAGCACTAGGGGCAGTGACCCCCAAGCTGGGAGAATGGCTCCAGCAGATACCAGGAACAACATCAGAGATCTCTGTACAAAAGAGCGCATTGCTAGGAACAGCTAAGATCCTGCGCAGAACCCTCAGGCTCCCAGGCCTCTGGTAGAGGACCCGAGCCTGAAGGAGACACCGCCCACATGGGGCGAGAGGAACATTTTTTATATATATATATATATATATATATATATATATATATTACAATTATGACTTTTTTTTCATAATTTTGACTTTTTATCTCATTATTGTGACTTTTTTTCCCCTATTTTTCCTACATTTCCTGCCTGTACCCACAACATTTAACTGTAACCTGATCAAACACATCATCTACACACTAACTCACTTTAAAGGCTTTATTTTTGGAAACTTTTGAAACAATTGTGATTTTTTTCCTGGTTAAATAATTATGATTTCATCCATAGCAAAAACAAATTGTATGCAGTTTTTTTTTTTTTTACTATATTACAATTTAGAAGTACTTTTTTTTTATTTATTTTTTTTTACTTTTACTCCAGTAAAGGAGGTGAATCAGTACTTCTGCAGCAGTAGAAGCTGCAGTACAGAATGTCAGTACTTTTACCACCTCTGTTTATTCAGCAGAATGAAGTGTGTTTGTGTTTGAATTTAACAGAAACAAAAATGAAAATAGAAAAGCACTCTGAGAGTGCAGACCTCCGCCAAGGTAACTCCCCCCACCACCAAAATATAATTATTTCCAGATCTCCCTATTCCCTCAATGAGATGCTCAAGAGTTTAAAATCACAAAACACTCTTTTGTTCATTTATCTGGAATTATTGGTCTGATTGACTGCAAATGAAAGGTTATGACCTGGGGATGAATGGTAAATGGACTGCACTTATATAGTGCTTTTCCAACTTCATGGTGTTCAAAGCGCTTTACATTAGCCTCACATTCACTTATTCACACACACACTCATAGATTTCTAAGGTTCTGTCAGTCATACTGGGAGACTAAGTCAGGGTTCAGTGTCTTGCCCAATGACACTTTGACAGCCAGACGTGAACCACTGATCTTTCAGTCATTGGATGACCCGCTCTACCAACGGAGCCACAGCCAGGTCATGATGAAAGGTCATGACCTGGGGATGAAAGGTCATAAACTGGGGATGCCTCATCGTGACCCATCATAGCTAATTGGGGGTTATAAGTGGCCATTGCTCCAGATGGTTAGTTAGTTTAGTTTTAACTAATATTTTTGTCATATATTTGTAACATTTTGGCATTGATTGTCCTTTTTAACAGTGTTATTTGATGTAATCGGCTTCAATTCATCATTGAAATTGTCCCATAAGTCGATCCCTGAAGTTTTTTTAGCAGTGTTTTGTTAGTCTAATTCTGAGAAACACATGCACTACTGATGACAGTGGATCTGAATTCTCCTTTTTCACCTGGTGGCCATTTTTACACTTGAGGGGTGCGGAAGTTAAACAGAAGTACACAGTTCCATACGTTGTGAATCACTAGCTTCAGTGAACTTTCGGGTTGCTAACATGCCAGCAGTTTGGACCACAAATCTCTCCATCATCGCGGAGTTAATGAGCGATATTGTTGAAAAATGGGCGTGTAAGGACTGCAATATTCCCTGGGCTGTATTCCTGAAAGGCTGCAGTAACTGTGTTGAAGGCTACATAAAGTTTAAGTAGGCTAATGGCATCGCTAGCATATCATTAGTACTGACAGCCATCGGCACACTAACCACAAAATGGAAAGCATCATGTTGAAGTAGCATATAGTAATTACTGTTATGTAACTACACATTAATATTTTCTTATTTCATGGTGACATTAGGTTGATTAGATGGCTGTTAGCACTATTTATCATTGATGCTAGTCTGGTAAGCTAAGCAAAATGTGTGAGCTAATGCATTTCAGTGGACATAATTATCCTTATCTTACTGTGAAATATGGACCAGGATCCCTCTTTATGTTTTTGATCCATTCACACCGAAGTGCCTTATCTTTGGGGAAACGATGGAAGGTCTGTCCATGGTATGTTTTTTTTTCCTCCCTCTTTGTGGATGTACATCTCGGGACGCAGCAGTGAGGTGCCATTGCTGTCGAAAAAGTGTTGTGTGTAACAAAAAGTGTACCCCTCTTGTTGCTCCACACACTCTCTCTCTTTTGAATGTTGCAGGTGAATAAGGCCCATGGTGGTTGTCAATGCCAAATGGTGTTTCTTCAATATGTTCCCTGAGCAAAAACACACCCTCTGTGCCAATCGCTTCCTGGACAACATGCGTCACCACTGATACCTTGGGAGCTTGCCCTAATTGGACCTGGCAAATCACCCGTTCTGCTGTTTTCACCACCTTTACAGGAAAAAAAAGGAAAATGGAATATCTAAAACCTCAACATATATCAGAATGCATTATGTGATGTGATAATTTGATACTAACAAAACATAATCTGTAGGGCTAAAGTAGTTCATGGATTTAACAATTAGACAACATGAAGAATACTGTAGTAATGTATGTGGGTGCAGCAGAAGAAGATGTTAAGCAGGGGTCTCAAACATGTGGTCCGGGGCCAAATGAGGCCTGCCAAAGGTTCTAATGCAACCTGGGGGATGGATTTATAAAGTGCCAAAATTCCACAGTCAAGGCTGATTTTAGTTCAGGTTCCACAGATATGATCCCAATATGAGCTACAGTAAAATACCAGCATAATAACCAAATAGAAATAATGAGTCCATATTCTTTTCTCAGTTTGATGCAAGAAAAACCCAACCCAAAAACATCATACGTTATACATTATATATAATTATAACATTATATATAATGATAACCTCAAATCTTTGTATTTGTTTTAGTCCAAAACCCCCCACTAAATTCTAAAAATATTGATATTTGTGAACTATACTGTAACAATTAAATATGAATAACCTCTAATAATAATAATAATAATAATAATAATAATAATAATAATAATAATCATAATAATCATAATCTTAATACGAACCTGAAATGTCTAAAGAAAATTGAGTATGATTTTAGACATTTTCTGCTTCTCTAACTAAATGTTTAGTGCTGTTGTAGATGTGATCCATAACAGACATGTAGAAACCATAAGTTGAAGCATAATATTGCTAAAATTGCACAGATTTTTTTTTCAGCTTATTCACATCTTTTAATTTAATGTTTTCTTTGTTTGTTTTTTTACACTAAAATAAACAAAAATGTGGAATTGTATTATTTTACTGGTCTGGTCCACTGGAGATCAAACTGTGACTTCTGTCTGCTTTCTACTGGACTTATGGTGTTTTTTTTCCAAGAGGTGTACCTGAAGAACCCAAATTGAGTTACTTTGCAAGACTCCTTTAATGAACAAGTATTCAGATAATGTCTAATCTCAGCCCTATTTTGTGCCATTCTCAAGTTTCTGTGAATTACAGCCAATAATGTCATTTTGACTTTTCTGCTAAATGCGACCTTTTGCAATATTGACAATTTTGTTATATGTATACAGTATAGGCATCAGTGCATGTGATATGTATGTATGATAATATTCAGTATTGATTGTTTTATAGCATTATATGTCTATGCTTGACACAGTGTTACAGAAGTTAATTTTACCACCTTTGACTTCCAGAGATCTCAAAAACTATTGCCCGTAGGTGATAACACCAATTATGAGAATTGTAGAAATCTTCATTCTGCATCGTTTGGTACCAATCTGAAAGTTAGTTAACCCTGAATTTTGACCTTTACTCAAATAGATCATTGCATCTGATGCACATTAGCTATATGTATATGTACATGTCATTTCATGATGATATCTCAAGTATTCATTGAGTTATAGCATGATATGTCTCTGCAGACACACACAGTGAAGACAATAACCTCTCCTAACCAATGTTGGGAGAGATTAATAAGGAAGACAGAGTGTAACATTAAGCACCTATATGGAATATTTCAATCAGTGTTTCCATTTGACAAGAGGAACATTCCAGTCTGTCCTTCAGCTCTTCATTTTGGAGCTTCCTCTCTCTCTCTCTCTCTCGCTCCCTCTCTCAGATCCTCCAAAGGCTCATTCACACTTTTCTTTGTCCTTCACTCTCAGATCACGCTGTTCTTCTCCTGCTCCAGTTTAGCCAGAGCTTCACTAACTCTGGCCTTTAGAGCAGCGGGAGAAGTACTTAAAGCACAACTGTGGAAAATAGTGAGTGATCTTTCCAAATCATCCACCCTACTATGGGACAAAATTAAGAGTAAATTAAGTGAAAATTAAGCAGAAATTAAACAAATGTAATGTGTGCATATTTGGAATATGCCTGCGTCTTT
This sequence comes from Siphamia tubifer, assembly GCA_020466265.1. Taxonomy (NCBI): domain Eukaryota; kingdom Metazoa; phylum Chordata; class Actinopteri; order Kurtiformes; family Apogonidae; genus Siphamia; species Siphamia tubifer. The sequence continues at coordinate 24,119,293 of CM035785.1, read as the reverse complement.
GGTTGTAGTTGAGCATAAAATAAATATTTGCAATCTCTAAAATTGTGCTAGCTTAGCCGTGCTATAGACCCCCCCTAGCGGCAGCAAATCTAATGTGCTACTGTCAAAGTCTAGTTATGCTCAATGTTACTTTTGGCTAGATTTCACTGAAACTGGCTGATGAATCACAGTGAAGTATAGAGTCAGAGGGCGGGCGTAACAAAGTGACGCTCTGACGATTCGGAGAGAAACAACCGCAAACAACCATAGAAGAAGAATAACAATGAGTGGAGATTTCCTTTTATTAAAGATGAGTGAAGAATATGAGAAAACGTCAGCAATCTTTAAATTCTTTGTACAAAAACAACAAGAGTCTTTAAGCTCCATAATCCACCATTTTGTTTAGTCATTCCTAACTTTTTCTGGACTCTTCCATGAACTTTCTGGTGATCTAACTACGTCATCCTAAATATTACGCTGATTGGTTGTATTACCATACTATTGCATGAAGAGGATTTGAAAGACAACCTTTTAGCCCCACCTCCCCTGACTATGAAGCACCACTAGACCCATATATTAAATGAATAGGGATAGCACGGCTAGGCTAAAATTGTGTACTTTGAGATTTTAATTCAAATATAAAGTGTGTTATTATGATTATTATTATTATAAAATGAGCCCATTTGTACTTATAATGTGTTGTATAATTGATATTTGTCACAATGCCAATTGAAATCAAAAGTTAGGAGTAGAAAGTGGTCAAAAATACATCATGGTTTATGTCATCACATCACAGACATTACCCATTGAACACAGACAAAGAATGTTGTATTTTTGATTCACAATATGAATCTGACACATTGATATTCATACTGAATCAGAATCAGAATCAGAAAACTTTATTGGTCCCAGAAGGGCAATTCAGTTTGCAGTCCATCGTCCATTCTATGACGTGCAATAAAAAAAAACATAAAGAACATTTACACCGCAATCACAACAATAACACATAACACAATACACAATAACAACCAGTGACAGTACAGCAGGAGGTCATGTGGCCTGATCAAGCAGGATTTTGTACATTAAGCAGCCTTATTGCCGAGGGTATAAAAGAATTTGCATAGCGGTTTGTCTTTCGCACTGGCACATACCACCGTCGACCAGAGGGCATGATAGCAAATTGTCTGCCTAGCACATGGTCAGGAGAGTTTAAAATCCTTTCAGCTGAGGTCCTGGAGCTGGACTCCAGTGATTTTACAACACACCCGGACGATGTCATTCAGACATTTCTTGTCTTTAACAGAAAGACCACCAAACCAGCAAATAAAAGAATAAGTTAACAGTGACTCAATAAAACTATGATAAAAGGTACAAAAAATTTTCCTACAGACACCGAAGGAATTGAGTTTCCTCAAAAGATGGATCCTCTGGTTTGCTCTCTTTGAAATGCTGTCGGTGTTTTCATTGAACTTCAGCTTGGAGTCAAACATGATTCCTAGATACTTGTATGGCTGTACTATTTCGACCCTCTCTCCATGAATTATGCTGGTTGTGGGGTCATCACAGGATTTCCTAAAATCTATAATCATTTCCTTTGTTTTCAGCACATTTAAGTCAAGAGAGCTGTCATCACACCATTCCACAAAATCAGCTAGGGCACCATCATGATTTGTATGATGGCCCTGAAGAAGTGACATTAAAACAGTGTCATCAGAAAATTTTACCAGATGGCTGTTACAGTGAGACGATCTGCAGCTGTCTGTGTAAAGAATAAAAAGCAGGGGAGAAAGGACGCAGCCCTGAGGAGAGCCTGTGTTTGATGATAACACAGCGGACATATGCCCATTCACAAAAACCTGCTGCAATCTGTCGGTTAAAAAGTCTAAAATCAACAATAAAAACGTATCAGGTAGCTTAAAATAGGTGGCTAGTCTTTCAATTAAAATATGCGGCTGCATCTTATTAAAAGCAGAGCTAAAATCAGCAAATAAAAGTCTTGCATGGGAATTGGGTTGTTCAAGATGCTTGTACACTTTGTCTAAAATGAAGAGTACACTGAACTCAGTGTACTCCTAACTTTTAATTTTGTAAATGTAATTTTTGATGTGGTAACTTTTCAATTTAAATATCAAACACATTTGTACAAATGGAGTCATTTTAGAGTTTGTATTTATTGTATCCTCAACTACAACCACAGACATATGCATATCCCAAATATGCATGCATTACTTTTGTGTGAATACACTTAATTTTGTCCCTAAAATCATTCCATATCCCACTGTTAGCACTTTGGGTATGTATCAGTGACACATATTCAACAACTACAGTAGGTTTAAATGGATGCTCATGGGTATTTGAGTGTGTCTAAAATAAGTGGCAGAAAGCAGCTGTGATGGAGTTTGAATGTGAGCAGGGCCTTGATTCTCTCATGTGTTGGACAATTATTCTATGCAAATACTGACCACATTAGACAGAGGGTGAGTCCCATGAAAATGCTGAGGCAAGTACACTTTTCAGCACAACTCCAGGCTTTCTTTCCTTCATGGTGTTTGCTCTAATGGAAGAAACATAATGCACAATTTAACAAACGTTTTAATAACAAGGAAGTGTACTATCATTTATTCCTAAACATCATAGACTGGCTATGTTTACATGATGTTTTTGAATTCCAAATAATTTATTCTGAATATTTCCTTCGTGTTCACATGGACAAAAAGGTTTCCATTGAAATGGGTGCATTCCGCTCTAGTTAATTGGTCTTTCAGAGCTGGAGGTAAAGAAGGTTCTGATTGGATAGAATGGCTGCTTAACGTCTGGCTGTCTACTGGAAGAAAATGATGGCGTCCACTTCCTGTTTTGTGTTGGGTTCAACTATCAACATGTTAGATACTACATGTGATGTTTGACTTTATTTTTGTGATAATTATGAAGCAGCAGCTCAACCCAATCAACCATAGGAATCAACGTCCACAGTGGAATATGTGCGTCATGGCGACCAGACCAGGAGTATGTGCAGAATGAAAGGAATAAGGAATTAAGTGTTTCTATGTCAGAGGAATTATTGAAATCAGAATTAAGATCAGAATAAACCAGTGGCTTTATTCTGAATTCAGTTTAATTATGAATTATCATTTTCAACTGGAATTAGGTGTTTACATGGTTCATCTGAAAGAGGAATGAACTTTTATTCTGGATTAAACAGGAATAAAATCTGTCATGTAAACAGGACCATCAATAACTGTGTCACAGGTCAATTTTCAAAAGTGTAGTTTTTCAGTGCTGAGAACTAGTGTTGCCACATGTCCTGGATTTTCCCTTTTATGTGTGCTCTCTACTGCCCGCAGGTGTCCAAGCCAAAAACTACTAGAAATAAGCCAAAATAATAAATGTCTGGTCTGTTGTATATTGTATTGATGTGTTATTGATTCTAATTGGGTTTGGCTTGAATTGTTTGTTTCTTATTTATTTGTTTTCTACTTTTTTACCTTCAGTGTCAGCTGTAATCTTAAAATTACAAAAAAAAAAAAGATGTAAAATTTCTTTATCTAAAGATGAGAGAAAAAACTGAGACAAGAAAAATGACAACTGGAAAGAGTTGAAAAGTAATAATTAATCTTTTATTTAAATAGTTTGTTTCTGATTTATTTGTTTTTTTTCTGGGTTAGTTGTGCAAAGGGCTGCATTGCTTCCGGTCAAAAGACCAATTGGATGGTTAAAATGTCCAGGATTTTTGTCAGACATAGGTGGCAACCCTACTGAGAACTGTTGTCCAAAGTCTTCAATGTATGAAAGTAATCTGTGTCATCAGATACTAAAGAGTTGTATGTATTTTTTCATAATCTGAATTGGGTTATTTTCAAAAAGTTTTTTAATTAAATATTCTCAAATGCAAAAGGAAAAAATCTAATATTATATGAACTTGTTGACCAGTTAAAACCACTGGAGGAACGAGCCTGATGATTTAACTTTCACCTCTTCTTATGTCACATTATAGATCACATGACCCTCAGACAGCAGCGCAGGTGCAGTGTTTCACACACCTGATGCATCTGCTACATTTGCTGCATCTGCTGCTGCTATGGGTCCATAACCTGATATTTACCTTGGTTAGCAGTAATGTGGTAGACTGCTACTATTCTATTATTATTATTATTATCATTATTCTAGTACAGCTGTACAGTGAGTTTATGGAGGAAAGAGGTCTTTGCACTATTAAAGTCATCATCAATAGCTGAAATGTCAACATATATTTATGTGAGTTGCTTATTGCAATCGCCAGTGTCATGACCTCCGCTCCGGTGACCTTTCCCCCAGTGCTCATCCACACTCACCTGGTCCCGCACTGCGCAGCTGCAAGCCGTTCCTCATCTGTGGCTATAAAAGCAGTAAGACTTGCAGTTGCCAGTGCGGGACCATTCAGTATTGTCGCCTCCATAACCCGGACTGTTTCACCATCTCATCAATCACCATAACCCGGACATTCATCATCACCACGGACTCTGGTCATCTGTTCCCAGGTTTTGTCTGTATTGTCTTTGTTTCTTAGTTTTGTTATTAAATTATTTTTTCCCTTCAGTACTGTGCAATGGAGTCCTCCTTCACCTCACCCCGATCCTGACAGAATGGTCCTGCCCTGGCATCTGGACTCCGCCAGTGCTGAAGGGACCCTTTTTGTTTTAGTTTTCCCCGGTCTGTTCTGTCTAAAGTCTGTCCAGTCTTGCGTTCTGTCCCGTTCTGTGTATCTGCCCAGCGTTCTCTGTATCTGCCCAGCGTTCTCTGTATCTGCCCAGCGTTCTGTGTATCTGCCCAGCGTTCTGTGTATCTGCCCAGCGTTCTGTGTATCTGCCCAGCGTTCTGTGTCTCTTCCTAGCGTTCTGTGTCTCTTCCTAGCGTTCTGTGTCTCTTCCTAGCGTTCTGTGTCTCTTCCTAGCGTTCTGTGTCTCTTCCTAGCGTTCTGTGTCTCTGGCTTAGCGTTCTGTGTCTCTGGCTTAGCGTTCTGTGTCTCTGGCTTAGCGTTCCGTGTTTTTGGCTTAAGCGTTCATTTCTGGCTAGCGTTCCGCTATTCGTCTCTTTGGTCTTTTTCGTCCCTTTTGTCTATTCTTCTGTCTTGGTGTCTCTTTTGTCTTTTCTTCTGTTTTAGTCTGTCGGTCTTTTCTGTCTGTGGCTGTCCCTACCTGTTGCCCGTTGCTGGCTTCTGTCCCTGACTCTTGCCCGGTTCTGGCTTCTTAGTCCCCTGTCCCTGCCTGTTGCCCGTTGCTGGCTTCTGTCCCCGGTCCCTGCCTGTTGCCCGTTGCTGGCTTCTGTTCCCGGTCCCTGCCTGTTGCCCGTTGCTGGCTTCTGTCCCCTGTTGCTGCCTGTTGCCCGTTGCTGGTTTCTGTCCCCTGTCCCTGCCTGTTGCCCGTTGCTGCTTTGTTTTTTGTTTTTTAGGGGCGTCAGGAGCCGCCCCTTAGGGGGGGGTACTGTCATGACCTCCGCTCCGGTGACCTTTCCCCCAGTGCTCATCCACACTCACCTGGTCCCGCACTGCGCAGCTGCAAGCCGTTCCTCATCTGTGGCTATAAAAGCAGTAAGGCTTGCAGTTGCCAGTGCGGGACCATTCAGTATTGTCGCCTCCATAACCCGAACTGTTTCACCATCTCATCAATCACCATAACCCGGACATTCATCATCACCACGGACTCTGGTCATCTGTTCCCAGGTTTTGTCTGTATTGTCTTTGTTTCTTAGTTTTGTTATTAAATTATTTTTTCCCTTCAGTACTGTGCAATGGAGTCCTCCTTCACCTCACCCCGATCCTGACAGCCAGGCGTGGAGGCTCGGCAGTTACAGACAAAAAGAACCTAGAAAATGACAATGTTTTCTTTATTTCAAAGAAAAATAAACTTTCAGGGTATACAGCTGTGGACCACTGCAACATGATCACTTTCATTTTAACACTTATACGTATGTGTTGGAGTAAAATGAATATTTCAACATTCGTCCCAAATTTCAAATAAAAACCTTATCACTTAGAACAGGGGCCTCAAACATGTGGCCTGTGGGCCAAATGCGTCCCACCAATGATTCCAATGTGGTCCATGGGATGAAGAGCATAATAACCTTTTAAATGACTCCATATTTTTAATCTCTCTGATTGTAATCATTGTGTGTGTGTGTCCACAGAGACATATCATGCTATAACTCAAAGAATATTTGAGATATCACCATGAAATTACATGGGCATATACATATGGGTAATGCACATCAGATGCAATGATCCATTTGGTCGCGAATATTTTACCGGAGTCACACTATTTGGATGTACATTGGAAAATGTTGATTTTGCTGTTTTGAGCCAAACTCTGTTAGCATGGAAGTGATTAGGGCATGTCTTTTGTTAGGCTGTTGTTAAGTTCAAGTTTAACAGCCTGTATTGCCACTATACAGGATAATGAAATTTCCATTTGGGCATGCGGCTGAACAGGGAATGTAAAAGAAAGAAAGGTGTAACACTAACACAAGAGACACTGGGACACCAAAAACTCTAACACAAGAAATGTCACTAGAAGAAATAAATATCACTAAAAGAAATAAATATCACTAGACACATATGTGCAAACATAGTAAGTGGAGTAAGTAAAGTGCAGTTTACAGTATCCAGCAAGGGGAGCTCAGGTTTTACCTGCATGGAGTATGTACATGGTTCCAGGTGGGGGGGCTATTGCTTTCACAGCTCTGGGAAAGAAGCTGTCCCTGAGCCTTGTGGTGCTTGTTTTAAAACTCCTTTATCGCTTCCCTGATGGTAGTGGTATGAATAGTCCATTGGCTGGGTGAGTGGGGTCTGAGGCAATGTGCCTGGCCCTCTTCTGGAGTCTGGAGGAAAAAACAGAGTCCAAATCAGGCAGACGGTGGCCCACTACCCCTTGAGCAGTCCTCACCACCTGGGCCAAGTCCTTCCTGTTCTGGGCTGAGCAGTTTCCACACAGTCATACCGAGACACAGGACGCTCTCTATTGTCGCTCTGTAGAAATTTGTGAGCAACTGAGAAGTGAGTCCAGCACGTTTCAGCTTTCTAAGGAAGAAGAGACGTTGTTGTGCCTTCTTCACTAGGTAAGTGGTGTTCAGGGACCACGAGAGGTCAGAGGAGATGTGGATGCCCAGGAACTTAGCACTGTCCACCTGCTCCACCGCCTCCCCCTGTATGTGGAGAAGAGTGTGTTGAGTCTTCCTGGACCTCCTGAAGTCCACTATGACCTCCCTGGTCTTGCTGGTGTTCATAATTAGGTGGTTTCCGGAACACCACTGCAAAAAGTGCTGGACCTCCTCTCTGTAGTGTGTCTCATTGTTGTCCGATATGAGACCCACTATGGTGGTGTCGTCTGCAAACTTTTAGACCTCTTTGAAAGTTCTTAACAACCTCACACTTTTATTGTAGTAAGTAGAGGGTTCCTAAAGGCAAACCCAAGTATCCTGAGGTTTTCATGTCATCAGATAGTGTGTCCAGTGTGACTGATCTCAAGCCATGTACTTCTTTGTATTCTTAGGAGGACGCCTGAAATTGTTGATTGCCAAAACACTCTGGAAATTCACTACTTCGTTGCATTCTTCTTTTGAAAACAACAAGCTGTTAGCAGGTTAAGCTTTGCTGTTGCATACAGCTTCATTTCAATTTGTAATGAAATACTGGACTATGTTTTGTAAACTCAATGCAACAAAGTCATAATTTTCCATAGCGTGTCAGCAAACGACTGTTTCAGGCTTCCTCCTCAGATGTCTTATGAATACAGAGAGGTACATGGCAGTAACTCTGTAAGAACTCTGACAGTAACTCAGTAATAATTAAGATCAGTAACTGTCGACACACTATCTGACGACATGAAGACCTGAGGACATTTGGGTTTGCCTTTAGGGACCCTCTAGTTATTACCACGTCAGTGTGATGCTGTTTAGAACTTTGGAAGAGGTCTAAAAATAGCATTTTGTGTCAGCGAAAAAGACATGCCCTAATCACTTCCATGCTAACATAGTTTGGGTCAAAACGGTAAAATCGAAATTTCTCAATGTACATCCAAATGGTGTGATTCTGGGAAAATGTTCACAACCCGAGTTCAGTTAAAGAAAGGAGGAGATGGTAAGTGTTAAAATCCTATATTCAGTGTGAATATGGGATGTATGATCTACGCAGATGGCAAACAGCTGATTTGTCCCACCAGGGGCGAAACCAGCCTATTTCTGGGGATGAACAGTCGGAAATACACCCCTGCCTTGAAATGGTTCAATCCATTTGACCCCCCCACCCCAAACACCTGCTCCCGTTACTACTTCGCTCCAGTCACTAACCCTATATCGGCATGGTGAGAGTAAGTATGCTATAAAGTGGTTATGTTGATCCCCTATTCTACCACCCAGTACCATGACTTTGTTATCATCAAAAGATATTAGCCCTCATTTTAGATGTATTGAATGGAATGGAACAGATTATAGTTTATCAGCCTAGCTTAATTGGTGCATGTGTTTAGGCTACATGTGTGAACATCCATTCATGGATATTCGGACATTTTTCGTTAAAAAAGCACCATGTTCAGGGGTAGAAGGAGACCAAGCAAAAGCAGGTAACTGAGAAGCAAAGTATCAACAGTGACTGAAGTTACAATATCCAAATATAATTTCAGATGAATTGTGATAATTCTGTATTCTCTCCTCAGTTAAGCTCATTCTAAACAGGACATGTTCATTACATTTGATGATTATCTGTAAATATGATTATCTAACCAAATGCTAATGTTCTGCACTTCTACAGTTGTTTTTCATGGTGCTCAAAGTGCTTTACATTAGCCTCACATTCACCCATTCACACAGACACTTATACACCAGGAGGTTTCTAAGGTTCTGTCACACCTACTGGGAGACTTAGGGTTCAGTGTCTTTACCCAAGAACACTTCTACATGTGGACAGCCAGAACTGGGACACAAGCCGCCAACCCTTCAGTCATTTGATGACCTGCTCTACCAACTGAACCACAGCGAATGACACTTAAACCTTATCTACCTGTCTTGGAAACCTTAACATGAGAAAAATAACCAAAGACATTTAAAAAAAAAAAAAAAAGGTTCTACAGCAAAAATAATTTTCACAATTCACATTTACCGTTAGTCCATAGGCCATAGGCCTACATATATAATACATTCAATATCTATCATTGTCAACTATTAAATGTTGTATTCAGATCAATAACTGTAGACTGAGGTTTGTTTTCTTTCTAATGAGAAGCAGTTCATAGATAAATAAATAACTCTGCCTTTTAATCTAAATCTCTCACTTGTAAGCAGCTGCGGGATAAAGTAAATTAATCTCTTAAAGCCCAGACGCAGAGCAGAAGGTTTCTTTCCCTCTGGTCTTGATTTATATGAACCTAATTGGACTTGATTTATATCACTATCTAACAACCTGCTCACTCCACTTTTCACAGGTAAGGTAGCCTAGCCGCGCTATCCCTATTCAGTACATGTATAGGTCTAGTGGTGCTTCATAGGCAGGGGAGGTGGGGCTAAAATGTTGTTTTTCAAATCCCTCTGTATGCAATAGGACGGTATTACAACCAATCAGCGTAATCTTTAGGATGATATAGTTAGAGCGCCGAAAAGTTCACAGAGGAGTCTGGAGAAAGTTACAACTGACTTAACAAAATGGTTGATTATGGAGCTTAATGACTATTGTTGCTTCTCTAACAATAATTTAAAGATTTCTGATGTTTTACCACATTCTTCACTCATCTTTGATAAAAGGAAATCACCACCTGCCCAAACGATGCAGAATGAAGATTTCTACAATTCTCATAATTGATGTTATCACCTATGACCAGTGGCACTGTCACAGCTTGCACTTTGAAAAAAACTTTAGCACCATTGTCACTATTGGCCCATTCATGGACCGTTTGTGACCTTGTTTTATAATTGACGCTGCTGCTGTTACATTGTTTGACCAGCAGATGGCAGTATAAGCCCAAACATTAGTCAACCCCGTATAAACTCATAGGCTAAGCCAGTGTTTCTCAACCCTGGTCCTCGAGGCACACTATCCTGCATGTTTTAGATGTTTCCCTCTTTGAACACACCTAACAGTCATTACCATTCTTCTGCAGAGCTGGATGATAGGCTGATTATTTGAATCAGGTGTGGTTGGAGAGAGAAACATAAAAAAAACATGCAGGAAAGTGTGCCTCAAGGACCAGGGTTGGGAAACACTGGGCTAGGCTACATAAAAATAAGCATGAGCAACCTTGTTTGGACTGATCTACATTCAAGTGTGCAAAAATGGGTTTAGTATGGAGTTTAGCAAGATGAGGAGGTTTAACTGACAATAAACCCCTTCACAGTCAACATCATTCAAAAGTAAGAGGAAGTTGCGCATGCAGACCAGACTCAAAAAAACTGCATGGAAACGCTGTTGTTTATATAGATAACATACCTAAAGCATAGCTAGAAATGCATAGTTGTTCAAAAAAAATTAAAATAAATCAACAACGTCTATGGTTACAAGTGATCAAGCATGTGGACTGGGATGAGAGCATGATAAGGAATGCCCGTTTGTCTGTCCTTCTCTTTCTAACCACAATATGGACCTTGAATAAAATTGCTGCAGCATGACCCAAGTCTAAAGTGAAGTGCATATTGAAAATAAAAAGAAAGATATGGGGAAAGTACATGGTTAAGTGAATAACTTGGGTAAATTAAGTCAGAGGAAGTGATTAACCTCCTAATAGAGTAGCCTGCTAGATTTCACTAGTTAAGAGAAAAAGGACTCCAGCCTCTTTCTGTTATCAGGTTTACCACTATCTCTAGGTTAACTTACCCGGGCTTACCACTAAAGCCATGGACGGCAGGATCTGCGGTGACTCACTTGTGCCCTGTGTTAACCTTTTATCCCAGACCTCCTCTCTCGCCTGTCTAGTGGATGGTCCTGCCCCTCCCTCCATTTACAAATGGATGTTCATCTATAGCCTGTCCGTCCATGGGAGTGGATCTCTCCTTCTGTGTGGTTCTCCTCAAGATTTGTTTTTTCCCACTGGGTTTTGAAGTTTTTTCGTGTAGTGACATTTCATATATTCGATTGTGTTTCTGTAAAGCCCTGTGGGACGACTTTGTTGTGATTTGGGGCTTTGTAAATAAAAATTGAATTCAATTCAATTCAATTAAACCACCTCCTTAAACCCCCCCCCCTCCTCCCCGCAGGGACAAACAATGATAACTTACTCAGTACAGTAGGATGTTTACCCTGGCATACATGTGCAGTTCGCTGTCTAAATATAACCATCCAGGGTTCATATATAGTAACCTTCTGGACCTGATGCTGACTTGGTAAAATGTTTTACTTCAGTGCACAGAAGTTTATGTCTATGTCACTGTAAAACACGTTTTACACATGCACACACATAATATAGTCATATGCGTCTAAAGACTTGTAGGCGCGAAGTTTTTCATGAGTGTACACAGAAGGCTTGTCAATTTTACATATATGTAAGGCTATTATATACTTGGAAACTTACTGACATCGTTCGTCCACTCTTCTGTCGAGTAAGGATCCGGTATGCGATGCCCACTTTTAAGTACTAATTTATTAATGTAGCATTCTCGATCATGAAAACACATATTTAGCATATTCTGACAGCTCATAATGCTGGTCTACAGAGACCGCCATTCAGAGTCCAGGCTGTGCACGCATCCTAGCAGCCTTCTGTTTGATTACAAACATGCAAAGGGGTCTATATGATAAAGAACTGAAGATAAAAGAAGAAAAGAAATCAACAACCATCTATAATTAGTTCATGTTAGATGATCAAATTTTGACCTTTATTAGAAAAGTCTAAAAAAGGGAAATATTAAAAAAAAAAATTACTTTATTAGCCATTCCTCCATGGGCTCCTGCCAGCGCTCAGGGACTTTGAATCATTCCCACCTTTCCCTACATGACGGCGTGCATGCCTATGACCATTCATTTTTGAGATCTCTGGAGGTCAAAGGTGACATGTCGCAAAATTAACTTCTGTAACACTGTTTGTGTGTGTCAAGCATAGACATATCGCGCTATAACTTAATCAATATTGGATATATTATCATATTACACACACTGACGCATATTTACATATAACAAAATTATCAATATTGCAAAACGTCAAAGGTCTAGGTTGCATTTAGCAGATAGGTCAAACGGGATGTCATAGAAATTTGAGATTGGCACAAAATAGGGAAAAGATTTTGCATTCTCTGAATACGTGTTATATTATGAACATTTATTACATTATGATTTGCTACAGACCATCATGACTTCACTTCAACCAATAAGCTCCTCTTCCTGCTTCTCTCCCTCTTCAGCCAATTAAATTGCACATGATAGCACCAGGGGAACAAATGTCAAAGGAAAGGTCTTGGACTTTTTTGGCACCGGAAAGGGTAAAAGAGAGATGGTAAATGCTGACAATGAGGCACATGGCTGGGTGGTGGCCTGGTTTCAACCCCGGCTGCAGCTTTTGGAGGATGTTAGCACTGCCGCACTGTCATAGCCACACTGGGCTGTTTCTCACCAGGGATTTCAAACTGATTTTAAAGCAGTGGCTGCATTTGTTAACGTTGTTCTAGTGATTCTTTGAAGTTGAGCGCACAGAGCAAGGCGCTGGCAGGCTGTGGGATGGTAGGGTGGGGCTTCCATTGGGGTGACCTGAGCTAATAATAGAAGCCTCACTTATAGCACTGTCATCTTCTATCAGGGGTAAAAGCCCCCATCAAGTGATTTGTCTCCTTATTAGTAAACATATTAATATCACCCTGTGTATATGCAGAACACAATTTCAGCATGCACAATTATTACATCTGATGCTTTATATACAGGGTGCAAAAAAAGAGGGGGTGGGGTTGTTGTTTTTTTTCTACAGAAAAAAGCTTGTGTTGAATGTTGTGACCCTCAGTCCTGATGACATGAATAATATAAATAATGCTGGAATCACTAAATGAATATTTCAAATGAACAGTTTTCTCTGGTGGTGCAGTTCATGTGGCCTTTTCTGTTCCCCTGTTGGGGGGGTCATGTGGGTCCATATATGTAGTGTTCATTCGCTAATGACTGGGAATTGGGGAAAATAAATCAGGGGCAGTTTTTCATCACTGATTTTGCTGTCCGCGGTATGCACGCGACGACCCACTGAATGTAAGCATATTACTAAGCGGAGGAAAAGACACTGACTAGGATTCCCTCAGTAGCGACAAGTGAAGAAGGAAGAGCCCAGCATGGAATCCAGCATGAAATGTGGCATACGGATGACTACTTGCCTGGTTGTTGTCACACCAGGGTCTGTCCTTCTCAGAGTCGGGTTGTTGGGGAGTCTAGCCCAAAGCGGGTGGTAAACTCCATTTAAGGCTCAATACCAGCACCAGACCGATATTCAACAAGTACCTGAAGGGAAACTTGAAAAGAACTTTGAAGAGAGAGTTCAAGATGGTGTGAAATGGTTGAGAGGTAAACAGGTGGGTTCTGCGGAATCAGCCTGAGGGATTCAATCTCGGCGGGTCAGCGTCAGCCACTTGGTGCTGGGAGCATCTCATCATAGTACCTCCCCCCTGGTCTGGATTGTGCTCCTGCCCGGCCCATTTCCTCTGCAGTGTGCCGCAACTAGCTCTGGATTGGCCAGGAAGGTTCAGGGGGTGAGCTTTACAGTGCGCTCCACCTGGACGTCGCCACTTCCTGGGGCTGTAGACTCACTGCGACTTCTCTCGCCTGGCCACGAGGTCTCAGAAGGGATGGAGTCAGTCTGTCCTCTGTGTTACCCAATCACATTTCCAGGGTGGGGACTGGCCCACATATAACAGGCGCCAGGGGTCAAGGGCAATATCAGCAACCCACCTGGCCCGTCTTAAAACATCGACCAAGGAATCTTGGTCGGTGTATTTTGTTTACATTATATATGCTCCCTTTAAGTAACATCATTAGAAATCATGGCATTAATTTGCATTGTTATGCGGATGACACAGCTATATTTATCAATTAAACCTGATCAGACCAGGCAAATAGATAAACTAAGTACATGTGTCCAAGACATAATGATTTGGATGAGTGCCAATAATCTTTTATTGAACACTGCAAAAACTGAAGTCTTTATAATTGGCCCTAACTTTCTCTCTCTCTCTCTCTCTCTCTCTCTCTCTCTCTCTCACTCTCTCTCTCTACCTCTCTTTCTCTCTCTCGCACCTGTATTTGTAATTTTTTCTAAACTATCTTACATACCAAGTCTGTTCATGGCTAGTCACCTGGTGTCCTCTTTCTCCCCTCCCACCCTGGGGGGAGTGGTGGGTCTCTTGACAGTGTCTGCGTGGGAGCCATGGATGACAGGGTCTGTGGTGACTCGCCTGTGCTGACCTGTGACCCCGGACTCCCTCCCTTGCTTGTCTGGTGTCTGGACCAGCCCCCGCCTCCTTCATTTATAAATGGACATTCATCTATAGCAGGGGTGCTCTATCCTGGTCCTCGAGAGCTACTATCCTGCATGTTTTAGATGCATCCCTTATCTAACATACCTGATTCAAATGATCAGCCTCTCATCAATTTCTGCAGCTCTGATAATGACCATCAGGTGTGTTGGAAGAGGGTTACATCTAAAACACGCAGGATAGTAGCTCTCGAGGACCAGGATTGAGCACCCCTGATCTATAGCCTGTCCGTCCATGGGAATGGATCTCTCCTTCATTGTAGTTCTCCTCAATATTTTTTCTTTTTCCCACTGGGTTTTGAAGTTTTTTCTTGCCGAGAAGGAGAATCTAAGGACAGGGGATTCTTGGGACTTTTCATATATCTCTGTAGTTGATTGTGTTTCTGTAAAGCCCTGTGAGACAACTTTGTTGTGATTTGGGGCTTTATGAATAAAATTGAATTGAATTGAATCTAACACACCCTCGAGTCAGAGGATTTCCCAGAAACCTTGCAGCACAATCAACGTGATGACGGCTGAGGTGGGATCCTGGCCCACCCGAGATGAAAAATTGCCCCTGTTTTTATTTTCCCCAATTCTCATTCATGAGCAAATGAACTGCAGAAAATGACACAATATTTCCCGTTCCCGTACCATACATTAATATATATATATATATATATATATATATATATATATATATATATATATATATATATATATATATATATATATTAGGGGTGTGATGAGACACTCGGCTCACGAGACGAGACACGAGATTGGGTTCACAAGATCGAGACCAGATTTTAAGAAAACTAAATTATATGAATGGACAACAGACTTTTATTTAACAGAGTTGCACATGGATTTTATAACTCTGTAAGCGTTAACTTTTAATGAATTTCTTAATGAACCTATTCCTCTACAAATTAAAACTAAATAAAATGTTATAAAACCTAAAATAAAAAAAATGCAAGTGCAGACAATATGTGAAAAACAAAAAGCACTTCTCTTTCAAAACAGACTGAATATAGTGCAAATAGAGTGTAGTGTAGTGTAGACTTATGTTGATATATTTGGGAATTCATGTTTAAAAGGATAAATAATTTAATTAGATTTTTTATTTCATGATTAAAATGATGAATATTATAAATGACAGTTAAAATAATTAGAATTCATATGCATAGATTATCTGTTATACATAGACTAAAAATAAGAACTGTCGCTTTAAGAACTGGCCAATTCCGCTTGACTGTGGAAGTTGAGGTCTGAATGTATTTGTCAGTGTTATGTGGTTTGTTGGTGTTTCCTTGGCAGATGCAGTTGTTGATTTGAGTACTGAGCTGTGGTGGTGCTGTGTTGTGCTCGTAATAGCCGCGGTGTATGGCATTGTTTGCGCCTGGGTGGACACCCAGTCCCCACACCACGGGGAAATGGCTGGGTAGTGAGGTCCAAATAATGTCCAGTTTAAACAGTGTGTCACAGGAGAGCCGTGCTTCATGCACCCCCTGATGTATAGAAACGCTGGGCATGCTGGGGCAGGAGATGGCAGGGCGCTTTATGTCGCACTGTCACAGTCTGTATATTGTCTTATCATTCATTCTCTTGCCATTCAGCATTTCTGCCGGGAACCCAAAATGCTGCCAAACAAACGATCTGAAAGTGGCGGAGGCGTCTTCAATAGTAAAACCTGTGCTTTCCAACATCATTTTGACAAATCCCGCAAAATGTTGACTCTTTATCTCACAATCCTGCTTTTTAAAAATCTCTAAATCTTCATCTCATCAAAAATCTTCATTTCAATTGTGACTTTTTTCCCATTCTTCCTAAATTTCCTGTCCATATCCACAAAACTGATTAACTGTGACCTGATCTACATTACATTATCTGCACACTAACTAATTTTTAAAGGGTTTATTTTAAATACTTTTGAATTTTTTTTCCTGGTTAAATAAATATTATTTAATCTATGCCAAAAAAGGCAGTTTTACAGTTGAACAGTTGAATCAGTATTTTTTTCCACACCGGTGACTATACTTCTAGTGTAGTACAGAATGGGAGTAATTTGACCACCTTTGCCATTGCCGTCTAAATGAAAGGCACTTACAATAAAATATTTTGTCGTTTTTTGCTGCAATCGTCCTCATGTAAACGGCCCCTGTAAAAATGATCAAGCCTGCAATTGTGTGAATATACCTGTTCAGGAGTGTGATGGGGCAGTGAAAATGTGGCTCAGCGCAGCTCGTCACGTCTTTCCTTTGACCCATCAGTGTCATCTGGAGGTCTACACAAAGCCAAACTTCACCAGACACCAACCGTCTGTAGAAACCAGGGCAGCTCTGTTTGGTGTCAGCTTGACTTAGTGAGAATAAAGGACCGCTCCACTTCTGTAGTCACACACTCTCAGAAAAGAAGGTACAGTGAGGGTACAAATCTGGAAGACTAAAGCCCCATTTCCACTCTGCTGTTTGGTACGGTACAGTTCAGAACAGCACACTTATTACTCACTTACTTATATACTTACTTACTTACTTACTCACTTACTTACTTATAGGGCGGCTGTGGCTCAGTTGGTAGAGTGGGTCGCCCAATGACCAAGAGGTTGGCGGTTTGTGTCCCGGCTCTGGCTGTCCACATGTCGAAGTGTCCTTTGGCAAGACACCGAACCCTGGCTTAGGCCCCCAGTAGGACTGACCATAGACCTTAGAAACCTACTGGTGTATGAGTGTGTGTGTGAATGGGTGAATGAGAGGCTAATGTAAAGCGCTTTGAGCACCATGAAGGTGGAAAAGCGCTATATAAATGCAGTCCATTTACCATTTATTTTAGCGTTTCCATTATGACGAAAGCATACTGGTCCCATGGTACCTGTTACTATTTTGGTCACCCTTCTGCTTGGGGTCCTGAGCGCATCATACTGCTCCCATTTGTGAGGAGCCAAGCACTACCAGATTGTGATTGGTTGAAGAAAAAGCATCATTGTGCAGCAAAATTTTTAAAGTCCATCTGCATCAGAAAAGAAGAAATGATGGCTGGCACTGGAATTTGGAGTAGTGATGAGGTACTAGTTTTATGGTATGGTATACAAATTCTTACATTCACATGTAGATTACATACGAAGTCAACAGAGAGACGTGTTTGGATGGACATTTGCCCCGGGGGGTGTGTTGGATATGTTACTGCGGCGTACTATACCGTACTGCAAAGTGGAAACATGGCTTAAGGTACCATAAACACCAATGTACCCCCAATGGTTCATAGTTAAACCTTAAGGTACTGATAGGTACCTTTTCAGCCCTATAAAAGCTACAATTATATATCTTTGTACTTTGATGGGTGGATAGGTTTGTGGCACTGGCAGTACCCTCAAATGTAAGAAGGGCTTTCACTGTTTGACAACAAGTTTGTACCTTTAACAAAAGGCTGAGAAGGTACATATCAGTACCAGTTTTTCCCAAAGTGTTTTTATTTGTCTTAAGGCTGAAAAAAACAAAACAAATAATGAACATATTTTTTCATGGAGTCATAAAAATGTCCACTCAGCTGGAAAACGTGTGTTTAAGATTTGAACCAAAGAAACATGTTTTTAAAACACAATATCAGAACACTAATGCAGTTTTTGTTTAAGAAGAGACTGTTAATTACTGTTAATTACAGTCTAATAACAACAGTAATATATTTGCAGGTAAACAGGTTAATATTGATTATTTCATTATATGTATATATACATCAGTGCATATAATATTATGATAACATATCCAGTATTTGATAAGTTGTAGTGTGATATATCTATGCGTGACACACACAAAGTGTTTTGTAACATGTCACCTTTGACCTCCAGAGATCTCAAAAACTCTTGGTCATAGGTGATAACAGATAACAGTTCTGTGACCCTCTGTTCTTGAGCTATAAGCCATATTGTGATTTTGATCTTTTAGTTAATTGTGACCTTGACCTTTGACCTTTACTCAAATGGATCATTGCATCTGATGCGCATAAACTATATGTATATGTCCATGTAATTTCATGGTGATATCTCAAGTATTCATTGAGTTATAGCATGATATGTCTCTGCAAACACACACACAGTGATTACAATAATCTCTCCCGGCCAATATTGGGTGAAATTAAATATGCATGAGAACGGGACAACAACTGACCACTGGACTGACCATTAGAAACACTGACCACTGTAGTGACCGGTATGCATCAAAAGGTTAACCTTTGGGGGTATATTGCCGTTTATTGTATTCTAGTTTACAGATTTTTACCCCTATTGTACCTTGTTTTCTCAGATACAGCACCCCCTTCCCTACTGTGTTTACACACAGCAGGTTTACGTATGTGTTTTATTTCATGCAAATCTGTTAGTGGGACATAAGCAGAGCAGTCATTCACAGCAGCTTACCAAAAACATTCAAGCAGATTATTAAGGCTCTTTATGGAATGCACAATAAAGCAGGGAAAAGTGCAAGTAAAGGAGCCAAGACTTCTGGACGCTGCCCAGGCTAGACCACCTTAAGTGTCTTAACCACCATCCTCCACCATTCAGCTTTCCCAGCATGCTGTACTACCAGCGCACCACTATATTTCTTGGCCCTAATCATCCAGTGACAGTCAGCTTAGCATTCCCACACAGGTCTGCAGACTAAAGCAGACATCTGCTGTGGGAGTTGTGTTTTTATCAACCAGCCCTTCAAGTGCTTTTGCTTATCTGTGTTCCTATTACCCAGGAACCTAATAATACCAGCATCTCACAGCTACACACCCAAGCCATCACACTGCAAATAAGCCTTTTTTTCTTTTATAAACAAGTACAATATTGTAGAGTCTACAAAATGTGCTTGTATCAAACAAAAAAATCTACCAGTAGGGGAATAAAAGTGAAGTGATAAGATATCCTAAAGCTTGTGCTACACTGCAAAAAAATGTACTGTAAAACAACACAATTATTCAGTAACACTTTCTGAAAAATACACAGAATTCACTATGTATTAACTCTCTATTACCTATTTGTTAAGGTATTCAATAAAATTTTATTTATAAAGCCCCAAATCACAACAACATCATCTCACATCTTTGAAAACCCCAGCCTGGGTCCGTCTTCAAGGATAAATTGAGGCAAGACAATCAGGAGGTCTGGAACATGACGGTCTCAGATTCTTGCAGTTTATTTACGTCACATGTAAAATACACAATTGATCAGCACTGATCATCAGCCTAAGTCTAATGTCCATTTGTTTACACTACATTTGGTAATATTTCGTGCCATGTTCATTTCCCCACCCACAGGTGGAGTTCAAGGCAGTCCTGTTCGTGTTCATTTCTAATTGGTTGTCCCTCTACTTACGTGTTTTGATTCGTGCCAGGCCTCGGTTCTACTTGTATACATATATTCCAAGACATTCTGGCTCCTGTCTCATGGTCACTATTGTTTGTTCCCAAACAATAGTGTTTTTCTGGTTGTCTTCTGTCCTTGTTATCCCTCAATGCCATAGTCAGTTGACCTATGCTGACCCTTGACCATTCCTAACAATGAGGATTGAGAATATTTCAGAAAGAGTGGTTAATGCTTTTGAAATGAGTGCAGAACACTAGTGATGGGCAGGAGTGCTGTGTGTTGAAGCAGATGATATTAGGTAGACTGAAAGGAGTGGGAATACAACAAATTGTTCTGAACTTAATTAGTACACTAACCATTAGGGCATTAACAGAAATGTCAACTATTCAACACGTCAACTCCCATAGCCAAAAAAAATGGCACGGCTATCTGAAGAGGTTAGGTAACCTGAGTGATATGAGTAGCATCTGCTAGCTAACCTGATATGAGCATCAGCACAGATAATGCACTTTTTTCTTTCCAAACATGATGTGGACAGTGTGGTGTTGTTGCCTTAAACTTTTTGCACTTTATGTAAAAAGTGAGGATGCGTGACAGATGTCCGGACAGTCTGGATTTAGAGCCGTCTGCCCAAACAAAATCCAGACATATGGTAACCCTCCTTATGTTGTACAGTTAAATTTAAGAGAAAACTCAAGGCTAACGTTAGCCTTCCTTTTGTTGGGGTTAAAATGCTGATGCTTGTCTCTTATCAGTGGACATTGTTACGTTGCAGTGAACTTTAATACAAGTTGCTCATTGCTGGACAGACGTGTGTCCGTTTTGTTCCGTCGACTCAAGTTCGACTTTATTGACGGATAAACTAACTTGAAAAAAAAGTGAAGTCGTTAATGCCCTACTAACCATACAAGCATGATAAACGTGCAGAAGTTTGCAAAGTTAATGAGCAAGTAACTTTATTCATGCCACCATGCCATTGTCTCAGTCACCAGAATATTTTACTGTACAACAGCTATTTCTTGTTGTCAGAGCTGAGTTTAATGATCAACACCTGCCCAGTAATGGTGCCACCATAAGATGGTTACGTACACAAATCACTTCTCGGATGAGTGTATTTGTTAATGGTTTGTTTATGATAAATTGTGCATGAACAATACATTAACAAACCATTTACAAATAAGTAACAAATAGTTAATACATAGTGAATTGTGTGGAGGTTTTTTATAAAGTGTTACCAAAAGATGCATGGAAGCAGTGGAATTTATGAAAATACTTTTATTTGATTAAAAATGAAGCCACTTCATAAGGTGGTAGCAAGATTTTAAATTCTCAATTTTCCCTCACGCTATTGTTTACAAAAGCTACAGCAAAAGGGCAAAAGCAGGGGAAAATAAAAAGTGAAGGTGTTCTGTTTGTAATTTCTGTGTCATATATTCGTTTGTTTGGCTTCATCACATCTGTATGAGCAGCTCTGGTAATAAGCTGTGTCCAAGCTCTTATCACATTTTCATTAGACTTGTTTTTCTTTTAGCATGTTGATAAATTCTTCTACAGTGATAGTGCCTTTCCCACCTCCACTCATTTCAAATTAGTTTAAAAAGCAATGACAAAAACAGAATAGCTGAAACATATTAAACAGAATGATGATTTTGTGGCGCTCAATAAGTAACTTTTCAGAAAATTAGCCTCAACAGCTTTCAGCTTCCAACCCAGCAGCGAAGTGACTCCAACACTGTGAGACTAGGCTGCCTCTGCCCCAGTACATCAACAGCAGAACAACAGTACAACAATAGCAGAACAACAGTACAACAACAGAACAACAGTACAACAACAATAGACCAACAATGCAACAGTCCAACAACAACAGAACAACAGTACAACAACAGCAGACCAACAATACAACAGTACAACAACAACAGCAGAACAACAATACAACAACAGCAGAACAACACTACAACAACAGCAGAACAAAAGTGCAATAAGAGCAGAATAACAGTACAACAAACAGCAGAACAACAATACAACAACAGCAGAACAACAGTACAACAAACAGCAGAACAACAATACAACAGTGAAACAACAATACAACAACAGTACAACAACAGCAAAACAATAGTCTAACAAAAGTACAACACAACAACTGTGTAACAACAGCAGAATAACAGTACAACAACAGTAGAACAACAGTATTACAACAGCAGTACAACAACAGTACTACAACAGCAGTACAACAACAGCACAACAACAGCAGAACAATGGTACAACAGAACAACAATACAAAAACAGTGCAACAGCAGTGGAACAACAGTACAACAACTTTAGAACAGTAGAACTGTACAACAGTACAACAACTTTAAAACAAGTGTACAAAAACAGCAGAACAACAGTACAACTGCAGAACAACAGTACAACAAATTTGAAACAACAGTACAACAACAGCAGAACACTTTACAAAACCAGCAGAACAATAGTATAACAAAAGTACAACACAACAATAGTATAACAACAGTACAATAGTATAACAACAGTACAACAATAACAGAACAACAGTAAAACAAAAATACAACAACTGTATAACAGTACAACAACAGGAGAATAAGAGTACAACAACAGCACAACAACAGCAGAACAACAATACAAAAACAGTACAACAGCAGCAGAACAACAGTACAACAACAGTATGACAACTTTACAACAGTAGAATGGTACAACAGTACAACAACTTTAAAACAAGAGTACAAAAACATCAGAACAACAGTACAACAGTAGAACAACTTTACAAGACAGTATTTGAGCAGTTCCACAGCCAGTGGAACTGCTGCAGTGGTCTGACACAACACACATAAACATTCTGTACTTCTATAGTTGTTTTCCACCTTCATGGTGCTCAAAGTGCTTTACATTAGCCTCACATTCACCCATTCACACACACACTCATACACCAGTAGGTTTTCGAAGGTTCTGTGCATCCTACTGGGAGACTAACTTAGGGTTGCCCAGGGACACTTGGACATGTGGACAGCCAGAGCTGGGTTGTGACCTGCCAACCCTTCAGTCATTGGTCGGCCTGCTCTACCAACTGAGCCACAACTAACTAACACAACATACACTCAACAAAAATATAAACGCAACACTTTTGTTTTTGCTCCCATTTTTCATGAGATGGACTCAAAGATCTAAAATTCATTCCAGATACACAATATTACCATTTCTCTCAAACATTGTTCACAAATCTGTCTAAATGTGTGATAGTGAGCACTTCTGCTTTGCTGAGATAATCCATCCCACCTCACAGGTGTGCCACATCAAGATGCTGATCTGACATCGTGATTAGTGCATAGGTGTGCCTTATACTGCCCACAATAAAAGGCCACCCTGAAATGTGCATTTTTTTGTTTTATTGGGGGTCTGGGGACTGAGAACCAGTCAGTATCTGGTGTGACCACCATTTGCCTCATGCAGTGCAACACATCTTCTTCCCATAGAGTTTATCAGATTGTCAATTGTGTCCTGTGGAATGTTGGTCCACTCCTCTTCAATGGCTGTGCGAAGTTGCTGGATATTAGTGGGAACTGGTACACGCTGTCGAATACACCGGTCAAGCACATCCCAAACATGCTCAATGGGTGACATGTCCGGTGAGTATGCTGGCCATGCAAGAACTGGGACATTTTCAGCTTCCAAGAATTGTGTACAGATCCTTGCAACATGGGGCTGTGCGTTATCTTGCTGAAACATGAGGTGATGTTCATGGATGTATGGCACAACAATAGGCCTCAGGATCTCATCACGGTATCTCTGTGCATTCAAAATGCCATCGATAAAATGCACCTGTGTTCTTCGTCCATAACAGATGCCTGCCCATATCATAACCCCACCACCACCTTGGGCCACTCAATCCACAACATTGACATCAGCAAAGCGCTCACCCACACGACGCCACACACGCTGTCTGCCATCTGCCCTGAACAATGTAAACCGAGATTCATCCGTGAAGAGAACATCTCTCCAACGTGCCAGACGACATCGAATGTGAGCATTTGCCCACTCAATTCTGTTACGGCGACGATCTGGAGTCAGGTTAAGACCCTGATGAGGACGACGAGCATGCAGTTGTGTGAAGGAACACTTCCCCCTCCCCTCTCACTCTATGTGTATTTACCTTTATCAGAGTAACATCCAGCTAGGTTTATGCCATTGCTTGTTCTGAAAACATGCAAGGAAAAAAACGAGGCTTTTTTCCACAGAGAGCACATGAACCAGTTTTCTCTGCCATTTTTTTCCAGTTTGTGCAGCAGCTACTGTGGTGCCATCTTCTCTTGTAGATGTTAATGCTAATGTTACTTCAGATTCGCTGCAACGGGGGATGGGCTTAACCCCACATCTGACATCAGACGGCCTGGGTTTTTCTGGGTCCCCCATTCCTCTTGTTGTTTTCTGTGAATGTGGTATGCAGACAATGGAGGTGACAAACCACTTTCAAAGGCAGCATGTGTTGGTAAGTAGGGGTGACCCATCAGATTACAACAGGAGCGTGGAAACGTCGTTTTCAGCAGAATGACACCTTTAAAAAGTGACACACTGACAACTCTGGACATCTGCACTTTTTCACATCATTAATCTCAGCCAGCATTGGTTAGGTGAGATTATAGTTGTTATTATTGTTTGTCTGTGTGTGTGTGTGTGTCTCCACATAGACACATCATGCTATAGCTCAATGAATACTTGAGATATCATCTTAAACTTACATCAGCATATACATATAGCTAATGCACATCAGATGCAATGATCCATTTCAGTAAAGGTTAAACGTCAAGGTCACAATTAACTAAAAAGTCAAAATCACATTATCAGGCATAACTCAAGAACAGAAGATTACGGAACTTTCAGATTGGTACCAAGTGATGCAAAATGGAGACTTCTACAATTCTCATAATTGGTGTTATCACTGACGACCAATAGTTTTGAGATCTCTGGAGGTCAAAGGTGACATGTCGCAAAATTAACTTCTGTAGCAGTGTGTGTGTCAAGTATAGACATATCACCCTATAACTCATCATAATACTTATCATAATATTACATGCACTGATGCATATATACATACAGTATAATGAAATTATCAATATTGCAAAAGATCAAAGGTTAAGGTCACATTTAGCAGAAAGGTCAATCACATTATTGGTCTAATTCAAGAATAGGTTGTCATAGAAACTTAGGAACTTAGGTTTCCTACATCAACCAATCAGTCAGATAGTCTGTTACGCGACCCCAAATGTTATATTGATTATATTTCTATGATATTTTAAACATATTTGAACTGTTTTTGTTTAATGAACATGGAGGAACCAGGCCAAGTGAAGGGGCTACAGAGAGCTGGAGGATATGTGGGGGTGTAGTAAGGGGGGAAAAAAAGAAAAAAAGACTAAGAGCTGTCGCAAATGAAATATGGGCCACAGTTCTGGACTATGTACAAAACACACAACATGCCCTTAAAATGGTCCAGGCGGTTTCTGAGAGTAGTCTAACACAAACTGTGCCACAGTGTCTTCAATTATATAAACATTCTACAGGGAAAACGGGCATGTACGCAGTCAATACTGTAATTATTCATGTACAGTACACATTATGCAGTACAATTAAGTGGGCCATCTGCACTAATTTAACTCTAAGATCATCAAAATGAACTTTAATTGACTTACATTTTAATATGCAAGGGACAAAATGTCATCAAATCTTAATAGTGGGAGATTTCCTTGTTTGAGTGCCGCTCAGCATCATATGTAAACCACCACCAGACCCCCATGACGGCTTCATTTTTACTGGTCTATGAAAACATAACATTCTCAGCTTTTAAATGTTCATACATTATTCCTATTTGAAGGTTATTTTTAAATGCCTCCATGTTCAGCCTTCTTATTTACAGAATGAACTGAGGAGTCATGCTGCTGCAGGTTTACAGGGAAATTATTCATTTACATTTTACACCCTCCATAACACAATCATATATTTTATCTTGTGTGGTTTTTTTTAATCTATTAGTTTGTAATGGTTCCATAACAGCACAGATCATAGTTTTTTATGTGCAAAAGTGTGTTGATGTGTGTATGGAACCATTTTTATAGAAGTCACAAAGGAATTTGGTTTATGTATGAGATGGAACAACCAGCTATTCCTTTTTTTTATATCCTTTTTCTATTCTATTGTGTTCGTTTCTATTCTTTTCATTAATTTTCTATTATTTCCTTTTCTATTCTATTCTTTCAAGTTGCATTCTATTCTTTTCGTTCCTTTTCTATTCTATTCTATTCTTTTCTATTCCATTTCTTCATGTGTGTCTCAGTAAATGATAACTATTGCTTTGCGAGTGTGAAACGTCTTTTTGTCATCGAAGCGTATGCTGTTGTCTCTCCACAACAATTGTTTGACAGTTTCAGCTACATGGTCCTGATAGCGGTAGAATAATGAGACACTTTCCCACTGTACGAGTTCCTACAACTTTTTGCATTCCTACTCGTAGGCAGGGTCTTTTTTTAAATTCCAGATGAACTATATGACATAGGCGATTGGTAGAGCCCATCCCCCCGTGAACTTTTCGGCGCTCCAAGTAGGTCATTGTAAAGATAACGCTGATTGGTTGTAGTACCGTCCTATTGCATACAGAGGATTTGAAAGACAACCTTTTAGCCTCGCCTCTCCTGACTATAAAGCCTTCCTAGACCTATACTTTAACAGGGATAACATGGCTAGGGTAAGAAAATGGACCCTTGTAAGATGATCTATAGGAACCAAATTTGATCTCATTGTGTCCATTATTACTGGCTTTATGTCCCAAAAACAGATTTTCAACTGAAGTCCCCATTTGGATGAACTTGTAGAGAAGCTGAAATCTATAGGTTTCCTCCACTAGGGGTTTCCTTTGTTAGTTGCCAAGGGAAAAGAAATCCAACCAAATCTGTCCTAGTTCTGGGCTTCATCTGAAGGAGATCCAGTTGTGCTAGTGTTCAGGGAAACAGAATCATTTCACCACAATTTGATTTTGGGGATAAAATTAGCCATCTCTGTGAGAGGAGCGAACTTTGTATCTGCTACCAACAGAGTGAAACACTGAACACACCTGAAATATATTTCTTTGAAACAGAAACAACCAGAGGTGGAAATAACTAAGTAGAAGTACTTCCTTTACTGTAGTTCAGTACAGTTTTTAGGTATCTGTACTTTACTTGAGTATTTGTTTTTCTGACAACTTTTTACTTATACTCCTTAAATTTCTATAAATATCTGTACTTTATACTCCTTAAAAATATATAAATATCTTGACTTTATATTCCTTAAATTTATATAAATATCTGTACTTTATACTCCTTACATTTATCTAAATATCTGTACTTTATACACCTTACATTTATATAAATATCTGTACTTTATACTCCTTACATTTATCTAAATATCTGTACTTTATACACCTTACATTTATATAAATATCTGTACTTTATACTCCTTACATTTATCTAAATATCTGTACTTTACACTCCTTACATTTATATAAATATCTGTACTTTATACTCCTTACATTTATCTAAATATCTGTACTTTACACTCCTTACATTTATATAAATATCTGTACTTTATACTACTTACATTTATATAAATATCTGTACTTTATACTACTTACATTTATATAAATATCTGTACTTTATACTCTTTACATTTATATAAATATATGTACTTTATACTCTACATTTATATAAATATATGTACTTTACACCCCTTACATTTATATAAATATCTGTACTTTATACTCCTTACATTTATCTAAATATCTGTACTTTACACTCCTTACATTTATATAAATATCTGTACTTTATACTACTTACATTTATATAAATATCTGTACTTTATACTACTTACATTTATATAAATATCTGTACCTTATACTCTTTACATTTATATAAATATATGTACTTTATACTCTACATTTATATAAATATATGTACTTTACACTCCTTACATTTATATAAATATCTGTACTTTATACTCCTTACATTTATATAAATATATGTACTTTATACTCTTTACATTTATATAAATATATGTACTTTATACTCCTTACATTTATATAAATATCTGTACTTTATACTACTTACATTTATATAAATATCTGTACTTTATACTACTTACATTTATATAAATATCTGTACTTTATACTACTTACATTTATATAAATATCTGTACTTTATACTACTTATATTTATATAAATGTCTGTACTTTATACTCTTTACATTTTTATAAATATATGTACTTTATACTCTTTATATTCTTAGACTAGACTCATTACTTTTTCAAACTTGACAAATTTTCACACAAGTAGCTGTACTTCTACTTAAGTACAGAATGTGAGTATTTTGACCACCTCGGAGTGGAAGGGACAGAGTGAAGGTGAGGGAGGGACAGAGTGTGTTTAGCAGCTGCTTTATCAGTGATCAGATATTTTCAACAGGTTCTTAGTGACAGTTTTTGTTTTTTAATGCTAGATTTTCAAACTCTAAAGCTGCTGAAAAGTGAAAAGTGAGTGTGTGCTGATAAACTGTGTGTGAGTGACGGCTTTGACCTCCCACACACACGGGCTAAGTGGGAGCAGGAAAACCCAAATTAATGAGATGTCACCAGCACCACACAGAGCAGACCTGCCGTCACCTGCAGTGTCCTGTCACAGCTGAACACCAGGACTGGCTGCACTTTATCATTTAGTGTATCATGAAAAGCTGTATTTAAAAATATATATATCATGAAAAATTGAACAAAAACTAATGAAACATTTACAAAATACAAAATAGTATGAAAAAATTAGCAAACAAACATTAACCAAAATTTTGTAAAAAAAAAAAAAAAAAAAAAAGACAGAAATAACGAGTATCATATTTGGGTTCAAGTAGTTTGGTTTTTTATTTTTTTCTAAATCAGTCGCCTTTTGACACCTCTTTATCTCCATACTTCATTTACATGAGCGTTTGTCCTGTCCGTCCTGTCCAGTTTTTGTTTCCCCCAGGTGAGGCTTATAATAGAGAGTTCTAATAAAGGATGTCTGCTCAGCTTTCAGGGAGGACCGATGACGGTCACACACACATGCACTAAATATTAAAATATTTGGCTGCAAAACTAAAATATGCATTGATCTCAAACAATGTTGACTCCCCCTCTGTGGTGTTAAACAATGAGAACAAAATGCAGACAAATTAGAAAAAAAAAGGTAGAATTTTTCTGAATATTTAAAATTAGCTATCCATTCAGAACATGTCAATGTTGACATGCTGTAAAAAACAAACAAACAAACAAATAAACAAAAAAAAAACAAAAAAACTTGTAAATTCTACAATGAAAAACCTCAAACCATGACAGTGTAAACTATAAAATGTGGAAACTCTAACAACACTTTATTACTTTTTATGACACTGAATCACTGTGAAAAAAGTTTGTCATGAAAAACTGTATTTTTTAAACTGATTTTCTTATGAAAATATGAACAAAAACTAATAAAACATTTACAAAATGCTAAATAATATGAATAATTTGCAAACAAACTAACTAAAATTATGTAAAAAAATAGAAAGAAAGAAAGAAAGAAAGAAAGAAAGAAAGAAAGAAAGAAAGAAAGAAAGAAAGAAAGAAAGAAAGAAAGAAAGAAAGAAAGAACTAGTATTGTATTTTGGTTCCAGTAGTTATAATTTTGGCTTTGTATTTTTTCCTAAATCGGTTGCTTTTTGACACCTATTTATCTCCATAATTCATATAACTCAACAACACTTTAATACTGTTTATATGACATTGAATCACTGTGAAAATAGTTTCTCATGAAAAACTGTATTTTTATTGAATTAATTAATTTATTTTACATATTTTCTCATGGAAAAATACATTTTGCCCATGATGTAGATGCTTCTCCCTCTCTCTACAGCTTTTAGAGATTTCTCTTTTCTACATGATTCAGTTTAATAACCTGTCAATAATGAAAACTGCACATTTTTGTTGTTGTTTTATTGTAAAACCACCAATAAATTATAAAAATACTTATTTTATAAACTATAAAAAAAACAATATTAAAAATATTCTGCCTCAGTTTATCATTAGTCTATGTGTTTTGTTATGGATCAGTTTTACAAAGATACTAAACTCTTAGTAACAGAAGCAGAAAATGGTTCAAAATGCATTTCAGGTTTTTCACATTTTATTGTTACAGGATCATTTGTATTATCATTTTTAGGTTATTACACTACGTTATTATTATTTTACTGTAGATAATACTGGTCTGTTGTGGAACCTGAACTAAAATGAGTTCCACAGCCTTTATTGTGGAATTTTTGCACTTTACAAATTCATCCCACAGGGCTGCATTGGAAGCAGTGCCAGCCGCATTTGGCATATTTGACACCCTTGTTCTATACACTAGAGCTTATACGGACAGTTCACAAGTGATCTTTAGTACAATTAACAACACAATTAGTTTCAGTATTAATATTACTATCAGTAATTAGAGCCTTGCCCTCCCATGGGACCAAACACAAAGCAGTGCGACGCGAAACAAATTGTGGGCGTGGGCAGGAGGGAGGAGTGCACATTGGTGGGAGCCGTGATAAGCTGCAGTCCCGCAAAATAAAAATAAAAGCTATAAATGATTAATTTTGACTATCATATATGTAAATGGTAAATGGTCTGCATTTATATAGCACTTTTCCACCTTCATGGTGCTCAAAGCGTTTTACATTAGCCTCACATTTACACACACACTCATACACCAGTAGGTTTCTAACGTCTAAGGTCAGTCCTACTGGGGGCCTAAGTCATGGTTTAGTGTCTTGCCCAAGGACACTTCGACATGTGGACAGCCAGAGCTGGGCAGCAAAGCGCCAACCTCTCGGTCATTGGGCGACCCACTCTATCAACTGAGCCACAGCTGCCCATATGTGACCCTGCGACCTGCCGAGGTTGAATCCCCCCGGACGGACTTTGACAGACTCCCTAAAGTTAGGTTACTTCGAGACTCCTGCGGGACCAGGACTGAAAATCATAATTCTTTGCGGGAGCGGGACTGGAATTTGTGTCCCGTGCAAACTTGTAATTCTAATGGGTCGGCTGTCTGGGGCAGCTGTGGCTCAGTTGGTAGAACGGGTCGTCCGGTGACCGGTTTGCGTCCCGGCTCTGGCTGCCCACATGTCCACAAGAAACCTACTGGTGTATGAGTGGGTGTGTGTGTGTGTGTGTGTGTGAGTGTATGTGAGACTACTGTAAAGCACTTTGAGCACCATGAAGATGGATAAGTGCTATATAAGTGCAGTCCATTTACCATTTAATTATGGTTTCACAAATGTTGTTCTATTCTGTAAACTGAGCTTTAATGAGAACTACAGGCTGACACATTGGAGAAAACTTGGTAACACTTTACATTACAGATCACTAATAAGGTGGTAATTTTATGGTAATATTGATTTAATTTCATGGTAATAATACCTGTGTAACCAGTGTTTCCAGGTAATGGTGCTGCAAACAGCTTTCATTTCAAGTATGTATGTAATTATTTGAAATGAATCTGGAGTTACTGAAATGATAAGTCCAGGATTTACTTGTTTTTCTTTAATTACCTGAAAAAGAAGGAGGTAATTTCCAGGAAAACCCACAGCATCATGGCCAAGAAAGAGTCAATCTAGTGAGTGCAGTCGTAAGGTGGTAAAAAAGATATGATGTGTGAATTGAAGTCTTCTCTCGTCATCTGAAGGCTTTATCCTCACTACGTTCATGGGGGTCACTGGGGGCCTAATCCAGCTACAATGGGCCTGTATGTATGAGTGTCCAGTTCATCCCAGGGCTGAACATATATAGACAAACGATCACTCTCACATTCACACCTATGAATGATTTAGATTAACCAATTAACCTATCAGTGCATGTCTATGGATGGTGGGAGGAAACACGGGGAGAACATGCAAACTCCACACAGAAAGGTCTGGTGTGGGAATCGAACCAGGGTCCTTCTGTCTGTGAGTGCTAACCACTGCAACACCCTGATGCCCCTGCTCCTGCCCCCAACAAGTGAAGTAATTTAATGGAAATGACATGGTATCAGAGCTGGAAAATATCCTAGTGACTCTTCCTTACTATTATTACAACCTTATTGACAAACTGTTACTTGTAATAAGCAGTTATAAAGGCATTATTATCATGAAATTACATCAAAAGGACCATAAATGGTATATGGTAAATGGCCTGCACATATATAGCGCTTTTCCACATTCACACAGACACTCATACACCAGTAGGTTTCTAAGGTTCTGTTAGTCCTACTGGGAGACTAAGTCAGGGTCCAGTGTCTTGCCCAAGGACACTACGACATGTGGACTTCCAGAGCCGGGATGCCAGAGCGATCCACTCTTCCAACTGAGCCACAGCCGTCCCATAGAATTACCACCTTATTAACAATCTGTTAGTTGAAATAAGTGGTTACAAAACTATTATTACCATGAAATTTCATCAAAATCACCATAGAATTACCACATTATTAGGGATCCATAGTGTTACTGAAAATTTAATAGTGCCACAAAAGATTTACTGTTAACTGTATTTAAATTTGCCGTGCTTTTTTTCTTTACATGGATGTAGCAGTGGGTACCTGACAATCATAGTCACATTTGCATCTCCAAACTATAATAAAAATAAACAAAAAAGGGATCAGAATGCAAGTCAGTAAAAGTGATCCAAGTAATACAGTACAGCAGGCAGACACGCAGTGGACAGTACACCACAGTAGAGTCCTATAGATCAATAGATTAATATAGATATACATTTTCTTTGTAATAAAAACAGATTCCATTGTGTTCAGACAGATAAGGTAAGTCTATTGTACTGGCCACAGAGGATCAGCTTCTACACTGTGACAAGAGCAAGAGATCAGCAACATGGCGATATAAAAAATACTATTACACAGCAAGAGAGAGGGAGAGAGAGAGAGAGAGAGAGAGAAGCCATAAAGCACAAAGGCATCTTTCACAAATTTCAACTCTCCTATCTATTGCACTGAGTTGATAAGACATCAATTGACCTCAAAACAACTCTACAAAGTGCAGTACAAGACAAAATGAAAGGTTGAAGGACGTGCAAGAAAAATAGTGAAACACTGATATTTCAAACCCATAAAACAAACCACCAAATAAACATACACATTCTTAAATAGTATAAATAAATATTTCTCCAAATGCAGCTGTTCTTGAAGTGTGTGGAGTCCAGATAAAAGAATGTTGTCTTTGTAAAGGAAACAGCTGGAGTTCGGATTAAAACATTCACTTTTACTATTTATTGAACAGAGAAAAAGATGGAGACTGAAAACACAAAAAAATGTTAACTGTTACCCCCTGGCGTTAATGTTTTGTTTAAACCAGGGGGTATTTGTCTGCATTTCATAGGTATGGACTCAGGGGCGGAGTGTTTGGTTCACTGTAGGGGGGGTGATGACCTGTAGTGGGCCCTTTATATACTAGGTCTAGTATAGGTAATGTTGGTGTTCATTCCAACACCATGGTTTTAATTAGTCCTCATGTTGATCTTCCTCAAGGCATAGGCATTTTGTTTTTATGTTTTTTATGTCTTGTGTGTTTATGTTTTCAGATTGTTTCTCTATAAAAGTAGACTATAGACTCCTTCAAAGTCAACATCATTCAAACATAAGAGGCAGTTGCGTGCGCAGACCGGGCTAAAAAAACTGCATGGAAACGCTGTTGTTTATATAGATGACAGACCTACAGCAGCACTACAAATGTCTAGTAGTTGTTTTGTGATTTGTCAGAATCGTTACAAGGACAGAGTTAAACTGTGTAGAATTCCATCTGGATCTCACCCATTCAAAAAAAATAATCGACAACATCTATGGTTAGAAAGATCCAGCGTGTGGAGTGGGATGAGAGCACGATCAGGAATGTCCGTTTGTCTGTCCTTCCTATTCTAACCACAATCTGGACCTTGAATAAAACTGCTGCAGCATGACCCATACCTACAATGAAGTACAGAAAGATATAGGAGATATACAAATAGGTGGTTCAGTGATTAGCAGGGGATAATGTATTGCCCACGAGTTACTGATAAAATATTCCCCCGACGGGCCAACAGCGACCGACCCCGAAGGCGGTAGCAATACATTATCCCGCTTATTCTATGGGTTATTACAGCTTATTAGTGCTACCACTCAAACAGATTGGATAAAATAACCATTACAACATATTGAATATTTACTTTCAAAGTGGCCAAACTACCCGCGGAGTGCTATGGTCACGTGAATCTGAAGTGACAAACTCCTTGCCATTGGCAGCGGGTGTTAATGGCACAGCGGGCGGTTATCGAAAATAATCCTCCTGCTGAAGGCTGGGGACATCAATTCAAAGTGAACGGGAGCTATTGGAATATTCTAGAGGGATGTAGAATAAACCTGGTAAATTAAACCAGAGGAAGTTATAAACCTGCTAACAGATTAGCCTGCTAGCTTTCTCTAGTTAATAGAATAATGACTCCACCCTCTTCTGTTATTAACACCACTCTAGGTTATGAGTATGTGTAAAACATGTTTGACACATGACAGCTGTACACAGCAAATTCCAGAGTGTTAAATTCAACTCCGATGGTGTTAATTTTAACACTATGAAAGTGTTTATATTGTCCCAATCTCTGTAGTGTTAATTTAACACTTTCTAAAGTGTTAAGTTTCAGAGTGTTAGAATAACTCCAAACAGAGTTAATGATTAACTCTCTGGTAACACTGAACAGTGTTACATTGTTATTACACCAGTGTATAGAGTGACCTTTCAAACTCTAGACAAGTGTTAAAAGTACACCAGTTGGTGTTTAATACAGCCATGTGCAGAGTTCCTTTTTAAACCCAGAAAAGTGTTAATTTGACACTATTTAAATGGACTGCATTTATATAGCACTTTTCCACCTTCATGGTGCTCAAAGCGCTTTACATTAGCCTCTCATTCACCCATTCACACACACACTCATACACCAGGAGGTTTCTAAGGTCTATGGTAAGTCCTACTGGGGGCCTAAGCCAGGGTTCAGTGTCTTGCCCAAGGACACTTCGACATGTGGACAGCCAGACCTGGGACGCGAACCGCCAACCTCTCGGTCATTGGGCGACCCACTCTACCAACTGAACCACAGCTGGTGTTAAATGTAAATATGATATAAATACAATGTAAAGCAAATACATGGAAAGTTTTTGTAGTGTATTGGTGTAAACCCTTTAACAGTCCAACATAGAATACAAAAGGCATGCACAGTCAAATACGCTCTAAACATTTTGTTGACATTTAAACATCAAGCGGGCATTAATTTTAGCAAAGGTGGCAGAAAGGGACAATATACACATTTCCATAAGAGTAATACGAAAACTGCTTATCAAAAGGTTTATAAATAAATAATTCTCCAACATTAGCAATGTGAAAAGGACAAGGTATGTCAAGAAATCTTGGAAAGGTTTCAAGGACATCCACAGATGTGTTGGGACAATGGACAAGTTTCTGTCTGTGCCATCATCTTCTCTCCAACGACTGCATCATCAGGTGAATGGTTCATCATAGATAG
The DNA here is from genome assembly GCA_020466265.1 of Siphamia tubifer. Taxonomy (NCBI): domain Eukaryota; kingdom Metazoa; phylum Chordata; class Actinopteri; order Kurtiformes; family Apogonidae; genus Siphamia; species Siphamia tubifer. Next base: position 24,083,919 of record CM035785.1, on the reverse strand, counting down.
AGCCTCTACACACTCCTGACCCGTCAACTGTTGTATTGGAGTAGCTGAGAGCCTTACCGCCTTCGGCCCACCACTACTTTCATCTGATTAGCCAGATTAGCCAGCTATCCGGTGAATGGCCCATTTGATTCACTGTAGTTGGTATTTGATAACCAAATGTTACTTACCATGTAAGCAAGCTGCTCCGTTTCAGGAAAAAAGATGGGCGTCAACATGAATGCTGGCTGCAAAATTATTTGAAAATTTGATAGGCGTGGTTTGAATAACTCTGAGAAGGAGTTAACGCTTTAACTCTCTTCAACAACACCAGCTGTTTTTCATCTTTGACTCTTTTAGAGTTAAAAGTACTTTGCACGGTGTAACTTCAACTCTTAATATTCAGATTTTGGCCTAACACCGGAAAATTAACTCTGAGATATTTGCTGTGTATGTGTCTAAACACTTGTAGACGCAAAGTTTTTCATCAGTGTACATAGAAGGCTTGTTAATTAAGTACATATGCGTCAGGCTATTGTATACTAGGAAAGTTACCGATATCATCCGTCCAATCTTTTATCAAGTAAGGATCCGGTAGGTGATGCTCACTTTTAAGCGCTAATTTATTTATGTAGCATTCTAGATCCGGAAAAGACACAGATTTAGCATAGTCTGACAGCTTTAAATACCGGTCTTCGGAAAGTCCTGGCAGCGCGTGCATCATTCGGTTAGTTTACAAACATGTCAGTTACGGCGTGCGTGAGGCAAGGTGCGTTCACGAACTGTAGGAATTTTAACTAGCCAGGGTACAGGTGGTGACTGTTACTTTGTAGCAAAAGCGAAGCATGCGAGATTAACTTTACGAACTCAACACACTCAACAAGGGCACATTTACAGTTGTTTTATTTTCCCCATGCAATCGGGAAATAAGCATTTATAAATATAACATATATTTTTAAATAAATCAGATAGTTGTGGCTTAAGTCCATGTGGGCCCCAGGCGACCACTCCCCCATACGCCCCGCTAGTGTATGGACTGAAACACACCAATCTTTGTCACCTTTACACTGAAAAAGAGAGAGAGAGATAGTAAATTTGGGCAACTACCAGTTGACTTTTTGAAAAAAAAAAAAAAAGTAACTGTTGAATGCTTCAAATACACATATTTGAGCAAAGAATTATAAAAATAAATATTTTACATATAATATTAGTGTTAGGAAAAAAGCAACAACCAAAACTGAGAAAGATGCAAAGGCAAATATTTAACACAATGCATTCTGTGTATTGTTTTCATTGCAGCCTAATATTTTCATTTGAATTTTTTTCATTATTATTGTCATAGAAAATTGAGATTGGCACAAAATAGGGACGAGATTAGTACTTGTTTAATGGGGGGGTTGCACTACAACAGGGGTCCCCAAACTATTTCCTGTGAGGGCCACATAACTTTTCCCTTCTCAGATGAGGGGCCGGGGTCAGTTTGTAACAGAAATGCAGGAGTGCCTACATGTAAAAAATGATTGTTTTCCAGAAAGCCACAATCAAATAACCCTTTCTGGATTCTTCACAGAACAAAAGTCAGAAAATAAATAATAACATTATTTCTGAAATAAATAACCCACTTTGGGTTCTTCACAGAAAAAAAGTCTATGGAACATAAACTTCTTCATCTTAACAGGTCCAAGTTCAGCTTAGTTGTCAGAGCAGAATTTCTGACTTAAATGACTCATATGAGCAGTCTCTCAAAATTATTATGTTAAACTGGTTACTAATGGTTACTTGTTAGAAGGCCCACACAGTTTGTTTATTTGATTGTTTGGTTATATTTGTTCAGGAATAACTCCTTTTCTGTAAGTTTTCAAATGTCCCACACTGTTGAACTGAGGTTATGACGGTTATGAACGTTGTCCGTGTTTTATTAGCTGCTGTGTTGTTGCTCGGTAACCGTGCCAAGTTCGCCATCTCGGCTTCTTTTTCTCTTTTCTATTCATCTATTCCTGGTTTATTGCTATGTGTAGATGCCACAAGGTGAGATAAATAACACAGTACAGTTCAGGTAGATGTTAGCATGGTGTACTGTAAATGCTGTTTAGCGCCAGTGTGCTGTTGAAGCTAATACAATAATATGCTAGCTGTCATCTGTGATTTCCGTGAGGTGATTTGTGTTCCATGACCCATGTAATACATCTGAGTGAGTCATATAGTCGGTCTTAGTTAATTTATTATTGTATGTATATATTGTTATACTGAGTGTTACTCTGTATTATTACAGACCACAGTGAATAAACCTTCAATGAGGACATCTATATCTGTGTTTTTTAATCGGAATCACAACCCACACCTTGCCAATCTAAATCAAATCCTGGAGACAAGCCCACGCTCTCCACTTCATTAATCATGAAAATAGTTCATAACTAAGGAACATCTTATTGCAAAAGTCCAACTTTATTATCAAATACAAATAGACAAAATTTGGAATTGTAATTTTTTCCTTTGGTTATTATGTTATTATTTTACTGGAGATCAAATCAGGCTGAATGTGTCCCCTGAAAGAAAATGAGGTTGAGATACCATTACTCAGTCTCTCTTTCAAGGAGGTCTTTGTCCAGTTTCATGTGACCAAAGGCAGGAGATGTGTCTGAAAGCTGATTGGCTACTGTGTGGATGTACTCCACAAGTGTGAGGGCGACATGACCATATCTGCTGCACAATATGGCCATGATGCCAGGACAAGTGTTCCCCACTACCACTCCAAAAACTCCTGACATTCATGGAAATCCTCCACACTACACCTGGAAAATTAAAGGAAGATGCAAATTGATATTCTATTCTATTCTATTCTATTCTATTCTATTCTATTCTATTCTATTCTATTCTTTTCTATTCTATTCTATTCTATTCTATTATACAACATTTATTTTGTAGAATCTGCTGAATTAATGTTGTTTTGTCACATACTGTACTTTCCATACATAAGATGTTGGGTAAAACACAGCAAACTAATAAAATAATAATTAGAAAATGAAATTACATTTTAATAAATAAATAAAAATTAATGAATAAATACAAAATAATAATAATAAAAAAGTCCAAATGAATAAATACAACAAAGAACAAATACATTAAAAATGAATAAATGATTTTAAAAATACATAGAAATAAATACTTTTTTAAAAGTAAAGACATCTTCAAACCTTTGAAAAATACATGTTTCACTTTACACTTGTCTCCCTCATGCTTTATGGGGACATCCTAAAGAAACAAATACATTTATAAGGCCACATCATTTCTATTTTACTAGTGGGGACCTTTATTTATATTTAACCCTCGTGGGGACCTGAATTGTGGTCCCCATAGTAAATGAACTGCACTTTTCCACCTTCATGGTGCTCAAAGTGCTTTACATTAGCCTCACATTCATCCATTCACATAAGGTTCTGTCAGTCCTACTGGGAGACTAAGTCAGCGTTCAGCATCTTGCCCAAGGACACTTCAACACGTGGACAGCCAGAGCCAGGACATGAACCGTCAACCTTTAGGTCATTGGACGACCTTAATGTCCTCTGTACCAACTAAGCCACAGCCCCAGAGTGGAAGTGTCAGAGGTCCCCATGGTGTGTAAACATATCAATGTCCCCATAGACATTGGAATACAATCATACACACACACACACACACACACACACACACACATCAAAGATTAAAAATGCAGAGATTTTAACAAGACACATGGATTTCTAAGTATTTCTTCACTAAAGAAAGAACCGAGATAAACAAACAAACAAACTAGAAATGCACTCTGAGAGCGCAGACCTCCCCCGAATCACCACCAAAATTGAATAATTTCCAGATCTCCTCATTACCAACCTACCCTGAAAATTTCATCAAAATCCGTCCACAACTTTTTCAGTTATCTTACTAACTAACTAACAGACAGAGACAAACTCTGGAGATAATGAAGCTGCATTTACAGTTTTTCATGTAAAGTTAAAGGGAGGCTAGTAGATCTTGGAAAATGGTTCCTGCAGCTATATTTTGAAAGTATACACACCCATGCCCCTTCCTCAGCTCATCCCTTGAAACCACACCTTCAAAAGCGCACTCCAGACGTGCATGCTGTCTGGAGTGATCACGGAATTTCACGAGCATTCACCAGAACTCAACATCAATTATCATCCTCGATAACAAAACAACAAACAACATTTATCAGTTTGTGTCACATGAAGCTTAACTAACAAAAGGTTTAGAAGAATGAAATAAAAAACATGGGAAAACTAAGGGATTCATATTCCGATTTGCTTTATTGTCATATTGCAAACCATTCAGTGCATGAAATAAGAAAATAAAGTATAAAAAAATGTACAAATAGAGAACATTCAAGAAGTACTAAACACGAAAACACTATTCAGATATAAATTATGTAAAACAAAAATCTATATACATGGTATATTGCCCAGTGATTGTTATTATTGCACAGAAAAGTATTGTACACAGTGTATGCATTGTTCATTTCTCAGAGTCGTGATGATAAGGAGGTGCTTATGGCTCTGACAGCTGTTTTTCAGTCTGTTAGTCCTGGCTTTGATGGCTCTGTACCGTTTGCCTGAAGGCAGCAGCTTGAACAGGAAGTGGCCTGGGTGGTGAGAGTCCTTCAGGACGGTGTTGGCAGTAAGAGCTGTGAAGGTCCTCCAGTGTAGGGTGAGGGCACCCAATGACCTTCTCAGCCAGTTTGGTGACCCTCTACAGTTCTTTCCTGGACAATGGCTGATGGTGTTACACCAGCAGTTTACACACAGTGTTGGTAACTTAGCAAAAGCTGCTGGAACATTATGTTTGGTCAGTATCTGCAATTTTCTCACTCATGGGGTGAATACGATACCCATGACCCATTAGTATGTCCAAATATTATAGAATCATAACGGTATCATCTTTCCTATGGAGTAGCAACATGGTCACCTTAGAATCAGTTTTGAGTCCCTTTTCCTTTTCCAGTTGACACCAGTGCTGGAAAGCCGTAGCGATTACCATCATTGTCCTGTTCTGTTCTTCTGGCAGATTCCTCATGGCCGTAGCTTATTCAAACACAGCTTTTATTTTGGTTTTGCTGCCGGTTGTCGTCCGTTCTACCATAGGTGTTTATGTGAATGCGCAGAAGGGGGATGGAGGGGTGGGGGGTGGACTGATATTTGATGGACGTATCAGCAAATCAGTCATTGTAAAGATGATCAGTACAATGATTGGCCAGTTTTCCTCTGGTTCCGCTCTCTAGACTGGACTAAAATATTTAGGTGTTTTTTTGCAAACATTCTATTCAGTGCGTGCTATGGGATCGTGAAGAGGTTTTCAAGCAATATGGTATAACATTTTCCAAAAAAAGATCTCCTACCCCACATTTAAACAGGGAGGGAAAGAAAAAATTAAACATGGAGCTGGTTTTGCACGTTTTAAAATGTTTTAGTGAATATTCAATAAATACTTGTACTGTGTGCTCCACATGTCACATTACCACCTTGTTAAACCACTCTACCAACTGAGCCAAAGCTGCCCTAAAGGGTCAAAGGTCAATTTTGTAAAGTGAGCATAGGAAATTTATTTGAGGTCTTAATACACTTAAAATCAAAGGTCATTCTTTTTCTTTAATGAATTTCCTTAATAAGTCCTATAGAGGGTTAACATATTTATTCAACACCTTCTTTGACAGTTTCAACTAAACAACATGAAACAAAACAACTGTTCCATTTAAGTATTCAAAGGTAAGCCTGTGTTCAAAAAATCGATTCACGATTCGATATCGATTCACGGCGAAAAAACGCGAGATCAATTCAAAAAACATGTGAATCGATTTTTAAAAAAATTTTTTGTCTGCACTATTTTCTTGATCGCTCGCGGGACTATTTTCTCCAACGCGCAAGGAGCATGAAGCGGTTTCCGGCAAAACGAAACTTATGACAAGAATATCATTCAAGATGGAGGAAGCTGGAGACATAAGAACACCGCGGGGAATGAAATCCGATGTGTGGAAACACTTCGGCTTCAAACGGTACGATGACAAAGACGAACTGGACAAAACGAATGCAGTGTGCAAATTATGCCAACAAGAAATAAAGTATCTCCGCAATACCACCAATCTAAGGAACCATTTATCCAGGCATCACCCCGAGGCAGCTAGTGCTAAATCTGACACAAAGCCGACTGCACTTGAAAATGCTTTTGGTGTAAAATTTCCCTCCCAGTATAAGCGTGCTTTGAGCCTCACAGAGGGAGTCGGGATCTTTATTTGTAAAGACCTCCGTCCCTACAGCGTTGTCGAAAATGCTGGTTTTCGGCTACTAGTAAAGAGGTTAGAACCCCGCTACGTCTTGCCCAGCCGAAAACACCTAAGCGAGAGAGTCATACCAGCTATGTATGCTAAGTCAAAAGATGCCATTGCCAAGTCACTGCACTGTGCTGAGAGAGTAGCGCTGACATGCGACTGCTGGACATCCAGAAACACAATATCATATATGACGATTACGTGCCATTACATTGACGAAGAATGGGGGCTAGCGTCTGGTGTTCTACAGACCAGAGCAGTGGAGAAGAACCACACTGCAATTAACCTCGCTGGCCTGCTCACTGAAGCCATAGAGGAATGTGACATATCTGACAAACACCCCGCAATTGTTACCGATAAGGCGGCGAACATAGTGAGAGCTGTGCAATTAACCGGGCATTTTCATATGGGGTGTTTTGCACATCTCATCAACTTGGCATCGCAAGCAGGTCTAAAAACTCCCGCTATCGCGCGTCTACTGGGGCGAGTAAGGAGAATTGTGTCATTCTTTCACCGAAGCCCTACTGCCAGCCACGCACTAAAGGAAAAGCAGCAACTTCTTCAGTTGCCTCAACACAAGCTCGTGGTGGACGTCACGACCAGATGGAACAGCTCCCTGGATATGGTCGAACGCTTCCTTGAACAGCAGCCTGCTATATCGGCAGCACTGCTCTCACCAGAAGTCCGCAGGAGGGAAAGCGACATCTGCACTTTAACGGAGACAGACATCACCACCGCAGAGGACATGGTGAAATGCCTCAGCCCAATGAAGACGGCCACACTCGCCATCTCTGAGGAGGCATCTCCAACTACGCCCATGGTTGCACCACTGCAGTTCCAACTTCTGAGACAAATGGCATTGGATGCTGAAGACTCCTCTGTGATCAAGGAGCTCAAAACAGCTGTTCATGACAACTTGAGTTCAAGGTATGTTCATTTAACATTTCAATTTCTTAAGAACTGAGCAGTGTTTGTTTGCATGCCTGTTTCATATGTACGCATTTAGAATAGAATCCTTTTATTGTCATTTTCCCATTGAGAACAACGAAATTTAAAATAGAGAGCAACTCTCATTAAAACGGTGCAACATTTAGAAAAGAGAAGAAATTACTGTGAGAAGCACAGAAAAACTAAAAACTGTACAGTACAAGATAAAAAATATAAATAGAATAAAACTCTGGATAAAATCTGTGTACACATATTATACACACACACACACACACACACACACACACATATATATATATATATATATATACACACACACACACAAATATGTAGGCATACCATGCTATAGTATATACAATGCATGCATGTATGTTATATCTGTCTGTCTAAAGTGATATTTGTTCCTCTATATAGATATGAAGCTCTGATGGATGCCTTGTGTGTAGCATCATCCCTGGATCCGCGTTTTAAGGCCCTGCCCTTTCTCTCTGATGAGGCACGTGATGCTGTCTTCCTGAAATTGACCTCTGAAGCTACTCATCTGAACCAATCAAATGATGTAAGTTTTCAAATTAAATGTAGATTGTATGTAGATTTTTAGTATTTAGAATGAGTTTGTTTTATCGGGCAAGATCATTCTGATTAATTTCTGTTTTGTTTTATAATATTTTTCTGCATCAGGAAACTACACCAGAGCAAGAAGACATCTCCCCAACTGAAGCGGCGATGCTTGTACCAACTCAACCAAAGAGGCAAAAAGAGTCATCTGCTCTTATGGCTTTACTGGGGTCATCCTACACACCAGAGACTCCACCACAAATGAAAACTGCCTCTTTAAGGGCTGAGGAAGAGGTCACCATCTACAGGAAAGTACCCTCTATTCATCTCTCTCAAAATCCACTGACATGGTGGCAGGCACATGCAGAGGAGTTTCCTCTTCTGGCAGGCTTAGCAAAAAGGTATCTCTGCATACCGGGGACCAGTGTCCCATCAGAGAGAGTTTTCTCGACCGCCGGTGACATTGTTAATGCTCAAAGGAGTTGCCTCACTTCACAGCACGTAGACCAGCTTCTTTTTCTCTAGAAAAATTTCAAAATCCCAGAGGACTAGAACGTTTACCTGTGAAACATAACTGCCTACTAGCAGTGGTGGTGGAGCTACTGTTTTTTTGCTTGATTTTTTATGGTCATTGTTTGTTTGTTCTGGTTTGTTTTACTCCTTCTAAGAGTATGTTATTCAGCCAAGAGTGCCACCTGACTTATCTGACTAAGTTATTAGTCAAGCACAGTTCCGAGTGCCACTACTACCTGTCATGTTAGACAGAGACAGATCAGTTTTTCTGTCCATTTTTGTCCTTTGAGGTCATCAACCATGTGTATTTTTATTTGGCTAAAAGAGGGCCACCAAATGCCAATTTTTATTTAGACAAATACAATCAAATAAAACCTGGATATGTTTTCCTTTAAAAATAAATAAGCTTTCTGTCAAATGTGAACTCTTGTCTCTGTGTGTCCTTCTTACACATACAGATACAAGCACAAACACACATGAGGCTGTCAATAGGGTGAGTTTTTATTTAATTCAGCAATATTAATGCAATGAATCGATATCGAATCGAATCGGATCGAATCGTGGATCGAATCGGATCGTGACCGAAGGAATCGAAATCGAATCGATTCAGGAAATCTGAATCAATTCCCAGCCCTATTCAAAGGTTTAATCAGATTAATCATGACGATGGATTAATCAGTGTAAATGTGTGAATTTTGACAGAACTACCTTCAAATTAACAAAGTATACCTGGCATCAGCGGTTGGACCAAAAACATAATTTCCCTAAAACTCTATTTGAGGATATAATTATTACCTTTTGCAGGTGAGATATGGTATTGTGTATGAACCTTTGATAATATAAAGTTTGTAAATTAAGTAATTGTGAAGGTGTTAAAACTTGATTGAGTCAGACCTATTATGACTCTGCCGGTTGTTGCTGTTGTTGGTATGATGGCCTAACTAACCATTTTAAGAATAGGCTTCAGAATTCACAAAATAAATTGGTATGGTTCATACTGGCTCTTCCCCCTTAGAAGTTACCTTGATCCTCTTCCCTTTGAGAGGCTGATATGTGTGACAGTAGAGGATAGAGTCACTCAAATGGCACTAAACATGATTTTTAAGACTGTAAATGGAGACGTTTCTAAATATTTAAGTACTTTTTTAGTAGAGTGAGGGATGTTCAGAATTATTTTACTAGAGGGAATTCCATAGATTTTATTCAAATCAAAATCAAATCAAAAGCCTTTATTGTCATTATATACAGTGCATATAATGAAATTGCAAAATGCTACTCCACAAGGTGCTCAGTGTAGATAAAATAAATATTCAAGATAAAATATTGGGATAAAATAAATATTAAGACAACAAAAGATCAATACGTTATAAAAACCAAATCGGTGTATATTGCACAGTTGCTCGGGGAAATGGTGATTGCACATGTGTTCTTGTTATTGCACGTATTCCAGTTATTGCACATATAATACCACTTGGATTTTATTTAATGATTGGTGAGTTAAGAGCACTGATGGCTCTGGGGAAAAAACTGTCCCTGAGTCTGTTTGTTCGGGTTTTGTGAGTCCTGTAACGCCTGCCAGAGGGCAGTAGGTTAAACAGGTGATGACCAGGGTGGGAGGAGTCCTTGAGAATCTTAACTGCTCTGCTGAGGTAGCGCGATTTAGCAATGTCGTCCAGTGAGAGCAGAGGACAGCCCGTAATCCTCTGAGCGGTGTTGATCACTTTCTGTAGAGCTCTCTTGTCTGCTGCTGTGCTCCCAGCATACCACACAGTAGTACAGTATGCCAGGACACTCTCCACGGTGGCTTTGTAGAAGGTTACCAGCAGTTTTGCATCCAGGTTATTTCTCCTGAGCACTCTCAGGAAGTGCAGTCGCTTCTGGGCCTTCTTCACCACTGCTGTGGTGTTAGCAGTCCAAGAGAGGTTGGCCGTGATGTGGACCCCCAGGAATCTGAAGGATTGGACCCTCTCAACACATTCCCCATTTATGAGGAGTGGGGCCATGTCCAAGCTTCGTTTTCGAAAGTCCAGGATTAGTTGTTTTGTTTTTTTGATGTTAAGTGTGAGGTTGTTCACCAAACACTAGGCAGACAGCTTGCTAACCTCATCCCTATAGGCAGACTCATCTCCCCCTGAGATGAGCCTGACCACGGTGGTATCATCAGCAAATTTGATGATGGCGTTACAGAGATGGGTCGATGTGCAGTCATACGTGTACAAGGAGTACAGGAGAGGACTCAGTACACAGCCTTGAGGGGAGCCAGTGCTCAGTGTGATGGAGGAAGAGAGGTGGGGTCCAAGTCTAACAGTTTGTGAACGGTTTGTTAGAAAGTCCTTAATCCAGCAGCAGATGGGAAGGGATAGTCCAAGGTGGGAAAGTTTGTCGGCCAGAATGTCCGGTATAATTGTGTTAAAGGCTGAGTTAAAATCAATGAAGAGCATCCTCACATAGTTCCCCTGGTATTCTAGGTGGCTCAGTGCAGTGTGAAGAGCTACAGCTATGGCGTCCTCAGTGGACCGGTTTGCTCTGTAAGCAAACTGGTAAGGGTCAACAGAGGAAGGGATTGTGTCCATGATGTGGCGTGCGACCAACCTTTCAAAGCACTTCATGATCACAGGCGTAAGTGCGACAGGCCTGTAATCATTCAGACTTTCAGTGTTTGTTTTTTTTGGGACGGGGATAATAATGGCAGATATCAGGCAGGGGGGAATGATGGATTCTTGCAGGGAACAGTTGAAAATCCTTGTGAAAACCCCAGTCAGCTGGTCGGCACAGGCTTTGAGTACCTTCCCAGGTACTCCGTCAGGACCGGCAGCCTTCCTGGTGTTTATAGTTCTCAGTACACGTCTCACGTCGTGTTCCTGAAATTTCAGTGTGCTGTTTCCAGGTGGTGGATGTAGTGAGACTGACTTTGGTCTGTTCGTCTCAAAACGGGCAAAGAAACGGTTCAGTTCCTCTGCTAGTGAGGCGTCTGTGTTAACAGACACCTTGTTCTTGTCATTGTAATTAGTAATGTGCTGTATTCCCTGCCACATCTTCTTTGAGTTATTTTCCATGAAGTGCTCCTCAATTTTCCTTGTGTAGGCCACCTTGGCCTCCTTGGCTCTCTTCAAGTCTGCTCTGGCAACACTGTACCGTGACTTGTCCCCTGACCTGAAGGCGGTGTTACGCCGTTTAAGGAGTGCCTGGACCTCACTGTCATCCAGGGTTTCTGATTGGAAAAGACCCGGATCTTTTTGTTGACAGTGACGGTGTCCATACAGTTTTTGATATAGGAAAGTACAGTGTCTGTATATTCCTGTAGATTGTGGTGTTCAAAAAGCTCCCATATAGTACGGGAGAAGCAGTCCTGTAATTGAGAAAGAGCATCCTCAGGCCAAGTTGTTATTGTCTTTCTTTGTGGTCTTATTTGCCTTCGGAGGGGGATGTATAAAGTAATAAGGGACAGGCAGAGATGGTCAGATCCAGCAAGGTGGGGAAGAGGGGTGGCTTTGTAAGCATGTTTAATGTTAGAATAAACATGATCTAAAGTTTTATCTCCTCTGGTGGAACACTTAACATACTGGATGAATTTGGGCAACACAGTCTTTAAACACGCTTTGTTGAAGTCACCGGCAACAATAAAGGCTCCGTCAGGGTGGGCAAGCTGCTGTTTGTTTACAGTCGCGAGCAGCAGGCTAAGTGCTGTGCTAATGTTAGCATCCGGTGGGATGTAAACAGCTATCACAATAACTACCTTTAGCTCCCTCGGTAGGTAGAAAGGCCTGCACGAAACTGCCAGGACCTCTAGATTAGGGGAACAGTGAGTGTCAATGATCCTGCTGTTGCAACACCAGCTGTTGTGCACGTAAACACAAAGCCCCCCTCCTCTGCTCTTACCGGACTCTTCGGTTCTGTCTTGCCGGTGTAGCGTGCGGCTCGCTAGCGCAACGGCAGAATCGGGGATCAGCGGGTTAAGCCAAGATTCTGTGATGATAATAATGCTGCAGTTCCGGACAAAGCTGTTGGTTGCGAGCTGAAGCTCCAATTCATCCATTTTGTGGGTGATGGATCTGGCGTTGGTCATGAAGATGCTCGGAAGCGGTGGTCTATGCGGTTGTTTTCTTAGCTTAGCGGCTAGGCCCGACCGGCATCCTCGCTTCTGTTTCCTTTCCCTTCGCCATCTCCGTCGCTTGCTGAGTGGGCTGGGTGGGATGATCATCCATGGGGATCCCGGTGGTCTCGAAATATCCTCCGGGATGCTGTTGCTTTGCTGGTACTCAGTTGTAATGGAGATATTGTACCTCAGACCGAGGTCAATTAAATCCTAACGGCCGTAGGTAAAGTTTGCTTTACAGTAGTTCTTAAATAATAATGATAAGACTAAAAAGACAAAGCACCAAACTGGAGAGCAAGGAGCCGCTGCACCCGTGCGCGCCGCCATCTTTGAAAGTAAAGTTGATCATCCAACAGTTCAAACTGAAGTAGGAAAGAACTCCTTTTCATATGTGGAATAAGTGATCAGGTAATGTAAAAACAATCACCAACTCAGATGGTTTTAAACATGGATTAGAGATCAGTCTGTGTAAATCTGGCACTTTTAGTATGATAGTATATGATGTGTAAATTTCTGTATGGTCTGTGTAATCTTATTTGTGTATTATATGTTTTTATATATTTTTATGTCATATCACTGTGCCACTCTTGATATTTTAAAATCTGCTGCCATCCAACATTCAAGGACCACAATGGAAATACGCCTTCAGGCTTTATTTTTTAGTGAAGTATATGCTGTGGTTTCTTTTGAACTGGATCATGTATTTGCTTTTATTTAAGAAATGAGATTGATTTTATTTGACAATCAATCAATCACCTCAGCCCATGCAGGTTGTACTCTAATGTGTTCTAAAATAGAAAGTACAGAGAAAAGATCACGTGTGGATTTTGGAAACGGTACAAATGGTAGATGTAAAAATGCGTCGCTGGTGACACAATGGTCTTGAAAGGGTTAAAGACTGGTATGTATGTGTGTGTGTGTGTGTGTGTGTGTGTGTGTGTGTGTGTGCGCGCGTGTCCTGTTTATGTCTTAACACAGTGATGCATTTGACAGAGCTAGTGTGAGGAAATGTTGAGTGTTCAGTGAAGGCATCACTAAATGATTTCTGTCACTTTCGGCGGTTCCTGCTTTGCATCCGTTAAAAAACAGAAAGTGAAAGTGCACGGCGTCTTGTCGGGATGGAACAGTTGGAGCCGGCAGACGCTCCTTCTGCTTCCTCCTGTCCTAGTCTCCACTCTGCAGGAAGAAGCTTCAGTCCTCCACACCTCTGCTCATCCTTCCTTCTCACCCTCCTCCTTTCCATCCCTCCATCCAAAGCTGTCTCTGTCATTTTCTACTTTGAAAAAAATATCATAGATTTCTACATCCTGCTTTTCTGGCCTTAAACCTCTATACGTGATGTTATTATTAGGGCTGTCAAACCATTACAACTTTTAATCACAGGGTTAATTTCAATTGATCATGAATATATAATAATTTTCAATCAATTTTAATTGTGTTTCATTTCTCAACAACAAACAGACTCAACAAAGGAGGAAATAAATATGCACATAATGTGTTTGTCCAAGTTGGGTGACAGATTAGCATTAGCCTAGTGTTAGCAGAATCTACGACTATCAGTGATGCGCGGTCTGACCCGAAGTGCGCTTGTGTTGCGGTCATTGAAAACTTTAGGTTGTGGTCGGTCGGTATTTAAATATTAGGTACGATTTTCTCTTAGTAATACATATACTTTATTGACTGATTTTCCGTGAAGGTGACGTACATCATCAGAAGTATCCTACGGTATGGAGGGAGCAAGAGAGAAAATAAAGTTGGGAGAATGGAAGCTCTGGAAACAGGCAAACAAAAAAGTAAGGTTTGGGACACATTGGCTGAGATTTTTAAATATGATGAGTGGCTCCTAGTATTTTCTTTTCTGTGGAAACTGGGTTCAAATGGCTCTTTGGGTGTTACAGGTTGTCGACCCCTGGTTTAGATGTTGCGCATTGATAACTTTTGAATGATGAAGCAGGACAAACATATTTTCTCAGCATATGACAAGGAATTTTAACACGGAAATAAATGCAGGTATGTGAGTAAGGTCATGTAATGTTCATAAAGACCATTGACTACTTTTTAAAAATGAAGCGGGTTGGGTGCGTCCTTTTTAAATATATTTATTGCGTTCTGAGTTCTGGCTGGGCTACTTAAAAAATTGGCATGTTTATACATGGACCCGCACACCACAGACGACTATGCTATTTGGTATTTTAATCTGGAAGTGCTTCAGTGAGAAGAAACCTTTGTTGGTTGACTGATTCTGATTTAAGATTCAGAATCTTAAATACAGAAGCATGTGTCCCTGTACAATAAATTTCTTATTTTGCTGTCCACAGAATGCCTAATGTGTACAAATATTAAGGAAATATAAAGTAGAAATGTAAAAATTTACAATAGAACAGTAAACAAATAACAAGTGTAATGCCACTAAGGCATGGTAGTAACATTTAGTATTGTGCAAATGGAAGCAAACTGGACTGTACTGTACTGTCTCGAGGGTTTTTGGTGCTCAAATTTCCCACAAAATACACAAAAATACACTAAGAAATACAAGAAATGGGGATAAAATAATAAACAAAAAGGGCTAAAATCCAATAAAATTCCCAAAACAAGAAACTAACATAAACAAATCGATGAAATATCCAAAACACACTAAAAAAAAAAAAAAATACAGGGAAAAAAGACACCCAAAAAAGTCATGAAATATCGGAAACATCTGCAAAAATATGAGTATCGATGCAATTGACATGTTAATTCAACACCTTAAACAGTTTCAATGAAACAACTGTAAACAACTTTTCCATGGAGGTGCGTTAAAAGTTTTAATCAGATGAATCATGACGATTAATTAATCTACATTAATGTGTTAATTTCATTTACACATTTACATATTAAAAAACACTTGAATGTGTTGATTATGTAATTTTCCACTTGTTCCGCTTATTTTATTTATTTATTTATATTTAAATTTTCCTTTCTTTTTCTTTATATATTCCCATCCAAGCCTTGCTGACTCATTCACACACACACACACACACACACACACACACACACACACACACACACACACACACACACACACACACACACACAGTCCCACACACACACACACACACCCACCGGTTGGCATGTCTGATGAGGACCAAGTTTATGATCATCGCTTGTAGGTAAAGTAGCCATTGGGTAGTGAGCAAACTTGTGAGCATTAACTGTTTTATTGTATTTTATTTTGGTTTTATTTGGATATTATTCTGCATTTTATCTCTAATATATTCTGTATTTCATCTGTAAATTTCATATATCAGTTTTTTTGTTTGTTTCTTTTCACTTATACTGTATGTACTCTGTTTCTCCTGGTCCTGTGTTACAGTATGTTAACAACGTTAAGTCTTGTGCATCCATTAATTCTTTGTTGTTTATTGTTATCACAGGGGAACTGCCAATGCAAATTAGCCTTTTGGCTCCAATTGGGTGCATTTACAGAAATGTTCATTAATCTACATTGTCCCTCTATACCAAATAAAATTAAATTAAAAGAGCGTAAACACATCTCTTTTTATATATATATATATATATATATATATATATATATATATATATATATATATATATATATATATATATATATATATATATACACACACACAAATCCAAAAATAATTTAAAAATAAAAAAACTTAAACAATAATAAATATATTTTTATAAAACCTTTTTTTAATTAATAAAAAACTAAACAAAAAATATAAAAATTGTAAAGACAAAAATTAAATAATGAATGAGTAAATAAATTAATTAATAAATACTACTACTACTAAACTATACACATCTTCAAACCTTTGAAAAATACATGTTTCTCTTTGCAGCTGTTTGCCCTCATTATTCTACGGCCCTCTAGAACGTTGTGGCAGCTCCCGTTCCCTTTGAATTGACGTTCCCAGCCTTCAGTGGGTGTATTTTTTTCCATAACCACTCACTGTGCTGTTAATGTCCGCTGCCAATGGCAACGGGTTTTGTCACTTCAGATTCACGTTACCATATCACTCCGCAGGTAGTTCGGCCAATTTGAAAGTAAATATTCACTACGTTGTAACGGCTATTTTATCTAATCTGTTACAGTGATAGCACTAATAAGCTGTAATAACATCAGATTTAATGTTATCTATGCATTAACATAGATTTATAGGCCAGATCATTTCTATTTCACTTGTGAGGACCTACATTTACATGTAACTCCTGTGGGGACCTGAATTTTGGTCCCCGTAGTGTCAGAGGTCCCCATGATGTGACTGGGTAAACACATCAATGTCCCCATAAAGACAGGAATACAAGCACATGCACACACACTCACACAGATGGGTTCCTACTGTGTCTGGCAGACAGACCTCCGGCCTGCAGGGCGACTCCTCTTCCCCTCTAACAAGCTGAATTGGTCTCCTCCTCCTTCTCCTCTTCCTCCACCTCTTCTTCCTCTTCCTCCTCCGCCTCTTCTTTCTCTTCTTCCTTCTTCTCCTCCACCGTCCATCCCCATCTTTCCTGGGGAGCTGTCAATCCAAAACTGTTGGCTGAGTAGGAGGGAGGAGGGGAGGTGTGTGTGTGTGTGTGTGTGTGTGCGTGTGTGTGTGTATGTGTGTGTGTGTGTGTGTGTGTGTGGTGATAGTGGTGGGGGTGGTGACAGTAGACTGGACAAAAGACATAAATGAATTCACATATCATCACTAATCTAAAATAATTTCCCAATTTTTTTATTTTATTTTATCTATCTTCTATTGACTACATTCTTGAAATTACGATCCACAATTGGAATTAACAATTAAGGTTCAAAGCAGGTTAGCACTTATGCCTCAGAGACAGAAGGACCCTGGTTGAAGTCCAGCACCAGACCTCTTTGTGTAGAGTTTGCATGTTCTACCCGTATCTGCATGGGTTTTCGCTGGGTACTCTGGTTTCCTCTCACCATCCAAACACATGCACTGATAGGTTAACTGGTTAATCTAAATTGCCCATAGGTGTGAATGTGAGAGTGATTGTTTGTCTATACATGTTCAGCCCTGAGATGAACTGGCGACTCATACAGGGTGTACTCCGCCTTCGCCCATTGTAGCTGGATTAGGCCCCCAGTGACCCCTGTGACCTTAGTGGTGTGGGATTTGAACCAGGATCCTTCTTGCTGTGAGGCACGAGTGCTAACCACTGCACCACCATATAAATACAAACTACTATTACTAAGAAAATCTCTATTTATATAATGTGCAATATTATGTAAATTAGATCCAAGATTATCCAAATTAGATGTAAATATGGCCCCATAATCAGAACTGTAATCTGCAGCAAATTATATCCTGAGTATTTTTACTTTACAAATGAGTATGAAATTGATGAAATTAATTTCCAAAGATCTCCTCCTTAACACCGAAACCACAGAAAAAAGACAAGAGCATGTTTGCAGCAGCAGCATTCCTGTGAGTTGACCTGAAGGGCTGAAGATCTGAACTTTATGACAGGAATGACCCATAAGTATTTTTCCATTGCTGCTGCTGATCTGGGCCTGGACTACCTGGTAAAACAGGTTCTTCCCAGTTAAATAAAGGTAAAATAAATAAATAAAAAATATCCAAACGAAATTTCGATTTCATTCATTTTGATCTGACCAAAACTGGATACAGCTAGAACCAGTGCTTGCATTTTTATTTATTTATTTTTGACTCAGGAAAGAATAAATACAAATAAGCAACAACACACCCAAATGGAAAACATTTCATAATGGAGATTAGATTAGATTTTTTTCCCCTGTTTAATCCAGAATAAAGGTTCATTCCTCTTTTAGATGAACCATGTAAACACCTAATTCCAATTGAAAGTGATAATTCACAATTAAACTGAATTCAGAATAAAGTCACTGGTTTATTCTGATCTTAATTCTGAATTCAATAATTCCTCTGACATGGAAACACTTAATTCCTCTTTAACATTATTCCTGTTGTCCTGTACATGCTCCTGGTCTGGTTGCCATGATGCACATATTTCTGTGATTGTTTGTTTTTTCTAATCAACTCTGTAAAGCTCTATGAGATGACCTTGTTGTTTTTTGGGGCTTTACAATTAAAATTTAATTGAATTGAACATATTTGTCATTGATGACGCACATATTCCGCTGTGGGCATTAGTTTGTTGATTCCGATGGTTGATTGGGTCGAGCTGCTGCTTCATAATTATCACAAAAATAAAGTCAAACATCACATGCAGTATCTGGTCTAACATGTTGATAGTTGAAACCAATGTAAAGCAGGAAGTGGACGCCATCATTTTCTTCCAGTAGACATCCAAACGTTAAGCGGCCGTTCTGTCCAATCCGAACCCTCTATACCTCCAGCTCTGAAAGACCACTAGAGCAGAATACACATGCTTCCATGGAAACCTTTATTTAGAATTAACATGTCCATGTAAACACAAAGAAAACTGCCCCCCCCCCCCCCCACACACACACACATACATACCAAAATCTAATAATTTATTGATCTCCCCATTACCACAATACCCTGAAAATTTCATCAAAATAAGTTTTTTAGTCATGTTGTACACAGACAGACACTGAACCCTGACTTAGGCCCTTACCCCTTCCCCTCCCTTTTGGTGTCTACATGTATGGGTAGGGGTGTCTGCATTACCCGGTGATTATATTCTCTCGCCTGTAAAAAACCCCCCAAAAAAACAACAGCATCAGTCATTCCATTGCACAAACTATTTTGCATTGTAGTGTTGACTATAAAGAGGAAGCTTTGTCATCTCTCCATAGCATATCTTTATGACTCTGAGCATTAGTGATTCAAGACAGAATTTATTAATAGCAAACACTGAGCTCTCGCTGAGCTCAGTTAATCTATGCAGTACAACCATTTCACACCAGTCTGAATGTTTGATCAAAACACAAAGGGACAGCAAGTTCCCACCAAGAAAACCAAAAGTGTCTGGGAACACTTAAAAAAAAAATCAATGATAGCGATGTGATGTGTTCACTCCATGATACAACACTGATCCACCAGGATCCCCCACAACCGCCCCTTAGCCACTAGGGTTCAAGCCGGGCCCCCGGTCACATTTCCGGTTTTCCGCCGACCCAACGAGCAAGCGAGATCCAGAAACTCTGTCTCCCTCAGGGGCTGATGATGAGGACCAGCACAACCTGGTGCATTTTGGGGTGCCACGATGTGTCCACCCCGGAGTCTGGTTGTGCTCCAGCCCCAAGGGGGATGCTGCTGGTGGGTGAGTTTTGGATCGTCCACCCCCCACACTCTCGCGGTCCTGAAGTGCTGTATTCATGTAAATATAATAGTTACACTTACAACAGAAAGTTAATCGAAAATCAATAATACTTAACAACTAAAGAGTATTTTTGTTGTTGTTTGTATTTCCGTGTATAAATAATACCAATGAAAACAAAAACCCAAAAAGAATTTGTAGTTTTTGTTTTTCCTATTGACAATCGGTAAGGTTTTTTGTTCCCCTCGGTAACCGAATTAATTAATGAGGCTCAGTGGTCGGTCAAGATTCTTTCTGAATTTCGCCATCCCTAATTTACGTAAACGTCGAGTAATCACTTGATGCACAGCACTTCTCCAATTCAACGCAGATATTAGTAAAAATATGGGGATATCCCAGGAGAGCGTGACAACTACAGCAACAGACATGTTTGTTTACTTCTGGATAAAGCTGTGGTTTTTGGTTACGTAACAAATGGTGGAGCGAACTGGTGACGTAGGTGAGTGTTGAAGGGGTGTCCCAATTCATAGAGGTTGCTTTTCAAGCTCTACCTTTTAGGGTAAGGGGTGAAATGAGATTCAGCCTTAGTCCCCCAGTAGGTCGGATGGAACCTTAGAAACCTACTGGTGTATGAGTGTGTGTGTGTGAATGGGTGAATGTGAGACTAATGTAAAGAGGCATGAAGGTGGAAAAGCACTATATAAGGGCAGTCAATTTACAAAAAAACAGACTAGAAAGCCATGCAGAGCATGGTAATGTCACGAATCATATGAAATCTGCGAACTTGTCAAATCATGAATACATCATTATCACGCATTCCCATGATAAATCACAAATACATGTTGAAAACGGAAACTCTGCTGTAACGACATGAAAATTCAATATGGCATCCGCCAGAAGTATTGAGTTGATTCGGCTGCAATTCGGTTTGTTTCATTGTTATATCTGTCTCCTTTTGTATGCCAAATTTCAGAACGACCTATCGAGAATTGGAAATGCCAGAGTGTGAACAGGTCTGTTTGTGTGTGCGTGCACACACAAACAGACCGTTAAAGCAACATAACTTCACAAATCTCTTTCGTGAAGTTAAATGTGTCATTCCACTGAAAACCACTTTTCCACACTCCTTTTGGAATCTGATGGGTCACCCTGAGTTACCAGCACATGCTGTCTTTGCTGCATGGTGTGTCCCCTCCACTGGCTGTATTTCCCATTCATAAAAAACAACACAGAGAAACAAGCGACTCAGAAAAGCCTGTCCACTACATGTCACAAGGACATTGGTGTCACGTACCCCATTGCAGCGAATCTGAAGTAGCATTAGCATTAGCGTCTACAAGAGAAGACGGTGCTCTGTAAAAATAAACTTTCGCTTTTTTTTCTGCATGTTTTCAAATCAAGCAACGGCACGAAATCTAACTGGATGCTACTCTGGGATGGTAAACACACAGAGCGAGAGGGGAGGGGGAAGTATTCCTTCATGCATTCTGACCCAATCAGAGCTGCCTCATCACCAAGTCATGGACATGTATGCAGAAGTAACGGTAAACTACCCACCAAAAACAGATGTTTTTTTTAAAAAATAGAACCAATACACAATGCATTCAATAACAATGGAGAACACAGCAATATTAATGAAATAACCATGGAATGACTCCTTTAATAAACACAGGCAAAAACATAAGCTCCTTGGTGGAGGTAATAAATAATTCAAAATGAAAAAAAAAACATCATGTAAATGTAGCAACTACAGTATGAGGGACTTTTTTTCTTTATACATAATGAAGACAATGGGTTTACAGAGATAAAGGCAGGATGGTAGCAGGAACTGGGGGGCGGGGCTTCAGGAAGTGGGAGTCTATAGCAACCACTTAGAGAAGATCTCTGGTAACAAAGAAGACCATCTCAGACTGTTTCCTCCTTAACTGAAGATGATTCAAACAGTGTTTGTGCAGTGGTGGGCGTCTTGCAGCTTTTCATCCCACCATGCACTGCACATTATTTTGTCTGGTCGATACTCTGCCGGCCATTTTTATTTCATTTGCCCCCGTCAGTATTTACCCCTCTCTTCTCACTCTGATGGAGAAGTTCCACAGGAGGTTGCTGAGCATACATTCTTAACAGAATCCCTTTTCAAATTAAATTTAAATGACCCCCTCAGCTCATAAGCAGAGGCTCTCCTGACAACTTAATTCATAATTCAGTGCTGAGCCAGGGCCTTGAGGGCTGTAATGACGGCCTAAATGGAGCAGAGATGCTACTAAATGGGCTGTTTGTTTGCACCTAAACCTCTTTACAGGCCACGAGTCCATAGCTCAGCACTGTGATGGCGAGCACCACAACAAGTCATCTAGAGAGCTGACCGTCCACTTTTATGTCTCAGGCCGCTACGAGCTGCTTCACCACAGCGGAGCGATTGGGAAGTTTGGAATGTTTTAAGCCTTTAAACTTGAAAGGGTCTACATATGGGCTAGAAGTAGCCACTCAAAAATGTGAAGCAACCACCCAAATCTGCCCCAAATGTAACATGACCTCATGTAGTTTGACAAGGGAGATTGTCACACATCAAAAGATATAAGCTTTCAGATAAAATAACCACAGCAGGTACAATCAGTCATTTGTTCAAAATACAAACGGCAAAAAGCAGATCTGAAATTTTCTGTCTCATAAATATCCACAGAGTAACCATATTCCAACAAACACACTCATAGTCCATCAAAAACAAAACAAAAATTGTCCAAATATAGTCCAAATGTAATCCAAATGTAGTCCAATTGTAGTCCAAATATAGTCCAAATGTAGCCCAGATGTAGTCCATTTGGAGTCCAAATCAGTGATGTGCAGTGAGGTCTGTGGCAAGTGAGGCGCTGATTTTTTCTAAATCAGATTTTCAAACACACCAAATATTTGCTAAATACCTATTAGTTTCATATCTCATTGCAGCATCATTTATATGAGGTACATATTTTAATATGCATATTTGGCCAAGGAAGAATGAACATTGAATGGGGGCAACTTCTACAAAACACCGGGTACCATACACAAAACTAAACACACAGCGGATGCCACAAACACAGCACCAGACATAAGAGAGACAGAACAGGCCACACAGCACCCTGCCTACATCCACAGAAAGGCACAGCATCGCGGCGGATGCACACTCGTTTGTACCAGTCAACCAGAAATCATCGCTTTATCTTCTGGCCTCGATTCTTTATCAAGTCCCGTTTTTCTTGAAAGTCCAACTTTGAAATTCCTTTCAGTTTAGCTATAACATCCTGATCCTCCATGGTTTTAGATGAAGCCAACAATAACACAACAACGATTCCTAACCTAGTAACCAGATAAAACTGAGTTCACGTAGACCACGCCCTCTACTGCGGCAGAGTTACTGCTGCCTCACCTAATGTCTTTTCAGTTTTGTTTTTTGTAAAATTGTTAACACTGCATAAGTGGAAAACATACTTAAAAAAACACAACACATTATAAGCAAAGTGAGGCCATATAACAGACATATCTAAAGTGTATAAAAACATCTTTATACAGCTTTACGTTGTTGACATGCAAAGAGTAAGTGGCGGTAAGGTAAGGGCACGCGCTCGAACAGTTAACAAGGGATTGCGCAATCTGTCGTGAGGCATGGCTGCCTCAGCTCACTGCATATTCGCTGCAGTTGAATCGGAAACAAGCAAATAGGGCGATTTTGGTCACGAAAATGATTGAAAGCATTCGAATCATACAGACATGTGATTTATAGCACAGACACTTGGACAAATCTTTATTAGTATTATTTACATTGATCATAACTCATGCTGGATTATGTCTGGTGAGGCACTGCCTCACCTGCCTCCCTTAACTGCACGTCTCTGGTCCAAAAATAGCCCAAATGTATTCAATTTAAATTTTATAAAGCCCCAAATCAAAACAATGTCGTCTCACGGAGCTTTACAGAAACACAATCAACTACAGAGATACATGAAAAGTCCCAAGCATCCCCTGTCCTTAGCCTCTCCTTCTCGGCAAGAAAAAACTTCAAAACCCAGTGGCAAAAAGAAGAAATCTTGAGGAGAACCACATTGAAGGAGAGATCCACTCCCATGGATGGAAAGGCTATAGATGAACGTCCATTTATAAATGAAGGAGGGGGGGTGCTGGTCCAGACACCAGACAGGCAAGGGAGTGGATCCGGGGTCACAGGTCAGCACAGGGAGGTCACTGTAGATCCTGTCATCCATGGCTCCCACGCAGACGCTGTCAGGAGAGCCACCACTCCCCCCAGGGGGGGAGGGGGGAAAGGGGACACCAGGTGACTAGCCATGAACAGACTTGGTATGAAAGATAGGTTATAAAATGACAAAAACAGGTGTGAGAGAGAGAAAGAAACAACTCAGTGTCTATTCCAAATATAGTCCATGTGTAGTCCATTTGTAGTCCAAATGTTGTCCAAATATAGTCCAAAATACATCAAAACATCAAAAAATATCCACAAACGGCTGTTTCATCATTTAGCAGAACCCACCTCCATGTTCCCAATTTTCATCTTCATTTATAATATAAGCAAACAACAATTGCATGTTATCAAAATCGTTCAACAACTGACTTCATTAAGAAATGTAGGTGAAAGTAAATAAGGTCTGCAGTTGTGCTGGTGTAAACGTCTGTAGAGAGTTGGTTATGTCAGCGCACCCCAGACAAAGCTCATTAGACATTTATGTGAAGCAGTGGTGGTGTGAACAGTGACACAGAAGAGACCCTGAAGGAGGGAAGTAGAAACCCCTGAGAGGACCAGACTATGGAAGAGAAGGCAGAACACAAACAGGAAACAGGAAGTGAGGACAAGGACCAGTTTGAAAACGACAGTAGATGATGTTGCCTTTACCTGCTTCCTTTAAAAGAAAAATGACAAAGGTTGTGATTTAATCAACATTAGTCATAGTAAGAAAGCATAAAAGTGCACTACACTAGAAGTTATACTAGTAACCATAGTAACCAGTTACCATAGCAGCACTGTATGGTAATTTTTTAACATGAAGCTGAAGTCAGCAGCAAACAAATTTTATTGATGACAAACATGGAAAACATAACAATACCTGCAATGCCATATTATTATTATTGTTATTATTATTATTATTATTATTATTATTATTATTATTATTATTATTATTATTATTATTATTATTATTATTATTATTATTATTATAGGAGTATTATGTTCCATTTTTCTGAGGCTTGTGAGAGAATTAAATATAAATGTGAAATGGTCTGCACTAATATAGCGCTTTTCCACCTTCATGGTACTCAAAGCGCTTTACATTAGCCTCACATTCACCCATTCACTCATACACCAGTAGGTTTCTAAGGTTCTGACAGTCCTACTGGGAGCCTAAATCAGGATTCAATGTCTTGCCCAAGGACACTTCGACATGTGGACAACCAGAGACGGGGCGTAAACCACCAGCCTTTCAGTCATTGGACAACCTGCTCTACCCCCATTTTACTGCAACCATTTAATTTCTGGCGTAAACATATCAGTCAGTGCAGAAGATCATGTGACTGGTTAATTCAACACATGGTCGAATAGAAGTGGAGTCAGTTCCAGCATATGATCCTGGCTGCATCAATACCTCAGCCTGGGTTTATTTCCCTCCTGGACAGACTTAGGTTGGTGAAGTTTACTCCTCCTCATGTGGAATCACTTAGCACACCAGTACACAACGCACAAGAAGATGAAGAACGTGTGATCAGTGTTTGGGAAGAATATTTAAATGTTCAGACACAGACAGATGAACCTGAGCCAAAACTAACGCCTACTAACCTGTCACTTCCTGCGCAAGTCAGACCAGACAGGGCATGATGAGGATGATGAGAAGGGTGGTGATGGTGAGGCTGATGAGGAGGAGGGTGAGGATGTTGAGGAGGATGATGAGGAGGATGATGAGGAGGATGACGAGGGGGAGGATGCTACTGCAGTCCAGACTTGACGGCAGTTTTGACAGTCTGCAGACTGCATATATTTGTTTGTTTGTTTATTTATTTATTTGTTTATTTATTTATTTATTTATTTATATGTTTATTTCAGATCCCCAGCATCTATTCTTCCTGGGGTCCTACTGTACAAAACTCATTCAACAACAACTAAAATACTAGTAATAATAATAATAATAATAATAATAATAAGTTACTTACAAAATACCTCAAAAAATAACATAAAATAAATAAATAAATAAAAGCAAAAACAAATTACAATAAAAACAAGACTAACTATCTGAAATAAAAACAATCAAACTAATGAAAATATATATCTATATCTGGCTTTACTTAGTTACATACATACAAATTAAGCAAAAATATTTAAATACATGCAAAGCTAAATTTCATTCCAATTCAATCAAAAATTAATAAACTAACATCACCCAGTTAAAAATATATAAAATGCTACAATTGTACCCCATCTAAACAATCTGCTTCTTCTGAAATTCCTTTCTCAGTTTCTTCTTGATGCCAATTGTGCCACAGGTTAAAGTGTGTGAGTGTTTATGTTATATATGCTTCCTTTAGATAACCTCATTAGAAAGTGGTGGCTCTCTTGACAGTATCTGAGTGGGAGACATGGACGACAGCTTCTCCGGCAACTCAACTGTGCTGACCTGTGACCGCGGGCCACCTCCCTTGTCTGTCTGGTGTCTTGTGGATGGACCAGCCCCCCCCCCCCTCCTTAATTTACAAATGGACGTTCATCTATAGCCTGTCTGTCCATGGGAGTGGATCTCTTCTTCTTCTCCTCAAGATTTCGTCTTTTTCCCACTGGGTTTTGAAGTTTTTTCTTGCCGAGAAGGAGGGTCTAAGGACAGGGGATGCTTGGGACTTTTTATCTATTTTTGTGGTCGATTGGGTTTCTGTAAAGCCCTATGAGACAACTTTGTTGTGATTTGGGGCTTTATAAATAAAATTGAATTGAATTGAAATTGAATTGTATTATTCTATAAATACATTTTCATCCAGTTTATAGCTGAAAAATGAAAACCATAGGCAACTAATTTTGAAAGGAGA
Organism: Siphamia tubifer; assembly: GCA_020466265.1. Lineage (NCBI taxonomy): Eukaryota > Metazoa > Chordata > Actinopteri > Kurtiformes > Apogonidae > Siphamia > Siphamia tubifer. Next base: position 24,057,226 of record CM035785.1, on the reverse strand, counting down.
TATTCATGGTCAATGATGTCAAAAGCAGCGTTAAAATCCAGGAGGACTGTTCCCACCAATAATTTACTATCAATTATTTTGAGCCAAACATCTGTTAGTTGTGTGAGAGCAGTGCATGTTGAAAATCCATCTTCATACGCATGTTGAAAATCTGAATTGATATTGTTTATAGAAAAGTAATTTTTAATTTGTATGAATAAAAGTTTTTTCTAGGAGTTTTCCCAAAACAGGTAAAATGCCAATGAGCCAGTGAATAATTTTTTTTTTTTTTTTTTTTTTTTAGGTAGAGGATGAATTCTCTTTTTCAAACTCAAGTAGAAAATATGGGATAGTGGACCAGCTATAATTTCAGCTGAAAGTTTTAAAAGTCTGTTATCTAGGTTATCATGGCCGCAAGGTTTATTATACTAGCTTTTTGATTTCTAACATACTATTAAATGAAAATTTAAATTGACATCCTTTGTTTTGAATGATGTTTTTTAAAATAATTGATTCTAGCAGTCGACTTTTTACAGACAGCATACTATTTCTTATTATATATAATTTATTTATAAAATAATCATTGAAATAATCTGCAATTTCTTTGGGCTTGGTGATGAAACTTTCACCTGATTCAATAAATGATGTTGATTTTCCCCTTTTATCTTTACCCATGATATGATTGAGTGTACTCCAAAGTTTTTTACTGTCATATTTAATTTGTTCAATTCTTGATTGATAATGTCACCTTTCTTTGTTTATTTCATTTGGTCACTTTATTTCTTAAACAGCAATATGCCAGCCAATCCTGCAAGTTACCCGAATCCACAGCGTTTGTTTTTTTTCCGTTGATCTCTTTCTTTCATTAATTTTCTCGAATCAGAGTCGAACCAAGGGGCATTGAGAGATCTAACAGTAAGTTTTTTTTAGGGGTGCAGGTTTATCACAGACTGAAAATAACAAATGAATGAATTGATCCAAAGCATATTCAGTATGAGCAGACTTAAATACACAGTCCCACTTAATATTAGAGAGATCATTAATAAATGCATCTTCACTATAATGCTTATAAATTCTCTTATATATAATTTTATGCCACATTTTGGGGATTTTAGCTTTCCTTGTTATGGCAATCATGTTAAGGTCACTAAAACCAATAGAAACTGACACAACGTTTGAGCACTTATCTGTGGAGTCAGTAAAAAGATGATCAATGCAGGGTAACGATATTACACCTGAATTGTTTCTACAAACTCTGGTTGGTAAGTTTACCATTTGAAATGAAGTACATCCTGTGGCAATGTCCTGAAGCTTTCTTTTCATCTGACAGTTTTTTGAGACAATCTATATTTATGTCATCTACAAAATACATTTCTCTGTGCATGTCAGAAGCATTCTGAAACATTTTGCAGCATCAGAGTTAGGGTGCCTATAGCAGCAACATATTAGGTGGTTTTGAGAGTCTGCAATTATCAATATTGCAAAGGGTCAAAGGTCAAGGTTGTTTAGCAGAAAGGTCAAAATCCCATTATTGGCTCTAATTCAACAATGGATGAGATTAGAATACTTGTTTAAAATAGAGGTGTGTGTGCAGCTGGAACAGTAACACTTCATAATGATGACATGATTCTATGCTATGAGGATTCAGCAGGTCAAGTTGGCTGCTGCTTGTAAAGACTGCACTGTAAAAATATTTTGTAAATTTTACAATAAAAACTGCAAACCATGACAGTAACGAGCATGTCAGCTTTCCCTACAGCTTACTAGAGGATATTTCAAAAATATGAGTATAACACCACACAACTGGTAATGACTGTTATTTACAACGTGATCATGAATACACCGTAAAACATTTTCATACATTTTACAATAAAAGGCTCCAAACCATGATAGTGTAAATCTGTAAACTTTGGATACTGTTTATATGACACTGAATCACTGTGAAAAACCTTTATTGTGAAAACTGTATATATATATATACATTTTTATTTTATTTTATTTTATTATCTTATGTAATTTTTTTTAACATATTTTCTTATGAAAAAATAAGTTTCCCTACTCTTGTATATTTGCCATAATATGTATTACATTCAATACTGTAATTTTTACAATTATTTCATGAAAATATTTTTTTTCACAGTTTAATGTACATTTTGTTGTACTGATAAGGACAACTTGCTGCAGTACTTATAACAAATACATGACTATTTTTGCATTTATTACATGTAAAAATAAATACAGTTTGTACCTGTAGTGTTCTGGCAACCACAGCTGCTGCTATACCATAATAATAACAATAAGAATCGTAATAAATTATATATATTTAAATTATATATATTTAAACAAAACAGGGTTTTGTTTAAATGTTAAACCTTTTTTTTTTTTTACAGTAAAGCATAGAACCAAGCACATTTTTAAAACTTAAAAGTAGCTGTGTGAATATATATTTTTCTGTGTATGAAGAAAATATTTTACAGTTCCGTTTCAGTGATCACAGCTGCTGCAATTTTACCTTAAAACTAAAATTTTTTTTTACAGTGTGTGAGGATTCAGCAGGTTAGGTTGGCTGTTGCTCGTAAAGTCTGTGAACCCAGACCCGCAGACACATGCCTGAGATCTGCTGTTCCTTAAAGGGGGCAGTTCCGTTAAAACAGCCCGGACCACCTCTGTCCTGCTCTGCCATTACCTGCTTTAACAGCAGTGATTTGTCGTGGGCTCTCACTGGCACTGTGTGATGTGAGTTTGGGAGTGAGCTCTATTAAAAAGTCATTAAATCTAAGAGAAAGCATGGTGGGCTCACCCCTCTTGGCGAAAGGCGCCTCTGGAAATTACTCCATCCATCATAATTACACCAACTGGACACTGGCTCACATAGGCCAAGGGACACAGATCCCCTCATGACCCCGCTGAACTAGACCACCGATGTACATGGCGAGAAAGGAATGGATAAAGAGCAGAGAGGAAGAGGAAGATGAGGACGAAGAAAGAGCTGCAGGGAAGCCAGAAGACAGGAAGGACATTAAGAGAATGAAGAAAGGCTGCTTTCATAAAACTGATAAAAAAAAAGAACATATTACCTCACTATCGACTGTAAACGCAGCCTCTGTTTCTGTGAATAAATGTGTGTAAGTGCACAGGGTGTGGCAACAGATTTTCAGTAATTTTGAGTCCAGAAGCAAACTGGAAATGAGGTCGGATTCAGATAAATACATTATCTATGAGCCTGGCTTCAGTCATGAGAAATTAGATGACTACTTTTCCTTCCTTTGAAACTTTAAAACGTTTTGATGTAATAGAGCAGAGCATTACAGAAGCCTGTCTTAAAAGGAAAATAATGTCCTTGTGTGGGAGGAACACAACTGCCACCAGTGAATATACGCTACCTTAAATAAACTACTTATGGCTGATTGTATTTGTAGCTGTGGCCGTAGGGGAACAGTTGCCCAGCACAGGAAATTATATTAGGCCAAAAGACAATCAAACGTTAGCAGGAAATGGCAGTGTTATCCCACACTATTGACTGTCGACTGTCCCACTGCACATTATTTACAGAGAATAAAAACAAACCCAGGAACCTGTCACTCTGTACTGCGTCCAAAACACAAAAACCACATAAACACATGGAAATTACAGGGAATATTAGGCTGTGTCCCATTACTAGCACTTCCACTTCACTTTGGAGTGGATGTCAGAAGTGAGAAGTTTGCGATTGGTTGTAGGTGATAACACCAATTATAAGAATTGTAGAAATCTTCATTCCGCATCATTTGGTACCAATCTAAAAGTGTTTGAATTATAACCAATAATGTGATTTGGACCTTTTAGTTAATTGTTACATTGACCTTTGACCTATACTCAAATGGATCATTGCATCTGATGTCCATTAGCTATATGTAGATGCTGATGTATTTTAATGGTGATATCTCAAGCATTCACTGAGGTATAGCATGATATGTCTCTGCACAAACACACACACACACACACACACACACACACACACACACACACACACACACACAAGGTGATTCCAATAATATCATCCAACCAATGTTGGACAAGATTAATGCATGCATGAGAGAGTGAATAAAGTCTGAGTTTCTTTGACATTGTAGATGTTACAGTGTGAAAATGTCATTAGGGTCAGGGTAATTTTGTTGTTGTTTTCACCCTGAGTGCATTAACCCAGGTCTGCATATTAGTTTACTTTTACTCCCTTTTCTAAAGTTTTTTTTTCTTCAAGGTGTCTGTCTCTGTCTGTGTATATGTCTGTGTGTGTGTGTGTCTGTCTGTGTGTGTGTCTGTGTATATGTCTGTGTGTGTGTCTGTCTGTGTGTGTATGTGTGTGTGTGTGTATATGTCTGTGTATATGTATGTGTGTGTGTGTGTGTTTGTGTATATGTCTGCGTGTGTGTGTGTGTCTGTCTGTGTGTGTATGTGTGTGTGTGTGTGTGTGTCTGTGTATATGTTTGTGTGTGTGTGTGTGTGTGTCTGTCTGTGTGTGTGTGTCTGTGTATATGTGTGTGTGTGTGTGTGTGTGTGTCTGTCTGTGTGTGTATGTTTGTGTGTGTTTGTGTCTGTCTGTGTGTGTATGTCTGTGTGTGTGTGTCTGTCTGTCTGTCTGTGTGTTTATGTATATGTCTGTGTGTCTGTCTGTGTGTGTGTGTATGTATGTGTGTGTATGTTTCAGTGTGGTTGAACGAAAATAGGGGATAAAAATAAATAGTGTCATTTTATAAATAATTCAAGTACTGCTTTCATATTTCTTATAGGTTACAGTAAACAGATAAATGAGTATATTAGCAGAAAAAAAACTGTGATTACCGGCTGTTTTTATTAGTTTTATGTTCAATAAAACAGTAACTTTGCTCAGTGGGAACATGCTCATATGGCTGAACTGTACGTGTGTCATAATGCAAATACGCATGGATATTTTCATTTCATGTTTTACAATATATTTAGTGTTTTAATTTATATTAAAATGTTTGAGGTTAAACTTGTGGGGACACAAAGTGACCACATTCAGAAAATCATCCAGTAGCACTGAGGAACAAGTTTTCAGGAATTTTTAATTCAATTGGAAGAAAAAAATAGGACTTCCATATATTTACTGTGTTTTTGGAAAGGTTTGTCCATGACTTGTCAGACAGATGTTTGATTAAACATAACTGACCACGAGGATTATTGATTAATGATTATTGATGAGGGTGGCTGTGGCTCAGTTGGTGTTGCGGGTTGTCCAATGACTGAAGGTTGGCAGTTCAGGCCCCGTCTCTGGCTGTCCACATGTCAAAGTGTCCTTGGGCAAGACACTGAACCCTGACTTAGGCCCCCAGTAGAACTGAAAGAACCTTAGAAACCTACTGGTGTATGAGTGTGTGTGAATGGCTGAATGTGAGACTAATGTAAAGTGCTTTGACCACCATGAAGGTGGAAAAGAACTATATAAGTGCAAAACATTTATCATTTTACATGTGATGTGATCTGGATGTGTGTGAGGCTGGATAAGTTTAATCTTTGACCTTTAACCCTGGCTCTGTTACTGTATGGGTCTGAGGCTGGATAAGTTTAGCTTTCGTGCCCATCATAGCACTGAAACGGCGTTAGTTAAAGTTACTAATGACTTATTATTAGCCGCTGACATCGGATTAATATCGGTCCTGGTGTTATTAGACCTTAGTGCAGCCTTTGACACCATTGACCACAGTATCTTAGTGCACAGATTAGAATATGATATAGGTATTAGAGGAGCAGCCCTCTGCTGGTTTAAATCATATTTATCTAATCGCTACCAATTTGTTCACATCAACAAACAATCATCGCAGTCCTCCAGAGTTAATTATGGCGTTCCTCAAGGGTCAGTCCTTGGGCCTATTTTGTTTACACTATATATGCTCCCTTTAGGTAACATCATTACAAATCATGGCATTAATTTTCATTGTTACGCGGATGACACACAGCTATATTTATCGATTAAACCTGATCAGACCAGGCAAATAGATAAACTAAGTACTTGTGTACAAGACATAAAAATTTGGATGAGTGCCAATTATCTTTTACTGAACCCTGAAAAAACTGAAGTCGTTATAATTGGTCCTAAAGATGCGAGAGACTCCCTAACTGACCAGATAGTTACTCTGGACAACTTAAGTGTAACACCCAGTGCCACAGTTAAAAATTTAGGAGTTTTATTTGATCCAGATCTTTCATTCAAAATGCATATCAAACAAACTTGCAGAACAGCCTTCTTTCACCTGCGCAACATAGCCAAAATTAGGAATATTCTGTCTAAAACGACTGCAGAAAAATTAATTCATGCATTTGTTACATCACAATTAGATTATTGTAACTCCTTACTTGTAGCATGTCCTAAATATTCCCTAAAAAGCTTGCAACTGGTTCAAAATGCAGCAGCAAGATTATTAACAGGATCAAATAGAAGAGAACACATCACGCCTGTGCTCCAAACCCTTCACTGGCTTCCAGTTGAGTCTAGAATTAAATTTAAAATCCTCCTCCTTACATATAAAACCATTAATGGTATGGGCCCCTCTTATCTTAAAGATGATCTGGTTCCGTACCAACCCAATAGAACCCTTCGTTCTCAGAATGCAGGTTTACTGAAAGTTCCTAGGGTTTCTAAAAGTACAGTAGGAGCTAGAGCCTTTAGTTATCAGGCCCCTGTCTTATGGAATCAGCTTCCCTTTAATATTAAAAACGCCGAAACAGTCTCTACATTTAAAATTAGGCTTAAAACATTCCTGTTTGAGAAAGCCTATGGTCAGGTTAGTTAAAAATTATGTGACTCATATATCATGTATACATGATGTATGAGTCACAGTTCAGTCTAGGCTGCCCTAGGAGTTAGAATGCTGGGGGAAGTACAGACACTGAGTTCTTTCTTCTCTTTCTCTTCCTCACATCTGTTTCTGTAATTTTTATAACATATCTTTCTTACCAAGTCTGTTCATGACTAGTCACCTGGTGTCCCCTTTCCCCCCTCCCCCCCTGGGGGGAGTGGTGGCTCTCCTGACAGTGCCTGCACGGGAGCCATGGACGACAGGATCTGGAGTATCTCGCCTGTGCTGACCTGTGACCCCGGACCACCGCCCCTGCCTGTCTGGACCAGCCCCCCTTCCTGCATTTATACATGGACGTTCATCTATAGCCTGTCCGTCCATGGGAGTGGATCTCTCCTTCAATGTGGTTCTCCTCGAGATTTCTTCTTTTTCCCACTGGGTTTGGAAGTTTTTTCTTGCCGAGAAGGAGGGTCTAAGGACAGGGGATGCCTGGGACTTTTTATGTATTTCTGTAGTTGATTATGTTTTTGTAAAGCCCTCTGAGACGACTTTGTTGTGATTTAGGGCTTTATAAATAAAATTGAATTGAATTGAATTGAATTGAAAAGTTTAACCTTTGACCTTTAACTCTGGCTCTGTTATGGGTCTGAGGCTGAATATGTTTAATCTTTGACCTTTAACCCTGGTTCTGTTATAGGTCTGTGCCTGGACAACTTTAACCTTTGACCTTTAACCCTCTGCACCACACATTGGACAGACAGCCTAACTCTGACCCTGACCTTTAACCTTCTGTTCCAGCTTCACTGTCGAACAGACAGATTCAGGAAATCCTTCCTTCCACAAACCATCGCACAGTTCACTAAATGTAAGTCACACATTTTATTTTTGTTTTTCGCTCTGAACTTTACTTTGTACTATTCACTTATTCTGTATTTATCACTTTAAAATTTACTTAACTTTAATAATACATCTTGTTTTGCTCCTTCACTGTTTTTCTATTTTCCTTGTATGTGAATGATGCTGTTGTTATGAAGCAATTTCCCAATTATGGGATCAAAAAACGTATTGTATTGTATTGTATTGTCTTTTAGGAGCAATGTTGAATTACATATATTTATGAACTGTACATCACTTTTTATTTATTTATTATTTTTATATTTAATGACAAACACTGTTAAATGCAAAAGCATTAATGACAATATGGAACAAGGAAGTGTTTTCTTAACCACTGATTAATCTGCCAATGTCATCCACACTAATCCTTCTTAAAATTTTGACATTGAAGTCACATTATGCCTATATGAAAAAAACATGTCCTTTTATTAGAAAACATATAACTGTCCAACTTAACATCTGAGTCAGTGTCATGAATTCCTATATAAATATATTTGAATCAATGTGACTTTAACTCACACTCATTCATCACTGAAATCAGTCGGTCAAATTTGGAGCAAATTAAGGGCAGGTATGTAGTCATAATTCTTTTCATGAGCAGCTCAAGTGTCTCTCAAGGACACTCAACTGAACATGGGGTGATTGTAGAATGTGTTCAGACCTAATTGAACTGAGCATTTGTGTAGGAGCCACTATATCACATATTAAGTCAATATAGCTCCTGACATGGTTGAGTGTTCTCCAGCTTCTGTGAATTGATTTGAGAAGATCTGCTGATATGCAAATAACGGCTGCAAGAAAGCACAGCACCTTTTGTAATATTGGTAGCACACCTGAGATATAAAATGTATATGTACAGTAAATGAAATCCTGCAAAACTGATAGGATGGCACTTCACACGACAGATGGATAATAACCCAAAACAAAAACCACCCAAGAGCTTTTAAAGTTTTGAAAATAAAAATATAGGATATTTGTCAGTGGCTCAGTCAGTCAGCCTCTCAGTTCCTGCAGACTAAACTGAGGGTACAAACAGTCTCCAGCTGGTTCCTGCTGTAGTAAAGGCCTGATCAAGCAGCTGCAGCTGGAGGAAACACACCCACACTGTCAATAAAATGTTAGTTTTATGGTAAAATTCCAGCAGCTGTGGTCACCAAAACATGACCGTAAATTTACTGTAAAACATTTTTTTATTTACAGAAAAAATACACACAGTTAATTGTATGGTTTAAAAATGTGCTTGATTCTATGCTTTATTGTAAAAGATTTTTAAAAATACCCTGTTTTAATGTATGTGATTTTGTTTTTATTATTACTGTATCATAGCAGCAGCTGTGGTTGTCAGAACGCTACAGGTACAAACTGTATAATTTATTTATTTTTGTATTTCTTTTACACCCTGCACATTGTGTCATTTTTAGATGTTTATTTTTATCTATGACACTACTTTTTCACTGCTTATATATATATATATATATATATATATATATATATATATATATATATATATATATATATATATATATATATATATATATATATATATATATATATATATATATATATATATATATATAAGCAGTAAAAAAGGATCATTTCGGGTCATTTGTCCTTTGAGATAAACATTAAAATAACCTGGTAAATATGCTTCATTAACTGAATGTCTGTGAAGGTGGCATACAACGTTGTCAGTATCAGAGCAAGAGACAAAGTCAAGTTAGGAGAGTGATATCTCTGGAAACATAGAAACAAAAAAGTTAAGGTTTCGGACACATTCACTGAGATTTTTAAAGATGATGAAAGTTTTCGTGGAAACTGGGTTCAAATGTATCTTTGGATGTTACAGGTTGCCGACCCCAATGACATCAGATTTTAACATGGAAGTAAATGCAGGTATGTGAGTAGGTCATTTGATGTTGATAAAGACCATTGATTAAATTTTTTAAAATGCGGGTCGTGAAGTGGGTCGGTTCTGTTCTTTTCAAATACCTTTATGTTGGTCCGAGCCGCGAGCCGTTTAGCGGTCACTGATATATACATATATATAAGATATACTTTTATTTTCCCCGTGGGGAACTTTTTCCTGGACTATATATATATGTATATATATACATTCCTCCCACCATCCAAAGACATGCACTGATAGGTTAATTGGTGAATGTAAATTGCCCATAGGTGTGAATGTGAGAGTGATTATTTATCTATCCAGTTTGTCTGTATATGCTCTATTTTTCCATGTTTGTGTGTATTTGTGTAGCTTGCTGTTTGCATATATCTCCCTGACGATGTGGTCTGATGTTCTCCTTGATCCTCGGGCACATACCCGAGGCTCTGAGCTCGGCAGTGCTGCCAACAGGCTAGAGGACACGTCAGCCTGGAGACACAGTAGCAGGGACTGGGCTCTTAATGATGACCACCAGAGCACCGCAGAATGACAAAACAGGCAAACAAATAGCATGTGAAATGCACACCTGTCTGCTGCGGTGAACAAAGTCTCAGAGGAGGAGGCCGAGAACAAGGTGAATACCATCCAAATGGTGTTCAGAGAAGGTGGAGGAGAGGTGGAGTAGTCATGGTGATGCAGAGAAAGAAGTTCTGGAGGCCAAAGTAGGAGTTGGTGAATGCTTGAAGTCTGGGGATCATTACAGCAGGAGGTGTGATGTTGAGCTCTGTGGCTTTAGAGCACTAGAAAAAGAAAAGAGAAGAACAGAACGGACTCTCCCAGAGCAAGAGTAGGTGCAGAAAGAAAAGGATGTGTTCACATGCTTGTGTGGAGTCTGGAATAGTCACGTCTGCAGGAAAAAAAAAAAATCAGGGAGTGAGACAGAGAAGAGGGAAAAGGAGAGATGCTAACCCATATTTCTATTACTATGAGGTGTCAGCGGTCAGTGTGTGAGCTTTCCTGTTGCTTAGTTACTGTATTGCAACGGCAGCGTCTGTGTTTGTATGTGTCATCCTGCCAGTGGTGGGTGTCTGCACGACTCTGCCGCTGCTGCTGCCATCAAACTGCACTGCTGTTAACAAGAACGTCTATACTGACAGGGAACTTTCACCCTCATCCCTGTCCTCTATAGGCGTCTGAGCCTCGCTGCAGTCTGCCTCCCTCTGCTGCTGCGGCACTGTGGAGAATATCAGTTCCCTGAAGGTTTTGAGGAGCCAACTCGCTCCGTGGACAAGCTGTGCGCACTGGCCCAGGTGACCTGTCATAACCCCGCCCATCAATCAGCATTGGTTGACGGCCCCAGCCACAGCTCTCTGCCCTAAGGAAACGTGAATCTCCCCTTTACGCCTGTAGGATGATGGATGAGGATGGAGCGCTGGGCCCTCGGGGTGGGGGCTCTATGGAGTGTGAAGCTGTAGAAGTGGAGTGGGCCAGGGAAGAAGGGACCCAGGGAAAAGTTACTAAAGAACACATTTAGTCTTATTGAATAAGTGAACAATATCTAGCCTTGGAGTGGGATGATTGCACTTCCCTCCAGGGTACATGAATCTAATTTGGATCATTTTTTCAATTGAGCAACACCAAAATGTCAATTGACCCCTGTTTTCTTGAAAGTTAGAAGTTGCTTGAGGAAAAAGATAAATCATCACAGATTTTGTCAAGTTTATATCACTATTTTTAGCGACAAAATGAAATAACAGGAGTAATTTCTTCTTTGCTTGGATAGTTTTAGCATAGTGAGACTCTCACAGAGACTCTGTAAGTAAAGCTGTGTCCAGGAAGTTTCCAGCTGAAGCCGTGACAACAGATGAAACCCGTCTCTGATGAGCATCGGCTGTTTGGTCTCCAATGGCACAGCGATGACACTTCTTCTCTACTGTGATATTACTGAGCTACAATGATGACACAAAAGTCTGGCATGAGTCAACTTGTTCCATATTTGAATTACAATGATAAGAATCTACTCAGGAGGCAGTTTTCTTCTGCCCAGTTTACCTTTGAGCTGCAGCCATAAGTCCTTTATCATCTGCTGGGTATCCACCTACTGCTCCATGGATGCTCTCGTGCAGGGGTCGGCAATTAAGTTTGGCCTTGGGCCAGATATTTGGACGCCGTCAACCAAAACAATGGTTAATATATTCAGTTCAGGTCAGTTCAATTTGTTTCAAGCTCACAAAATCATCAAAACATCAATCAAAATGGTCGACAAAAAATCTTTCTTGCACTCGAAAAGGCATGGGAAGAAATGAAACTAATAAACTCCCACCCCCTTTTTACAAACCAATAATCCAGCAGACTGCATTCTATGATTTAACACACTGTTTTATATCCATTTATCCCTAACCATAGGTCCAATTGTGAGACAGAAAATTATTTTTAAAAAGAACAATAGCCTACAAATCATCTCCCATTTTCACTGTTGTAATATTTTAATGTTGCTATTTCAGAACCTCTATTTTGGACTAAACCATTTTTAACCACTGTGGCGTTCTAAGCACGAAGCATAGATGATTTCAACTTTCTGAAGCGCAGCAAGCATAAACAATATTAATGGTTTGATTTGGACATACATGCTGCTGGGCCTGAGCTTGTCACACATGGATGAATGTAAGTTGCTAGCAGAAGTCTAGCTTGTTTAAAATGTGTGATTTTACATTAATTTTAATGTTGTGTTATATGGGTCATATATCATGTCTTTATAGATTACCCACTGAGGCTAGTAAAGTGCACTCTGACATTAGTTACCAACGTTAGTTAAATCTTAGCTTATTGCAGGCAGGAAGGCTACGTAAAAACTCTATATGTTTCCATTTTCATTTTATCATGAATCAATTGTCCCCTGAGAAGTTAATTTGGCAGATGTCCAAGGCTACTGCTCTGTTCTTCTGTGGTGGTATGTTTTTTCATATGCTCCTTAATGTCATTAAGTTAATTGATAAGGATTCACAAATTGTGTAATTGTGTTGATTTATTGACACTAACTACCACAGAATATAATAGAAAATTGGTTTATGTGTATATTGAATGATAACGATATCTAAAAATGAACCAAATCAAGATTTCATGAAATAAGCAGTAGGCTTCTTATAAATGAACTTAGAATATAATTTTAGTGTATTTAACATCTATTTTTGGCAATTAATCGGACAGACCTCTTTTGGATCTTTAATAGTAATAATTAGGTACTGATTACGAAATTGTGACATGTTTAGACCTTTTATGTGTTTTTGCAATCATGGTGGGCATTGATATGGTAGTGGACCATGATGGTCATAGAAGAAGTGAAGGTGCCCTACCCCCAAATATGGTGGGCTAATTCACACACTGTCCTTAACACAAAGCATCCACAATCATTTATATACACATTGTTTTGTAAGTCATCTCACACAATCCAGTTTGTATAATCAACTACAGTGGTACCTCTACTTATGAAAGAAAAACAAATAATCCAAATAATGAAAAACCTTTACCTCCATTTTTTGTCTCTGAATATGAAAGAAAATAAAATTTAGGAAATGAAACCGAAACCCCAGAGATGTAAATACTATGTACATTACTGTACGTAACTACGTAATGTATGTAAATACATCATGTATGTACTGTATGTAGCATCCCATTGGCTATGAGGGAGCTACTCATGATGCTTTTAAGCCTTTGACCCTCATTCATCAGCCACAGTTCCCCCCAGGTGTGCCCACCACGAGCCCAAAGAAAGTGACTCCTGGTGCAGATGAAAAGAAGAAGTGGGCTGTGCCACCAACAGAAGTGAAACAAGACAATACAGAAAAGGGAAGAGGCAGCCATCACTAAACTAGCACCAACAAAAGACATGCAGATGAAACCCCACAAATCCCCGGAGATAAAACACCCCAAAAAAATGTCCACGCTCTGTGTCAGAGCCCACTCCGACAACACACACGTCCTGCCCCCAGGAAGACCCCGAAAGGTCGCCAAAGGCAATCGTCCCCGTATCTACACCCCACCAAACATCCATCATTAAACACTGCTGAAGGGAAAAGTGACAAAACAACCACAATGGTATGAAAATAACCTGCATGTCTGGTTAATTTTAATGGTTTAATGTTCCATCAGTGAAGACACCAGGGGTGGGTAATTCTAGGTACATCAAGTCAAAGTCCTGACATATTTTAGTTCAAACCTGTTCATTGAACCAGCCCATTTTGATGATCACATTGCCTCATCCAAGTAAAAGGGATCATTAATGGAATCACCTGTTTTCAGTGAACAGGTTTTGAACCAATACATGGTTGGACTTTGACGTGATGGACCTGGAATTACCCACCTCTGGAAGACACATTTCCCCACTGAGAGCAATAAATTACATCTAAAATCTAAATCTACATTTTCTTTGCCTTTTAACACATATTTCATACAAAATTGGTAAATTTTTATAATTTTTAAAGGGTTTGAGGAGTAGTATTTGGGGCCTTGGAATGAATCAGGCTTTTTTTTCATGAAAAATGTGACTATTTACAAAAAATTCACAGTACGAAATCACTTCTGGAACAAATTAATTTTACAAGTAGAGGTACCACTGTATAAGTATATTTATATGCACTTTATATTTACTACAAATACAATGTTTAATATGATATAATATCTACTATTCATGATAGTTTATATTAATTTATCACAATAAAATCTTATTTCATGCATGCTTCTACACTATAAATGTAACTAATATTGAATTAATAGAGGAGGATGAAAATAGTAGGTGCTCATGAAATTACACAAGAGACTTAGTGAGACATTCAAGCTGGCTGTAGGTGACATTTGCTGATTGGCCATTAGGGGCGCTATTAATTATCTGCACTTGTTAAAAAACAACAACAACCCTACGCTCACATTTCCACTTGTTGCTATTTGTTGGAGTGACGGAGCTGATGGTTGAGGGGCTTTGAGCCATCCCAAAAGACGTCATTGACTTTATACGCAGTAAAACCAGCTGACAACTTCTCCTCTCTGACAAAAGAAATTATCCCCTCTTTAGATCAGGCTGCACTGGAGATGGAAATATTTGACTTCCAAACCACCTCAGTTGTACGAGATGCGCTCAGAAGTGCAGAGACTATTAGTACCTTTTGGGTGGACTTACTAAGCTCTGAGGAATACAGTAACCTTAAGAAACTCAGACTTTTCATTCTGACCATGTTTCCTTCCACCAATGTGTGGGAGTCTTCCTTCTCAGCAATGAATGCAATAAAGATGCACAAGACAAATAGACTGACCAAAACCTCCAAACCTGCCTCAGGATTAAAGTAACGTCTGTTTTACGACATATCCAGAAAGTAGTGACCAGCAGGAAATGCCACTTTTCACACTAGGTGAGAAGTCATTGTGTCTGAAATCTGAACTGTATTTTTAATCTCGCCCAACATTGGTTGGCAGACACACCTTGTGTGTCTGTCAATGTGTATCTGTGTGTGTGTGTGTGTGTGTGTGTGACCGCAGAGACATATCATACTATAACTCAATGAATACTTGAGATATTACCATGGAATTACATGGGCATATACATATAGCTAATGTGCATCCGATGCAATGATCCATTTGAGTAAAGGTCAAAGTTGAAGGTCACAATGAACTAAAAGGTCAAAATCCCACTATTAGTTATAACTCAAGAACGGAGGGTCACAGAACTTTCAGATAGGTACCAAACAATGTGGATTGAAGATTTCTACAATTCTCATGATTGGTGTTATCACCTACAACCAATAGTTGTTGAGATCTCCGGAGGTGACATGTTCCAAAATGAATTTCTGTAACACTGTTTGTGTCTGTCAAGCATAGACATATCATGCTATAACTTAATCAATAAGATCTTTTATTTCAATTTTTTAGCCTTTTATTGTATATGCATTATTAATTGTATATGTTTTTAACTACTACTACTTCTATTAACTAGCGCTCCCCCATACTTAGGAAGGCTAGCTGGGTGCTTAAGCTCAATGTGGTGCTTTAATTTTGCTGTGGATGTCACTAACATGCGAATGAGCTTTTTCAAACCAGGTGGGCAAAGCAAACATAAAAATATCATATTGCCACCCTCTCCTCAACTTTGGTATGCAATTCTTTCAAGCAGTCATGAGAGTTTTTCATGCATCCTATCGCCTGCATGCTGCTCTTTGATTTTGTTTCAGTTTCATGACGCATGATTGTCGATGCAACACTGCAGCTATTCTTGCCAGATTAGATGTTATTTTAGTTATATAACATAAGACCTGTTTACGGTGTGAGTGTATTTTTTTGTTTTCATCTTCAACAATGACGTCCGTGAACAGACAGAACAGGAGGGAAGTGGATGTAGAATGGACCAATCAGAGGCCTCTTTTCTGGCCTTCACTGTCTGCGGTGGGTTACATTTTCTGGGAGGTGCACGTAACTCTGTAACAGGGGCTGAAGAATCTGTGACGTACCTGCGACACATTGCAGACTACTTGGTTTTGGAGTATAAATAGGCCTTAAGACCAGAGCCGAGTGCCACCTTAGCCCCCTGACCTCTTACTAGCCAACACAGAGCTGGCCACAGCGCACCACTGTGAAGGAAATGAAAAGAAAGGAGGGCAAAGAACCCCCCCCTCACATACACTCTGTATTTTTGACAAATGGCACCCATGTATATATATATATATATATATATATATATACAATATATATACATGGGTATGCGTTCAGTGTTGAACCTGAACGCGTTCATTGAATGATCGTTCACGAACTATATCATATTTTTGACGAACGTGAACGACTCGTTCATTTTTGCCAAATGAACGGGAAGTTGTGAACGCGGTTATTCTGATATTTATTGAACTGCGCTCTTATTTAGTTCACATTTCGTTCTTATCACGTTGTAATTATTGAGTCCTATAAGGTATAAAATGGGATCAAAACACAGCATTATCATAGATGTTATTTTTGTATTATTCTGAACAAATTTTGGCAACATAATGTTGTGGAATAGAAAATGAGAAGCGTTTTGGGCGGGGTCACCCTGCTCCAACACCTGATTCAAATTATCAGCTCGTCATCAAGTTCTGCTGAAGCCTGAAAACAACCCACTGCTTTGAATCAGGTGTGTTGGAGCAGGGTGACATTTAAAACATGCAGGACAGTGGATTCTGAGGACCAGGGTTGAAGACCTCTGCTCTGGTATGTCTAATTTATGGTTGATGTATAATATATTTAGTGCATATTTTATTATATTAATTAATGTGTTTAATTATATCAGATATTTATAAATGAATAGTATTTGATAATTATAGTATTACATAAGTATTGTATTTATAGTATTGATTACCTATATTGCTTATTTAAATATAATATAATAACTGTATATTATTATTTATATCTTGTTAAATATATATAACAAGATATATAATAATATTGTTACATCCATTGTATGTTAAAGCCATTACTGATTGTAATCGAAAAATAATTGAATATGTATATTTGGAATGGATTTTTTTGGTTTGCTTGGTGGTTGTTATTCACACCCTGGGCTCCAGTAGACGAACCGTCTTCTGATCTTAAATATACCATCATAGACAGATCACTAGCCTTGTGCACTACACAAACATCACTCACAACATAACAAGCAGCATACATGCTTAATTCCAAACACAAACAAAGTACATCGACAAAGCGTCAAATATGTCAAAGTATGTTTGGGAACATGTTGAGGGTGTTTTTACAAGCCTTCTTGGCTACAGAAGATGAGATAGTAGATGAACTACCAGCAACAAACAATACATTAAATATGGGCTGTTTGGTGTATTTTTTTTTTCTATAAAGCTTTCTGTCCCATGTTGGCATGTGCGTGCGCATTGTTTGCAAGCATGAAATCAATCTATATACCTATGTTTGATGTCTGGTCTACTTGAAGGAAGTGCTATAATTTTTACAATAATATGACACATATGTCCGTTGTTTGAGTGTGTTCTAGAGACTATTGGAATTTCAGCACCAGGTGCTGTCCACTGACAGTCCCACGTTGAGGATCCACGCTGCACACCGCTGATGCAGTTATTCATCCTCGTATCCAGATATAATAATTAAGAATTTAGGTCGATTGAAATGTTTCTGTTCTGAAAAATTAAGTTTCCAAATAAAGAGCTTCTTGAGACTGTCAGTCTGATTTTTTTAAAAGTATAATTCTTTTTGTTCTCTAGTTCAAAAAATCTCACGGGCCGATGTTTCTGCTTCCATCCCATACGTGGCCCATGGGCCGCTAATTGCAAACCTCTGCCCTAGTGTCTGCAGGTTCTTCTCCAGCTGCAAAACCCTGAAACCCTTGTGTGATGCTAATAACAAACTGTGTACATGCTGTACCGGTCGGCCCACACTGCCAGTACATGTAGAACATAGAATACCAAAGAGTTAGTTTAGTGCTTCAGGCCTTATTAAGTTGAGTCAAATAGCGGAGAACACTGGTACGTACTTGTTAGCCTGCTGCTTATTCCCTGTTGGTATATGTACTTTGGAAAGACGAGCTTTGGATAACAGTTGAGGCCACTTTTGATGCCTGAAGGTTAGTATTCTTTGGACATTATTATTTTTGAATAAATCCAAAGGCATACTGAGAAGACCAGCAGATTCACCTAGCTTCAGTTCATTAACTACTTTATCATTTCATATTATCACAATATCCTTACTCGGGGGGGGGGGGGGCAACTATTGAATGACACGGGCCTACCCTATTGTGGGCCCGCCTATGCTGTTATATGCTGGGGCCAACAGTTTAACACTATATTTTAAATGAATGATGAATAAATAAATAAATCCAATCCTCTTGAATTCCATTGAGATACCTTGTGCGCTTGTGAATTATAATCTAATTAGGGCGGCTGTAGCTCAGTTGGTAGAGTGGTTTGTCCAATGATCGAAGGGTGGGAGGTTCACATCCTGACTCTGGCTGTCCACATGTTGAAGTGTCCTTGGGCAAGACACTGAACCCTAAATTGTTCCCAGTAGGGTCAGGCAGCACCAGTGTATTGGCAGCAGCTGTCTACTGGTGTGTGAGTGAATGGGTGAATGTGAGGTATTGTAAACTGCATAAGTATATATTTTTTTTTCCAGAGCATGTGGTTGACTACTGAAAACCACTCACTTCCTGTAATCAGTCAAGAGGACGGGTCTCAGAAGTGAAAATCAATGGACACACAAGACCTAAATTAATCTGAATCCAGATCAAATTTAGACAAAGCGAAACATTAAAGTAAACTGCTGTAAACCACTTTGCCACACTCCTTTTGGAATCTGATGGGTCACCTCAAGTTACCAACAAATGCTGCATTTGGTGCATGGTGTGTCCCCTCCACTGGCTGTATTTGCCCTTCATAGAAAACAACAGAGAAATGAGCCACTCAGAAAAAGCCTGTCCACTACACGTCACAGGGACATTGGCGTCACCCACGTGGGGTTAAGCCTGTCCCCCATTGCAGCGAATCTGAAGTAGCCATAAGTATCTACAAGAGGAGACGACACCACAGTAGCTGCTGCACAAACTTTCCAAAAAAAATGGTGGAGCAAACTAGGGATGGTAAACACACACAGAGCGAGAGGGGAGGGGGGAGTGTTCCTTCACGCATTCTGAGCCAATCAGACACGCCTCATTACCCCGTCATGGACATGTATGAGGAAGTACTGGTAAACTGTTGTACAACCTCTCTACCCTTCAAAAACAACTAGAAACAAAGCAATCTAGACATTTTTTAAAAAATAGAACCAACACACAATGCATTCAATAGCAATGGAGAACACAGCAATATTAATGGAATAACCATGGAATAACTCAAAGAAAATGTGTTGGAGAAATGCTTGCTGATCAATATTTAGTCCAAACATGTGAGACGTGTCTCACGAGTGACTGTCAGACTGTGGTTATTGGATAGATTTGTTGGATGAGTCTGCCGGGCATTGACAGGACATCATTAGTTAGACTGTATCGTAACTGTTGCTTAGTCAGACCCAGATCCATAAGGTCTTTACAAACCACATTTTTAATTCCCTGCAATTATTTTTTCAGAGAATGTGAATACAAAAAAAGAAAAAAAAATAATAATTTCCATCTGAAGGTTGATTTTTTTTTGTTCTGAGCATTCACAGCTACAAGGTTGTGCTTCACAATTGACAGAAAACTGATATAGACACTAAACATATCACCACTTTTTAGACACTAAATATATCACCACTCCTTAGAGAACCAGACCTTTACAGAACCATACATACAGTGAAGTGTTTTTCCATGTGCGGGGACCTTGACCTCAGCTGGACAGTATATTGTTTGAGCATCAACATCATGACGTTCATGTGAACAATAGTTCTATTGCAGGTTCTATCGGAATTCTATTTGTTCTCAACTAATTTCAACCTGGATGCCTGACACACACACACCCACCCACACACACGCAGTGCAACCCACAAATCACAAACTCACAATTCTAGTGAGTCACTGGTAACAACATTTAAAAATGAACAACAAACAGGAAAAAAATAACTAAACAAAATCAACGTTAGTTATCTGGAATTATTTCAACTCCATGAAGGACTATATTGAAAAATGTGTTGGAATGAACCACAACTCATTTGTTGCGCATTTATGTCAGGACCACACAGCTGTTATATGCTCATGAGGATTTTTTTAATTTATTTATTTTTTTTACATATCACAGGGTTTACAAAATTGCACAGGGCCTGTTTACAGGGGAGTTTTTAGTATTGTTTCAGAATTCACAATAAAGGTTCATTCCTCTTTCAGATGAACCATGAACCATCTAATTCCAGTTGAAAATTATAAGTCACAATTAAACTGAATTCAGAATAAAATGAGTGGTTTATTCCACTCTTAATTCTGAATTTCTCTGACATAGAAACACTTAATTCTTATTTCGCATTATTCCTATTGTTCTGCACATGCTCCAAAGTTCAAATATATTCATTATTGCAATTGTTACTTTGTTGACATTATTTATTTAAGTAGACAATGGTCAAACTCTTCTGAGTCTAATAACAACAGTAATGTGTTTGCAGGTTAACATGTTAGTGCAGATCAGGTATTAAGAACAGACCAGTTACAGTAATGATATGAACTAAAATGGTAAATGTTCCGCACTTCTGTATTTGTTTTCCATCTTCATGGTTCATTAGCCTCACATTCATACACACACACACACACACACTCATACACCAGTAGGTTTCTAAGGTTCTGTAAGTCCTACTGGGAGGGTTCAGTGTTTTTGTCCAAGGACACTTTGACATGTGGACAACCAGAGCCAGGACGTGAACTGCTGACCCTTCAGTCAATGGACGACCCGCTCTACCAACTGCGTCCATTAACTGAAGGGTTGGTGGTTTGATCACCCCTCTGTCCTAGTCAGTCTGTTGTGTCCTTGGAGAAGACACTTTACCCTCCTTGCCTCCAGTGTCACTCACAGTATTGTATGAATTAGTATGAATGTTTGGTGGTGGTCAGAGGGACTGTAGGCACGAAATGGCTGCCACACTTCTATCAACCTGCTCCAGGGCAACTGTGGACACATATGTAGTTTACCACCACCAGAGGGAGCATGTGAGAGTGAATGAAAAATGGATCACTAATGTAAAGCGCTTTTGCGTGCCTTGAAAAGCACTATAGAAATCTATTCCTATATTATTATTATTATTATTAAAACAACTAAACCCTTGATTATGCAAGAGAACAACTGGACAACAACTGACCACTACCTTTTTTACTTTTACTTCAGTAAAGGAGTTGAATCACTACTTCTACTTTTACCAGAGTATTTGTCCACACTAGTAGCTGTACTTCTACTGCAGTACAGAATGTCAGTACTTTGACCACCTCTGCTGGTTGGTGCTGTTTAGCTTTGCCACTTCACCCATGTCATCAATTTCCAACATGGAAAGATTTAGATTGACTTCCAACTGGTGTTGTGTGGAAATCGATGCTATAGTTTCTCTGGGTTGAAAACAGATGCCGAGAGGTTATGCTGAAGCAGAAATATATAACAAAGTGAGAGAGGCTCTGTGTGTGTATGTGTGTGCGTGCGTGCATGTGTGGATGGTGGCTATGTAAATTTAGTGGTCTTAGATTCACTTGTTCTGCTTCTGGAAATCTTGCCTACATTACAGAAAGTCATTATCATTCAAGACTCGATTAGCACTCAATTAACTGTGACCAAAAAATCTGAAAGCATAAGTGCCATTACATGCATTATACTAAGGACATTTGAGAAAGTATTAAAGTAAAAATAGAAGATAACACCTAACAACACCTTCCACTTAACCCATAAAGACCCAAATATCCCCCATCCACATATAGAAACTCTTTAATCCCTGTTGAGCCCACTTGGACATTCATTTTAATTGTCAGAGGCTCTGTAGTTACTGTGGAAACACTGTCATTTTCCATGACACTGATTCACCAGTAAAACTCATGGAGAAGTCAACAGTGGATGGAGACACTTGGTTTATGTTCAGTTAAAAATAGATTTGGCTGAGAAAGTAATTTTTTCTTCACTTTTCTCTAAGCCATACTGCAAACAGACCACCAACGTGACAGTATGGCTGCACCTAGATGCACAGCTGTGTTGTCTGTAAATGACCAGTGTCGTATGTGCAGGGAAAATCTGGGGATAAAAGGCAACATTGGCGACAGCCAGCGGATATTCCTTGAACTTCCCTATGGAAAACAGGTAGACCAGTGGGTTGGAGAACTTGATCTTAATGTGTCAGATGTTCCAGAAAAATCCTTTGGCATATATCTGAAATGCCTTTGCTTGGCAGGGAGGCACCAGAGTACTCTGGACACTAAGGGAATGGCAAAACACTGAAGAGGAATCCAGTGCCCAACAGATGATTGAGACATCAGCCGTGGCACAGACAGCCACAACACCGCCCAGTCATGGGAAGTCCCACCTGGCGAAACTGATTGGCTCCTTTGTTTTTCAGAAAGCCTGAAGGTAAAGTCCAGTCTAAGATGCCCTAGGAGCTAGAATGCTGGGGTAAGTACAGACACTGAGTTCTTTCTCTTTTTCTCTCTCTCTTTCTCTCCCTCTCTTTCCCTCCCATTTGCATCTGTCATTTTATAACCTATCTTACATACCAAGTCTGTTCATGGCGAGTCACCTGGTGTCCCCTTTCTGCCCTCCCCCCCTGTGGGGAGTGGTGGCTCTCTTGACAGTGTCTGCGTGGGAGCCATGGACAAAAGGATCTGTGGTGACTTGTGACCCCGGATAGCCTGTCCGTCCATGCAAGTGGATCTCTCCTTCAGTGTGGTTCTCCTCAATATTTCTTCTTTTTCCCACTGAGTTTTGAAGTTTTTCTTCTTGCCGAGAAGGAGGGTCTAAGGACAGGGGATGCTTGGGACTTTTCATATATCTCTGTAGTTGATTGTGTTTCTGTAAAGCCCTGTGAGATGACTTTGTTGGGGATAAAATTTAATTGAATTGAATAGTGTGTAGTTTGGCAAAACGCAGCGAGATGACGTGAGTCAGATTAACTTTTCTCTATTTCTGATCAAATAATCCTCAATTTATGAACATTTACACTTGGGAAAAAAAACCTGTACTAAGTTTGTGATAATTCATTCATGAAAGGGTTAATTCCATGTGTGTGAAACAAACATCTGTTGCTGATGCCAGAGTTGTTTGTTCTCTCTCATCCACACGTTCACCTCATATTAACACGTGTCTCATCAGGAAGACCTGTTTTTACAAGTGTCATGAAGACGTCAAAGAGTCCCCCAGGGTTCGTTTATCTTATCTGATCTAAAAGCCTGACTCTTTCTCTGTCCTTTTTTACTTGTTTTTACCACACTTATGAACAACTTCTATTGTCTTAAGAAAAACAAGTACAACGCAGTCGTGCTAATACATGTGAAAGAGATGAACAGTTAAAAGTAGGGTAGGAGATCTTAGAAAACGATTACTGCAGCTATATATTGAAAGTATACACACCCACGAACTGCTGTCTGGAACAATCACAGAGGTAAAATAAGCAACACTTGTCAGTTTGTGGGCAGCAGTGGCTCAGTTGGTAGAATTAGTTGCCCAATGACCAAGAGGTTGGCGGTTCGTGTTCCGGCTCTGGCTGTCCACATGTCGAAGTGTCCTTGGGGAAGACACTGAACTCTGACTTAGGCAATCAGTAGGACTGGTAGCACCTAAGAAACCTACTGTGTGTTTGAATGGGTGAATGTGAGGCTAATGTAAAGCGCTTTGAGCACCATGAAGGTGGGAAAGTGCCACATAACTGCAACTCCATTTGTGCCACATGACACTTGGTTAACAAAAGGTTTAGAAGCATAAAATAAACACCATGGAAAAACTAAGGGATACCAGCAGTTTACACACAACGTTAGTAACTTAGCAAAACCTGCTGGAACATTATGTTTGGTCAATATATATGAAATTTTTTCACTGACGCGGTGAATACGATACCCATAACCCATTAGTATGCCCAAATATTATAGAATCATAAGGGTATCATTTTACCTATGGAGTAGAAACATGGTCACCTTAGCATCAGTTTTGAGCCTCTTTTCCTTTTTCAGTTGACGCCATCACTGGAAAGCTGCAGCGATTACTATAATTGTCCTGTACTTCGGTCAGCTTTCTTATGGCCGTAGCTTTTTCAAACACAGTTTTATTTTGGTTTTGCTGCCGGTCTTGTTGTTTTTTGCCATAGCTGTTCATGTGAACACACAGAAGGGAGAGGAAGAGTTAGGGTGGGGGGTGGGGGTGGACTGATATTGTAAAGATTGTAAAGATGATCAGTACAATGATTGGTCAAAGTTTATCTCTGGTTCTACCTTCTAGACTGGACTAAAACTAAATTTTTTTGCAAACTTTCTATTTCAGTGTGTGCTATGGGATCGTGAAGAAGTTTTCAAGCAGTATGTCAAAAAATTTTCCAAAAAAGATCTCCCACCTCACCTTTAAGTTTAGCTGCTGGTCTGTTTGCAGAGAAATGATGAGAATGAAATTAGTGGTGTATGAGTTGGTGTTGTTGTGAGCCAGCTGCAGTACTGTTCAGATTATGCTAATATCTTTAATGCCTTATCCTCCAAATAAATAGTTTCTGCCAATATTTCTTTGCTAAGTCGTGTTGAGATGTGTTCCGGCTTATTCCACAGGCTCCAGCTAACTACATCCAGGAGGATTTTCCCCAGCACGCTGTGAAAAATGACAAACATTGTCTTGAATAGCATAATGGCCATAAACACAGGCCTACAACAGGAGTGCTGATGAACACATTAACTGCTTCATAAATGAACCGACTTTATTTGGACCCTATTAGACGCATCACTGACATGATTTAGGTGAAGAGAAAATCTGGGCGACATAATGAGATGCTCATACAATGGCCTGCTTTGCATCCTCTCTGTGCTGGTCAGTGTAAAATATGGAGTCCTTTAGCACAAAATGAGACCTAATTGCCGTGGATTCATTTGCTGTATTTTAAGCTTTTATGGGTGACATTTTCAGTCTTTTGTTGATGAGGGTAAAAATGTCAAACAGAAAAGGTTTGGGAGTATTGAAACATCTACTGCTGGGCTCTCAAACTCCTGTTCTTTCCAGGGCCACATTTAGCCTGATGCGATTTCCAATAAAATAATAGAATAACATGTAAATAATAATTGCAAACTTTTGTCTTTGATTCAGTGCAAAACACCCCCATTAAATGGTCTGCACTCATATAGCACTTTTCCACCATCATGTTGCTCAAAGCGCTTTACATTCACCCATTCACACACTCCAGTAGGTTTCTAAGGTGAGTCTTACTGGGGGCTTAAGTCAGGGTTCAGTGTCTTGCCCAAGGACACTTCGACATGTGAACAGCCAGAGGTGGGACGCGGACCGCCAACCTCTTGGTCATTGGTTTTCTTTTACAAAATATACAAGCAAAAAAGAGGGTAGACCCCCACCCCGATCACCCCCAAAATGAAATCAGTTCTTTCCAACACATCCTTAAAATTTCATCAAAATCTGTCCATAACTTTTCGAGTTATCTTAAACACAGCCAAACAGATAAACACCGCCAAAAACATTACCTCCTTGGCAGAGGTAATAACCACAAAAACACTCAAATTTCTGAAGAAAAATAAATCCAGGTTTACTTCAACATATAGTTTTTACATGAAGAAGCAAAAGAAAAAACATTAAAATTGTTGTGAATTTTCTTTCGACATTTCATGTTGTTCATACATGTGTTCATTTTTCACATTTTACGAGAGGTGGAAGTAACTTCGTTGAACTACTTCTTTTACTGTACTTGAATACAGTTTTTAGGTATCTGTACTTTGCTGAAGTATTTATTTTTCTGGCAACTTTTTAATTTTATGTACACAACGTCAGAAAGACTCATAGACTACAGGACCCTACATTTGATGTCCAAAACCAGAGGGGAGGGGCGGCATACACCACAGTTGGCCCGGGTAACTTTTGTTTTCTGACTTGATTAAAGGCTGTAGAAGCTTTATGAAACTGATGCAAAAGCTGTAAATAAAAGTTGTATCTGTGTTTTTAAGAGCAAAGTCACCACACACTTTCACTGCTGCCGATAAAAAAAAACTGTCACAGAGATGCTGCATTTTGATTTGAATTTGTGAACCTATCAAATGAATTGTTTATCATGACATCATCCGTGAGTGTCCTCAGCTATGGCTATCGGCACCTGCCAAACCGCTGGCTACTTCTACAGAAATGAAGAGACAGAAATCCATACACTGTAGCTGATTTTTTTTTTTTCAAATAAACAGAGAAAACAGAATGTTCATCAAACTACAGCTGTGGAACTGGGCCCAACAGTGTCCTATACTCAAAGTCCACCACAGACCACCCTGCCATCCCACAGCTAGCTGCTCTCCTCCGGTTGCTTCATAAGCAAAGGCTTAATTAACAAAAAATCTGAGCCCCTTTCACCATTCATGGTTAATGTAACATAATGTAAGTTGTTCTGTGTGTTACTTTTGTACTTGTTTTGTTGTTGGATATGTGTCTATATGTGCACGACATACACACGGAGGAGTGGGGGGGTGTCAATGCGTGTAATATTATGATAATATATCCAGGATTGATTAAGTTATAGCGTAATATGTCTATGCGGAAGTACATTTTACAACATGTCACCTTTGACCTCCAGACATCTCAATAACTATTGGTCATTTGAATTATTATGAAAAAAGTAGAAATCTTCATTCTGTATCATTTGGCACCAATCTGAAAATTCTGTGGCCCTCTGTTCTTGAGTTATAACCTTTTAGTTAATTGTGACCTTGACCTTTGACCTTTACTCAAATGGGTCATTGCATCTGATGCACATTAGCTATATGTATATGCCCATGTAATTTCATGGTGATATCTCAAGTATTTATTTGAGTTATAGCATGATATGTCTCTGTGTAAATTAATAATCTCACCCAACCAATGTTGGGCAAGATTAATTAGGTGTTTACATTGTTCATCTGAAAGAGAAATTAGGCTTTTATTCTGAATTAAACAGGAATAAAAACTCTCCTGTAAACAGGGATAATATTTACTTTTAAAATAGACTCAAAGTGCTTCCAAACTTCCTTCATAACATTAGTCACATGATTTTTAGGGACCAGTTTGATGGAAACACTCATAGACCTAATAAATGCACTGTTGGTGGTTAATGCTGTTAATGCTAATGTTCGTTCATGCTCCTAATGTTACTCTGATGATAGAAAGCAATCAAAAATGATCAGACTTAGCACTGATAAATGGCTTCAGGTTATTGATTTGTCTTTACAGGACTCATCAACTGCTAGTAATGAAGGACAACATCAGAAGGTAAACATGTCCTCCAGCTGTTCCTCTATCACAGTCACCACGGAGAACCAGGTAGAGAATGAAGGTACCAGCTGTGACTGATGCAAAGGCTCTTCATCTACTGGTAATCCACAGCACTATTCTGTCATGATTTCCACTATCCACAGTCAGCTCAGAGAAGTACAGATGACTTAACATATGTGAGGCAAGTGAGTACACTTCAATTATGTGAGTAATGATCAAATAATTTGACTTAAGGAGGATCAACTTTAAGGTTAAATGCACTGGACTAAAATTATTAAGTACAAAAGACTAAAAGATAAGTTATTTATACTAGAAAATACTAGTTATTTGTACTTGAAAAGACAGGGTATATTTATATTATTATTTATTGTTTACATTTGAAAACACTATAGTTGAAAACATACTTACAGTTGGACACATTTACAGTTGAAAACACTATCATTGAAAACACATTTACAGTTGAAAACACTATGATTGAAAACACATTTACAGTTGAAAACACTATCATTGAAAACACATTTACAGTTGAAAACACTATCATTGAAAACACATTTACAGTTGAAAACACATTTGCATCAGCAGTCTGCTGTGGTAAAGAGCAGGAAGTGAATCAGCAGGAACAAGATTGCTGCTCCTCTCCCACAATAACTGATGATTTTTTTCACTCTGTAGGAGGATGAAGACTGAAACACTTATGATTATCAGGCTTTTAATAATATGCACAGCTAAGACTCCAGCTGAGTAAGAGGAGAAAACTAAATATGTCTGTGCCTCACAGGAGGATCCGCTTGGAGATGCTGCTTTAGTTTAGCCAGTGGCCAAACATATCCATGGAGAGACACAGCCTGGTATTGCTAAAAGATTAGCATATGTAGCACTGGTGTAGATTAGCATTTGTAGCACAGTGTAGCACTGGTGTAGATTAGCATTCGTAGCACTGGTGTAGATGAGCATATGTAGCACAGTGTAGCACTGGTGTAGATTAGCATACGCAGCACAGTGTAGCACTGGTGTAGATTAGCATACATAGCACAGTGTAGGACTGGGGTAGATTAGCATACGTAGCACAGTGTAGCACTGGTGTAGATTAGCATTGGTAGCACAGTGTAGCACTGGTGTAGATTAGCATAAGTAGTACAGTGCTAGTAGTACAGTGCTTTTAATGTCAATTAAAAATTATATGTAGCACAGTGTAGCACTGGTGTAGATTAGCATATGTAGCACAGTGTTACACTGGTGTAGATTAGCATATGTAGCACAGTGTAGCACTGGTGTAGATTAGCATATGTACCACAGCGTAGCAGTGGTGTTGAACTGTCATTAACCTCTAACATGCTTTGTCCTTGTTTCTCTGTCCTGCTTGTAATTGACTATGCACTGCAGTAATGTTGCAAGGAGCTATTTTGGTGCTATAAATGTTTAATGCCAGGCTTGTTTGAAGAACTTATATAATATTGAGGAGTTTAATCTACAGCAAGCATCACATTCTGTCAGATCATTCTTTTATATAGTTTGTAGGATTTCTGTCTGGTGTCAGTATCTGGAAAAAACAGCTGATCTGAGCTTCATCCTAATCCCAGAGTTTTTAACCACTCATTAGCCTCATGCCCCAGACCCGGGACGTTGATAATAATAGAATTTCTATATGTAGCTCCTACATTAATGACATTATTTTAATGTCATGTCTGTATTCTTTCTGTTCTGTTTTTTTTTCTTTCTCTGTCTTTCCTCTGTCTGTGACCTCTGCCCTGATTTCAATACAAGCCACCTGAGTAACCACAGGTGTGGTTACTCAGGTGGCTTTATATAAGCCTGCTCTTTCTGTCTGCCTGTTTTCCATATCGTTTTTGTCCCTACAAGACCTTCCAGCATTTTTCTCTGCCAGCTTTCGTGGTTTTTGACTTTCTCCCGTTGTTTTCAACCTGTTTCTGCTTGCTCCCTACTTCGACCTGCTTCCGCCTGACTACTTCTTTCTTCATCCGTTGGATCTGAACCTGCTATCGGTGCGGCCACGTCTTTGTGTTCTCTTCACAGAACCCGACCTGCCCTTTGGACCCCGACCTGTCTTTCTGCCTATCTCTGCTGGATTTCTGGTTACTGAACCCTGGACTGGACTGTTTGCTCCTTTTTTGCATTTTTCTGTAAACTGTGTTTAAGCTTTTTGATATTGAACCTATTTTTGAACTTTACTCCTGACTGCTGTCTGCATTTGGGTCCGATACCTGATCATCACAAATAACACGTATCTGTAACCCAGGTTAAGCATTTATTTCTCTTCTCCTGTTCTTTCTGTTCTGCAGTCTGTACAGTCATTGTTGCCCAAAAAAATCACAACTTAGAAGTTCCAAGAAGTCACTAGATTGTGTTGTGGTGTCATAAAGATGAAACCACGCCCATATCAAATGTGACATTATGACATGGTCAGGCATGATTGTAATTTTTCCGTGTTTTATCAAAACCACCATCACATGGCACTGTTTAACCACTGTTCAGTTAGTTTGGTTTGATCTGACGACACTGTCAAGTCGATTTAAATTTTTTTAAATTAATTTCTTCATATGTAAAAGCAGTAAATGTATATAATGTAAAAGTATATGTGGATGACACACAGCTATATTTAGCGATTAAACCTGATCAGACTAGGCAAACTAGGCAAGTACTTGTGTCCAAGACATAAAAACTTGGATGAGTGCCAATTATCTTTTATTGAACCCTGAAAAAACTGAAGTCGTTATAATTGGTCCTAAAAATGCGAGAGACTCCCTGACCAGATAGTTACTCTGGACAACTTAAGTGTAACACCCAGTGCCACAGTTAAATATTTTGGAGTTTTATTTGATCAAGATCTTTCATTCAAAATGCACATTAACCAAACATGCAGAACAGCCTTCTTTCACCTGCACAACATAGCCAAAATTAGGAATATTCTGTCTCAAACTACTGCAGAAAAAAATAATTCATGCATTTGTTACATCACGATTAGAATATTGTAACTCCTTACTTGTTCCACTGGTTCAAAATGCAGCAGCGATATTATTAACAGGATCAAATAGAAGAGAACACATCACCTCTGTGCTCCAAATCCACTGGGTAGCAGTTGAGTTTAGAATTAAATTTAAAATCCTCGTCCTTACATATAAAACCATTAATGGTATGGGCCCTCTTATCTTAAAGATGATGTGGTTCCGTACCAGCACAATAGAACCCTGTGTTCTCAGAATGCAGGTTTATTGAAAGTTCCTAGGGTTTCTAAAAGTACAGTAGGCGCTAGAGCCATGAGTTATCAGGCTGCTGTCTTATGGAATCAGCTTCCTTTTAATATTAAAGACGCAGAAACAGTCTCTACATTTAAAATTAGGCTTAAAACATTCCTGTTATAGAAGGCCTATGGTCAGGTGTTGCGTGTGGCCATGACACTCTCACTCCCACACACACTCAGTGTGTCAATTATCAATCACTGTCTGCATAACACCCTCTGTCTCCCTTATTCAGACACACCCAGCTGGCACCTGCAGCAGGTTTCCCAAATCAGCGCATGCTCCACCCCCTGCTATAAATGCCAGCTCCACCACTGTCATGGGAGACACAGACCTAGCAACATTTGGCTCTGCATGCTAGCATTTCTGTTCTTCTAGGTCTTATTCATGTTTTTAGTTGTTATGTCAGTTTGAGCTGGAGATGGCCGGCACCCCGTTGTTTTGTTATATCTTTTCGTTTCAGTGAGGACTATCTTGTTAAGTTAGGGGAGGGGGGGCACAGCTTCGATGTCCCTATAAGGGGTAGCCTGGGCCCCTCCTCATTCTTTTCTTTTGCCGGCGTCTCCAGCTTCTCCTTGGTTCTTATGTTTGGTAAAGTATTTAATTTCTTTAATTTTACCAATCTGTTTACTGATTAATAAAAACTGTTAAAACTTTATTCTGATTACAATGTCCTTTCTTATGTTGGGGGTTTCCACTTGAGCCATTTTTTTTATTTTAGTTAAAAATTATGTGACTCATACATCATGTATACATGATGTATGAGTCACAGTTCAGTCTAGGCTGCCCTAGGAGTTAGAATGCTGGGGGAAGTACAGACACTGAGTTCTTGCTTCTCTTTCTCTCTCACACCTGTTTTTTAATTTTTATAACCTATCTTTCATACCAAGTCTGTTCATGACTAGTCACCTGGTGTCCCCTCCCCCCTGGGGGGAGTGGCGGCTCTCCTGACAGTGTCTGCGTGGGAGCCATGGATGACAGGATCTGCAGTGTCTCACCTCTGCCGACCTGTGACCCCGGACCCCCGCCCCTGCCTGTCTGGACCAGCCCCCCCCCCCTTGATTTATAAATGGATGTTCATCTATAGCCTGTGCGTCCATGGGAGTGGATCTCTCCTTCAATGTGGTTCTCCTCAAGATTTCTTCTTTTTCCCACTGGGTTTTGAAGTTTTTTTCTTGCCGAGAAGGAGGGTCTAAGGACAGGGGATGCTTGGGACTTTTCATATATCTCTGTAGTTGATTGTGTTTTTGTAAAGCCCTGTGAGACGACTTTGTTGTGATTCAAGGCTTTATAAATAAAATCTAATTTAATTTAATTAATTTACTGGGTTGCGTTGCATCATGACATCACGCACGACACACTGATCTCCAGAAAACCTGTCTGAATGTCTGTTGGGGAATGCTGAAGCTAGTGCAGAAGCTTGTCTTGAAGGTAATGCTGAAGTGTACTGTGTACAGATCAAAGCTCAAATGCAGCACTCTTCTCACCAGTGAAAACAGCTTCTGTAGTGTCGCAGGGCGATGCATTTGTCACAAGATAATTATAAAAGTTGCTAGGTTCAGGCCAAAAGTCACTAGATCTTTCTTTAGTTGCCAGAGATGGCCAAATGTTTCTAAATCTAGTGACCAAGTCGATAAATTGGCAACAGTGTGCATGGTGCTGCACTTCACGGGGAAAACATCGACATATTGCAAGATTTCATGGTATCTTGTTCCACGAGATCTGCAGCAGTACGCAGTGTAAAGCATACCATGCCCACTCAGGTGTGCGTGGTAGCTACTAGAAGCAAAGCTGCTGCAGGTAGTTCCTCAAAGCCTTCACACCATTGACAACTACATTTAAAGTGTTTTTCTCTGACTCATTTACTTTTGAACTTTCAGATGCTTGCACCCCCCCCCCCAGCAGTGAGTTAGACGTAAAATATTTGTCTTGAAGAGGAAACTGGTGAGCTGCTTTGTTTGTTGTCAGGAGGTCGCATGCTAGCATTAGCCTCTGAGTTATTTATGCTTTTGGGCCGGACAATGATACCTGGTGCTAACTGATGTTGTTGACAGGTAATATCAGAGATGGGAGTAAGTCCCATACATGGCAGTCTCAAGTAAGTCAAAAGTCTTTGCCCTCAGGTCTCAAGTAAGTCCAAGTTATCTCTATAGGAGGATTAAGTAAGTCAAGTCCAAGCAGAGCTTTAGTTAAAGGGGTCATATCATGCCAAATTGACTTTTTAACGTTTTTACAGCACATATATGTGTTGTCTGCATGTTAGGAGACCCTGGAATCATGAAAAAAAAACATCCACGTGCCTTTTCACTTGATCCGTGTCTTATTGGAGGGGGCGGAAAACGCTCCATTTTGATTTGCTGTGCCTCACACGTAACAGGCGCACTTTCATTTGAATATCCCACCCCATCCCACCCCACCTGCTCAGCTAAGCCCACCTATTGACCCATGACCTCTGCTCAGACTCGTAGATCCGCCATTATTCTACATTGATCACAGAGACACAGAAGGAATGTGTCGGCAAACTCTAAACACTTCTGTTCCTGGTTGAAAGGAAAAACACAAGTCGCTACATGGGCTTCAAACTTCAGAAGATGAAAGACTGAAGTGGATCGGATTTATTTTGACTGAAACTTACCAAAGACCTTGTTAGTGTCCACTTCACAACAGACTGCTTTTATAACCTGGGTCAGTACAATAGAACTGGCATCAAGACTGTGCCTTAAACCTGTCCACAGCAAAACAGCAGACGGACATGTAAGTATTTGTATATAATATGGTCTGTGTTTGTTGTATTTGGAGTAACGTCAGTTAATTCTAACAAGAGCCGTGACTGTCGCTAGCTAGTTATATAACCTTACAGCAGTGAAACAACAGACAGTGTAAAAGTGCTTAGTGTTACTTGTTAAATTTATAGAGATTCTCTACATGTTTTGGACAATTACATGCGTTGCCGACACTCCCAGCTGATTAAACCACAATGATAGGTGTAAGAGCAGCAGTAGCACACATGCTAATGTTGCTAATGTAACTGGAGATACAAATATTACTGTCCCTGGTGTTTAGTCAAACACATCTATACACCAATAAATAGACCCTGTAAAATAACCTTGGTTAAAAGAAGAACACTTTAGAGGGCAGCTCATCTTTTGGATTTTCTGGATCCACAGGGTATCATGTATGACCCTGCAGATTCTGTCACAGCCGCAACACAGTCAGTCCATGATGTGACTTACTTCATATTTCACATGAACATTATAATAAGTTACATAAGCTTACTCGTTTTAGCTCTAGCAGTGTAGAGGTTGATGTGTCTTATTATTTTTTTTATTATTATAGAATCCCCATCCATAAGATACCTACATATATTGTGTATGAAAGCTGCCTACTGAAGCTGTTTGAGGTGTTGCACTGTGTGTCAGCGGGTGTCAAATGTGCATCCAAGACAGTTAGGTACGTTCATCTCTGTAGAATAGCAATGCCATCTACTCTATTTTTCCAGAAAATAGAGTAGACTAGTTTATCCTGTGTTCACATCTCAAAGGTCCATGTTTCTTAATAAAACAAAGTATAAATCAAATAAAAACAAAACTGTAATGAACACCAATTGTGAATTGAATGTCTGTGAAAATAGAAATCTTATAAATATTGTGTAATCACAAATATTATTATGGGGAATTTGGGGGTTGTAATAAGTTTTGTTTTCTTATTTATTAGGACTATGAAACTGTTGAAGATATCACAGAACAAAGAATATGGAAAGCTGAAGAAGTGTCTCCATAGGTATTCATAATCACATCTACTGGACTGCAGCTTCTTTTACACCAAGAATGTGGTCTTTTCTTTTCTTGGAATGTTATGCAGGTAAATAAGCCATTATTATACAGTGTATATACATGCATGTAAGGTTCCATCATATTTATAAATGACATATTCTCTCCACAGACTATATCTGGCAGCGCTGCACTTGAATGAATATGCTGGACATCCCCAAGCAACAACATGAGCTGGTGAACCGTTGTTCTGGGTAAATTTCCCCGAATCCATGAAAGGAGGGGCCACAGCAAAGCCAGTTAAAACTGAACCAACCTCCAATAAGTTTACCAAGCTTTTATTGAAAATACTGCAGTCACAAAATGTGTAGAAATGCATACAAACAAAAAATAACAATTAATTTTGTTATTATTGTATTATATACTTCATTAAAGTGACTGTTTAGAATACCTTTCATTATAAATACACTCATTAATAGACTATGAATAATAAAAATCAAGTACCAAAAACTGTGCAACATAACTCAATGGTTATTGAATGGTACACAAAGTATACACATATTTCATTTGTGAATTGCAGATTATGTGGATGACATGTTGGACCTCATCTTTGACCAGGTCTTCTGGGACCCTGGTCCATTCTTCGATGACGTGCTAAAGGTACCCATCCCCGAGGATCTCTCTGGCCAATTTGACAAACCAGACAAGCTGGAAGTGGTACCAGCTGCGTGTGGAGGTTCAATGAAGGACGGGTCTGAACCCCACATAGTGTCCTTGAGAGTCAGGAAACTCCGTATTCCAGGACCATGCAGGCAGGCAGGACCACCCTGATTCTCCGTCCCAGAAAGCTCCAACACTAGCTTCCAAAGCTTCTGTAACAGCTGAACAAAGCACACATGCAGCACTACATGCAGACATACATGTGTTCATGTCTTTATGGTTTGTGTCAAACCTAAGTGATGATACTAAGGACAGGGACAGAAGATGCTTCAGACTTTATCTATTACTGTGATTGATTGTTCTCTCTAATTAACCCTGTAAAGTCCTGTGAGACCATATTGTCATTTAGGGCTCTATAAATAACATTGAATTGATACTAACATTTGTTATTGTTCTCTATAGTTTTGACTTTTGTGTTCGTTGTTACATTGAATGTCTTTGTTTCATAAAACTCAAGTTCATATAAACCATTCTATGTGCTTTCGGTGTTTGACATGTAACATTTTAACAAGTGGAGGGTACAGATATTTATTAGATTTTCTTTCTTAATCATATTTGTATTACAATGACTGCATTTCTATTAAATAACACTTACTCCTATATGTTGAATATATTCTGTAGTGAGAAAACATTCAAACACAGGCTCCAGCCCTGGATGGTCAACTATGCATGATGGTGGGTTCTGAAGGTGCTGCATTTTTCTAATGTAGTACATTAGAAAGGTGAGTTTATTAGGTGAGTTATGTATTATGTGAGTGACATATAGAAAATATAGTGACTATGGAATTAAAATTCATTCAACAAGCAGTCATTTTACTTGTGGCAACTCTGCAACAGATATTCTCAGGTTCTGTAGGCATTGATGTGTAAATGAAATACACTTGTGTTAAGAGAGAACTAAAAGTTGACCGCTTTTATGTATATATCACTTAATATGGGATTTTTTAAATACATAATATTTAGATGCTTAATCAAATAAATTACCACAGCTGTCAAACATCTTGGACAGTTCTGGGGTATTTTTACCCTGTAAACACTGGTGACAGTTAACTACATTTGAGCATCCCTTTTACCAGTGGAACAGGTTAGTTGTAGAGGTTAGTCTTTGGTAACTAACACATAAACACCCACTAAGCTAGTTGGAGTCACTAGCAGTGCGCTAAGCTAAGTAGTTCAGCAACACTTCAGTCAGTGTAGCAACAAATTAAAACGAAACCTCAAAAGTGACAAAGTGAACTTACCATGTAGAAACATCTTGCTGTATCCTTGGTTTTTAAATGTGTTCTGGACCCTCTTGTTCAGTGTCTGACTGTAGCTTAAACATATACGGTCGTACGGCGAAGTTTTCACCAGCTGTCACAGCACTATGTAGTTGCAATGGTAGCATGATGCTGTTCTAGTTTTGGCACACCACGCATAAGAGAGCGGCAGAGTCAGCTGTGGCTCATTTGCACGAGAAGCCCCAACCCACTAAAAAACCGAGCGTTTTAAAAAGGGCGGTCTTACCAGGTTGAAGAGGCTGCAGTATCTCTGCATCAACATGGTATTTTGACAAAAGTATGTGACAGACAGGTCACTGAGACACCAGGAAACTGTGTTAACTTGTGAAAAATTGGCATGATATCTCCCCTTTAAGCAAGTCAAGTCACGAGTCAAGTCATTAGTGTTTTTAAATGTTTGTATTTCACCAAACATTAGATGGTCTTGGTCTGAGTGTCCTCCATGTCTCTACTAATCAGCACTAGACTCATGCAGACACGTCGCATTGCTAGGGACTTCATCTAATTGTGTAATTGTTGCGATCTGGGACTCTATAGATAAAATTGAATTGAATATAAAGAACAGAATTACAAATCACTGCCTGGACCTCAGGAAACCGATTCGTGGCCGTAAATCCATCATGTTCATCGGCCATTGGACCGTTCGTAGTCAGTTTTACTGATTCAGGCTCCATGGACCGATTCACTCAGATCTCATATGCCACAGACTGATAACCAATTCAAATTGGTTTACCTTTACACCCCTAATAAGTGCCTGATTATTCTCCTCTGTTAGACGACATTGTCATTTGGGGCTCTATCAATACAATTTAATTGAATTTAAATGTAATTGAATTAAATTCATATTCAATAATAATACGCACACACACACACACATATATATATATATATATTTTTAATGGCACTATATATTTAGCTCCTACATTAACGCAGCTGGATGTGTCTCACATCAAATGTAAGTGAACAAATTCATCTTTGTGACAATATAAACCATCTTGAAGGTCACCAGTAACACTGCATACACTTGTTTCCAAAATGACATTTGTGACATATCAACTTTTAATGGTATGAAGTGACTGAAAAGACAGAAGAATTTCAGCTGTGAAACACAGTTCCTGTTCTAATGTCAAACTTTTAGGTTTTTCAGCTGAACGTTACCTCCAACATTTCTACTTAAGTCTGCTACTTTACTAAATATATATCACTTATATGGCAGCACCATAAAATGAAGCCTATAAGGTTTTTATTTGACAATAACTTTGCAGAGACCTTGAGTCTGACTAAACCTGGAGCTCGATGATGGCTTAGAGCTGCTTCCTTCCAGGTCTAAAGAAAGATTCAGATTAGAATTTGCACCTGAAACACTCAACCTCTGTGATGTTTCTTCAAGTGCCAACTCTGATGAGAAACCGTGATGACATTGGTATCATTTACTTCAGTGACACAGTGGCAGACAACAAGCAGACCCAAATGCAGAACTCAGGGAGTAAGAGATATTGTTTCAAAATATTTATTAATATTAATAAATTGTGCTTTCTCTTCCACATCTCAGTTCATCTGGGTAAACAAATCTCCACTGAGGACAGCAACTAGGATACAGGGCGTATAATCAGGGGTCACACAGGCAGGGGTCATACAGAAGCAACACAAAAATGAGTAAAAGGAAAATCCAGAAAATGTTAGCAGAGAGCAGAAGATGGTCATAACTTCATAACTGAAGCACCTGCAGGGTTCAGGCAAAATTGAGGTCATAGACAGGCAAAAAATATCAGGCAAGAAGAGATAGTCATACCAGACAGAAAAGGGATAGGCAAGAACCATAAACCAGAAAACCAAAATACTTCCTTAACTGAGAAACCAAAGACCAGATAAAGAACACTCATTAGTTGCAAATAACACAAACTCACACTGGGAAAGAGGTCACATGAGGTTTATATAATAGGCAAAGTACTTTATTTCTCATTATACACTGTAGAATTAAATTTGTCCTATCCTTTTTTGATGCCATAGGGGCACACCTGTAAGGAGCAGTGGGCAGCCATGGGAAGCGCCCGGGGACCCATCTCCCGCTGTAGAGGCAGGCTAATATATATATATATATATATATATATATATATATATATATATATATATATATATATATATATATATATATATATATATATATATATATATTATAGAGGGAACATGGCTGGAACACATGAGGGTGAAATAACATGAGGGAGAAACACTGGTGACAAGAAGTAAAGCAAGACAAGGTGACAAGAAACCTAATAATTTCCAGATCTCCCCATTACCAACCTACCCTGTAAATTTCATCAAGATCCGTCCATAACATTTTGAGTTATTTTGCTAACAAACAAACAGACAAGTAGACAAACAGGCAAACTCTGGCAAATCATAACCTCCTTGGCAGACCTCTCTTCATTTGAAGGGTAGATGTTTGCGCTCTCAGAGTGCTTTTCTAGTTTACTTTGTCAAACATTCAATTAAGCAATATGTGTAAGGTGGTCTATACATCTATGTGCTTAACCTCTTATTGTTTTTAATATTTTTCGATAGTAACTCGTGTTCCATGTATTATCGCGCTTATTCTATGGGTTATTACAGTTTATTACTGTCACTACTCTAACAGACTAGTGTTGTGAAATAGGCGGGGCAGACAGAAGGGGGGTGCAGAGAGATTTAGGCGGAGAAAAGAGAGAGACAGATGTACACAGTCAGGTCGGCGACCGGAGCAGGTGTTGTCCCGTTCCTGCAAATAAATACTGAAAACGAAGCTCACTGAAACCGCTCCTTGTTTTCTAAAAACCAGCATAGAGGAGTTAACTGAGGGGTAAAATACTGGAGATTCTGTATGAGATGAGGACGGAAATTTCCCCTGATTTCCTGACTACGGTCAGGATAACATCAGCATAGGTTAACATTGGATAAGCTAGCAGTTACAACCAAGCTCATATTTACTTTAAAAGTGGCCGAACTATCTGCGGAGTGATATGGTACAGTGAATCTGAAGTGACAAAACCAGTTGCCATGGGCAGCGGGCGTTAACGGCGCAGCAGCGGTTATCAAAAAAAATCCGCCCGCTGACATCATTCAAAGTGAACGGGACGTTCTAGATGGCCGTAGAATAAACAATGTAAATGTAGGTCGCCGGTCACACTCTGTACATTTAACTCTTTTTCTCCGCTCCCAAAAACTCTCTGCACCCCTCTCTCTCTCTCTCTCTCTGCCCCGCCCAAAACGCTTCTCATTGGCTATTTGTTTGTTCAGAATAATACAAAAATGACATATATATGATAATGCTGTGTTTTGATCCCATTTTATACCTTATAGGACTCAATAATTACAACGTGATGAGCACGAAATGTGAACTACATAAGAGTGCAGTTCAATAAATGCCAGAATAACTGCGTTCACAACTTCCCGTTCATTTGGCAAATGTGAACGAGTCATTCACATTTGTCAAAAATATGATATAGTTCGTGAACAATCGTTCAATGAACTCGTTCAGATACAACACTGCACTTAACATTTTGCTCCATTAAAGGTGTCATTCCATCATTATTTCATTAATATTGCTGTGTTCTCCATTGTTATTAATACATTGTGTGTTGGTTCTATTTAAAAAAACATCCAGATTGCTTTGTTTCAAGTTGTTTTTGCACGGTAGAAAAATGATTTGAGGTCAAACAACAGATGTTGACCAGCCATTTCTTTCTTAGCTCTAAATCGCAAGGAAATGCGTAAAAGCTTATGCTATGTCCTCGAGTGACTAGGACATAGCGGGATTCAAACCACCAACCCTTCAGTTACTGGAAGACCCGCTCTACCAACTGAGCCATGGCCACCCCCAAAAGATGGACTTTTTCACTTAAGTTATCCCCCACCGCCACCACCACTATCTTTCCCCAATTGGGAAATACCCACTAATGAATCCTTGCTAGCATATGTAGCCTACTTACCTACTTACCTGTCAGCTGCAGCTCTGCATGTTGCTGTAAAGTGGTATCTCCAGCCGTAGACTCTGTGTGACGTCATGGACACTATGAATTCCCTTTTTAAGCAAATACATGACTCTAAAAATCTAAAAGTCAGCCCTGGGTATTTTCTCTAGTACAACCACTTTCAAAAACAAGATTTGAATTACTCGACAAAAAATTCTATCCTAAGATAAGGGCACTTTTTGGGCAATAGCTCCATAAGACTCATTCATTCTGCACTCCAAACGGAACCCAGAAATGGGCTGCAAGTGGCACTTCTGTCTATGTTAGACATTCTGTGGTAATAATATATAAACTAATAATACCACCTTCCAAACAAAGCTGATCCAAAAGAAAAGCTGAAAAACATGACACAGCCTGGAAAAAAAGAAATAGAAGCTGCCATTCTCAACATTATGTCACAGACAAGAGTGAACTTTAATAGACTAATAGGCTTTGTTAACTCCTGTATAAGTCTGTATCCAGACTCATATTAGCAGAACAAACATGTTGTGTGTGACGAAGCCTCGTGGACAGTGTGATGATGGTGCATGGGTCCAACCTGTGTTGTGCAATTATGGTCCCATTCTCAGTATGAGCACATCTGTATGCAGCGCTGAAACACTTAATTTGTTCAAGCTGCTGCAGCCTTATACTTGGGAATGTCCACGGAACGCAGACAAGTCAATTGCAGCGTGCAGGCTATGGCTCATTGCCTCATCTCATATCTCATCCCAACCAGCCTCTCCACCACCTCGCCGTTTTCCTCCACCCTCTCTGCTAGTTTTCTCATTACTTTCCCCACACTTTAAAGGAAATAATACGGTAGTTCTTCTCTTGGTCCTGCTGCTAAAATGTATTTCCTATCATCTAGAGCTGTGTGTGTTTGTGTGTGTGTGCATGTGGACTTGTATTCCTATCTTTATGGGGACATTGATATATAAACACATTAACTTGTGCTTTTCTGGAAGTCCCCATAAAGCATGGGGGAAACAGGTTTCAAGATGTGTTTACTTTTTCGAAAATGTATTTTATTCTATTCTTTTATAATAAAAAAATCTATTACTTGATTTATATATATATATATATTAAGATGTGTTTACTTTTTCCATTTATTTTATTATTCATCATTAGTTTTAAAATGTATTTAAATGTTTTATATATATATATATATATATATATATATATATATATATATATATATATATATATATATATATATATATAATTTTTGAAAGATGTGTTTTTCCATTTATTAAGTTTTTATTATGAGTTTTATGTAATTTTTTTATTTAACTGAATTTAATTTTTTATATATTTTTTTGTAATATCTTTAAATTAAAAATAGATTTTGTGTTTATTAATTTATTATGTATTTAACAAAAATGACTACTTTATGTACAAGTGAGAATTACAAATGTCCTCACAAGACACAGAGACGAGTGTATGTGTCTGGTGTCTGTGCGTGTGTGTGTGTGTGTGTACAGTGTGTGTCCTATATAAATGCACATGCAGCCCCCTCCTCTCCTTCTCTTTAGTCTCTTTAAATAGCCTATTTTCTCCTCTAATGTTGTTTCCCCTCTCCTCTTCTTTGGTATTGATCGGACAAGCTCGCAGGATCAATAGATTGCTGTAGATCAGAGCGATTGCTGCTAAGGCGGGCTACCATCTCCCAGCATTCAACACGGTCTCCCTATAAACCGCTCAGAGAACCTCTCATTTCTGCGCCAAGGTTATGAAATAAAAGGCTGATAAAAGTTGACGGCGGGGCTTGTTTGTTTTGACCGATGAATAGGTTAAGCGCCGTGGCGTTTGTACAGGCCTTCTGCCGGCGCTCTGGGTCTCACCTCATTGTGGAGCAAATTACCTTGAATCTATGGTCTCTTTATTGCACACACAAATCCTGAAAGTTGTTAGTGCCACAGGGCTGAAGAACAGAAGGAAAGATTGTATACTAATGGCCCCATGATGCCTGTGGTTCTTTGATTCACTTCACATATCAAACCATCAGTCACTGTGCTGCACTATTAAAGCACAACTTTTTCCTTTTACTATCATTTAACTCACTTTTCTGCTTTTTTCATGTTTGGCTGACACTGCATTTTAACTACACAAAAAACTCTACAATATCTCAACTTTAATTTCACAGCAGCTCATTCCTTTGAGTATACACTGTAAAAAAAAAAGTCCAATGAAAAACTACAAACCATGACAGTGTAAATGTATAGACTCTAAAAATTGAATCACTGTGAATAAACATTATCATGAGAAACTTTTTATTTTATTTTATTTTTTTACATATTTTCTCATGAAAAAATACATTATGTACACAATATGTATTACATTCAATACTGTAATTTTTACATTTATTTCTTGAAAATAAAAACATTTTTCACAGTTTAACATACATTTTGTTGTATTGATAACATGTACTGCAGTACGTGTAACAAATACATTACTATTTTTGCAGGTATTATAAAATATACAGTTTGTACCTGTAGCATTCTGGCAACCACAACAAAATCATATATTGTTGCCGTAAAGTGGTATTTCCGGCCATAAACTCTGTGTGATGTCATGGACACTATGAATTCATGGGGGCATATCGGGCCCAGAACCTCACCCATATCGGCTCAGAAACTCATCCATATGGGTCCAGAACACCATCCCTATGGATCCAGAACATCACCCATATGGGTTCAGAACCCCATTGCCTGTGTGAGTGCAGGTGAAGGCCTGCCGCTTAATGAGAGCGAGGAGGAGAAAA
Organism: Siphamia tubifer; assembly: GCA_020466265.1. Classification (NCBI taxonomy): domain Eukaryota; kingdom Metazoa; phylum Chordata; class Actinopteri; order Kurtiformes; family Apogonidae; genus Siphamia; species Siphamia tubifer. The sequence goes on along the minus strand of CM035785.1, from coordinate 24,014,003 downwards.
ATACTAGTGGAGCATACTAGTGGGAGTGAACCTGAACTAAAGTAATTTTGAAACTATCTTCACTCTAATTTTTGCATTTCACAAATTGATCCCAACGGCCACATCGGACCCTTTGGCGGGCCACATTTGGCCTTGGGGCCTTATGTTTGACACCTGTAATGTAGTCCTTATGCTGGGTCATGTAGTCCAGGGGTGTAAAACTCATTTTACTATAACACAAACAACCTGGAAAAAAAAGAGTTTGATGTTATTTTGTTTCAGTTTATCATGTACACATGTGCATTACAATGTATAGTATATTACAATAACAAAATACACAAAACATTCAGTAACAGGCAGGATATGGTTAAAATGACAATTATTTCTCTTAAGACATTTGAGGTTGTTCATATTTATTGTAAAAAGATATTTTGTAAATATGAATATTTTCATGTAATTTTACATTTTTATAATAGAACAAAGAACATTTTCTGTGTTCATTATTTATTGACGATTGGAAAATATTTTACTGGTCTGATCCACTGTATGTTGATGAATTTTTGCATTTCACAAATTGATCCCAACAGCCGCATCGGACCCTATGGCAGGCCGGATTTGGTCCTGGGGCCTTATGTTTGACACCTGTGACTGAGTCCAACTGCTGGTACATGTAGTTTATCTGCTGGTACATGCAGTTCTTCTGCTGGTACATGTAGTTCTTCTGCTGGTACATCTATTGGTACCGGTGCCTGTCTATTTACTTGTATCTGCTGTCATTTTCTCTCAAACTCATTTTGTTCATTTTCCACATTCAGTCTGATTTGATCTCCAATGGTTCGGACCAGTAAAATTAAAACATATTAACCTATAAAAAATGCTAACTACACATTTTTGTCATTAATTTAGTGCAAAAAACCCCCATCAGATTATGAAAATACCTATTTAAATTATCCAAATGCAAAAAAGTAAAATTTCACAAGGAAAATAACTTACATTTTAACAATATTCTGCCTCACGTTATCATTAGTCCATGCGTTTTATCATGGATTAGTTCTACAAGGACACTAAACAAACAGAAAATGGTTAAAATTGTGTCTAATTTTCTTTCAACATTTCAGGTTGTTCATATTTTATTGTGACAGGATAGTTTGTAAATGTCAATATTTTTATAATTTAATATTATTTTTGCAGTAAAACAATGACAACAATTTTAAGTTGTCATCATTTACAGACAAAGAAAAATCTATGAAAATATGGTGTCATTATGTTATTATGCTCTTCATCCTATGAGGCACATTGGAACTGTTGGTCCCCGCACCGCATGTTTGAGACCCCTGTTCTAGAAGCTTCTGCGGCGTTTGTTCAGATTTCTACACAGGTTACTCAGATACGTTCAGTGAGATTCCAGAGCACAGGGAGAGAACATGTTCAGCTGTGAAGTGTGTAGAACAGCACACAATAACACTCATTTATTCTGAAGGAAGTGGGCAAAGGAATATTACCCATCAGTCATTGCTGGAGCAGAAAGAAATGCTTGGAGCAACACACATTATTATAATTGATGTGTCTATATCAGTGATTAAATCAAAAAACAATGCTCAAATAATCAATACATAAAAAACTGTAATAACATCTCTCATTAATGGAAACATTTTTTTACATCTAATATTCAATGTTTTTCTATAAACCAATCAACAATCAGCATCTTAGCTTCTTCACAGTAGAATTTGAAGAAAATGGCAGCAGCATAAGGAAGTGTCTCCAGCCAAGTGTCTTCTTCAGCCTTGTCTCCACACTTTGTTTTAGCGCTTCAGTGGAGAGAAACAAGGGAGGAAATGAAGAGAGAGGACCACCACAAATCACTCTCACTGCCTGATGCAGCCTTGGCTCCCGTACTCCTATATGGGACATCATGTCATAATATTATTGCAACTATGAATTTAAATTTACATTGGACTGTGCACGCTTTATTATAGAGCAGAGGTCTCAAACATATGGCCCAGGGGGCCAAATGCAGCCCACCGAAGGTTTCAATTCAGACCCTGGGTTGAAATTGCAAAGGTCAATAATAGAGCCTTACCGATATTGGATTTTTCAGGCCGATACCGATAATAGCCCCAAATCTCACAGGGTTTTACAGGGTTGATTAGAAAGAACAATCAATCACAGAAATAGATGACGTCCCAAAGTCCCTTGTCCTTAGACCCTCCTTCTTGGCAAGAAAAAAATAGAAAACCCAGTGGGAAAGAAGCAATCTTGGGGAGAACCACACTGAAGGGGGGGCAGGTCCATCCATCCAGGTGAGGGTGAGGGAGGAGGTCTCACCTGTCTGATGGATGGATTAGAATGGGACATCGGCATTAGAGGAGAAGCACCTCTGCTGGTTTACATTGTATTTATCTAATCTGTACCAATTTGTCAACGTTAATCCACAACCATCTGCATCTTCAGGTTTAGTTATGGCGTGCCCCAAGGTTCAGTCCTTGGGCCTATTTTGTTTACGCTGTATATGCTCCCTTTAGGTAACATCATTAACCCTTACATACTGTTCATATTCTATGCCTTCATGGTATGGTATGGGTCAATTTTGACCCGGGCAAAGAATACCCTCCTAATAAGAGTCTACACTTAATTTTGAACTACATATCTTTTTAAAACATATAAACAACCAATCTGACATTAATAAATGGTTGACTAATCCTTAATTAAAGTTTCAGAAAGCAAGTGTAGAAAGTGTATTTTTATATTTACACTCTTCGGTTTTGGATAAGAACACCTTTCTCTCATCCTGTTTTAACTAAGACATGAAAATATAATAGTCATAATGATGTTAATATATTTTATTGAAAGTACAATTTGCAAAAACATTTAAGAACTGGTAGGATTTAGTGTGTATTACCTGGTACAACCATTGAAACGCTAAAACACTGTCCCTATTATAACACCAAAGAACTCTACCCTATGTAGGCATGCAGTTGAGTCACATCTATGGTCTTCCATTCTTGACCATGTCGTTTGATCCCTTCACTGTTTGTCATTTCAATGACAATTCTTTCAATGGCTACAGGTAGGAAGAGCTGAAACACTCACAGAATGTCAGATGCATGTGAAATAGCCAGTCTTGTGGGTCCTGGAGTCATTTGAATGATATTTTCCCCTGCCATCCTCCCTGCAACTGTACGTGGAAGTGAGGACCAACTGATGGCATTGTTTTTTGACATGACTGTCTCCACTGCTGCCTGCTCCTCTTCTTCATCATTGGCATCATCATCATCATCATCATCATCAGAGTGACTGTAATGAGAGTTTTCCTCTAATTGGTCTTCTTGCTCTGACACATCCTCGTCCAAGTCACTGTCTTCATCTTAGAAGATTAGATCAAGCACTTCTTGTACAGTATGTGTCTTTGCCATATTTTTTGGAAATATCAGTGCTGTATGACCTGACCTGATAACCACTCAACTCCTCTTTTTAAATGTCTTGCTCAAATTGATATTTTGTATATTTTTATTTTGTTACATTTCTGGTGCAGGTGCAGATCCCAAGCCTGTTTCGAGGCACCCTTTGACCTCATATGACCTCTTTTCCTTAGGTTCACTATATATGATCACTGTTTATCAACAGTTTTTTTTTTTATTATTTCACTGTTTCAAGATTCCCCATGACTTCAAAAAGTAACAGGTTCATGTTCCTACAGAAACCATGTTTTCTGTGAGAAAATAAGGTGGGAACATGGAAAGTTCTCAAGACAGTTTCAAGCTCCCCCATTGAACACTGTCACAACTGTGCTAATAAATGATATACAGGAACATGACATGTACAGTTTCAAGATTCCCTCCATTCCCACCCTTACCTTGATTTAACACATTGAAATGAATATGGGTCAAATTTGACCTGGAACAGTATGAGTGTACAAAAAATTGTAGCACCTGTGTAAAATTATAGAAGTTTAAAATATTTTCAGTTTTGTGTATTTTGGATCATTTTAGGAAAAGTCACTTGACTTCAGGTAAAAAATAACATTTAGGATATTTTTTATTGCTGTTAAATGTTAAAATGGGTCAAATTTGACCCGAACAGTATGCAAGGGTTAAAAATCATGGCATTAATTTTCATTGTTACACAGATGACACACAGCTATATTTATCGATTAAACCTGATCAGACCAGACAATTAGATAAACTAAGTATATGTGTCCTTGACATAAAGACTTAGATGAGTGCCATTTATCCCCCTGGGGGGAGTGGTGGCTCTCCTGACAGTGTCTGCACGGGAGCCATGGACGACAGGATCTGGAGTATCTCGCCTGTGCTGACCTGTGACCCCGGACCACCGCCCCTGCCTGTCTGGACCAGCCCCCCCTTCCTGCATTTATACATGGACGTTCATCTATAGCCTGTCCGTCCATGGGAGTGGATCTCTCCTTCAATGTGGTTCTCCTCAAGATTTCTTCTTTTTCCCACTGGGTTTTGAAGTTTTTTCTTGCCGAGAAGGAGGGTCTAAGGACAGGGGATGCCTGGGACTTTTTCATGTATTTCTGTAGCTTGATTATGTTTTTGTAAAGCCCTCTGAGACGACTTTGTTGTGATTTAGGGCTTTATAAATAAAATTGAATTGAATTGAATTGAATCTCCTACTGACGGCCATGGCTCAGTTGGGAGAGCGGGTCGTCCATTGACCGAAGGGTTGGCGGTTCGATTCCCGCTCTGTCTTAGTCAGTCCGTTGTGTCCTTTACCCTCCTTGCCTCCATTGTCACTCACACTGGTGTATGAATGAGTATGAATGTTGGGTGGTGGTCAGAGGGGCCGTAGGTGCGAAATGGCAGCCACGCTTCTGTCAGTCTGCCCCAGGGCAACTGTGACTACATATGTAGTTTACCACCACCAGAGGGAGCATGTGAGAGTGAATGAATAATGGAACACTAATGTGAAGCGCTTTGGGTGCCTTGAAAAGCGCTATATAAATCTAATCCATTATTACTTATTATTACTGTACCCTGAAAAAACTGAAGTCTTTATAATATGCCCTAAACATGTGAGAGACTCCCTGACCAGTTAGTTGCCCGAGACAACATAAGTGTAACATCCAGTGCCATAGTAAAACATTTTGGAGTTGTATTTGATCCAGATGTTTCATTTAAAGCGCACATTAACCAAACATGCAGAACAGCCTTTTTTTTCACTTGCACAACATTAGGAATATTCTGTCTAAAAACGATACAGAAAAATTAATTCATCCATTTATTACATCTATATTAGATTATTCTAACTCCCTACTGGTAGCATGTCCTGAAAAAAATTCTAAAATGCTAAAATTTTACTCCCGGACTGTATGTTTGAGACCCCTGATCTAAAACATGCAGGATAGCGGCCCTCAAAGACCAGGATTGGTGATTCCTGTTTTAGATGTTTCCCTCTTCCAACCTGATCAGCCTGTCATCAAGCTCTACAGAAGACTGATAAAGACCGTCATGTCCAAACTATTCCACATAGGACTGGTGTGGCTGCAGGTTTTTGTTCCAACCAACCAAGAGTTCACAGTTTGACCCATCGACTCTGAAGACTGAGATCAGTTGATTAATTGAGTCCAGTCTGATGTGCGGCTGCTTGGTTGGAACAAAAACTTGCATCCACCTTTGTGGAATAGTTTGGACATGTCTGATCTAAAACATGCAGGACATTAGCTCTCTAGGACCACGGTTACAGACCCCTACTCTAGAGCATTGATTCACCAGTAAAACTCATGGCATAGAATCAATAACACTGGATGGAAACACTTGTTTTATGTTCAGTTATTGATATATTTTACTACAAAAGTCACTTTTTCTTCAGTTTTCTTCACTTTAATCTAAGCTTTTCTAAACATTTACATGATCAATTTATCGATTATAGGAAAATCCCTGATCCCAGTAAAACTCACCTTGCTGACTGTAGATCTACATGTGTGTCTTGTGTTGGTGTCTTCATAGGATGACTAAGTTTGGCCTCATTACAGGGAACAGATTCTGCACTGATGAACGCCTGTTGGCCATGCAAAATATCTGCTTCAATATTTCAATATTTCATCATGCCCTTAGCGAAGAGAGTAAACAGCACTCTGCTATTCCCCTGAGCTCCTCCACTCATCTCCTTTTCTTTGTCTACGCTAACATTTCTCTTTTCTGCTTCCACGGTGTAACCTTTCTAATGTCATTTATTTCCTGTTGTGTCCTCTGTCCTTTGTTGTTCTTTTAATAGGAAGTAGCATCAACAGAACACTGTACAGCCTGGGCAGTGTTGACACCACATATGCTTTATTTAGAGTTTGTACACATTCTGCTGTTCTCAAAACACTCCATGGCAGATCCTCACAGTATTGTTACATTATCATTCAACTGACCTAAAACTAAAAGAATCTATTGGCCTGAAATTCTGATTTACCTTTCAACCACTAACCCTATCAATACTTTGGGATAACTCATGAAACATGCATTTTCTCAGTTTTTTAGTGACAACAGCTCAGGGCTGTAGTCAAGACCACCTTTGTCAAGTCAACAGAAAAAAAAAAAACAGTGGTATGCATGACACTATAAAGTGAATCATTTTGGGTTATTTGTTGATCTAACAGCAAAAACACTATCACAACACTCAGGATTTTTAAGTATAACCATTCCCATTGATCACATAATGTAATCTAAAGAAAACACAATGATATAAGGTGATACCTATAGTTACAAGTACAACTGATACAAACACCAATCCACTACTATTACCACTGATAGGCAAGGCACATTTCGTGCACAGGACAATTCAAGGCGCTTTACAAAAAACATAATAGGTACTAGATAGATAGGTAATAGTACTGAGCATTTGAGCAACTATATTACAATCTAGCTTCAGCTGGATGAACCTGCCCCTCCACTCATCTACAAATGTACGTTCATCTATAGCCTGGCTGTCCATGGGAGTGGATCTGTCCTTCTCTGTGGGTCTCCCCAAGATTTCTTCTTTTTCCCCATTGGGTTTTGGATTTTTTTCACTCCGAGAAGGAGGGTCTAAGGACAGGGGATGCTTGGGACTTTTAGCAATTTCTGTGGTTGGTTGTGTTTTTTGTAAAGCCCATTGTTGTGATTTGGGGCTCTATAAATAAAATTGAATTGAAAACTGAATTAAGGCGCAAAGCTGTTAGCAGTGACAACATGCATTGATTGCTATTGCAAGGTGTGAGTTTTTCTTCCTTGACAGTTCTGTTATGCAAATAAATTAGTCATTCAAACACATATTGTTGTGCGAAGACACAGGTTTTATTTTCGTGACCCCAGAAAACCTGCTGGGACTACTTTCACTTTGGCCAAAAGTGGACCAGAACTCAACTCACAGGACACTGTCGGGGGTAAGTCACTGTGGGTGCACCAGAGTAAAGACACTGATGACATACAGATTCATGTGAAAAATAGTGAACTATCCCTTTAAATAAATACATAAAAGAGAGAGAGAGAATGCTGACCAAAGCAGGAGGGAGTGATTAACCTGTGTCGGAGCGGATTTGAGCTGTTTTTCTTTTTAAACATTTGCTTCTGTCTTCTTATCTCTGATGAAACATATGTTTATCTGGACTTATTTGCCATCATTATTTTCAGCACAGCCTCATCTGTGTGACTGTGCACTTATTTTGTTTCATTTGACATGTTTTAACAAACTAAACCTAAGTGAAACAAAAACCTAGTGCAACAGTTGTTCCAAAATGTGGGGTGTAGTACTTGTTTATTATTTATTTATTTATTTATTTTTAAGAAAATGCATTAATTTGATGCATTATGTAATAAACTATGGAAAAACCATTGGAACTGATGCCTTGATTACAAAAACTATCCCACCAGCAGAACAATACGAGGCATTCCAGCCAGTCGATAGCAAACACACAAAAACCCCAGAAGCTTTTGGGGGGTGGGGTAAATGTTGATCTGACATTAGTTTTAATTGCTATTGATAACAGCTGACATGACATAAAGGGTATTTTACTGAAAAAAACCCACTTTTTTCTAATAATAACCTTTGAATTTACTGTGAACATTGATGAACATCTTTACCAGTTAATTAAATGTCAGCAAATACTTGGTTTTCACTGAAAAATACAAAACACAGGAGACAGTATTAGCCAATCAAAAATGGTGATAAATCAAAGAAAAGATGAAATTAAGCAAAAAAGAAAGGGGAAAGTCATCGAAAAAAAGTTTTAGGTTTTTCCAAGAGTGAATTGTAGACATGTGAGCGCTGCTGACATTCGTCCATCAGCCAGCATTTTCCCTTTTTCTACTAAATGCATCGTGGTAACACTTTACATTACAGATTGGTAATAAGGTGGTAATTCTATAGTAATTTTGATGTAGTTAATTTCATGGTAATTATGCCTACGTAGCCACTTATTATAAGTAACAGATCACTAATAAGGTACTAATTCTATGGTAATTTGTGGCCAGATAGTGAAATTGTATGAAATGTTCCTGTTGTTCCACTTATCTTTAACATGCTAGGTAACTATATGCTAACATAGCTGCTAGCTGCTAGGTTGATATATAATGTTCTGCAATTATATCGTGCTTTTCCCCCTTCATGGTCCTCAAAGGGCTTTACACTTCGACATGTCGACAGCCAGAGCCGGGATGCGAACCGCCAACCCTTCAGTCATTGAACAACCCCAACTGAGCCGCAGCCGTATATATATATATATATATATATATATATATATATATATAGAGATAGATATATATAGATATATATTTATGTATAACTTGAACAGACTGGCTTACGATTATTGGTTACCATAGTTATTGCATAAACTGTATATTTTATGGACATGTTTCCATGGGTTTCAGATCCTTCAGTCTTCTAAGGCACAATACAAACACAATTATTCAGACCAATTATAAATGTGGCTTCATAGCATCTCTACTTTGTAGAAACTTTTCCTCCTTTATCTTTTCAAAGCTTCACTGAAAAATTACCACTAAGAATTATCAGCTTAGTTATATGTTACTTGCAATAGGCAGTTATGAAGGTATTATTACCATGAAATTACCATAGAATTACCACCTTATTAGCGATCCGTGATGTAAAGTGTTACCGGCATCGTCATAACAACAGATAAAACAATACGTGCTGGAAATGGAAGAGCTGCTCAGAGGAACAAAGTCAATTCATGCTGGTTTTTCATTTTGACATGTTACTGATATATCTTTATGAGAGGGTTTGTCTGACCTCATTATATTTGAAACACAATGTCTCACAAACATCTGGACAAAATCTGTTCAAAGCAGCAATGTTTGCCTGAACTCTGACCTGCAGGTCAAAGTCTCTGTGACCTCATCCCAATCTATTCTTATGAATACCACATTTCCAAAATGCCAGGAGGGAAACTTCAAATTTAGAACAAATCTTGACTTGAACTTAAAGTTGAACTGCTTGCATTCCAGTGGCCAAAGGTCAAAGGTCAAGGTCACTGTAGCCTCACGGAATGCATTACATTGTGGAAAAAGTTGGAAGAAGGAATGTTGAAATGTTTATTGAATTCAACAGCACCAACACATCCAGTGTACCTTATTAATAATTCTGTCTCCAGCTCATGCTCTTGTGTGTTTTTGCTTCTTCAGTATAAGAAATAAAACTGTAAGAAAATAATAAAAAATAAAGCACACATAATAATTCCCCCCCCAAAAAAATCAATGTAAATAGACTGACTCATAATGGAAACAACTGTACAGATAAAATATAAATACTGTCATTCAGCGTCTGCACTTCTACAGTTAAACCAACTCATTTAGAATGTATGCAACTGTAAAGATAAAATATAAATATTGTAATACAGCTATTGCATTGTTACATATTACTAAAACAAATAAGTACATGCAATAATTTGGTAAATAAAAACAATTATAACAAACTTATTCGTAATTAACACAACTGTACATATAAATACAAACGTTAAATGATTAACTTAAAGCTTGTCTATTCTTATTGTATATTCTACTGTTGACTAATGTTATGGAACAAGTTTGGGTCTATTTTCAAAATAAATAAGCAGTTTTTCTGATAAAACATATTTTTATGTTTTAAACAAAAATCCATATAAGGACACAAAATTATGCATAACAATTTTTTCAAATATAATTACAGTGTTCCACAGATACATATTGGGAATTGAAATAATTATGTAAAACCATGAAACCTGCATGTTAATGTTTCACAAAAATGACTATATATATATATATATATATATATATATATATATATATATATATATATATATATATATATATATATATATATATATATATATATATATATATATATATATATATTATATATATATTATATATAGTATACTTGTGTTTTTTTTTAATATATATGTACATTTAACTGAGCAGGTTCCACATGTAACACAGTTGGACACAATAGGTTACATACAAAACCTGGAATGAGATGAACAATTCATGAAAAACCCACTTGTCAAAACAAACAAAAGATCAGAACCAAACACAATACCCCTGGGTTTTGGGGGGGAGAGGGGTATTAAGCTGGGTGCAATTTGTGAGGGTGGGGGGTTGGGACATCACCTTTAGGGTCCTGCTGTCCATGAGTCTTTCTGATGGTGTGAATACAAAATGTCTGAAAGAGGACCTTGACATGCAAACATTTAAATATCTGCCAAACCAGTGATAGCAATCAGCAGAGGACAGGTGCATTCTGGGAGCGTCTTTACCTCACTAGCAGACGATGTAAAGTGCAGGTTTGATGACAATGGTGTGATTGGGGCATGTGCTTTGTCCCTCAACCTGACCAAAGGATGAGGACGAGCGCATGCTGTTGGTGATGACAAACTCATCAGCATTCAAGGAAGTGAAAACGGATAATGGGTCGTCTCATAGTCAGACAATAGGAAACGAGGAACAAACCCATTTTTTATTTCAAAATGAGAAACAGATCCTATTCTGCAGTTCATTTGCTCATGGATGGGAATTAACATGCACCCAGGCCCTGTGGAACAGGGATGCCACCTCATCCAGTGCGTGCAAGGCCACCACTGTCATTTGGGAGACCCTCTGACTGGTGCGTACGTGAGACTCCTTGGTCCGTGTTTCAAGGTCAATTGGGTGGGTTGTCGACATCGCTGCTGACCCCTGTCACTTGTTGTACGTAGGCCAGTCCCCGCCCTGGCAACGCGACATGGTTGTGGCGCACTGAAGACAGTCTGTCCCGGTCCAACAGTGATGCCGCGGCCTGGCGACCGAGGGAGAGAAAGCACAGCAACCACCGAGTCCACAGCCTTGGGAAGGGGGGAAGACCAGGTGGAGGGTGCTGTAAAGCAAGAACTGTGAGCCACCTTAGCCCCCTAACCCCTTCCTGGCCAACCCAAAGCTGGTGAGTGCACACCACTGCGAAGGAAATAACCCCATTACCCTCTGGTTTTACCCTGGTAATAAGTATAAGCTATTGCAGCTACAGCACTGTTCACGCTCAAGTTGTTAATAAGCACATTTTCTAAGTGGTTTAATTAAAAAAAAAAGTGTTGTTGGATTATTCAAATTATTTAACTGAACATTATTTTTAAAATGTGTTTCTGGATTTGTTTGAGGGAGAATGCATTATTTCCTGCTTTTCCCCACTTTTCCTTCACTCTCTGGATGAAGTGTTTTATTTGCTGTGCACAAAGAGCTGGAAATTATTCACTTTCTGGATTTTTTTGAAGTTATTTTATGTTGTATATTTGAATATTGTCACTGGAGTCTAAAATATAACAAATGTTTTCATTTCAGTTAATTGTGGTTCATAAACATCCTCTATAACCTCAAAATATTGTCAAATTATTTGGTTAAAGAAACAAATAATTTTTGTTTTTGGGTCCTAGAGGTTACACATTTCCCAACAAGCAAAGTTTATGATTTTATTCATAAGGTCAACATTTTAAACATTCGTCCTAAATGTTTTGGAAATGCAAGTACTGTCCTGTTAGCTCTGAGAAAAGACCACCAATGTTTAAAAATGTGTCCACATTTTTAGTTAATTCACTAGGATAGTGTCTTTTCTAGAATAAATAACTAGTCTTTTCTAGTATAAATAACTCATCTTTTCTAGTATAAATAACTAGTCTTTTGGAGTACAAATAACTAGTCTTTTCTATTACGGTATAAATAACTAGTCTTTTAGGCTTTTCTACTTAATAATTTCAGTCCATCATGAAAGTTAAACCTTCTTAAACCAGTTAATCATCATTACGTAAATAATCTCAGTGGACTCACTTACCTGACATTATTTTATTAATCTCTATTTATCCAGACAGACAGTGTGAGAGATATAAATCTGTAAAGTACAGTTAAAACTGTGTGATTTTATTCAAATAGAGTCAAAGAGCTGACATGAAGAATTTTTGTTTTATTCCCTTTCCTTCTCAGTCTGTTTCCTCCACACTTCTTACTTATTGAATCTAAACAGGCTCCATTCACTGCAGGATCTGCACAGGTTTCAAGTCTTATCGACTCATTCTTTTGTTTGAGAATTTTGCCTTTTAGCTGGCCATTTCAAGGTTGTGGAAAAATAAACAACCTTCAAGTACTTGGAAATGCGGCTATTTTTCCTTTCAAATCACAGCTGTAACATGACATTGCTTTGAATGGCACAGTTTTGTTCAGCTTTCAGCTGGCAGTTAATCTGTAAAATAATTTCATTACTCTACTTAAGAAGTAGTTTTTTTTAGATATCTGTACTTTACTGAAGTATTTATTTTTCTGGATAGTGTTTTACTCTCTACATTGGTTCATACAAATTCAATTAAATTTTCAATTAAATTTTATTTATAAAGCCCCAAATCACAACAAAGTCGTCTCATAGGGCTTTACAGAAACACAATCAATTACAGATTACTATCACATATCTGTACTTTATACTCTTTACATACACACACACACACACACACACACACACACATATATATATATATATATATATATATATATATATATATATATATATATATATATATATATCTGTACTTTTTACTCTTTACTTTCTCACAATACAGGATATGCAGTGACTCACCTGTATCCTGTGGTGACCTGTGACCCCAGACCTCCTCCCTCACCCTCACTTGTCTGGTGGATGGACCTGCCCGCTCCTTCCTTTCATCCAGGGGCGTAGCAGCCATTTTAAAAGTGTTAGTGTGAGCATCGTACCACAGCCACTTTCGGCCTTTGCTTCAGTTATATATATTAGTTAGTGAGTTTTGTCACTATACAAATAAGTTTGTGTTCTAAATGACTATGTACATTAAAAATGCTCATTACAGCACACTGTTCTTTAACCCAAGAGAAACAATATACCATATGTCCTCTTCTTCTCTTTTGTTCTCTAAAACCTCTCTCCTATTTGCTCCTTCATCCTCTACTTCTCTCACGCTCTCCACTTCTTTTATGCTGCCTTCTTGTCTTCTCTTTTATTCTCTAAAACCTCTCTCCTATTGTCTTCCTCATCTTCTGACTCCTGGACTTCCCTTCCTCGCCCAACATAAAGAACTCAATGTTAATATTCCTGTTTATGGAGATGTTGAAATATTCAATATAATCTTGGCACAAACCTCCACAAACTTGATTTTGATTAAAATAAAATCCCTTTTCTGATGTTTTTTTCATGAATCCTTTCACATATGTATTTTTAATGTTTATTGTAATCTATGTTATTGTGTTTTACATTATTTTAATATATGTATTATATTTCAATATCTTTATTCAATGCAGGCATTGCGTATAAGAAGAGGAAATAGCTCTAGGTTATGTAAATGGACATCTACATGTTGTTTATGCAATTAATATTAATTCATCCAATATAAACTGTAAAAGTGCATGCATGTGTTGAACTATATTTCAGTTTACCTCCTGTCACATAACACTCACATGACAACTTGACTTGAAAAAGAAGTCAATCCTCTGCTGCATCTTCCTTTTTGACATCCCTACCAAAAAGAATAATATTGAATATAAAATTCAGTAAAAATATTAGTTGACCCACTAACAAGTTCATGCTTCATAGCTGACCATGAAGGATAATATAGTTTAATTAGCCTATTTGCAAACTAAATTCTCCATTAACTCATTCAGTGCCACAATTTACCCCCTCAGTATCAGCACCTTTGAGGATTCGGCTCTTCAATGTTGAATCCTGAGCTTCACATTCATTCTACCAAACAGATACCAGACGTCTCTTGTAACATTTCGCTTTTAATTAAGACCAAGGAAAATGGTCACTACTCTATTTTTCACAGGTGGGAATTAGTGTGCAATTATGGTAGCTGCTGTGCTACAATTAAAGCCATACAAGGCACCAGTCAGTCCCAAAACACCACCAAACCTTACACATAGCAAAGCACTTTAAAGAACAATAAAATCACGCCAACACAGGTCAGTCATTAGAATTTTAAATGTCGGCTACCAACCCAGCCGACAGCACGGCACCAAACAAACTCCTAAAGCCCACACACCAGCCCAGTTACCCTGCAGTCCCAGGGGTTCAGTGCTACCAAACATTTGTCACAAGGAGGGGGAAGCACTAAAGCACTGAATGAGTGAATAATCACTACCATTTCCTACCTCTGTTCTACAGTCAAGTCTGCTGCAGTGAATGACAGAAGGACTCACTATTTCCATGCCACTTCGACAACAGTGGACGGGGTTGGGGTGCAATCGCTGCAGTTACGTCTTACATCATGCTGGTTGCTGGGCTGCCTCAGAAGGTCCAGTTATCAAACTATCCAACAATTACGAGTTACGACAAAGATTCTGGATACCCCAATGCGTCTTGATAAATAACAGCTGGCAGTCTGTTGGTGGTAGTTCAGAAGGTAGCAACCATTGACTTGTGAAATAGGCAACGCAATCAGAGCTGCACAGATGTTAACATTAAATAATATGAATTGTGTTTATTCTAGTGGTTCATACCATCAAGTGCCCATGTCCAGACATCACCTTAATACAACAAATAATATTAACCATGTCATACATCACTTCCAGGCAGAGCCAATAATCAAACTTTCATCACCAACCAAAGTGGTGGGTTTATCAAATTTGACTCATCATTCTTATCAAGAAAATTCGATAGTACGAATTTATTTATTATTTATTTATTTTGGTTGTTTGGTTGAATGTTCATTTACAGCCTTGATAAATTCATCAAATATATATATAATTTTTTTTTAATAAAATACTTACCCACCTCGACCATTGGCTCTTTACTCCTGCAGCGTTCATTACTTGGTGTGCCGAAAACATGTAGCCCAGCAACCAATCTCTGCAGCAACCAGGATGACGTTGAACGTTAACCCCGGCCATTGTTGTCGTAGTGGCATCAAAATAGTGAGTCCCGAATGACAGCAGAGCTCAGTTCCGCACTCTACTGTTTACTTTAGCAGGCGGCTGGGGCTGGTGGGCTTGGTGAAATGTGATTGGTTGGACAGTTGTCAATCAATGTAACTGGGCCAATGAGGTAGACCTACTAATGTATGGGATTGAAGTACGCTTAATTTCTATACATTGGTACATCAGGAAGGCAGGGAAACCTCTTGATGCCATAAAGTGGGGGGGATAAAATCGGCTCATTGTAAAAGTAGGGGTGTTGCAACACCCCATCCCCCACAGGTGAGACCCCCATGCTTTAATCTACAAATGGACATTCATCTATAGCCTATCCATCCATGGGAGTGGATCTGTCCTTCAGTGTGGTTCTCCCCATGATTTCTTCTTCTTTCCCACTGGGTTTTAGAGTTTCTTCTTGCAGAGAAGGAGGGTCTAAGGACAGGGGATGCTTGGGACTTCATCTAATTCTGCGATTGATTGTTCTCTCCAATCAACCCTGCAAAGCCCTGTGAGACAACGTTGTTGTGATGTGGGGCTTTATAAATAAAATAAAATTGAATTGAATAGACTCATTACTTTTTCAAACTAAACAGATGTGGCAGTATGAAAAATAAGTCACTTCAGAGGGAAAATCAGTGGAGGAGAAAAACTTCATAGATTATAGTAATATGTCAATTATCTCACAATTTTTTAGTTTTTCCTCTTAAAATTAGGCTTTTTTTTTAACCCAAAAAAATCACAAAACTTTTGATATCAATTTTGACTCTTCGTTTAATTTTCCCTCAATTTTCTGTTCATATCCACAAAACTGAGTAACTGTGACCTGATCAAATGCATCATCTACACACTAACTCACTTTTAAAGGATTTATTTTAGATACTTTTGAAACTTATATGATTCTTCCTGTTTAAATAAGTTTTATTGTGTTCATGGCAGATAAATAAATAAATGCAGTTTACTTTTTATTTTATTGTGGTTGAGAAGTTGTACTTTTTTACTTTTACGTCAGTAAAGCAGAGTACTTTTTCACACCAGTAGCTGTACTTGTACTGCAGTACAGAATGACAGTACTTTGATCACCTCTGTCAGTTTTACAGCCCATTTGGAAATGTTAGAGAATTTGTGCCTCTGAATGATAGTACCAGTATCATATCATTAGGACCTTTACATTCATTTTGCCTTTTGTGTATTTTTTGGTTCTCACATAAAGAACAATTTATGATTAAGTTCAGACATGTTTCAAAGACCACACTGACGAACACATTGTTTTGTTGTGTCTCACAGCTGTTTTTAACACATTTTTGGATGCAGAATCCAAAGTTATCTGTTTTTCATTGTCAAGTTTCCCAGTTTTCTTAAAATATATGAAAAATACTGTACTTAACAGGTATATCCTTGGTTTATAAGAATTTTAAAATATTGACATATAATGAAATATGGAAGAAACAGGCCTGACTGACATGTTTATTTAACACTATTATAACATTATTTCCTCCCACCATCCAATAACATGCACGGATAGGTTAATTGGTTAATCTAAATTACCCATAGGTGTGAATGTGTGAGGACCTACCTGCAGGACTGGATTTGGACACCCCTGGTCTAATGGTTTGTTTGCAGTTTGCATACATGTTGGTAAAGTGCAGTGCTTTCACTCACACAATGATCCGATTCGAATCTCGATTCACAGACCATGACCCGATTCAGGGCGATTCATTAAAATTAGTAAATGATTCGGTTCCATTCGATTCAGTACGATTTAACACGTTTAACACACAGTTATGGGGGTAGGGTGACTGGAAATGAGTTTTATTCATGCTTAGTATTTAAGAGACCCCCACAGATACAAAAATTTGCCGCTTTCATGGGAGCCACCGCTCACCCTATGGGAGCTCAACTCCCACTGGCTCCCATGTAATTCAAACCACGGAAATAATCTTCTCAAAATGTAATAACTTATTACATATTGTGGCAAAACATTCCAAAATGTGTTGGGACAGTTTATTTTGAAATATGGCTATATCGCAAAATGAAATGAAAAAGTTCTTACATTTTGGACATTTATTACAAAATGTGTCTCAACAACATGACATCCTATTAGCTTCAAATGTGGGGCCTTTTTTCCTCTTCTTGTGTTTTTTTTGTGTCTTTGTGCTTCATGGGTGCAACACACTGTCTATTGTGTTTGCTCTGGTGTGGTTTTGTGTGTCTGTGAAACAACACAGGGATGAATCACTCTAACACAGCTCCACTTTGGCCACAGGACACAGGAGGAAGTGTGTGTTTTGGACTAAACTCAGACAGAACCTTCCCACAGGCTTGTTTGAAGGTGTATTTATTTCTGCTTTTGACTCTAACTATTGTAACACACTGAGAAAAATGCTTTATTTTTGTTTTTTTTTTCCATCCTCATTTACTCTGGACATGACTCGCTGTCACCTCCATCTGTTGAACAGAGGAGTTCCAATGAGAAAAGAGATGTTTCCGGAACAAACCAGACATTAGTCATTCCCATTTTGTAACTGAACCTGAATTTTAACAGCAGAATCTACTGGGACCTGAGTTTGGAGATGATTGGTCAATTATAAGATGAGGAATGTTTCCATCCAATTTTCGCATTCAATGTTTGTCCATTAAAAACAGGGCTCTCAAATATGGGGCCAAATGTGGACCCCCCAAACATTCAAATGTTGGATGGGATGAAGAACAAAACAACGGACAAAAAAATGACTTCATATTCTTTCTTTCTCAAAAAATAATATTACATTATTAAAATATTTACATTTACAAACCATCCTGTAACAATAAAATGTGAAATACCTGAACAGATGTGAACCTGAAATGTCTAAAAAATATTTTAAAAAATTTGAACCATTTTCTGCTTCTGTTACTAAGAGTTCAGTGTCTTTGTAGAATTGATCCATAATAAAACACATGGACTTGTTAAGATTGCACTCATTTTCCTGATGAAATGTCACTTTTTTCAGGTTATTCACGTCATTTTTATTTGGGTAGTTTATAAAAGTAAGCATTTTCATAATTCAATGGGGTTTTTTAGCACTAAAATAGAAAAAAATATTTGGAATTGTTGTTATTTATAGGTTATGGTGTTATTATTTTAGTGGTCTGGCTGAATGTAACTCCTGAAGAAAAGTTTGAAACCCCTGATTTAAAACCATGTTCTAAGAACCTCTCAGTGTGTTGTAAGAAGGGCTGTGCCATATGACCTCCAATCAATATCATGATAAACTAGGAGTTTTACCTTGGTAACGATAAATCTACCATAAATGTGTGTGTGTGTGTGTGTGTGTGTGTTGGGGGCATTTCAGTTTTTAACCGCACATGTCACTATAACACTATGGCAGTCTGTGCTGGCCCACTTACACAGAAGTGGCGGCAGTGCCATGGCAAAACCTGGTTGCTAAGCAATGTCAGCTGATCTGGGAGACTTTGCATTTCGCATCCTTTTGCTCAACATTATCTTTGTGGACCCCAAAATATTCCCAAACAACAGATGCCAAATTTATTTTCAAAACAAGCACAAGAGGATCAACTTAGACTAACATTATTATGGTTACTATGGTTACTGCGGTAAATATTCTGTACTTCTACAGTTGTTTTCCACCTTCATGGTTCTCAAAGTGTTTTACATTAGTTTCACATTCACCCATTCACACACACACACGCACACACACAAGTTTCTGTCAGTCCTACTGGGAGACTAACTTAGGATTCAATGTCTTGCCCAAGGACACTTGGACATGTGGACGATCCACCAACCTTTCAGTCATTGGAAGACTAGCTCTACCAACTGAACCACAGCTACCCTTACAACCAACCATGGCTACTATGGTTACTGTTGTGACATCGATTCCAGTCACTTCATTTGAACCATCAGTCATTTCCTCATCTGTTTCTCTTCTAGCTACTGGGGAAGACATGGCCTCCAACGACCACTGCACTTTACACTGTGTCATTGATCCATGTTAACATCAAGATTCCTTTATTATCATTTAAACATAACATCACAGATGCAGTGTTGGATGACATTTTGTTGCATTTTAGCCATGGCAAAAACAGTCTGCATAAACACTCGAAAAAAAGAATACTAAAAAAAAACATTACAATAAAATGTATATAAATATATATATATATATATATATATATATATATATATATATATATATATATATATATATATATATATACACATAATTTTTAATTTAGGTTTGTTTAGGTTTGCTCATACAAATACACAAAACAGTTTACATCCATGGACATATATATAAAAACAGACATTTCCTTATGGCAAACATGGAGGAGAAAAATGTCTGTTTGAAAGCTATGTTCACAGAATCAAACATTTCAACCCAGAACAGTCCCATCTGAGGACACGTCCAGAATGTGTGACAGCGGTTATAAACCCAGATTTATCAGAAATATTGGAGTCATAGCTATAACAACTATGATGTAAATTTACCCTCGTAGAAATGTGTTTACTTTTGCACCATTTATGTAAACAATTGTAGTGTTTAGGCAAAGACAAGTGTTTGTGTGATGTCTGAACGATATGTCATGTCTTTCATGACAAATGTATAATGGATAAGGGACAGAGATGTATGATTTATTTATAACTTAGTTCCTCTAATACCCATTTTCGCTGTCATTTCAGACTAATTTGCTCTGATGTCCATGCAAAGTAAATCGTGTCACACTTAATAATTAATAAGTGGTAATGATAAAAAGGATGATTAAACAGTCATTTTATGAATCAGAATCAGATTTATTGGCTAACTTTGTGGAAGCAAACAAGGAATTTCACTCCAGCTTAATTTTATTTCTATATAATAGTATATATAGTAAACACTCTCTATAATAGTCTATACAGTAAATACTCTCCATAATAGTCTATATAGTAAATAGTCTATATACTCTATATAATAACTACTTATAGAAAAATATGTAATAAAGAATGTGGCTCAATACCACTTTACCCACTTTATCCAGTGGCCCTTAATTTTGGAACTACCCCTTAGGGGTAGGGGTTTAAATATTCCTCTCTGAAATGACACGACCTTTGACACCTGTTACATCATCAGTACTTATTGATACTAGAACAAATGTCAAACATCACATGTAGTGTCTGGTCTAACATGTTGATAGTGAAAACCAACACAAAACGTTGGACATTGTTTTCTTCCAGTAGACATCCAAATCAGAACCCTCCAGCTCTGAAAGACCAATTAAGTAGAGCGGAATACACTCATCTCCATGGAAACCTTTATTCAGAATGAACATGCCCATGGAAATATAAAGGAAATAGCTTTAATTCTGAATAATTTATTTGGAATTTTAAAAAGATCTTACAAATGTAGCTAGTGTAAAAAAAAATGAGTTCCTGAATCTGAATTAAATTCAGGTGTGAAAAAGTCCTAAGACATTTCTTTGTGAAGAGAATTATTTAGGCTATGTCCAGGCAAGTTCATTACGGGTTTAGTGTTGAAAACATGTCAAAAAGATATTACGTAAAAATGGAAATGTTTCAGTAAAAAAATCTGTGTTAGCATGGGGGCGAAACGCGTGCTGAAAACGATGCAATTCACATACCACACCCATACCCACTATGTGCGCTGTAAGCCAGTCCCACCAGATACAAGAGAACAATAGAAGAAGTAGTGCACATGCGCCCACATCCTTTTTCTACACAAACAACAACAGTAACACTGCTAACACCCTAACCCTAACCCATTCACCAATGATAGTCTGTTATTCGCCATTGTCGCTGTCTTGTGAAGAGAATGAATGTTACGGGTGCACGGCTGCTGTGTTTTCTGGTCATGTGGTCATGACATTGGTGTGAACACAAACGTTTTACTAGTCAAGATGGGTGCAGAAGTGGCACCATATCCAGATCTTCCCACTCAGCGACTCGTTTTCCAAAGATAAGTCCCATTTTGACGAAAGGCCAATCCGTTAAGAAAGTATGTCGGTTTCACTCAAATTTGTTTCTGTGCTGATTGGGCCTTAATAAAGTGACATTTTTTGTGAACTAATGATGTGGAGGTAAATGTGACTGTTTTAGCAGAAACCTGCTGTGGTTCTTCTGCAGCTGTAGAAGGAATGTAAGCCGTGGTTCAGGCCATCCATGTGTATAACTGTAAGCACTTGGGCCTTTACAGACTTTATACCTTCAGAGGAACTGTGGCATCCTGCTGGAAAAGGAACAAATAATGAGCTTTCTGTGACTTTTATTTCAGAACTTCTCATGACAGCCTCAGCTCTGGTTTGCGTTTGTACCTAAATCTTGCACAATCCATCAGAACCAATAGACAAAGAATATTATAACACATGTAAAGACTATGACTAGCTCCAAACTGGTCATAGTTTTGCTTGTCAGGGTGAATTGTTAAAACACTGCTGAAGTTTTTCAAAACTGGGTCAGCAAACCAGTGAATCACTGCAGTGCATCCATACCCCCACCCACATCTTCCTCCTTCTAACTCACTGAAAATATAGCCTAACCGCCTTCTTTCCTCTGCTGTGTCTTTTAGATTTCTCACTCAGCACATCTATCACAAAAATATCATGTTGCATACTGTCACACATTCTTTACTCTTCCTGCTTTTGCACTTGCTGTGATCATGTGTCTCGTAGTAAGATTTAAAACAGGGGTCTCAAACTCATTTTCTCTCAGGGGCAACATTCAGCCCCATTTGATCTCCAGTGGGCCAAACCAGTGAAATAATAACATAATAACCTAGAAAAAAAACAATTCCAATTTTTTTGTCTCTGTTTTTGTGCAAACAAACCCCGTTACCTTAGAAAAATACCTACTTTTTTGGGGTTTTTTTTCAGATAAATATCCAACAACACAGGTGTGAATAACCTGTAATATGTCAAGAAAATTAAGTGCAATTCTAACAATATTATGCCTCAATTTATCATGCATTATGGATCAGGTCTACTACAAAGATGCTAAATGGTTCAAATTGTGCTTAATTTTCTTTAGAAATGTCTGTTTTTTCACATTTGTTCAGGTTTTTCACATTTTATTGTTACAGGATTGTTTATAACTATAAATATTTTACTAATTTCTTATTTTTTGCACTTTAATAAAGATAGAATTTTGAAGCTGTGATTATTTATGGGCGTAATGTAAATTATTTTATAAGAATTCACACATAATCTTTGCTGTTTCTGCTTTTGCACTTGCTGTGGTCATGTGTCTTGTAGCAAAGCGCTGATAATGATGTTGACCTTGGTGGGGACATTATTTTTTACACATGTTAACAATACAATAAACAATAACAATAACAATAAACTCTGCTTCTTCTTTTGCATTTTCTCTCCATTCACTTCTATAGTGATTGGATGACCAAATGTAGCCCACCAAAGGCTCCAATGTGGCCCTGAGATGAATTTTCAAAGGTTAATAATTCTACATTCAAGGCTGTGGAACTGATTTTTGTTCAGGTTGCACATACAGACCAATATTATCTACAGTCCACTAATAGAAAAGCCTTCAAAAAAGAATGACTAATGTGAAAAAAATTACATTATGCTGACAAATAATGCCAACTTGACATATGTATCTTATATCTTATCTTACCGTATTTTCACAACTATAAGGCGCATATAAACGTCTTAGATTTTTTTCAAAATGTGCAGCGCGCCCTATCGTCCAGAGCGCCCTATCTGTGTGTGGACGTAGTTCAGAACCATGATGCTGCGGACGTGATAGAGAACATGGGTGCGTTAAAAGGGGGGCTTTTGGGGGCGTGGATTGGGCGTTTCCAGCAGGCGTCATTATTAAGGCAAACGAAAAGGGCTGGATGGACGAGGAAATGATGAAGGATTGGCTAAGGCAGTTGTATGTACGGAGACCGGGTGGTTTTTTCCACACATCACAATCGCTGCTGGTTTGTGATTCCATGCGTGCCCATCTCACCGCCGACGTCAAAAAGCAAGTGAAGCAGATGAACGCTACGCTTGCTGTGATTCCGGGAGGTCTGACGAAGGAACTCCAACCGCTGGACATCGTCGTGAACCGGCCGTTCAAAGTGAGGCTGCGAGTGGCGTGAGAGCGGTGGATGACCGAAGGAGACCACAGTTTCACAAAGACTGGAAGGCAGCGCTGGGCGAGTTACGCCACAGTTTGCGACTGGATTGTAGCTGCTTGGGTTAACGTGTCTGCTGTCACTATTGTTCGAGCTTTTACAAAAGCCGGCATCATTTCTGGGGAGCCGCACGCACGGACTCTGACTCTGACAGTGAGGAACGTGAACCTGCCATGTGTGATTTAGCGCAGCTGTTCAATTCCGACACAGAGGATGAGGACTTCAATGGGTTTGAGTGACTTTTTCCGGTAATGTGCTTGTTTTAGTGTTGTTGTAATTAATACTTAAATAAAGCACAACCAAACTCAGTTTTGCTCCTGATCTATTTTTAAATATGCACGTGTGTGTTCTCAGGTGGGCGTACGTAGTATATGAATACACACAGGGGCGGACGTGTATATAAAACGCGTATATAAAACCCGCGCCCTATCTTCAGATGCGCCTTATCTGTGTGTTAAATACAATAATTGCACACATAACTGAGACTGCGCCTTTTCGTACGGTGCACCTTTTCGTCGTGAAAATACGGTATATTATTATTTTACTGGGAATCAAATCAGGTTGAATGTTTCCCCTGAAAGAAAATGAGATGCCTATTCTACGGTTTGTTTAACAATTGTGAGGTTCTAAACAGGTCCACCACATCCCACAATCCAACGTGTGATCCCAAATCCTAATATGGGAAATGTGATTGGGTGTGCCATGTCATGTGGCTATGTGACGTTGTTTAATAGACCTTTCTCACAACTTACGTATTTTGTACTGGAAATATGCAATCCTAGTCTCACCCTACTTTCACACCGGCAATGTTTGATGGATAGTAAAACAAAAGCAGAGTATGGTAACTGCGAGAAGGCACAGTAACATCTCTTTCATAAGTGTCAGAGTGTGGCAACTGGACAAAGCCAAAGAATAGTAACTGCAGTTGTGTCTATCTGCCATGGTTTCATGGTTTTGAAAGTTATGGTGAACACAAACAACTCATTTTCAACTTAAAATGTAGTTAGAACCTTTTGCCTTTACATGCCAGTACATCAGTGTCAGCAGTAAACAACAGTAGCATTGTAAGGAAAGAGTTGAAATAGCGATAGAGCTGCAACTGCAGCCAGTGAACAGTAGTCTACTGCAACTGCAGTAAGTCACAGAAAACTTGTGCACAGTGATCAAACCTCTAGTTTGTGAGGCTCCTGGTTTTTCTTTTGTGATGGGTAGCATCTAGCCCTCACAAAAACCTGATCGTCTACTACAGTTGCAACAATGTCTCACTCCCAGCGCATCAAAATTCAACGCGCTGACAAAGTTTTGCTTTCTGACATACAAGGTGTCTCTCGGCCTCTAATTGAGACACAGCGGATTTCTAACCTGTCCCCAGCAATATGAGATGCTTGGGTTTAAAACACTTTTTGCTCGGGTTTAGGGATAGCGGGTGTCACATATTGAAGCGGATGGGTTAGAAATCCACTGCCTCTCAATTAGACACCTTGTGCGCCAGAAAGCAACGTTTGGTCAGTGCGTCTGACCACATCGGATTTTGACGCTGTGGGAGTGAGAATGCCCTGACATTTGATACTATGACAAGTAAACACCAACATAAACTGACATTGCCAGAGAAAAATGTTAACTGATGATAGCATTCGACTAACGTTAACATTACGTTAAACAGACGTTGACGTTGTTCGGCCTTCTCTGGAAAATTTTTTGTGATAGTAACGCATGGGCAATACATTATCCCTTACTTTCAACCCAGGGGTTGCAGTGGAACCTTTGGCGGGCCACATTTTGACCCCAGGTCACGTTTGAGACACCTGCTTTAAAATAAGAGGTGAAATCAGGCAGAGAGAATATTGAGCAATTACTCCTCTGGAGGTTTTATCATATTTCAGTTTTTCTACACTTCACATGCTCTAAATGTGCTCAAGTGGCATCTAAAGAGATGCAGAAAGAATTCAACCAAACCTGAATAAAATCAATAATATAAAATCAGAGGTGGTCAAAGTACTAGCATTCTGTACTGCAGTAGAAGTACAGCTACTGGTGTGAAAAAAATACACTGGTAAAAGTAGAAGAACTGATTCAACTGCTTTACTGAAGTAAAAGTAAACAAGTGCAACTTCTCTACTGTAATAAAGTAAAACATAAAACTGCATTTTTATTTGCCATGGAAGGAATAATACTTATTTAAGCAGGAAAAAACAGGAAAATTAAAAACGTTTCCAAAAATAAAGCCTTTAAAAGTGAGTTAGTGTATAGAAAATGTGTTTGATCAAGTCACAGTTTTTTGCGTCTGGGCAGGAATTTTAGGAAAAATGAAAAAAGGCACAATTTAGATGAAACAAAATCATTGTGACATAAAAATGGTCATATGTGAGATTTTAAAAAATGCATAATTATGATATAGAAAGTCACAATTTCTCTCCACTGATTTCCCCTGTGAAACCACTTATTTTTCACACTGTTTAGTTTGAAATGTAAGGAGTATAAAGTACAGATACTTATATAAATGTAAGGAGTATAAATTACAGATATTTCTGAACAAATGTAGGGAGTAAATGTAAAAATTGCCAGAAACATAAAGTACAAATACTTAAAAAGTGTACTTAAGTACAGTAATGAAGTACTTGCACTACTTACTTCCACCTCTCACAATAACTTCTTTTTGTAGGGATGGGTAACAGTAACAGGTGTATAATCTCCATAACGCAATCAGCAGATAATCACACCCATTACATGCTCAGTAAACTGTGGCTTACATTCAAATCCTCTGAGCATGTAGCTTGTTTTGGCTACAGGCCTGTGTCTGTGCCAAGATTTACTGCATTTCCTGACATTTACATTTACATTTAATGAATTTGCTGAATCCTCGAAAAGTGTTCAGAGAAGGCGAGTGATAGAGAGATGAGGAGGACGAAGATCCCTCAGTGCTGTGACAGTGATGGAGCAGTTATGGACATCAAAAGTGACAAACAGAAATGCTTAGTCAAAGTCATTGATTATATGAATTACCAAGGGCCACATGATGATAGTGAGTGGCGCAAAGGGTAGGGATGAGGATTTAATTAATGTCTGTGACTGTTACCACATGACGTTCATCTTAAATGGCTAATTTTTAACTTTAATTTATTACCTCCTCCAAAGAGGTCATATGATCACTCATGTTTCCCTGTCTGTGTATGAGGGAACACGGATAGACAGACACGCAGGCAGGAAGATAGATAGATTGTTTTTTGTTTTTTTAACACCTTTTTTTGATGGGAGTCCATCTCAGACACCATTATGTCAGCAGTTCATTACAGGGCTAACGTATAAAAACTACCATCCACACCCACAGTCTGTATGTTTATATGGTGTTTTTTAATTCAGAATTATTTATTCTGAATAAAGTAATTTGGAATTCAAGCTATTTCACTTCAATTCAATTTTGTGTTTTGAGCCCCAAATCACTACAATGTCATCTCACAGGGCTTTACAAAAAAACCCCACAATCAACCACAGAAATGGATAAAGTCCCAAGCATCCCCTGTCCTTAGACCCTTTGACAGAAAAATGTCAAAACCCAGTGGGAAAAAATAAATGTAGATGTAGAGGTCCATCCATCAGACAGGTGAGGGTGAGGGACTAGGTCTGTGATCCTGTTGTCTATTACTCCCAGGTGGGGGGGGCTCTAGGGGGAAAGAGGACACCAGGACATCAGGTGACTAGCCATGGACAGACTTGGTATGTAAGATAGGTTTAAGTAGTTACAAATACAGACACGAGAGAGAGAAAGGACTCAGTGCCTGTACTTCCCCTAGCATTCTAACTTGTAGTGCAGTTTAGACTGAACTGTGACTTCAGTCTGTTTTTAACTAACCTGACCATAGGCTTTCTCATACATGAATGTTTTCAACCTAATTTTAAATGTAGATGTTGGTCTCTTTAATAGTAATAATATTAATATTAAATGGAAGCTGATTCCATGAAACAGTAACCGTGGTAACTAAATGGTCTGCACTTATATAGTGCTTTTCCGCCTTCATGGTGCTCAAGGCGCTTTACATACATCACACACACACTCATACACCAATAGGTTTCTAAGGTCTAAGGTCAGTCCTACTGGGGGCCTAAGTCAGGGTTCAGTGTCTTGCCTGAGGACACTTTGACGTGTAGACAGCCAGAACCGGGACACGAACCACCAACCTCTCAGTCATTGGGCGACCCACTCTACCAACTGAGCTACAGCTTCTAAAGGGTCTAGTTTCTACTGTACTTTTACAGACCCTGGAAGCTTTCAGTTGTCCTGCATTCTGAGAACAAAGGGTTCTATTGGAATACAGAACCAGATCATCCTTAAGATAAGAGGGGCCCGTACCATTAATCGTTTTACATGTAAGGAGGAGGATTTTAAATGTAATTCTAAACTCAACTGGAAGCCAGTGAAGGGTTTGGAGCACAGGGGTGATGTGCTTCTGTTTGATCCTGTTAATAATCTTGCTGCTGCATTTTGAACCAATTGAAAGCATTTTAAGGAATATTTACGACACACAACAAGTAAGGAGTTGCAATAATCTAATATAGATGTAATAAATGCATGAATTTCCTTTGGGTTTACATGGACATGTTAATTTCCGAATAAGCGTTTATAATGGAAATGGGTTTATTCCACTCCTGTTGATATTGACTTTAACAGCTGGGGGTACAGAGGGCTCAGATTGGACAGAATGCCCATGTGACGTCTTGCCACCTACTGGAAGAAAACAATTGCATCCACTTCCTGTTTTGCTTTTGTTGCAACTATCATCATGGAAGACCAGATACTACATGTTATATTTAACTTTTCCAATGCTCCAATCAAATACTTAACTTTGCTGTGACTCCAACGCATGCTTTGTACAGCCATCTGGGAAAATGTTCCTCCACTAATGTCGGCAGCGTGGAATATGTTCGTGCTGGCGTAACGATTTATGTAATCGTGACGTGACCAGGAGCGTGCACAGAACAACAGGCATTATGTTAAAGCAGAATTGACTTTTTACATGGGACAAGAATGATCTTATTTGGAATTAACATCAGAATACACCAGTGACTTTATTTGGAATTGTCTAATTTGGAATTAACATTTTCAACAGGAATTTATATGGTCATCTTAAAGCAGAATTAACTTTTACTCAGAATTAAACGGGACTAAAAACTTCCATGTAAACCCACCTAGTGACCACTTAATCCACAGGTGTCAAACATAAGGCAAATCCAAAACCCAAATCCAGCCCACCAAAGGGTCCAATCTGGCCCATAGGATGAATAACAATGAATATATTAATGGTGTAAAAATGATTTGACTTCAGGTTCTACATACAGAATAGTTAGATCTACATTGGGTCGAAGTAGTAAATGATCACAGTATGATCACAATTACCTATAAATAATGAAAACTGCAACGCCTGTACACCTGTAACGCGTCACATTATTTCCCGAGTAACAGTAACAGCGATACAGTTATGGATAAAGTAATTAAGTAATTACTCCATTACTTGAAATGTTGTTGCATTAGTAATGCCGTTATACTCTAACTCTGGGGCAAGACACTGAACCCTGACTTAGGCCCCCAGTAGGACTGAAAGAACCTTAGAAACCAACTGGTGTTTGAGTGTGTGTGTGAATGGGTGAATGTGAAGCTAATGTAAAGTGCTTTGAGCACCATGAAGGTGGAAAAGAACTATATAAGTGCAGACCATTTACCATTTAGTTACGCTCAATGAGGCTAACTTTTGGCTAGATTTCCCTGAAACAACCGGAAAACAACCATAGAAGAAGAAAAACAATGGGTGTAGATTTCCTTTTATCAAAGATGAGTGAAGAATGTCAGCAATCTTTAAATTATTTTTACAGAAGCGACAACAGTCATTAAGCTCCATAATCCACCATTTTGTTTAGTCATGCCTAACTTTCTCCAGACTGCTCCGTGAACTTTCCGGGATCTAACTACGGCATCCTAAAGATTATGCTGTACCATCCTATTGCATACAGAGGGATTTGAAAAACAACCTTTTAGGCTACCAAAACACTTGCCAAGTAAACAGGGTAATCATAGATACATAACGCTCATAAGTCGCAGACAAACTCGGACTAATACAGAGGACACAGGAGGTTTAAATAAGGGAAACAACAGGTGCAACACATGAGGAATAATCAAAAGGGCGGAGTAAACACCACTGACAGGAAATAAAACAGAGTGAACATGAACCAACATCACAAAATAAAAGCCCCATTCCAAAAGATGACACCAGAAACTAGACTTATGACAGTTTACTGACTGGATCTCAGGAGGATAAGAAACAGTGCTGACAGGTTGAATGAACCTTTTTCACTCCTTTTTTTCCATGTTCCTTTGAGATGCACACCTTTTATGATTGGATGTGCGGTCCGTCACCTTTGATCAACACACCTAAATCCTCTCTAAAAATTTCAAGTCAGAATGTAATGATGTGACATTTAGGTTCAGACATACAAGCAGATCTGATTTTATTACCCCACAGGAATCCCACAAGGGAGAGGATGATGCTTCTAAACCAAGGCTCTCAAACTCCCTTTATTTCAGGGGTTTTATCACCGCTGGGCCAGAACAGTAAAATAATAGATTAAATAACAACTGCATTGTTTTGTCTTTGTTTTAATGTAAAAAAAACCCAAAAAAACATTTAATTACGAAAATACTTACAATCATAAACTATTCAAAGAAAAATGTAAATAACCTGAAAAAACTAAAAACTCTTAAGAAAAAGAAGTGCCATTTTAACAGTATTATGCCTCAATTGATAAAATCTACATTATCTATATCATTATTCTACATTACTGATCAGATCTGCAAAGACACTAAAGTCTTAGTAACAGAAGCAGAAAATGGTTCAAATTGTGCTCAATGTTTTTAGACATTTCAGGTTGTTCACATTTGTTCAGGTTTTTCACATTTTATTGTTGCAGGATAGTTTGTAAATGTCAATATTTTCACAATTTAATATTATTTATTGCACTAAAACAAACACAAACATTTAAAGTTGTCATTATTTATAGGTATAGTGTGTTTTTTTAAACAGCAAAACAAGAAAAAAATCTGGAGTTATTTTTATTTATTGTAATGTGTCTGTGTGTCCGGAGAGGCATATCATGCTATAACTCAATGAATACTTGAGCTATCACCATGAAATTACACGGGCATATCCATATAGCTAATGCGTGTCAGGTGCAATGATACATTTGAATAAAGCTCAAAGGTCATAATTGGTGTTATCACCTACGACCAATAGTTTTTGAGATCTCTGGAGGTCAAAGGTGACATGTCGCAAAATTAACTTAACTCTCAGCAATGTCCCCGTAGGGAGCCCTCGACGACAGGATCTGTGGTGACTTGCTTGAGATCTGTTCTGTGCTGACCTATGACCCCGGACTTTCTCCCTCGCCTGTCTGGTGGATGCCCCCTGAACTAAAAATCAGTTCCACAGCCTTGATTGTGAAATTATTGCATTTTGTAAATTCATTCCAGGGGTCGCATTGCAGCGGGCTGCATTTGGCCCACGGGCTGCATGTTTGAGACCCATGATCTAAATGAATACCTATGCTAACATGAACATACTCAATAAATATATACTTGACATCTTAGGCAGAAAGTAATGACTGTTTGTTGATGCCTGTTTCCTTATTGTAAAGCCCCCCCCCCCCCCCCCTTGTGTATTAATCTCCATTCATTCTTGACATATAACATTCATTCTAACAAACACACTGTTTATCACAGGACTGATAACAGAGCTCGAATAATGGCTTTCCTGCTAGGAATGCAGTAAAAAGCAGCATGACAATAAAAAAAATAAAAAGTTGAACTGAACTGCACTACAGCTGCTAGCAGAGATAACAAGAGTAGAAACTACTGTAATTCAGTTCTGAATTATTAGCTGGAAGACAAGGCTTGTGTCTTGTTTTTTTCCACAAAGGGTCAAGTGCATGCCAGTGATGTGGTCAATCTGGCATGAATATGTACTTACTTAAACATACAGTCCACTCTAACAGACCATTTTCACAATACCTGGAAATGCGTAACTAGCGTATCCAAACTTCCTGTTAAACATCAAAACAGTAGAAAGTCGGTATAAAATGGAGAGAGACTTCACAACTTCTTTAAGGGATTTACCACTTATTACATTTGTGGATATCAGGAGAATCATGGAGGAAAACTCAGTCACAAAAAAAAAAAACCTGAAAAAGGAGACACATTTTTCCATGAGGAATTTGTCCATAAGTATCAAGAGAGCACTGGGGCTAACTGCTATTAAACTGATACCTAGTACAACAAATCATTAGTATGTCCACTTATACCCTGGACTAGGGGTAAGTATGAATAGTACAGAGGACATGTACTATTTCACTATTTTCAATTTGTTCTGTCTATGGTTCAAGTCAATCGCTTGTTAGCAGAGTGTTCGTGTTAGCAGAATGCTATCATCAACAATTAACATTTTTCTCTGGCTATGACTGTTTATGTTGGTGTTTGCTTGTCATAGTATCAAATGTAGTAAACGGGGAGGTTTTTGTGAGGGCTAGATGCTACCCCTCACAAAGGAAAAACCAGGAGCCTCACAAACTAGAGGTTTGACCACTGTGCACTAGTTTTCTGTGACTTACTGCTGTCACAGTAGACTGCTGTTCACTGGCTGCAGTTGCAGCTCTATCACTATTTCAACTATTTCCTTACAATGCTACTTTTGTTTACTGCTTACACTGATGTACTGCAGACCCAGTGGCAGAATCAGGCTGTTGAATGGGCCTTGCACTACCTCGGGGACACATTTTTAATGGGGGGGGGATTTTTTATTTCTTAGATGCAATTTCCTGAATAGCAATCAGGTGTCCGACATAATAAATAAATAAACACAATTCTTTGCCTTCACCGCGATAATGCCATGAACAACACAAATAGCTTTCCAAAGAGATCAGGAAATAAAAACGCCCATTACACAAAACCTGCTGTAATCACTAAAGACCAGTACATGGCTTTAATGCACTGAAAATCAGTAGTTCTTAACTGGAACAGTCTTAAGGGGAGACTGTGCGGAACCTGTGGCAGGGGAAGTAATATGCTGCATCTCTTTTTACAGCCAGCCACACTCTGTTTCTGTACCACTCACTACTGAATGATCTCTCTTTTTTTCCTGTGAAAAGGAATTTAGGATAGATTTTCAGGGTCACCATGGTGGGTTTATCAGTACCAAGATCCTCCGAGTCAATCCTCCTCTGTCAGATGGAGACACAACAGTCTGAATCGCTGATGTTCCCTGATGATTGTCAGATTTGTCTTGAATTTTGTCTGAGGAATCACCATATGTGTATCTGATTTTTCTTCGTATTTTGTTGACTTTGCTGCTCGTAGTAGTAACTGCCAAGGAACGTTGGCACTCATTTCTGATGACAGAAGCTAAAATGTTACACCACTTCCGTTTATAGCAGATCATTATGAAACAAGTGGAGACCTTTGGAAATACTGCAAACCCAGGCTTAGTACTATGAAAGGAGGTAGCAGTAGGAGGTGTTTCCTAGAGAGAACATTTTACTATATTGCTGAAAATTTCCTTCATACACATTTATTAAATGCTCCA
Organism: Siphamia tubifer; assembly: GCA_020466265.1. Lineage (NCBI taxonomy): Eukaryota > Metazoa > Chordata > Actinopteri > Kurtiformes > Apogonidae > Siphamia > Siphamia tubifer. The sequence continues at coordinate 23,980,910 of CM035785.1, read as the reverse complement.
AATAAATAAAAAAAAATAAAACTAGTTTTTTACACTTTACATTACAGATCAGTAATACAATGGTAATTCTATGGTAATTTTGATGTAATATCAATGTAATAACACATTTTTTAAGTCATCTGTACTCATCCGGGCTGACTACAAATGGTAAAAATAAAAATACACTTGGTTAGATTTAGATTTTTGCAGTGTAATGGATACAAACCCAAATGTCTTAACAAAACACAGCCTTTGTATATTATGCACTTGTCATGTGATTGTTTTGGGGAAAAACACGACATAAGCCTCAACCACCACCTGCTGTTGGTTGAATATGAATCTGACTCATCCTTGTTGTCTGCAAACAGCTGTTGTGCAGCTGTATTCAGCTTTTTGTCATTATACTACAGATTACATTCACAGCAGATGAGCTGTTATTTGAGCAATTTGTGACAATTTCCAAGTCAGTAGTATCATCACCTCCTCATCACAGAGAAGCTTTAGGAAGTGTGGAAAGTGACTCCGAAACTACCATATTTTCCGCACTATATGATGCACTGGTTTATTTTTTAGGTTTTCTTTTCATATATAAAGTGCATTAAGCAAAATTAAATAGTTACAATAACTCCCAAACTTGTTGAGATGTAAAATGTGCAAAATCTAAGCCAGTCTTTTGTCAGTCTGCCCCAAGAAAACTGTTGATATATGATGTGTACTTTAGCACCACCAGAGTGAGCATGTGAGAGTGAATGAATAATGGATTCACTGTGCACTTTGAGTATGTGTGTACATTGAAAAGCACTATAGAAATCTATAACCAGCCCGAGCCCTGTGGCTTTTGTGCCCCCTCCAGCACATTCTTTCTGTTTTTTTCTGTTCTTATTTATTTGATATTCTGTTCATTCATATGTATTATATTTTACCTTCTGTATTGTTTGTTTCATGTGCAAATAAAAAGAATAATAAAAAACCTGTTATTAATATTATTATTATGGCCCCTCCCACCACCACCTAGTGTACATTCATACACTAGAGCAGGGGTCTCAAACATGCGGCCTGGGGGCCAAAGGTTCCAATATGGCTCCTGGGATGAATTTTCAAAGGTCAATAATTCCACAGTCACGGCTGTGTAATTCATTTTAGTTCAGGTTCCACATACAGACCAATAATATCTACAGTCAAAACTAATATGGGAACAATTACTTTCTAATGAATCAATCAGAATTGAAATCTGAGGGAAGAGAAGTGATTTTTGTGCCAGGCTGCAAAAATAAACACACACACAGTCCTGTTCTTGCCCTTGTTTTTTCTTTCTTTCTACTAACATGATGATTATTATTGATTTTGTATACAGATGTTTTGTATATTCTTCAATTTTCACTCATGGTATAGCTATGCTTTTCTCACTTTGTAAACTTTTAGCCTGTCTATTTGGACACCAGATGGAAATTAGCCATTGTGCTATAATCTGGCACATTTACATGTATTGTATGTTGTTCATTAATGTGCAATGTCCTGAAAAATAAAGAATAAATAAACGAGTTTCTTTCTTCCTCATCAGGATTATTTAGGGCCAGTCAAAATATCTATAGGTCTTTTGTGGAATAGTTCTATTTAAAGTCTATGATAGTTCGTTTTTTGACATGATTGCCAAGTTATTTTCTGCTGTATTGTTTATTTTATTTTGTTTAATTGTTATAAGAATCTTTATTTGTCAGTAGGTTTCACACGTTGACATGCACTGAAATGTGTCCCCTGCTTTGAACCCATCACTACAGGCTAGGAGCAGTGGGCTGCCATATCAGGCACCTGGGGGGCAGATGGAGGGGGAGCTAAGTGCCTTGCTCAAGGGCACATCAGCCAACAGCTCTGCCAGAGCCAGGACACGAACCACTGACCCTTCAGTCAATTGACGAACCGCTCTACCAACTGAGCCACAGCCACTCCCATGTTGGTAGTGAAGTAAAAAAAAAAAAAAAAGACATAGACGGTGGCTGTAATTAGATAGACAGTGTTTTTAATCATCGGGTCTGCAGGTTGGACAGCAGCTCAGTCACAACAGCCATGCAGCGCCGAAGATGATAAATGAACCAACATATGGCTGTTGTTGGAGCCATTAAAGGAATCTCATCAGCTGCACATACATTGCAGCCTCATATCCATTTCCTTATTTGTACAGATGACAGTGCCTGCGGGGATGCATCGCAGCTCCGGCCATTTGTTGCCATTAGAAGGGCTAAAATGCTGCCAAATGTCCATTGCGTGATTTTCTGGCTATGATCATGCCAATTTAAAAGCTGTTCTCCATAAATCACTGGCAATGCAGCAAGGGCCAGGTTTCAGTGTCAGCCTGGCTTAATTTGTCTAAATGTGATATCAAACAAACAATTGGATTCTGGAGGATGATTGGCTTTCATTATATATGCTTTACCAAGCCTCCAGTCAAATAAAACATCCTTTTGTATTGAGTGAAACGAGAGCATATGTCTTTTGGTTTATAGCATTAGCTCCTCTCCAGTTCTGTGTTCCAATATTCATACTGTCACTAGTACACTTACACACAGTACACTTTCAGTACTTAATAAGTGTAATTTTTTTTTTGTAAGATTGCTAATTAAGGTTGTACATCTATGGTAATTGTGATGTAATTTCATGGTAATAACGCATTTGTAACCACTTATTACAAGTAACAGATTGCTAATAACGTGGTAAATTATGAATGAATTATGACAGAATTAGATTAACGTTAAATGGTGATACCTTAGATATAGTGAGCTAGCTGGTTATAGTTGACACTTAGATGAAATTGTGATAGCTTGAACAGTTTATTGTCCAGAACCTTTGCCTGCCACTCTGTGTTTTTATGTAGGCTACGTTGTTGTGTAGTAAAGCACTATTGTAAAGCACTCTGTGGCTTCTGCCTGAGATGGGCACAATATTCCTAAAGTTTGATTTAAACTTCATTCATTCTGACTGACTTCCAAAAGTGAACATTCTCCTGTCCCTGCTTCTACTTCTCCCTTTCCTGACTTTGAAATGTATTTCTTTGTTGCTCGTTGTGAAGTGAATACTCTAGCATGTGTGTATTTTATACTTCTTGAGCAGTGATTTTCCACTAGGGAACAAATTCCTTTGTCTCAGCTTAGTATTTTCCCGCCTGGGAATAAGTCACTCCTTAGAAGTAATTTGACCAATGAGGTGTTCTTATGAAACTGTGTAATAAGACGCTCTCCCAACCAACCAATCAGATGTCCTTTCTTCCTGTCCAATGAGTGACGTCACTGGGCAGGGCTTGTGGTTTCAACAAAACTCTTTGCCGAGAGGAAGAACCCGGAAGTAAGAGCCATTTGAATTCAGAACTATGAGCCACGTTGCTGTTCTGCCTTCTCTTGGTCCTCAACCCTATCAGCTGAGATAAGATGACATCAAGGGTTTTCTCTGTGTGTCTTTGTTAAATGAAATAAATGTTAAAACTTAACAATCGTAGTAGTAACTGCTAAGGAACGTTCACACCCATTTCTGTTGACAAAAGCTAAAAGGCTACACCACTTCTGTTTATTGCGGATCATTACAAAACAACCAATCAGATTATGACAAATAGTGTTTAACACATTTTAAATTAAGGACATTTAAAAATAAAATTATGGCCTTTAAAAAATGAAGAAAAGTCTTAAATTGTAGTAGCCTGGGATTGATTTATTTATTAATCATTCATTTTAAAAATGTTAACATGTTGGCCCCAGTTTATGACAGCGTGGGCGGGCCCACACTAGGGCGGGCCTGGCTTCCCCAAGGCACCATCCTGCAGGGCCTAATATTGAGTAGAAGCTTGACTCGCAGAATAAATGACATCAGGGGTTAAGAAGAAAGTGAACAGACTAGCTGCTGATCTCCACATAGTAATTCATCACCTGTTGATTAGAGCACAGCCGTGACTGAAGCAGCAATAGTTAAATAAAACACTGGACATGTGGGTGCTGTAATAGTTCAACTGTCCCCGTATGAACCAATCTCTGTAGCATCTTTGATCTAATATGTGCATTTGGAGGCCTTTGACATCACAATGTCTAGATAATAGAGTTGTGTCACAGCAGTGCGTTTTGTTGTGCAAATGGGAGTCTCTTATCATGTTAATGTGTTTCATATTGCTGATCGCAGTAGCATGGAACTCGAGTACGCGGAGTGGCCAACATCCATCACAGCAGCCTAAGGATCAGGGTTTGGAGTTAATGACATATTATTCTCGCAATATGTGTACATCCTCCTATAAGGCGAATTCCTTCAAAACCCATTTTTAGATTTCATACCCTTTTATAATGAGAAGAAATTATATTCATATTGTAAATGGACTGCACTTATATAGTGATTTTCTACCTTCATGGTGCTCAAAGCGCTTTACATTAGCCTCACATTCACCCATTCACACACCAACAGGTTTCTAAAGTTCTGCCAGAACCTACTGGAAGACTAAGTCAGGATTCAATGTCTTTGCCTAAGGACACTTGGACATGTGAACAGCCAGTCCACATGTCCAAGTGTCGTCCAATGTTCAGTCATTGGACGACCTGCTCTACCAAATGAGCCACAACCGCCCCTTTGTGCTTTTCTATTAATGCACACTCAAAGCACATACAGTGGATTATTATTCATTTACACACACATTGGCTACGTTTACATGATTTATTTTTGATTCTGAATTATTTATTCTGAAATAATTCAGAATTTAATTTCCTTTCTGTTTATATGAACATGTTAATTCTGAATAAAGGTTTCCAATGAAACAGGTGTCTTCCACTCTAGTTAAATTGTCTTTCTGAGCTGGAGGGACAGTGGGTTCTGATTGGACAGAACGGCCGTTTAACGTCTGGATGGAAAACGATGGCGTCCACTTCCTGTTTTGCGTTGGTTTCAACTATCAACATGTTAGACCAGATACTACATGTGATGTTTGACTTTATTTTTGTGATAATTACAATGCAGCAGCTCATCCCAATCAACCATAGGAATCAACAAACTAATGATAAATGGACTGCAGTTATATAGTTCTTTTCCACCTTCATGGTGCTCAAAGTGATTTATATTAGCCTCACATTCACCCATTCACACACACACACACACACACACACTCATACACCAGTAGGTATCTAAGCTTCTGTCAGTCCTACTGGGAGACTAAGTCAGGGTTCAGTGTCTTTGCCCAAGGACACTTTGACATGTGGACAGCCAGAGTCGGGACACAAACCACTGATCCTTCAGACATTGGATGACCTGCTTTACCAACTGAGCCACAGCCGCCTTAATGCCCACAGTGAAATATGTACATCGACCAGACCAGGAGCATTTGCAGAATGACAGGAAAAATGTTAAAGAGGAATTAAGTGTTTCCATGTCAGAGAAATTATTGAATTCAGAATTAAGATCAAAATGAAGTAGTGACTTTATTCTGAATTCAGTTTAATCGTGAGTTATCATTTTCAATTGAAATTAGGTGTTTACACATTAGGTGTTCATCTGAAAGAGAAATGAACCTTTACTCTGAATTAAACAGGAAAAAAACTCTCCTGTAAACAGGGCTAATGTTACTAATAAAATAAATACATCACATACTGTGATTCATAATCAGCTGGTGTGAAAATCTGCTCATTTGTTTTGACTAGTTTTGAAACCTCATGTCCATGATAAACCAAAGGCTCAGTCTTTACTCGGACACTGAAACATTTTTCATTTTTATTCATGATATGAGAACAATTCTGGGTAAATTCAGACTTTCAATATGAAACAACACTGCCATGGATGTGTAAAGAGATTTTGGAGACAGTGATCATTAATGAAAAAATGCCAGATATGAAAGTGAAAATAAAGAAAACTGTTGACTGTTAATTAAAAAAGACAGCAGTGACATGCAAATTTACTTTGATTTGTATTTAATTATGTCTGGTTAACTTTACTTGATTTGTTATTGTTTCAACCTGACAGTTTTATATCAACATATCCAACTTTATCTTAATGTTTCCTGTATAATATATATATATATATATATATATATATATATATACTTTTTTTTTTTTGCTTAAAGTCACCATTAAATACTGTTGTTCTACACATAATCCCCAACCCATATACTCTGGAATTCCAACCATAGGAATACAATAAACTAATGCCCACAGCTGAATATGTGCGTCATTGCGACCAGACCAGGAGCATGTGCAGAACGACAGGAATAATTTTAACGCGGAAGTAAGTGTTTCCATGTCAGAGGAATTAATGAATTCAGAATTAAGATCACAACAAGTCAGAGACAGCAGACCTCCGGAAAGGCTTGATATGGCATCATATGACATCAAAACCTGACGTGATTGAGCCATCGGAGTTGACCCATCTGATGTCCAAAGGTGAGATGATGTGAATGCAAAAAATTGTGAGATTCTATCTTGTCTGAATCCTGAGATATTACCACTGATGTGTTTTAGCTGTTGACCTTTAGTGCGGCCTTGACCTTTGACTTCCATTGCTTCAAATCTAATGGGTTCTAATCCTGCTGAGAGACAGATAAACAAACAGACAGAAAGACAGACCTGAATTTAATACCTCCTTGGCGGAGGTAATAAACCAGTGACTTTTCAACTGGAATTAGGTGTTTACATGGTTAATCTGAAACAGGAATGAACCTTTATTCTGGATTAAAGAGGAATAAAATCTCTCCTGTAAACAGGACTATTCTCACTCTGATGGTAGTCATGTTTATTTGTAGACACAGTTGTCCTGGGGCAGACTGATGGAAGCATCTATGGCCCCTGCAGTCACCAAACATTCACACACATTCATTCTCCAGTGTGAGCAGCAGGACTGGAGGCAGGAGCTGAAGAGTCTGACCAAGGACACGACAGCACATGACCAGGACCATGTGGGATTAAAAATGCCAACCCTTTGGTTTATGACGACCTGGTCTCCCTCTATATTTTCACAAAATAAGAGAGTTTCTGTTTGCCATTTCTGCAATTATCAAAAAATGTCATTGGTATGCAAATTACACATGCCATATCTTCCCTGTACATTTGACAGCAGAGGTGGAAATGTTCACACCACTGAAACATGGTGTAACCTGAAGGAAAAGTGACAGCAGACAATATATATATATATATATATATATATATATATATATATATATATATATATATATATATATATATATATATATATATATATATTAAAGAATGTGTCAGCTTACTTTATATTTTTATTCCCAGACTGAAGAAAAGTTCAGATAGTGACAAACTAATGCTGTTGTTCAGGGAACTCTTTGGAAGATATGTGTATTTGTGTAATTTGCAGTGATGTGATGTGGCTGCCTGTGGAGATTAATCCAAAAGGAAGCAAATAGATACTGACTTAATGGTACTGAGGAAAAATATCTGTTTTGCATCAAGGTGACCTTAGCTCACGGGTCTCAACCTGCCAATGGTTCCAATGAGACCCGTGGGATGAAGAGCCTAAATAACCTATTAAATGACTCCATGTTTTCTTCTCAGTTTTTTTTTTTTGCCTATGAGGAGCTTAAGTCTCTGCCCCTCCCCGGGAGGCTTGTGGGGCCTGAGATCGGAAAATTAATGAATGGTATTCAATGGGAAATATCTATCTATCTATCTATCTATCTATCTATCTATCTATCTATCTATCTATCTATCTATCTATCTATCTATCTATCTATCTATCTATCTATCTATCTATCTATCTATCTATCTATCTATCTATCTATCTATCTATCTATCTATCTATCTATCTATCTATCTATCTATCTCTCTGTTTGTCTGTCTACACTCATTGGCCACTTCATTAGGTACACCTGTCCAACTGCTCATTAACACAAATTTCAAATCAGCCAGCCACATGGCAACAACTCAATGCATTTAGTCATGTAGACATGGTCCAGATGATCTGCTGCAGTTCAAACCAAGCATCAGAATGGGGAAGAAAGGTGATTTAAGTGACTTTGAATGTGGCATGGTTGTTGGTGCCAGACGGGCTGGTCTGAGTATTTCAAAAACTGCTGATCTACTGGGATGTTCACTCACAACCATCTCTGGGGTTTATAGGAAAGGGTTTGAAAAATAGAATATATCCAGTGAGTGAGAGTTCTGTGGCTACTTAGAGCAGAATAAGGCACCATGTCATGATCCTCCAATCATCTCAGACTGGTTTCTTGAACATGACAATGAGTTGACTGTACTCAAATGGCCTCCACAGTCACCAGATTTCAATCCAATAGAGCACCTTTGGGATGTAGTGAAAAGGGAGGTTCGCATCAAACAACAAATCTGCAGCAGCTGCATGATGTCAATGTCCACGTCAATATGAACCAAACTCCAGTACCTTGTTGAATTTATGCCATGAAGGATTAAGGCAGTTCTAAAGGCAAAAGGGGGTCCAACCAGATACTAGCAAGGTGTACCTAATAAAGTGGCCGGTAAGATTTTATCTGATTTATCTGCGTTATTATCTATTGATGATATTTTTAGAACCCTTTTCCATAAGTGAACATTATTAGAAATAACTCCAAAACTCCCAAACATTTCCTGCTAAACCATACTTATTATTCCAAAAGTAGACAACTGAATGTATATTTATTCTGTGCACAAGCTTGTTGACTGTAACAGTGTCAACTATAATGTCTATTAATTAATTTTCATTTTATTAACATCTCTCTCTGGTTGTATTTTCTCTTTATCATTCCATATCTTTTGTGACGTATGACGTTATAGTGGAACACATCCAGTATATTATTAGGAAGTAAAGTGAGAATGCCATCAGTATAGAAAGACACTGGGTCATTTCATGCTTCTTTTAAGGTTTTCTTTATTTGTGTGTTTTGTCATTAAACTGACTCAAAATCACAACCATGTCTATGAAAGTTAGAGAAGAATTTATCAGCAACTACTACTAATGCAAAGGGATTTTTAATATGTCAAAATAAAGTGTTAATAAAGTGTTTGGTTCCGCTTGTGTGTTGTTTGACAGTGTCGCGGCGTCTCCTGTGAATAGTAAATTATTGGTCCACTCTGCCTCTGTCTTCATATCAATGCATCAAAGAGTCGCAGCATGTTTCAAGAACATTTTAAGATGAAGCCAACATTAATTATTCCTGACAGAAGACACAGTAAATTCATACATTAATGATGTTCCTGTTTTTATTCCCCTGAAATGCTTGTACCTAGCTGAGAAATGAAGATGAGCACTTTTGAACAGAAATGACCTGCGCAGACCGTCATTCATCCCTCCCGTAAACGACCCTGCAGAAACAGCCAGACAGCTTGTTTATTTATTGTTAAGTCATTTCTGAGGCACGTTTTCCATTCATATTCAAGGATAATTGGCAAACTGTCTTTTCTGGGCTGCACCAAGTAACAGACACGTTCTTGGGTTTTGATTTATTCATATATTTTCCAAGGCACTTTCTGTGAAAATGCAGTCCATTTAGTCCTGTACATAGAGAATTAAATCAATCAATAATTGGAAAACTGGAGTGAATGTGTTTTCAGAAACTTGCCTTGCACAAAACCCATTTGTTTCCACTTCCAAACTTCTAAAAAGAAAAACCTGTATTTACTAAACACTGGAAACATTATACTCAACACAATTTTCCATCTTTGTAAACTTTTACAACTGGGAAAAAAAAAAAATCAATATCTCAAAAATGTGCATCTTCCTTTGGCAGCAACTCCTTCCAGATCCAAATCAAAACATCAAATAACAAGAGGTGCCAACTTATTTTGGCATTAATACAGCTGTTGTCTTCATGGCTACAGTCTGCATGTGCTGATGTCAGCTGATCAAGTGCATTTGTATACAGGAACAATGTATAAAATCATAGACCATCATGTAAAAGTTGTTTTATTCAGATCATTCAACATAAAAGGTGAAACTAATCCATTTTAGTCTGAGTCAGACTGGGTTACTCTACCAGAAGCCCCTCCCCCTGGGTCTGGGAGCCTGAGGGTTCTGTGCAGAATCCTAGCATTCGCACTTCTGGACAGAGGAGTGTGATGTTGTTCCTGGTATCCATGGTAACCATGCTCCCAGCTTGGGAGCTTGGAGTTGGGGGGGTTGCTGCCTCTAGTGCCCCTGCTGCTACCACTGTGTCATTTTGTCTCTGTCCTCTTTCAGCCCTTGGTATGTCTGCTGCTTCTCATGCTCTTTCTTCACTGGGGACAGCTCCGTCCATTGCTACCACTGTCTTCCATGTTTGTCCATCACCACTATGTCAAGCTGATTGGACATCACCATCTGTGGCTCTGGATCTGAAAGTCCAACAGGATCTGGGCCGGTTTGCTCTCTGTCAACTTTGGGAGTGTCATATAGATCATTCATTCATTCATTCATTTTCTGGAGTTGCTTTATTCACTCTAGGATGATGGGGATTGCTGGAGCCTATCCCAGCTACTTCTGGCCACAGGTCAGGTCGACCCTGGAGATGTCGTCAGTTTATGGCAAAAAAATAATACAAAATGCTTCTTGTTCTTAGAATATATAATCAGATCTATCAGATTGTTTCTGTGTCACTAACAGTAAAGCTATTGGTTGAATTCATACTTCTACTAAATGTGGTTTTATGGATTGCTGGAGTGTAGCAGTAGGAACAAGTATGCTCTGCCTCCCCTTCAGGGGGTTGAGGAAGAAAATAAAATCACCTGTTAGTTTATGTGGAAAAGAAATGACACTTTTCCAAATTTCTGTTTTGATCCATGTAATAGTGCAGCAGAGATGCTTCTCACCAAATCTTAATAAGTAAAAATAGTAATAATAATAATAATAATAATAATAAAAATAAAATAAAATAATAATAATAATAATATAGGGCTTATTATGCACTTTTCATTCAATAGAATCTCAAAGTGCTACAGTGAAAGAAAAAAAATGTAAGTACTCTTATTTCCTCTAATCACTTGAATTATGAAATGCTGGAAGGTCATTTATGAAAAGGTTTTCATTGTTGCCAAACTCTATGGAGGACAGCAGCTTCAATCATCAGTGGGTAGGATGATTTTAAATGTTCACATGAAGTAAAAGCTACTCTTCCACTCAGATCCTGTCAGGGAGTGGAATGATTAATTACTTGTTTACTACTTAGTAAATGCTTCCTCACCTCTGACTTAACCTTTTGTCGCTCAGTGCTCATTAGGGAAATTAGTTGAAATAGCACAGAGCACTTTAACTGATAAAAATCAGTTGGGCACATATTTAGAAAAGCTTGTTAGAATTTCTACAAATCAAGATAAAAAATAACCCCAGCAGTATCCTGGCTGGCCCTAGTCAATCACAAACTAAACCATTAATATCCTTAAACCATGTATTTACTGACTGTGCAGTGGATTGGACTGAATAAAAAGCATTATTTTAGCAATAATTAATAATAATATCGTAGAGGGGTTTTTTCTCTGTTAAACTGGGATCTAAAATTAGGCTCAATTAACCTAAACCTGTATTTTCATATAACAGTTATTATTGTTAGTGGCCCTGTTTACATAATAGTTTTTATTCCTGTTTAATTCAGAATAAAGGTCAAAGCACATATTTGGCATTGATGATGCACATATTCCGCTGTGGGCATTAGTTTGTTGATTCCTATGGTTGATTGGGTCAAGCTGCTGCTTCGTAATTATCACAAAAATAAAGTAGTATCTGGTCTAACATGTTGATAGTTGAAACCAACACAAAACAGGAAGTGGACACCATGATTTTCTTCCAGTAGACATCCAGGGCTTGAGTTTCGTAGACCAGGCGCAAGCGGGGTGCAGCTGGTCTGCGCTGCGCCAACAGGTTATGTCCAGACGACTTTTGCAATTTTGCACGCTGCGCAGACTGGTGTAAACCCCCCTCCCACTGGTGCATCCTTCCTCTGTTCAATCTCCTTTCCTCTCACTGGTGGAAGAGAGGGAGGGAAAAGGGCGTGGTTGGATGTAAGACAGCTGATTTAGATCTGCACCATTAGCACCTCTCCTCTCTCTGGATGCACATCCAGATGCATGCCACAACACCAGCTGACTTGGTATGTTTGGGTTTTGTTTGTTTTTGTCATGTTCTGTTCCTTGTGCGTTCTGTTTTCTGATCTGGCTGTGTGTTTTTTCTGCTCTGTGTCTCTGTTCTGCGTCTCTGCCTTTTCTACACTCTGTATTTCACCTTTCACCTCGTTCTGTTTCCCTTCCTGATTTGATTATGCGACTCACCTGGTGAGTTCATCAGGTGAGGAGCATATAAACCTGCATTCAGGTCTGAAACCTTCGCCAGATTATCATGACCTGTTCCTCTGATTTTCCCGCAACCTGTGTATTCCGTTTCCTGTGTACCAGTCCTGTTTCTGTCCGACCCCTGTTTTCTGCCTGTGAGTTCTGCCTGCCTTTGCCGATACCAAACCTGGACCTGACCCTGTAACGCCCCTCGCTTCCTGCCCTGACCTTGGAACGAACACCGACCCTGATCCCAGCTGCCTGCCCCGACCCCGGAACGGACCCCGACTACGAGACCCGCCGCCAGCCCCAACCTAGGACCAGAACCGACCCGATTCCAGGCTCGCCCCCGGACCAGAGGAGATCTTCCGTGCTCCGCCTGGATAAGTACTCTCCAGCTCTGAGAGACTTTAAAGGGGACATTCCCTCACTTATCTGTATTGTATTTCTTATTAGTGTGAGAAATAAATACTGCTTGGACTTTTACGCACGCCTCCTGTTTTGCACTTGGGTTCTCTGCGGAACGTTACAGTTTTGTTTAAACATGGTTTTGATTTCACTCAGGAGTCTTTATGGTTTTTAAGTTTTGTTGTTTTAGTTTTGTGTTTGGGTTTGTATATGATCGGTGGTTCTATTTTCAGGTTTAATTTCATAAACCCATAAAACACACACTCCCGCAAGTTTCTATATTATATTATATTATAATAGTTTAACCATAATTATGGTATTATAATATAATACTCAAAGTTTCAGTAATAGTACTACTAACTCAAATGTGTTCAGATGCTGTAACATGTTCTTCTTTTTAAGTAGCTACTTCCAACTATTTTTTATTAAGGGTAACTATTGTGGATATAAGTTAACATAATTTACCATATGAGGTACTAATAGTAATTTAACATATGAGGTACAACTTAGTGGAATTAAGTCATTAAATGCTGAGAATGATATTGTAGCTACTGTTATTTCTATTGTTTCAAATATGGATCATTGAAAAAAATGCTAAATCTATACCTAATGAAAATAGAACCACCGACCACCTCCAGGGTGATCGGTGGTGGATCGGGTATTGCATTGAAATGTGTCTAACCTGTCTGTGAGGTCGTGGTGACGTGTGCGCTCTATGCACACTGATCTGTAACTACCACTACACCAGCTGCACCGCGCTCAGACGTGCCTTCAGCTGGCGAGCTTGGCGCACTGTCTAAAGTCAGCGAAACTGTCACTACGCCGAAGTGAATCTGTGATCACCTCCCACGAGGTCGCCACCACACCTATCTTGGTGCACCGCTGTGTCAAACTTGCACTACACCTTTCAGCTGGTGAACTCTGGCGCCATCTAAAGTCAGCGAAACTCTCACTGGATCAGTGGTCACCTCCCACAAGTGCCCATCTCGGCACGCAGGGGTCCGCCACACTACCAAACTGCTCTGCACTGGGCAGGAATTACCGTTGCGCACCCTGCGCTGCACCCGGAAACTACAGCCCCCACATATTAAGGCCAATCCTCCACCTCTGAAAGACCAATTTACTAGAGCGGAATACACCCGTGTCCATGGAAACCTTTATTCAGAATTAACATGTCGCTGGAAATAGCTTTAATTCTGAATTATTTTATTCAGAATAAATATTTTAGAATTAAAAACCATCATGTAAATGTAGCTATTTTGTTAGAACAGGAATGTGCCACATGCTACATGTAAATTCTTTTTGCATCTTATGTATTTGTATTGTGTCCAAAGGTTAAAAAATAAGAGGGATCAACTAGTTTGTAATTTTGTTAAAAATAGTTCATCATTTACACATATCAATAGCCTCATAGCATCATTATCTATTGCCCTATTCACACAGGATAAGTATTATCTGTCGACTACTGGTAATTCGCAATTTCACGCAAATTCCAGATATTATAACCGGATATGTTGTAAGTTCACAACATCATGTTTGGTCTCACTGCATTAATTAGGTTGTATGAAAACAAACTATGCATAAAAATAATGGGAGAAAATGCCATTGATAGGGATGCAGTCTGTAAATTTGCTCAACGCCTTCAAAATAAGAGTGGGGTCAATGCAGAGAAAACAGTCTCCAGTCGGCAGTTCTAAGCAGAGGTGTTCCCTCTGGCAAACAGCCGATTATAACTATCTGAAGTTAAATGATAAATGGACTGCACTTATATAGCACTTTTCCACCTTCATGGTGCTCAAACTGCTTTACATTAGCCTCACATTCACCCATTCACACACTCAGTCATACACCAGTAGGTTTCTAAGGTTCTATCAGTCCTACTGGTAGACTAAGTCAGGGTTCAGTGTCTTGTCCAAGGACACTTAGACATGTGGACAGCCAGAGCCGGGACGCAAACCGCTGACCAGTTCTTCCAACTGAGCCATAGCCGCCCCTGTTCTCTCTATAGATTCAAATATTGAATATAAATATATTGAGTATAAATATTATAAATATTATAAATATGGCATATTATATTTATTTATGCTGCCACACAATTTTGGCCACTTCCTCCATTATTCACTCCAGAAAAAGACAAGAGGCACACAATTGAAATCACAAACACAGACATGTCCATTCACACAGAACTTGAATTATCACTGGACGTCTGTCTTTGGGCCAAACATAGTAGGTCGTTTGAGGCAGAATTATTACTGAGCAAATTACGAACATAGAGCATTCGCACAAGACTAAGAACTCAGATATCCTCCAAAATTCATTCAAATGTATATATGCATATGTATATATGCATCAGTACGTGTAATATTATGATAATATATCCAGTCATGATTAAGTTATAGTGTGATATGTATATGCTTGACACACACAAACAGTGTTACAGAAGTTAATATTGACCTCCAGAGATCTCAAAAACTATTGGTCATAGGTGATAACACTAATTATGAGAATTGTAGAAATCTTCATTTTGCATCGTTTTATACCAATCTGAAAGTTCTGTGACCCTCCGTCCTTGAGTAATAACTGATAGTGTGATTTTGAACTTTTAGTTAATAGTGACCTTGACCTTTGACCTTTACTCAAATGGATCATTGCATCGGATGCGCATTAACTGTATGTATATTCCCATGTAATTTCATGGTGATATCTCAAGTATTCATTGAGTTATGAATACTTGAAACACCTTGTGTGTCTCTGTGGACACACAAGGTGATTACAATAGTCTCTCAAAAACCATTGTCGGACAAGAGTAATTATGCTATGAGGCGAATGATATGATGGTTTTCTGTGTAAAAATAAAGAATAAAGTCAGATAAAGTCTAGTTTAGTGTTAATCTGCTCAATGGATCTGTCATCTGTCATCACACGTGGTACATGTCACTGACCCCAGAACAGTTATAGTATTTCATGTTATTTTAGCAATTTTGTGAAAATGTATGGAACAAGCTCAAGTATAGACATCTGCACACCCAATTTTAGGGACAGATGGTGGATAGAGAGGAGTGACAAATGACATCAGATTGACATTTCCAATTGTGTGACTGATATTTTAGTATTTTTACAGTCTGATACTACAATTGGAAAAAGACAAAAATCCAGGCACTCATTTGGTTAAAATTAAACTCTGCTGACACACATCTGTGTGTTTTTAACTCCAGCTCCTCTGAATTAACCTACAGACCCACGTGAAATAAAGGCTGTTTTACATTTTCTAACCAAGTGCCTGTATTTTTGTCTTTTTTCCCATGGTTCACACCCACTCCACAAGAAAAATTGCATTATCACCACCTTTTCTAAGAGTATAAACCATTGTTACATTATGAGTCAATTATTACATTATGAAACTTTATTATATTTAAGTTATTACATTATGAGCACCAAATTCTGGGCTCTGTACACTCTCAATGTTAATAGGCCCCTATAAATAAATAATAAATGTGGGTTTTAAGCTACAATTAGATTACATTAATGAGTGGTTCTTTAATTCACCACAGCCCCGGATTTAGAATTAGGTTCGTGGTGAGGCAGGAGAATGACGAGTGGGAGAACTTCTCACCTGCACCATAAGGCGCCATGTTTAAATCCCCCAAATTCCACCTATCGTTATATAAATTTGTCTGTATATTAGTCCTGTGTCATGTCACTTTATAGATCTTTACCTATCTGTATTTGGCTTTTTACAGTAGTTTATTTTTTTTTTTACTATATTTGGATTCATAATTTACTGCTGTTTCTACGTGGTTTACTTCTGCTGAGCTGATTTCTGCATGTTATTATCTTCTGGCTCACATGTTTCTGTCTGGTTTTCTTCTGGTTAGCTGGTTTGTCTATGTTTGGCCAACATGGCTAGAACTGGACCGCAACAACCCCCCAACCCACCCACCCCACCCCCAGACTACAATAGGGAGTTTCTACATCATACTGTCCATATGTTTGTGTCTCTGCTCAGTCATTGACCCACCTCAACCTGACCCATCTGATACACCTCACTTTTCTTTGTGTAGGATTGTGTCATATATATATGAAAAAAACTAATACTAACTAAAACCAAGCATCCATAAGAACAAAAATGGCAAACCTGATTAAAAATCATTAAAACTAATTGAATTAGACGGGGAAAAAAGTCAACACTAACTAAAACAAAACTATAATGAAAAATCCAAAACTATTATAATTCTGATGCTTACTTTTTATTTCTACATTCTGCTATTTTATTTATAATGTTGTGTTGATATTCACCTACTGTTAAACATGTACATTAAATATATACCCATTTGCAATATATTTTCCTCATGCCTTGTGGGAAGGAAACCTCTCAGTCTCTTCATTTAAAGATCGTACCAATGGCCCTGTGCTCATATACACCTCCCAGCTGTGATGTCTTGCTATCAACAAAAGGGAGTCAATTTAGATCATACAATCTAAATTGAAATCCGATGAAAATTGTATTGTATTGTATTGTAAATACAGGAAATTGCATCTAAGAAGTAATTTTTTTTTCTCCCCCAGACCCCCCTCTGGGTTAAACCCCAGATCTTCACAATCTCTGGCTCCACTTCTGTGCACAAGCACTAAAAGCAAAAGCAACATATTCCTTCAAATTTCCTTTTTATATTCTCAACCAGAAGTACTCTTTGAAATCAAGTGAGAGACTAACAGGTAGTGGTTGGCTGCTTTTTGCGCAAATGATCAAGTCTGTTAGTTGCAGCAGATTAGGAGATTGTCAGAGCAATTTTTTTTTCTTTTTTGTTTGGGGGTGGATCATATTTGGGGAGTGTGTGTGTGTGTGTGGGGGGGGGGGGGCTTGGTCTTTCATGCCAGTGGTATGATTTTTTTTTCTTTTTTGATGCCGTATTTGTTGGGGGGGGCAGCTATGGCATTTAGTGTTGCACCACCCCCACCCCTTTCCCATGTCTAGATCCGGCCCTGATTCACCACCTTAATTAATGCATTTAGCCTACTGTACTTGTGCTCATATACCCAACACTAAACCATTTTGCACCTCCGGGGGGGGGGGGGGGGGGGGCTCCAGGACATCCACTATATTGGCAGGAATGTGGCATAAAATTAATTCCCTCAATTGTTGTTATCAATATATGTAACAATTAATTGGAGGTCCCAAAACACCACAAAAAAATTTGGGTTTTCATGGGCCCCTCTCCCTAATCGGGCCCTGGATAGTCAGGTTCACTTTTCTCCCCCCATTATTACATTATGAGTTGCTGCACACCAGCAGAAACATTCCTCTGCCGTTCCTTGGCAGAGGAATTAAACTGCTTATATTGAGGGTTTAGTGAAGACGGGTGGTTGTGACCCAGAGGACACAGGGGGCGTAAATAGAATCTGAGGGTTAAGCTAATATGGACACCTGCATGGACTTGGACAGGTGTTTTTACCTCTGGTGTCTAATAAGACTGTGTGCACAGATGACATTTGACTGGCAGTTTTAATACATGTAGTTTAGTGACTTCAGGTGTTTTCATTTTAGACTGACCCAGTGTTAATCCAAGCAGACATCTGTGTGTGTTTAAATATTGGACTAAAAAACCCACTGCACATAGCTAGTGTTCTGCAGGATACGCCTCATTAACCACAGTAGTATACAATCTTTCTACAGGATTTTTAAATCTTTGCAGATCTTCCATGTGGTGAAAGTTCAGAGTGTGCAGGCGTTGGTTTGTGCAGCAGGATGAAAACACATCAGTGCTATTAGTGCTTTAAATCCAAATGACTGCATACTTGACTGGGAAAGGAAGTCCAATCAATGAGTAAGCGTCGAGGATTCAACATCAGGAGGAAAGTGCAACAGAGCTACTATCTCCAAAAACTAAACATTTGACCAAAACATTAACCCTTTGATGCATGAATTATGAGAACTTTAATTTTAATTACATTTTTATTCCTCTTTAGGCTGAAAGAAACAATGTGATTGAAATATTTTTAATGAAATTTTTTTTTAGGGAGTTACAAAAATGTCCACTCAGCTGGAAAACGTGTTTAACCCTTTATGGGATTTATTAAGTACATTCATTAAAGAAAATTAATGATCTTTGATTTTAAGTGTATTAAGGCCTAAAATAAGCCATGAGACACCTTCACTCCCTGACCCTTCCTGGCTGACCCAGAGCCGGTTGCCACACAACGCCGCAAAGGAAAATCACCTGGAGGGTGCATAGGTCAGACCCAAGGTGAGGTCCCACGAGAGGATCCTCCCAGTACCTAGTGGCCAACCCTGACCCTGAGGTTGAATCCTGGTGGTGGACTGCGCGAACCCGTATACCTCTAAATGGTTTCACATCCTCTCGAACTCTTTCTTCAAAGTTCATTTGAACTTTCCCTTCAGGTACCTGTTGAGTATCGGTCTGGTGTCAGGTTTTAGCCTTAGATGGAGTTTACCACCCGCTGCTGCATTCATTAACAGCCCGACTCTGAGAAGACCGGACCACGGTGCAACACGGTCTTCCATAAGCTACATTTCCCATGGCCACCCTTGGGACGGGGATTCAGTACTGGACTATTCCTTCTTCCCTCGCTGCTATGGACGCCCCAACAGGGAAGCAGAAAATGCCACATGAACTGTCAGAGCATCAGAGCAAATTGTTCATTTAAGATGTTTATTTAGTGATTTGAGCCGCATTTATGTTTTTCATATAATCAGGAATGAGGATCATAACATCTAATGCAAACTTTTTTCTGTGATAAAAACACCCCCCCCCCCCTTTTTTTTTTTGTTGATAAATCGCACCCTGCTAATAATGTTTGATATAATTGTCAGTGGGGAAAAAATATTGGTATAATATACAAATTGGTATAATATACAAATTAAATAGTGTGGGTCATTATGAGGCGTTATTACATTATATGATTTTGTAGAAGCAAAAATACAAACAGAATCCATTAAAGAATATGATGTGGTTTTCTATGGTTTTTCCATCGTAAACTGTAACATTATTTTCCATGTATTTATTTTCTGTCTCTATCTGAGCGCAGAGGTTGGCAGGGTCTGATCGTATTGGCAGGGTCTGATCGTATTTATATTGCTACTGGATGATCAATCAAAATCACCAAATATATATTGCTATATATTTGTTGTCTTAAAGCCCACCTGCTTGTGAACAGGTTACATTTGTAGCGTGCGTCACTATGGCGATTGACTTGGGTGAGCAGTAAACCATCTTTGTGATAGCAAAAATCAGGAGCTGAAGCACTTAATCCTGCTGTGTGCGATACGGAGCCCGAAGCATCTGCAAAGTCCTGTGGGGTCTCATTACGCAGCAACTCAGTCACTTTTGTGTCAGGCCAAATGTTGCAGCAGACACATATCACAAACCCATTTCAAGAGAAACAGAGCTGTTTTAAACACATGCTGAAGGCCTTTGGGGGAAATCCCATTACTGACCCACTGGATGTAAAGTAACTCGCTTACAGCCGTGCATGTAAACAATTTATCTGATTTTGTTTTTCTTTTTTTGGGAGCGTAACCTGATTCCTTCTAATAACCTGGCCTCTTGGGTGATGCCTGGGTTTCTTTTCCTTCCTTGTGAATGTATTATTAAACCATCTGAGCTGCATCTGCTGCTTCTCCCATCACATAGTTTCCCACATCACTCTACTATTAATGTATTTTAACCCTTTGATGCATATACTGGTCAGTCCTGTGGTCAGTTATTCTACTGCTCAGTCCATAACCCACAAAACCCATGAATATATAAGAGAACAGCTGTGGAATAACTGACCACTGGAGTGACCAGAAGAAGAACTCACCACTGGACTGACCAGTAGAACTGACCACTGACTGACCAGTATATGCATCAAATGGTTAATACCTGATCTACACTAACATATTTAGCTGGAAATCAATTACTTGTTGTTATTAGACTGTACAATAATTAACATTCTCATCTTAAACAAAAACCAAGCAGCATATTTATTTCATAGTGTTCTGATATTATGTTTTGAATTCACATTTCTTTGGTTCAAAGCTTAAAGACATTTTCCAGCTGAGTGGATGTTTTTATATCTCCATAAAAAATGTTTAATTAAAAACATTTATATTGCATTGTTTTTTTCAGCCTAAAGATGGATAAAAACATTTAATTAATTCATGCATCAAAGCAGAGGTGGAAGTAACTCAGTAAAAGTACTTTATTAC
The DNA here is from genome assembly GCA_020466265.1 of Siphamia tubifer. Lineage (NCBI taxonomy): Eukaryota > Metazoa > Chordata > Actinopteri > Kurtiformes > Apogonidae > Siphamia > Siphamia tubifer. The sequence continues at coordinate 23,960,093 of CM035785.1, read as the reverse complement.
TCTACTTAAGTCCAATTGTTTAGGTAACTGTACTTTACTTGAGAATTAATTTTTCTGGAAAGTTTTTACTTTTACTCCCTACATTTTTATATAAATATTTACTATACTACTCTATCAAGTGGTGTTGTATGAGTGTGTGTGTGTGTGTGTGTGTGTGTGTGTGTGTGTGTGTGTATGAATGGGTGAATGTGAAGGATTGTAAAGTGCTTTGGGCACCAACTGGTGTATAAAGTGTACTATATAAGTACAGTCCATTTACCATCTATACTTTATACTCCTTACATTTGTAGAAATATCTGTACTTTATGCTCCTTATATTCCTCTGAATATACTTGTTACTTACAACTCTACAGATGTGATGGTACATAAATGAGATGTAAATTGGTAGAGAGAAATTATGTATTTCTACATCATAATTTTGACTTTATCTTAACATTTCTGCTCTTTATCTCACAATTGTGCATTTCTTATTTCATATTTATGACTTGTTATCTCCTAATTTTGACTTTTTATCTCTTAATTTTAACGTTTTATCTCCTAATTTTGACATTTTAATCACATAATTATGCATTTTTTAATCACTTTTGAATTTTTCTGAAAGTTTCTGCCCCTACCCATAAAACTGAGTAACTGTGACTCAGTCAAACACATTATCTACACAGTAACTCACTGGTAAAGGCTTTAATTGTGCATACTTTTGAAATGTTTCAGGTTTCAGATTTTTTTTCTGGTTAAATAAGTTTTTTTTTTTTTTTTATTCGTGGGGGAAAAAACAATGCAGTTTTACTTTTTACTTTATAATTGAGAAATTTTACCTTTTTATTTTTTTACTTTTACTTAAGTAAAAGAGTTAAATCAATTCAATTCAATTCAATTTTATTTATAAAGCCCTAAATCACAACAAAGTCGTCTCAGAGGGCTTTACAAAAACATAATCAACTACAGAAATACATGAAAAGTCCCAGGCATCCCCTGTCCTTAGACCCTCCTTCTCGGCAAGAAAAAACTTCCAAACCCAGTGGGAAAAAGAAGAAATCTTGAGGAGAACCACATTGAAGGAGAGATCCACTCCCATGGACGGACAGGCTATAGATGAACGTCCATGTATAAATGCAGGAAGGGGGGCTGGTCCAGACAGGCAGGGGCGGGGGTCCGGGGTCACAGGTCAGCCCAGGCGAGATACTCCAGATCCTGTCGTCCATGGCTCCCGTGCAGGCACTGTCAGGAGAGCCACCACTCCCCCCAGGGGGGGAGGGGGGAAAGGGGACACCAGGTGACTAGTCATGAACAGACTTGGTAAGAAAGATATGTTATAAAAATTACAGAAACAGATGTGAGGAAGAGAAAGAGAAGAAAGAACTCAGTGTCTGTACTTCCCCCAGCATTCTAACTCCTAGGGCAGCCTAGACTGAACTGTGACTCATACATCATGTATACATGATATATGAGTCACATAATTTTTAACTAACCTGACCATAGGCTTTCTCAAACAGGAATGTTTTAAGCCTAATTTTAAATGTAGAGACTGTTTCGGCGTTTTTAATATTAAAGGGAAGCTGATTCCATAAGACAGGGGCCTGATAACTAAAGGCTCTAGCTCCTACTGTACTTTTAGAAACCCTAGGAACTTTCAGTAAACCTGCATTCTGAGAACGAAGGGTTCTATTGGGTTGGTACGGAACCAGATCATCTTTAAGATAAGAGGGGCCCATACCATTAATGGTTTTATATGTAAGGAGGAGGATTTTAAATTTAATTCTAGACTCAACTGGAAGCCAGTGAAGGGTTTGGAGCACAGGCGTGATGTGTTCTCTTCTATTTGATCCTGTTAATAATCTTGCTGCTGCATTTTGAACCAGTTGCAAGCTTTTTAGGGAATATTTAGGACATGCTACAAGTAAGGAGTTACAATAATCTAATCGTGATGTAACAAATGCATGAATTAATTTTTCTGCAGTCGTTTTAGACAGAATATTCCTAATTTTGGCTATGTTGCGCAGGTGAAAGAAGGCTGTTCTGCAAGTTTGTTTGATATGCATTTTGAATGAAAGATCTGGATCAAATAAAACTCCTAAATTTTTAACTGTGGCACTGGGTGTTACACTTAAGTTGTCCAGAGTAACTATCTGGTTAGTTAGGGAGTCTCTCGCATCTTTAGGACCAATTATAACGACTTCAGTTTTTTCAGGGTTCAGTAAAAGATAATTGGCACTCATCCAAATTTTTATGTCTTGTACACAAGTACTTAGTTTATCTTTTTGCCTGGTCTGGTCAGGTTTAATCGATAAATATAGCTGTGTGTCATCCGCGTAACAATGAAAATTAATGCCATGATTTGTAATGATGTTACCTAAAGGGAGCATATATAGTGTAAAAAAATAGGCCCAAGGACTGACCCTTGAAGAACGCCATAATTAACTCTGGAGGACTGCGATGATTGTTTGTTGATGTGAACAAATTGGTAGTGATTAGATAAATATGATTTAAACCAGCAGAGGGCTGCTCCTCTAATACCTATATCATATTCTAATCTGTGCACTAAGATACTGTGGTCGATGGTGTCAAAGGCTGCACTAAGGTCTAATAACACCAGGACCGATATTAGTCCGATGTCAGCGGCTAATAATAAGTCATTAGTAACTTTAACTAACGCCGTTTCAGTGCTATGATGGGCACGAAAGCCAGACTGAAACTGTTCAAATAAACTATTATCTTGCAGGAATTGGCACAGCTGTTTAACTATTACTCGTTCTAAAACCTTTGACAGGAAGGGCAAATTGGATATAGGCCTATAATTGGCTAAAATGTCAGGATCTAGGGTAGGCTTTTTCAGAATTGGTTTAATAACAGCATATTTAAATGACTGTGGCACATATCCAGTAATTAATGAAGTGTTAATTATATTTAGGACAGTGCCAATAATTAGGGGCAGAATCTCTTTAAAGAGTTTTGTTGGGATTGGATCTAAGAGGCAGGTGGCTGATTTGGAAGACATGATAATAGAAATGACATCAGTTTGGTCTACAGTGGTGAAATTATTTAGTGTTACAGAGGGATTTTTAAAAAGGCCTAGGTTTGAAAGCGCTACTTTTTCTGATCTAATATTTGGGAGAAATGTGTCTATTTTCTCTCTAATAGTTGATATTTTATTGTTAAAGAACTGCAGGAAATCATCAGGATGGAGCGTGGATGGAATAACTGGTTCCACGGAGGTGTGGCTGTTTGTCAGTTTGGCTACAGTACTGAAGAGGAATCTAGGATTATTCTTGTTTTCTTCTATTATGGATGAGTAATATCTAGTTTTGGCTGTACGCAAAGCTTGCTTATACTTTATTAAGCTATTTTTCCAGGCATTGAGAGAATCTTCTAAGTTGGATCGCCTCCATTGCCTCTCTAATTTACGTGTTGCTTGTTTAATGGAGCGAGTGTCAGCGTTGTACCATGGGGAGGTTAATCTAATCTTAGTAGTTTTTAACTTAAGGGGGGCAACTATATCTAGCGTAGTTTGTAGTGTGAGCATGGTACTATCGACTAACTCATCACTTATACTGGGACTAAATGTGTCCTTTACATAATCACATGACACAGGCACAAATAGTGACTGAATTAACTCTTTATACTTTGAGACAGCACGGTCACATAGTATCCGTTTCATTTGCGTTTTAATCACTGAGGTAGAAATATCCTCAAACAAAACCTGGAAGGTCATTAAAAAGTGATCTGAGAGTATGGGATTATGGGGAAAAACGACAAGGTCATTAATTTCAACACCAAGTGTTAAGATCAGATCGAGAGTATGTCTGTGAATGTGGGTTGGTTTATTAACATTTTGGATAAAGCCTAATCTGTCTAGTAGGTCACTAAATGCATTACTAAGAGAGTCAGCGTTGTTATCGACATGTATGTTAAAATCACCAACTATTATAATCCTATCCCAGTTCAACACTACACTGGATAGAAAGTCAGAGACTTCTAATAAAATCTGTGAATAAGGGCCAGGAGGGCGGTAGACTATGACAAAAAGGACTGGTTTTTGGTTTCTGCAGTTGGGGAAAGTAATGGATGAAACTAGACTTTCAAAGGAATGGTAAGTGGGATTAGTTTTATGATTAATTTTAGGGCTAAGACCTAAACTGGAGTGGGATATTATTGCCACTCCTCCACCACGGCCACTGGTTCTGGCTGTGTGATAGTTCACATGAGTTGGTGGCGTGGATTCATTTAATGCGACATATTCATCCTGCTGCAGCCAGGTTTCAGTCAGAGCTAAAATATCAATTTTGTAATCACTAATTAGATCGTTTATTAACAGAGATTTGGAAGAAATAGACCTAATATTGATCAGTCCACATTGGATAAAATTGTTAGGTGTTCTTTTAATCTGATTGTTCCTTAAAACTATTTTTATTCAATTATTTGACCTCACTCCTATAGGTTTTTTAATATTAGGCTTATTTTTAACTATACGGGGTTTATTATTAACTACACAAGGAATAGACGCAGTCTTTCTGTTATTTACTACATGGTGGGTTTGTGACAGCTCAGAGTAAAGTGGATGCACAGAGAAGTGTTTTACACTACGACTCTGCGCCTGGGCCCGCACTCTGGATTGTCATTTTGACAGGCTAAATTTGGAAGCCACATTTTGTGCTAAGAGAGAAGCACCTTCCCAAGTGGGATGTATGCTATCTCTGCGAATGAGCCCAGGCTTTCCCCAGAATGCACGCCAATTATCTATAAAAACAACATCGTTTTCTGAGCACCACCTAGACAACCAGCGGTTAAATGATGAGAACCTAGAGTACATCTCATCACTGGCCAAATTGGGCAGGGGTCCAGAGAATGCTACGGTGTTACACATCGACTTAGCAAGTTTACACACCGATGCTACGTTCAGTTTAAGAACCTCTGATTGTTTCCGTCGGACATCGTTACCACCAGCGTGGATCACGATGCGGCGGAAGCTAGCCCTGCTCTGCTGTAAAAGCCTAAGGTTTCCTTCGATGTCACCGACTCTGGCCCCTGGATAACACCTGACAGACACCGCTGGGTGCTTCACGTCTCTAAGAATAGAACTTCCAATGAGGAGAGTGTCTGGTTTGGCCAGTGTTCTGCCATGGGGTCTGCTACAGACGTGAAGCTCTGTGAAGTACTTCCACTTTTACCAGAGTATATTTTCAGACATGTATTTGTACTTTTAAGTACAAAATGTGATTATTTTTACCACCTCTGCATCAAAGGGTTAAACTGTTTAAGGTAAACAGTATCCTACTCAGCATCGTATCAAATAAAGTGTGTGAAAACCAGTGTTTAATGAGTGGGACCTGTGACAGCTCCTGATATTTCCTGACATTTCCATCTCTACATGTCGTTTCCAGCGTCAGTGTTCATTTTGCATCAGAGCGGCGGCGCTGGTGTCGCTCAGCATTTACAAGGAACTAACTGGTCATTATCTTTAGATGGAGTTTGCACAGAGAAACTAATCTTTCTTTCATCAGCACCACTTTACACCAGTCGACTGCTCTGGCCTGATTGAACTGTCTGTTAAAGGCCTGTGTGTGGCAAACAGCTACTGACCAACTGTCACACTGACTGGCTGCATATAAACAATGACAAATAGGTAGAAGCACACTCTGACTTCAGCCGTCGCATATAAACTGGATTATATGTGACTGCCTGCAAACATTACAACTGCCCTTTAAATAACCGCAGCGCTTTAACTGCAAATCACCTTGTAATAGGGGTTACAACTTTGAAGAAATACAAGACAATATCATGAAGCAAGAGGAGTTATGTGGTTTATATAAAAAATCTAATGCACAGAAAACCAAGATACTAAGGTACAAACTAAGCAGAGGTGGTACAAGTATACACATTACAGAATGTCTGTACTTTCACCACCTCTGCTTAGTTTCTACTGCAGTAGAAGTACAACTACTGTACTGGTGTGAAAAATGCTTTGGTAAAAGTAGAAGTACTGATTCAACTCCTTTACTGAAGTAAAAGTAAAAAAGTATAACTTCTGAATTATAATTAAGTAAACTACATTTATTTATTTATTTTGCTATGGATGAAATAATACTTATTTCAAGAGGAAAAACCTGAAAAATATAAAAGAAAATATATATGCAAAAATAAAGGCTTTAAATGTCAGTTACTGTGTAGATGTGTTTGATTATGTCATGGTACTCAGTTCAGTGGCTATGGACAGGACCTTTAGGAACAATTCAAAAGTCATTAATAGGAGAATTAAAAAAAAAAAGCATAATTATGAGATGAAAACAGAAATTATGAGAAAAAAGACATAACAAGGCAGTCAGACAGCAGACCTCTGCCAAGGCTTGATATGGCGTCATAACGTGACGTGATCGAGCCATAGGTGTTGACCCATTTGAGGTTCCAAGGTGAGATAATGTGAATGGAAAAAAAACACAAGATTCTATCTTGTCTGAATCCTGAGATATTAACACTGATGTGTTTTAGCTGTTGACCTTTAGTGTGACCTTGACCTTTGACCTTCATTGCTCAAAATGTAATGGGTTCTTCCTTGACCCATTATCCATCTATGGGATCAGAAATGGATAATTATGAGATACAATAGTCAAAATTATGATATAGTAAATCACAATTTCGGATTTCCAACTTATTTCATACTGTCACATCTGTTTTAGTTTGAAAAAGTAATGAGTTTATTCTGACAATGTAAAGTGTATAAAGTACAGATATTTATATTAATGTAAAGTGTATAAAGTACAGACATTTATATTAATGTAAAGAGTATAAAGTACAGATATTTATATTAATGTAAAGTGTATAAAGTACAGACATTTATATTAATGTAAAGAGTATAAAGTACAGATATTTATATAAAGAGTATAAAGTAAAAAGTTGTCAGAAGAATAAACACTCAAGTAAAGTACAGGTACCTAACAAATGTACTTAAGGACAGTAAAGGAAGTACTTCTACTTAGTTACTTCCACCTCTCTGCCACCATTCAGCAATTTTATTTGCAAAGCTATGGAGCGATTTTTGGGACAAAATTAAGCATATTCACATATTCACAGGAAAGTAATGCGTGCACATTTGGGATATGTGTGTATATATGAAAAATGTGTGCGCAAGCCGATTACATCACATCTGTTTACGAACGGTGAATGGGTCTATCCATGGCCTTTAGTCTCTATCTTCTGCACTAGTAAACTAGCCCGCCTCTATTGCCAAAAAATATTTTTGCCTGAATCTTTGGTCTAGCGACACCCCATAGCACCTCAGCCAGGACCGGTAAAATTTTACAGATCCAATCACAACACTCCATTTGTGTAGCAAGATTGTAGGGAAGGGTGTAGCACAATGACGACAGGGTTGAAGAAGTAGTTTACGCAACAAACCCTGGGTGGTGCCATTACCATCCACATATGCAATTAATTTCCACAGGAAGTAAGTTGTGCAGTGTTTGCTAATGTAAACAGACTTTGCTTAGCTTTTCATGGGCTATAGTGTCCAGGGAACATAGTTTAAGTACTTTGTTTGGAGATGGAGTTATTACCCCCCTCCCGAATTGAGTGCAGAGCTGGGAGGTTAATATGACGACATGGCCCAATGGAAAGTACAGCAAGATTTGTGCGTATTTCGTGGATTCCATCACAATAGACGGGAAAACTATGGGCAATCTGAAAGCCTCCGTGGCATATCAGTATCTGCATAGCAACAAGTCGCTTGTGTTATGTCATACAAACACAATTGTTTTGTGTATCTAAAAGCAAATGTAGAGCCTAGTCAATGTTTGACGAGTGTGGCATAATGCTTGCACGCGCGCGCGCACACACATAGATAAGGCTGCCAACTCCCATCAGATTCACAGACCTCTCATCTTTTTATGTAATCCTGAATGGCAAAATAACAATTTCATCTCGTTTCAGCTCAGCTCAATACCGAACGTATTTAAATATGGGACAATTCCATATTTCAAGGTATGTTTGTCAACCCTACACACAGAGCAGTGTAGACTATCAACCCTTACACATACAAGCAATGATGTAACGTTAGCTCTAAGGTCTATGAAGATTAACCTATGGTGAACATGGTTTGTCCCATCTCCAATCAGCTGTTTTAGCAAAACACTGGGAGTAATGTATACAATCAATACTACCATTACTATACTATATTATACTATTTTGTATGAAATATGTGTAAATGTAGATTTAGATTTTAGCCCGTCCAGGCTAACACCAGCTGTTGTTAGTGTAGATACAAACACGGCCCCCCTGGGTTTTACCTGTGAGAGCATGGCTTGTGTTGGACCTGAATATTCTTAGCCCATCCAGCAGTCTGGTGGATCATGTTTGGCATTTAAATCCAGCTTCAGGTAGTCCACTTTGTTTCCCAGTGAGTGTACATTGGCGAGCAGGACTGAAGGAAGTGGCGGTCGGTATGGGTCAGCTCTTAGCTTAGCTGTAAGTCCACCGCGACAGCCACACTTCTGCTTCCATCCGCACCGCCTCCAATGTCTCAGAAGGCGGTCTCTGTGGGGGGAGACTCCGCTGTTCTGTAGTTCGCTGGATTTGACCGGCATAGCAGACCAAGGTTCTGTAGAACGGTCCGCATCTAGAGGCTTGGTGAGTCCTTTCCTTAAGCTGATGATAGTTGATGATAGTCTTCTTGCACCATTCGGCTGAACCTTTGATACTAAAAGTGGTGGTCTCGGTGGCAAAATTACCGTTAAAGTGGCTGTGTTACCGGGAGCCACAGCAGCCAGTCACACACAGAGCGCCGCTCCATGATGAATGAGGGTCAAAGGGTAATGAAAAGCATCATGGGTAGCTCCCTCATAGCTACTATATACAGTACATAAGTGACACATTTATGTACATTACATAGTTACATATAGTAATGTACTGTATTTATGTCTCGGGGTTTCAGTTTCCTTTCGTAAATAGAATTTACTTTCGTATTCAGAGATGAAAAATTGAGGTAAAGGTTTTTCACACCACACTATAACTTAATCAATATCATCATAATATTACATGCATTGATGCATATTTGCATATAACCAAATTCTCAATATTGCAGAAGGTCAAAGGTCAAGTTCGTATTTAGCAAAAAGGTCAAAATCACATTATTGGCTCTAATTTAAGAACAGGTTGTCATAGGAACTTGAGATTTGCACAAAATAGGGGCGAAATTAGGCATTCTCCAAATACTTATTTAAAAACTCATGAATGTGCCCCAACATGTGCTCTTGTCTTCCTTGTTGCATCACATGACATCATGATTTTAGATAATCTTTGATTTTATTGATTAGATGGGATTTTAGGGGATTCAATTTTGTGTTATTGTTTCAGACTGGGTTTTTTTCAGCATCATTTATAAATGCCATAGTTTCATGGAGGGTTAAAATAAAATGATATATTGACTTACCCTGCAATGCAAAAACATTGTTGTTCTATACATGAATTGTCAAGATGTTGAGAAATCCATGTTTTCATGCCAGCAGGAGAAAGCTTGCCAGGCCTCGCAACCGTAACCATGGGGAGGGGGGATTTAGTGAAGGGTCAGCGAGCACCCTGTGATGTCAACATTTGATCATTCTCCAAAGGCAAGCATTCAAAGGACAATAATAACTGGGAAGAAAAGGAAAGATGGATGAATATTAATGCAAACATTACTTAAATGTATGTGATGAAATAATTAATTACATTTGTCGGCATTTTGGAAATGACAGATTTTTACCATCCCCCAAATGTAATAAATCCGCAGCAAAATAATAATTATTACTTGATAGAAAATTCTATATTAAATTTGGGGTAGGTAACTGTTATTGCATTTGTGGGAAAGTAATTACGTTTGTGGGATTATTATGTTAAAAGCTGCAAATGTTTATTAACTTTGCAGTGCATTATGCTTGTGGGGATAACAACATAGTATTTAGGAAAATACTAAAAAATCTTATGTGTTTTAAGGAGTATCACATCTGATCTGAAGTGTTTAGACTTCCTTTCTTTAAGTCATATTCTGCCAAACCTCATTTATTTTCATGACATTTGTTAAAATGATCTGTTTTACTACTTTACTCTGTAATTCTGAACTCACACAAGGCAGCTATTTTACATGATAAAATTATTACCCTGATCAGTGCATCATCATCGAAAATATATTAAAACACCACAGTGGCACAATAATACCAGCTGCAAAAATAAACTTTTGGTCTGGGAACTTTAGGTACATTAAGCGTCTGATTCCTGTGGGAAAAGACCCAATGACAGTCACACAGAAAATTCTACAGTATTCATTTCATCACACAAGTGTTGCTTTTGATTTTTGTGGGGGTTGATCCATATTTCATTTGTAGCCAAGCTTATGTACATCAATTTTTCAGAATGCATAAGTAACATGAATATTTTTATGTATTTTTCTATGATTTTAGAAGAATCTTGAAACTAAATGTTTTTCACTCAAACATGACTTTTCTCCATGAACAACTTTCTTTCTTCTAAATTCTTCTTCATAGAAGCTCTTTAACATCTAACAAACAAACAACAACAAAAAACAGTTAAGAATGTTCTCTTGTTGTGTTGTCCATTACATAGTATCCAACACTTAAATGAATTACCTAAATGTTTCTAGTAAGCCATTAACAATCCAGACGGACAGCACATTTTCCAACCACAAAATGTATGAAGTGGTCATAACTTTGTCAAATCATCCTGTTAATATTGACCTGTAACGTCACCTCAGGGCCTTAAACATCTCCTGGTGTTACTGGACTGCATTTCAGCTTCATAAATGACTCTATGATTGAGCAAATCATGCTGATATGCAGTTTTTAGTCTGGTGTGGAATAACATTAGAGGGTTGATATGACCAGAGGGGAAGAGAGATTGGTGATTTGCAATAATACCATTAAGAAAGTGGTAGTAGTGGACTTAAAATGGAATAAACATGAGTGCTTAATGCAAGCCCACTTTGTGCTTCCCATCCTCCTCCTGTATTGTTCTTAAGAAATTGGGCTTCTGAGAATTCATAATTACTCGTCCTATTCTTGGCCCGGCTTATGAAAGATTAAAATCACATTTAAGGCAGGCTTTTCCCTGTGTTGTTGCAGAAATGTTCTTCTATGCCAATATCTGAAATACTTATCACAGAAGCAGATATCTCATAAATAGGCCGCTCATGGATACTTGTGAATACTCTGCCAGATTTGTCAGCATCAGATGGATGATGTAAACTGTCCTCACACAACAATTCACTGCACTTCTATTTGTGCTAGACATAGATTAACTCACTTTAACATTGGCTCCACATGTCTAACACAGGTGGAAGTAACTAAGTAAAAGTGCTTTCTTGACTCAACTTAACTACAGTTGTTAGGTATCTGTACTTTACTTGAATAATGAGACAACTTTTTACATTTTCTCCTTACATTTTTGCACAAATATCTGTATTTTATACTCTTTACATTTCTATAAATATCTGTACTTTGAACACTTTACATTTATACAAATATCTGTACTATATACTCCTTACATATATATATATATATATATATATATATATATATATATATATATATATATATATATATATATACACACTTTATACTCCTTACATTCTTTTTTACAAACAGACAAATTTGACAGTATGAAAAATAAGCTGTAAATCAGAAATTCAATTACATTTTTTTTTTATAGATCCCCAAATCACAACAAGGTGATCTCACACGGCTTTACAGGGTTCATCAGAGAAAACAAAGACAGAAATAGATGAAGTCTGAAGCATCCAATCCTCCGCTTCTCCAAAACCCAGTGGGAAAGAAGAAACCTTAGGGAGGACCACAGTGAAGGACAGATCCACTCCCATGGACAGACAGGCTATATTGTGACTTGCTATATCCTAACTTTGACTTTTTATCTCATAATTCTGACTTTTTATGTCACGATTTAGATTTTTTAAAATCTCTCTTTTTTTCTTTTTTTTTTTTTTAAATCTCCATCTTATGACTTGATTTACTCCTGAATGTCCTGTCCATACAGTAAACTGAGTACCATGACCTAATAAAACACATCATCTACACAGTAAATTTTGCAGTGTTAAATCAACACTTAGAGAGTTTATTTAACTTCTTCTAGAGTGTATTTGGTCCCATTGTCTCCAAATTAACACTGCAAAATCTACAGTGTACACACTAACACACTTTTAAAGGCTTTATTTTTGGAAATATTTGACATTTTTCAGTTTTTTCCTGCTTAAATAAGTATTATTTCATCTATAGGAAAAGAAAACCAGTTTTACTTTTTACTTGATTGCAGTTGAGAAGTTGTACTTTTTTTTACTTTTACTTCAGTAAAGGAGTTGAATCAGAACTTGTACTTTTACCAGAGTATTTTTTCATACCAGTAGCTGTACTTCTATTGCAGTACAGAATGTCAGTACTTTGACCACCTCTGTGGATGGATGTGTGTGTGGCATCACAAAGTGCACAGTAAGGTTCCAGTAGACGACTATAAATACAAACCTGCTGCCAGCGCACTGGGTAACCTCCAGCCAGGTTGGAGTCGTTTCCATAGCAGTAAATGCCATTTATCTAACGTATTGGCCTATTACAACCTCTCCTTTACTGCTTCCTGCTGAGGGATCCCCTGCAGTCTCACAGCAGGGACACCCACGCACAATTGATTGGGGAATCTTTCTATTTCTGCCAGCGATCCCTCACTGGCGTCCGTGCATCTCGCTTGCCCTCCCTCCATCTATCCGTCTTCCTCGGCCTGTTCTCCTTTATCTCCTTGTGTCCCTTCGTCTTTTTCTGCCGCTGTCTCTTAACTCTCTGAGGACTGGCTGCAGGCGCTTTGTCAGGCTGCTCCTCCAAAAATCAATAATATCATTCTAATTCAAACTGATATCAAAAGGCACAAGGCCAGCAAAGCTTTTCTCTGCAGACTCTGTCCTAAGCCTGTGTTTTTCCACAACATTTAGTTTTGCCATTTGGTCCCTTCGATCTCCTCTTTAGAGGCCTCCTCTGGGTTCCACTGGCCCAGCCTGTCTGAGTACTCTTTGTTTTTTAATCAATGTAGGAGCCCCTATGATGACATGGCCAAAAAAATCTAAATTGTGGCCACATAATGAGTAGAACATGTCCACTAAATACTCATTTGTGGCCATGAAATATTAATTTGTGGTCAAAATTATAAGATTAAAAAGTAGTAGTAGTAGTAATTAATTTTTTGTGGTCGGTGGGCAAATTATTACATGCACTTTTCCTTCTCTTTTGTATTTTTTTTGTTGTTTCTGAACAATAATAACGATAATGGTAATGACAACAAGAAAATGAAATAATAAAAGAGGATATTTTACAATTGTAATAACCAGACCAAAAGGTATAGGCTGAAACCTGAGCATAACCTTTGAACTTAAATAAACATCAAGCAAGAAAGAGTTACACACTAGGGTTATACATACGCAAAACTAACAACCATACAAAAAAAGTGTAGATAAAGAGTCATTATAATGAGATAAAAAAGGATAATTATGAAATAAAAAGTCAAAATGATAACATAGTAAGTCACATTATTTTATTTACTGATTTACAACTTATTTTTCATACTGTCAAATTTGTCTAAAAAAAGTAATGAATCTATTCTGAGAATGTAATGAGTATGAGTATTTATTTATAGTATAAGGTACAGATATTTCTATAAATTTAAGGAGTATAAAGTACATATATTTACTTATGTAAGTGGGAAGAGTATAAGGTACAGATATTTATATGAATGTAAGGAGTAGAAAGTAAATATAATTTTATACATTTAAGGAATATATATATATATATATATATATATATATATATATATATATATATATATATATATATATATATATACATACATATATATATATATATATATATATATATATATATATATATATATATATATATAATGCAAGGAGTATAAAGTACAGATATTTATAAAAAAAATGTAGGGAAAGTTTTCAGAAAAAAAAATACACCAGTAAAGTACAGATACATAAAGGCCCTGTCCCATTTCTCCCCCTAACCCTAAAATTTCCCCTAACCCTAGATTTTGCGCGTTCATGTGTAGGGGTAGGGTGTCCCATTACCTAGGGGAGCAAGTGGGAGTGTGATTTTGCCCTTAAAATCAACCCTCAAAATGTAGTGAGGTTGGTTGCGGACTTCGTTTTGAGTGGAAGATGAAATTACCCATGATGCACTGCGAGCTCAGCGAGCCGACTGATTTCTGACAACAAAAATGGAGGAACTGGAGATGAACAATTACCACACAGAGGCTATGACCGGTAATGTTACCTTGTCAAGCTAGCGGTAATGCTAACGTTAATGTTATAAATCGCCAACTATTGAAGAAAAAATACATCAAAATATTTAAATAAATCAACATACCTGAGACAAGACTGAAAGGCAACGTAGACGGCGAATGCGTCTTCTGTTTGCCGCATTTCTTCTCTGCGCATCCCGAAGGTAAATAAACAGAGCCAACACAACAGGCAACACAGCTGGGACCGGCATTTGTCCTCCGTGTAAATAGTAGTCAGCTGCTGTCAGTCTCGCGGAGGGGTGGTTTCATATTTGGCGGGGTAGACTTGTCAGCGTGTGACGTGAGCACGTTTGTTACGTTCACTTCGCGAGTGGTGTCCCATTTTCAGGGGGAATTATTTCCCCTTGATGAGTGGAATTTACTTTTTAGGGCACTTAAAACCAAGTGGAAGTTTTAAGGGGGAGAAATGGGACGGGGCCAAAACTGTACTAAAGTAGAGTACAGGTACAGTAAGTACAGTACTTGTACTTCCTTCCACTCACACATCCATCCAGCACTTCCTTCTCCTCATGTGCTGTTTCCTTTCTGGGTTTCCTTACCTCTCTTCCTCTCAGGGATCTTACTTCTGATGCCCGACCACCCACGTCCCCAGCTGACCCTCCTCCTTTTCTGCAAACACTTTGTGGCGTGTTGTTCCAGGATGGTGCGACTGGGCCTCGGCGCCTCCTGTCAGCACCAGAAACCACCTGACATCTTATGTGTGGCGTGGGTGTCAGAGGGAACCAGTAGTAACGAACAAAGAATAAAACTGGTCAAGATTTCAGTCAGCAGCGTGGCAACCTTTTGTTTTCTGTCCCATAAGTCTGTCAGGATCCCTCTGTCACCTTTGCCTTCTTTCTTCCCTCCTGTTCCTTATTTGTCCCTCATTACCTCTCTCTATTTAAGTGCTTTTTTCCCTCTTGTCTTTGTCTTGTTGTTTCGCCTCTCACCTTGTCTCATTCCAGTCGGCCGTCGTCCGCCCAGCCCTTCAGATACTTGTCGGCTCCGGTCCTGCTTCGGACCCACCTCGCTGGGCCTGGTCTCCGGTTCTGCAGCGTTGTTGCCCTTTTGAGTATTGTCCTTTCCCAGTTTTGCTTTTGTGTTTGCTCAATAAAAGGAGCTTGAAGTGATTCCTGGCTGTCTTCTCTTGGGTCCTTCACACTGTCAATGAATGGTTTAATTTACATTTTTTTCCCGATATATTCAATTCAGTTCAGTTTTATTTGTGAAGCCCCAAATCACAACAAGGTCATCTCACAGGGCTTTACAGAGTTCATCAGAGAAAACAAGCAATCACATACAGAGCCTGTACACATACAGAGTGTACAGAGCCAAATGTTGTGCCCTGTACACTCTCAATGTCAGTGGGCCCCTATCCGTGCCAATGCATGAGACATAAAAGGAAAAAAATGGGTTATTTATTTAAAATAAAAAAGCACAAATAGGGTTTTAAGCTACAATCAGGTTATTGTAATCACCTTGTGTGTGTGTGTATGTATCTGTCTGTGTCCGCAGAGACATATCATGCTATAACTCAATGAATACTTGAGATATTACTATGAAATGACATAAATATAGCTAATGCACATCAGATTCAGTGATCCATCTGAGTAAATGTCAATGGTCAAGGTTACAATTAACTAAAATGTTAAAATCACATTATCAGTTATAACCCTAGAACGCAAAATTTTTTGATTGGTACTAAACAATGCGGAATGATGATTTCTACAATTCTCATAATTGGTGTTATCGCCTACTACCAATAGTTTTTGAGATCTCTGGAGGTTAAAGGTGACATGTCGCAAAATTAACTTCTGTAACACTGTGTGTATCAAGCATAGACATATTGTTGTCAGATGGTATCATGATACCATCTGTATCATGATACCATCTGGGACGCTTCCACAACCAAGCCGTTCAAAGGAGGGCCCTTATCTAAAATGCTTGCAAGAATCTGATGCACTGCTTCAGAGTGACAAAAAGAAGAAAAGCCATACTGCAAGGAGACCACCACCAAAACAAAGGCCACAGTATGGGTGTACCTAAACGCATTTCTGCATTGTCTGTAAATGACCATTGTCATATGTACAGGGAAAATGTACAGGCAAAAAAAGACATCAGCCGTGGCACAGACACTCAAACATGACAGCCACAATCCTGCCCAGGCATGGGAAGTTCCACGCAGCGACACTGATTGGCTCCTTCGTTTTTTCAGAAAGCCTGAGCATCCTGATAGTCATATGGTTGTGTGAGCCTAGCAAAGGTCAGGTTATAGACATATCACGCTATAACTTAATCAATACTGGATATATTATCATGATATTACATGCACTGATGCATATATACATATAACGAAATTATCAATATTGCAAAAGGTCAAAGGTCAAGGCCACATTTAGCAGAAAGGTCAAAATCACATTATTGGCTCTAATTCAAGAACGGGTTGTCATAGAAACCTGAGATTGGCATAAAATAGGGGCGAGATTAGGCATTCTCTGAATACTTGTTCATTCCGTGCTTCACAGTTTAGGTCATATTCATTGTGGTTCATACGCAAATGTAATGAGTCACACTAAGCCCTGTTTACATGAGTTTTTATTCCTGTTTAAGCCAGAATAAAGGTTCATTCATCTTTCAGATGAACCACGTAAACACCTATTTCCAGTTGAAAATGATAATTCACAATTAAACTGAATTCAGAATAAAGTCACTGCTTTATTCTGATCTTAATTCTGAATTCAATAATTCCTCTGACATGGAAACACAGAATTCCTCTTTAACTTTATTCCTATAGTTCTGCACATGCTCCTGGTTTGGTCGAACCTGATTTACATCATCTGGCTGTGTTACCCTATGCTCACACAATCCGTGTATCATTCCCTCATTAGATTTTTTAGTGCTTAGCGCTCTTGCCCCACAGCAAGAAGGCCCAGGTTCGATTCGCGGACCCGACCTTTCTGTGTGGAGTTTGAATGTGTCTCGCCCCGAGTCTGGATGGGTTTCCTCCGAGTGTCCCCCATCACACAAAAACAGGAAAACAGGCAAACAAAGAAAAAGGAAAAAGAAAAAAAAAAAACAACTCTATTTGTTACCTACTTTCCTCTCTGCTCATTTGTTTGTTTTTTTTGTTTTGTTTTGGGTTTTTTTGTTTTTGTATATATGTATATGTTTAGTACTTCAGTTATTTATTATTGGTATTGTTATTATTTTTATTATTATCATCATTTTTGTACTATGCAGTATATTGGTATAAGATGAATTCAGGTTATTGGGGAAGTGAAGAAGGGGTAGGCTTAAATAAACTTATGCTTCATCCTACTCCTTTTCAGACATGTCATCGTTATTATTATTATTGTTGTATGGATTATTGTTGCACTTTGCACATGTTCGAAATAAATCATTCAAATCAAATCAAATCAAAATATGTTTGTTAGGGCAAAATCCTCCGACCAGCTGATTCTGACCATGAGGCTGGCTCTCCAGCTGGAGATGGATCCCCGGGCACCGCCCATGGCTGCCCACTGTTCCTTACAGGTGCTCCAATGGCATGAAAGATGGGTTAAATGCAGAGGACACATCTCATTGTATAATGACTAATAAAGTACCTTACCTTACAACCTTCTGAGTAGCATGGGGATCTAATCTACTTCAAAATGAAGGAGCCAATCAGTGTCGCAGGGTGGGACTACCCGGTGGTGTTGTGGCTTATGTGATGTAAAGCAGATGCAACGGCAATATAACAAGAGGAAAACTGGTTTTGAAAACAAATATTAAAGAAATTAGTTGTTTTTTTATTGTCTTATTTTTGGTTTTATTTGGAAAAACTGATGATGGAATGATACACAGATTGAAACCTTTATTCAGAATTAACATGTACATGTAAACACAAAGGAAACAGCTTCAATTCTGAATTATTTCATTCTGAATAAATTATTCTGAAAAAAAAATCCATCCTGTAAACATATCTATTGTCACCTACTTGTATTAAGGCTGTGACCAAATGCAAATGCTGGTGTTGTGTTTTTTATTTATGCTGCTGTGACATTCTTTATACAATGTCAGTATTGGCTTTACTCTCCATGACTGCATACAAATACAAATGGACAGCTAGAGTGATTACACAATGACATTTGCAATATAATTTGGTTATTTTTATTTCATTGGGAAGAAGACAGGTTTTAGCCCTTTCCAGTGTACCCATAATGCACTGAGCTGAATAAAAACAAGTCGCTCAACAAGCTTTGGGTTAAGCTTTTAACCTATACTAAATATAAAGCTGTTCTCCACTCATAAATAATGCAGGATGTGTAAAGCAGATGCATTACGTCCTTCTCTATTGTTGGGACACTCTGGTTAATGAATAGGCGTCGCTAAGAGCCATTACCTGAAAGCAAAGCCTTCCCCATGTCTTTTGCTCCCCTGTGTAGTTGTTGTGTTGGGATGGGGGGGGGTCCCTGGCCTGCGTCTGACACGCTAATGCTCATGCTCAGTAAATGCTGTTGGAATCGCTCCCCTGGGAGACATGAACGTGACAATGGTCTGTGGGTTACAAGTACTCCTTCCTCGACGATATTGTGCTGCCGCTTGCCCTTTCCCTTTGAATAAGGAATTAATTATTCATCCACCAATGGGAGATAAAGAGTGTGGAGAAGAAAGAAGGGGGTGTTTTTCTACACACAATAGATGCTGAAATCTTTTCAGGTGTCAGCCAAACCAAAATTAAGGCGTCACAAGAAATGGGACAAGTATACGGAGCAATTTTTGGGACAAAAATAAACCTTTGATGCATATACTAGTCCAGGGATTGGAAACTTGTGGAACTATCATCCTTATCCTGCAGCTCTGAGTGGCTTGGGAATGTAAATTACTTTAAAATTAAATAAAATTAAATGAAATAAGTATTTGTTGTAACATTCAACCACAGGAAGTCCAAGTATGAAGAAATGTAAGAAAAGAAAAATATCTGATGATCTGGACTTGAATGCACCGGGGATTGTTAGTAAATATATATATATATATATATATATATATATATATATATATATATATATATATATATATATATATATATATATATATATATATATATATATGTGTGTGTGTGTGTTATTGGTAAGTGATTATGTTTTGGGTTGTAACAGATCTGTTAACTTTTCAATTCATATTCTGACAAATATCAAACACACAACACATTATAAGTACAAATGGACTCATTTTAGAGTTTGACAATATTTATTTTATGCTCAACTACAACCACAGAAACATGAATTTCCCAAATATGCACACATTACTTTCCTGTGAATAAGCTTAATTTTGTCCCACAATTGCTCCATAGAAGTAGGAACAGACAGAGGAGTGTCTTTAATTTGAATAAGAATGTTTTTATGTCTGTGGAAACCAAATCAACGGCAGCCATGGAAATGAAATTCCACCCTGTGAGCGTGCCATCCTTACCCCACAACCTCCTCTGTGACAATAATCAGTGCCACTTCACTCCTGCTGTCACCTGTTGGACATTTTCCACAGGATTTCTTTTACCACATGCCTGTTGTTGTGATGCTTTTTAAAAAATTATTATTATTATTATTATTATTTTTTAGCATCGGTAAGTGGTAACTCTAAAGGTCAGAATGTGGGAGCGTTCATCTCTTCAAATCAGTAAAAGAAAAAAACACATCATCCTTCTACTGCGACGCTATCACTGTTAGGTTTAGAATCATCACTTTCATTTAAAAAAAAAAAAAAAAGCAGCTTAGGTATCGATTAAAACCCCCTTAGTATGTAATTGTAATAACTGTGCCAAGATGGAGGAGGAAAGATTCCATTGTTCCCTCAACATTAAGACAAATAGGATTCCACCTGCAGGGATTGGCAGGAGTTCAGTGTCATAAGCTGCATTTCCATTACCCTTGGAAATTCACAAAATATAAATAGGGCTATAAAAACTGGTAATGGAAACACCTGAATTTTGAAAAAACACTCAAATATTGATATAAAGTTTTTACGCATTCATCAGGTGGTTTTTCAGATGTTTTGATATTGTAATATATCGCACAAGTGCAATAGAAACACTTTTTCCATGGGGCCATGTCACAAGACATGGTCACATGCTCACTTCTCTTGGAGTGAAAATTGTGCAAGACACATGAACAGAAGAGGAGAAATAATTCAGGAGAAAAATATCAGTGCCATTTTAGAGACAGCAAATGGCCGAGAAATGCAGCGTCATATCAAAACACGGAAAGGTCCATCTTCCATCAGTAAAATCTCAGGGGACGATATTTCACGAGTTAGGATGCTCCTGCGTAGAACAACCGTCAATGGAAACATGTTCAAAGCACAATTATACTTTGTTGAGATTTTAGGGATATCGCTAGCCTAGCTGCACTAACCCTATTCATTATATATATAGGTCTAGGAACACTTCATAGGTAGGGGAGGCGGGGCTAAAGGTTTATCTTTCACTCCCTCTGTATGCAATAGGATGGTACTACAACCAATCAGTGTAATATTTGGGATGATGTAACCGGAAAGTTCAAGGAGGAGAAAGTTAGGAATGACTAGACAAAATGGTGGACTATGGAGCTTAATGACTGTTTTTGCTTCTGTAAAAAGAATTTAAAGTTTGCTGACATTTGGTCACATTCTTCACTCATTTTACATAAAAGAAAATCTCCACCCATTGTTTTTCTTCTTCTGTGGTTGTTTCTGGTTGTTTGTCTCCGAATCGTCGCAACATCACTTTGTTACACCCACCCTCTGACTCTATACTTCACCGTAATTCGTTGGCCAGCTTCAGGGAAATCTAGTCAAAAGTTACATTGAGCGTAACTAGACTACTACGGTAGCACATTAGATTTGTTGCCGGGTGTAGCGCGGCTAGGCTAGAATATCACTTTTGTTTTGTGAAAAACTGTAATGCTAACTAAAAGGCTATATGATGAGATGTTAAACACAGCCAGGAATGCACACAAGCATGTTTTTGAAAGCCTTCAAGTTAATTAACATTCCTGTGCAGTGGCGGCTCCTGAAAATGTTCACAGGAGAGGAAAATGATCTGGTAATGTCTGAGGTGACTCATTCAACTGGTGCATTAATAGGTAGTCATTATTATTACCCTATTTCTTTCTCACTGCAAATTGCAAAACAACTGCAATGTCACTTCAATCAAGTAGATGGCACCAAATTACAGAATTCTTTCCCCTGTAGCTAGCTAGTATATAATACATAATGGTGTAAGGTTGTGAACAACATTCATAGATGAGAAATAGTTTGACTCTGCAATAGCCAATTCCAATTCCACCCTATTTAATTTTTTTCAAAATAGTATTATGTGAAATAGCCAAGGATATATTTATAAAAAACTATGTTCAAAAACAACATAAGAAATGGAACAGTTTCAAAAGAATTTTATTATTATTATTATTATTATTATTATTATTTTTTTTTTTTTTTTTACCAATCTTTAAATATTATTATACTCCAGAAATTCAGATTTTCAAAATGGGTAGCCTCTACAACTCAACTTCAGTGTCTTCAAGTAGGAATGTGCACTTAATAAAACCATTTAAAAAACAAATAGCCTAGTTGAGATGATTTAGACCTTGCCTTGTTGCATATTTATCAAGGATATTACCGCATTGTAAACTGTAGCATGTCAATAAGTATTAAATAACAGTTGAGAGGATATTTAGACTTTGTCATTTCTAGTATTTATCATGGATGTAAATAATAACATGACAATAACAACTAAAACAATTGAGTGGATATTTACATGATATTTTAATTGAGAATGTTACCAGGGATGACTATCTCTCAAAGTAAAATATGACAAATGCAAATGTGTGTTTTTGTGTGTGCCCTCGAGTGTAAAATGTTCCTCTCTTTGACAAAACTTGTTTTATTTTGACATTTGGTCGAGGTGATCCTGCTTGTTTCATTGCCAATTTAGCTCGATCTGAGTGCTGACTAAAGGGAATTTCTTTTAAGGACTGAACCGTTGTTTTCCACCCTATCCATGTGACACAACTGACATTCGTCCTTTGACTGCGGACAGTTTGCAGTGACAAAAGTACGTGAAAAAACCCCAAAATGAATGAAAGTCTATCAGTGAACTCTTGGGTGATTTTCAACGTAACTTACCAAATATCACTGACTGATGACAGATGAGATGAGTCAGCTCTGCTGAAGTAGGGAAGGGGAAAAATACACTTTTTTTTTCTCCATTTACGTTTGCTATAGTGTGGCAGTATGTTGCCCAATCGGCCTTATGGAGAAACCGTCCATGTTCCTGTGTATGCAAACTGAATGCTGCTGTTATTATTCAGAAAATGTATGAAAAATACACATATTGTTGGTGAAAATAATTCAACACAGTAGACATCCAGATGTTCAGTGTCCATTCTGTCCAATCAGAACCCTCTGTACCTCCAGCTCTGAAAGACCAATTAACTAGAGGGAATATACACATTTCCATGGAAACCTTTATTTGTAATTAACATGTCCATGTAAACACGAAAGAAATTGTTTTAATTCTGAATAATTTTATACAGAATAAATAACTCAAAAACATTATGTAAATATAGCATCGTTTGACCTTTTGCAGAAACTCAGTACTTTCACAGCCTCATATGGTTCTACATAGATGTTTTGTTCTTAAGCACTTTCTCTCCTCAGCACCTCATCATTTTTACTTTTTATTTTATTTTATTTTAACCATATTTCATAGTCATGCAGATGTTGGACTTTAGCTTCAGAGTGGAGATGACGTTACACTTGGACACGTCATCATTAGAAGTAAGCAGCTAACAGTTGCCTGTTAAATCCAGTAAGCACAAAACATCAGCATTTATTCTAATGTCTCTTCTATTTGAGCTTATTTTTGTTTTTCACAAACTGGGAAGAGTTTGTGGTGCTGGAGCAGCTCTCCTGGATTTGACCTACTTACAGGTTAATGAGTTTGTGAAAACACCTTCATGTCTCACAATCTTAGATTTAAAAAAAGAGAAACAAAAAGAAGGAGTCATAGTTGAGTTTTTACACATTTTATAGTAGTTTCCTGCAGACATTAATAACACCTTAGACCAGGACTCTCAAACTAATTTTTCTTTCCTGGGTGACATTCGGCCTGATTTGATTTCCAGTAAAATAATAGACTAACATATAAATAATTATTGCAAACTTTTATTTTTCATTTAGTACAAAACACCCCCATTAAATTATGAAAATATTTTCTTTTACAAACTATACAAACAAAAAAGATGGAAAAAACCAGAAAGAGGAAAAATCCATTTTAACAATGTTTTGCTTCAACATATCATTTTTACATGAAGAAGAAAAAATGGTTACAATTGTAGCAAATTTCATGTTGTTCATACATTATAGTTTGTAAATGTCAATATTTCCACATTTCCATTTAAAAAAAACAAACTAAAACAAATAAAACTTTGAAGTTGTCATTATCGGCACAATGTCAAATGTTTTTCACATCAAACCGAGAAGAAAATATGAATTTATTATTTTTTGTAGGTTTTTCTGTTATTTGACTCCAGATAATAGTGGTCTGTATGTGGAACCTGAACTAAAATCAGTTCCACATCCTTGACTGTAGAATTATTGTATTGACCTTTGAAAATGAATCCCAGGGGCCGCATTGGAATCTTTGGTGGGTCGCATTTGGCCCCCAGGCCGCATATTTGAGACCCCTGAAATAGATCACTTTTTTTTATCTCTGTGTTTACTCTTTTACAATTCTTTCAGGGGCTTTTTCTTTTTTTCTTTATTCATTTATTTATTTTTTACTAGATTTAAATCCAAGTTAAGTCCTGGGTGTGATTTGCTGGGGACCATTGGGGTTCACTGATTGGGGTTCACTGATTTTGCGGCCTGTGTGCACCCGGTCCCTGCGGGGGCCAGAATCCCACCTCAGCCGGCCACCACTTTTATTGTGCCATGGGGTTTCTGAGAGACCCTCTCACTCATGTGTGCATTAGAGTCCTGTGTTTCAAGATGGATCAGGTGGGTTGCCGACATCGCAGCTGACCACTGCTACTTGTTGTACTTGGTTGGTGCACCAGGGGCAAAGGGGTCCCGTCCCCCCCGGGGCCTTGCGTCTGGGGGAGAGGAGGTCCAGCAGAGGGTGCTGTAAAGCTTGCTACCTTTTCCCCCTGACCCTTTATGGCCGACCTAGTTCATGGCGTGAACTCGGCGTGTTCACCTCCCCCTGGCTCAGGTGCAATCCCGTGAGGAGATCCTCCCAGCACTGAAAACAACAGGCCTGCTGAGGTTGAATCCCTCAGGTGGACTGCGCAGACCCAGCTTATTTACCTCTCAATGGTTTTGTGCGCTCTTGAACTCTCTCTTCAAAGTTCTTTTCAACTTACCCATCAGGTACTTGTTGACAACTGGTCGGGTGTCGGTATTTAGCCCCACATGGAGTTTACCATTTGTTTTGGGCTGCATTCATAAACAACCCGACTAGCATGATGACAACCAGACAAGCAGTCTTCCGTATGCCACATTTCCCACACCCAAACGTGGGGTGGGGATTCCGTACTGGGCTCTTCAGTACTGACGGAATCCTGGTTAGTTTCTTTTCCTCTGCTTAGTAATATGCTTACAATCGAGAATGAGTGTCATAACATCCAACGCAAGCTTTTTTCATTGTCATCATCTCCCACTTATCCTGGTCCAGGTCATGGGGGCAGCATCCCCAGTAAAGAAGCCCAAACTTCCCTCACTCCAGCTACCTCAGCCAGCTCATCCAGCGGAATTCCCAGGCATTTCCAGACCAGCCGCGAGATGTAGACCAGCGTGTCCTGGGTTAGCCCCGAGGTCTCCTCCTGGATGGACATGCCTGGAACACCTCCCCAGGGAGGCGTCCAGGAGACATCCTCACAAGGTGCACAAGCCACCTCAGCTGGCTCTTCTCGACATGGCTCTATTCCAAGTTCCGCACAGATATCTGAGCTTCTCATCCAAACCTTAAGGCTGAGCCCGACCACCCTGCGAGGGAAACTCATTTTGGTCGCTTGTACCCATGACGTCATTCTTTCGGTCATAACCCCAAGCTCATGACCATAGGTAAGTGTCGGAACGTAGATCGAACGATAAATCGAGAGCTTTACCTTCTGGCTTAGCTCCTTCTTCACCACAACGGATCAGTTTAGCACCTGCATTACTGCAGATGCCACCCCAATCCGCCTGACAACCTCCCACTCCATCCTTCCATCACTCGTGAATAAGATCCTGAGGTACTGAAACTCCTCCACCTGAGGCAAGACCTTCCCCCTGACCCGGAGAGGGCACTCTACCCTTTACTGGTTGAGAATGATCTTCATTCCAGCCGCTTGATACTCGGTTGCAAACTGCTCCAATGAGAGCTGGAGGCTGCTGCTCGGTGGAGCTAAGAAAAAAAAGCAGAGACGAGATCCTCCCGCCACCGAACTCGACCCTCTCCCCCACCCAGGTGCGCCTTGAAATTCTGGCCATAAAGGTTATGAACAGAACCGGTGATAAGAACCTGGCGAAGGCTAACCCCCACGGAAATGGTTCGACTTATTACTGGCTATGCGGACCTATTCAGTCCCAGTACAGGGACTGAATGATGGAGACCATCCACCCCATACTCATGGAGCACCCACCACAGGGGACACGGCCATAAGCCTTTTCCAAATCCACCTAACACATGTGGACTCATTGGGCAAACTCACATGCCCCCTCCTGCGATGGTAAAGAGCTGATCCATTGTTCCACGCAGATGGCAAGCGTTCTTCTGTGGGAAAAAAAACAAAACCAAAAGAAAATAGCCCCCCCTCTGGTTGTTAAATAAATAGCACTCTTGTTAAGTCCCTCATTTTCCAGCACTGGTGAAATACACTCTTTATTACTGAGACATTTGAAACAGTTTAAAGTCCAGAAAAGTCACTGTCAGTCAGTGACTTTTCAGAGAAATCAGTGTCAGTGTGATCTTAAAGCAGTAGAAGTGTTGTAGAAGCAGAAAGTCCTGATTCTGCTACTGTGCTAGTTTACATAGTATTTATCATTTATATATAGGCTATATAGTAGTACCAAGCACACACTTGACTGGTTTGATCTTCAGCCTCCATGACTGCTCTTCCCTGCTGGCTCTGGCTTTTGCAGACTACAGCTCAGCAGGTCACTTCTTAGGGTGACAGGAAATAGTGTTAGCCATCTGTAGTTATTATTCTCTACCATGCAGAGTGTTCTTTGCTTTTCTTACCATCTATGAGTCACTCTTTTTAGCATTTTAAAAACCAAGATTTCGATTACTGAGATTTATGAGATAACAACATGTAATATTTCTACATTTGTCAAACACTCTGCATTCTTCGATAGATAGAAAATATGCAGTGACAGTGTTCTACCAGGCTGAATGGACGGCTGCCAGTTTGGGGAGAGTATCATATTAGGTATAAGGAAGTACTTTTAGGCCCCGCCCTCACAGCAACGTAACAAGGTTTCATTTTGTACCAGATAGAGAAGATATGGCGTGAACACTGGTTCAGTAACATATCACCTAACCATGGCAACGCAATGATGCAATACACATGCCACACCTCTAGGTGTGCTGTAAGACAGTCCCAGCAGATACACCAGGACAATAGAAGAAGTAAAATGCATGAGCATACTGGCTTATACTGACACCAAACACACCCTGTCCACCATGATGGGCACTTTGCTACTACCACTACTCTAGTGTCCATCATGATGGACACTCTGCGACTACCACTACTCTAGTGTCCACCATGATGGACGCTCTGCTACTACCTCTACTCTGGTGTCCACCATGATGGATGCTCTTTTACTACTGCTACTCTGGTGTCCACCATGATGGACGCTCTGCTACTACTGCGATTCTCAAAAAAACCATATACTGAGTTTTGTTCATGGAACTGTTGTTGGAACAACTGGAAAACAACTGATTTATAAACAAGAAAAAGTAAAACTACTGGTACCAAAATACAATACTAGTTATTTCTTTAATTTTTTTTTACAAATTCTTTTTCATGTTACTTATTATTTTGGAGGTTTTTATTAGTTTTTGTTAATTTTGTTGCTTTTGTTGTTTATTTTTCTAGACTTTTAATTAGATTTTTTTTCCATTTTGTTCCATTTGTGTCTTACTTTGTTCATGTTACTGTTTTTTATTGATGACTGGCTCTTTTTATTCATTTTGATGCTCATTTTATTCTTTCTTTGACTGTGTGTAAAGAGTAACCAGGTGGAGAAATTGTAATCATTCCAAATTATGTTTTTATTCTGAAGGCACTTTATCCTCACTAGGGTGACCGGGGTTAGCTGAAGCCTTTCCCAGCTCCTGTACTAACTTTGGACCAATCACCACATCATGTAACTGAACATTTAAAAAATATTATGTCATGACCTTATAATGAACAATTTACATTAATTTTTCAAATTTCAAACATCTTTATTGGTCTTTTGTCATATAATCAATAATAATAATAATAATACATGCACAAAAGTGAAATAAAATAAATAGAGCACAAAAAAGCACCTTGAAAACCCAGGGCTATAACTAAACATTTATGATGTTTTTTTTTTTATTCCGAATTATTTATTCTGAATAAAATAATTCAGAATTACAGCTGTTTCCTTCTTGTTTACATGGACATGTTAATTCTGAATAAAGGTTTCCATGGAACTGGCTGTGTTCTGCTCTAGTTAATTGGTCTTTCAGAGCTGGAGGTACAGAGTGGAGTAATAGTATCTTGTGGGTTATTAGGGGCACATATGATTTATATATGGTATGGTTCACATGATGAAGTCACAGAATTGTTTTTGTCAAGACACAGAATGTTCCCTGGCTCCCAGCCTCAGTTCAAGAACTGGTTGGTCAACATGTTTAGATTATTATATAGGTGTGATTTGAATTGGTCTGGGAAGCTGAGACAAGGCATGCACACCAGACATTAATATTTGAACTTTCTCATGCAAGGGATGAAAGGGTGGAGCTCAGGTTGGCCGCTTTGTCATCAGGTAGTGGTCCAATCAGAAGACTGGTTCTGATGACGTTTTGAAATCCAACCCATACCTGAGAAGATACTATTGACAGGTTGTGGGAGATGGGTGGGGGAGACTTGGGTGTCCTGTGGGACTGAGATCAGCAGATTTCTTGTACTTTACATGTTACTTTGAATAAACTGTTAACATGAGACTGATCGATCCCAGAACTCATTATTGGCTGGACTTCAGTTTATACTTCAATTAATCTCTGGAGCTTTCAATCAATAAACCTGTAAATTCTAACAGTTGTTCACGTGTGTTATGTAAAGGCATTCCTAATGAAACGATCTGAAATGATTATTTATCTGCTCTGCTGTTCAGTGGTTTCATGCTGTGTGGAATCAGAAAGTAAACATCACTTTTACTTGAAGATGATAAATGGCAAAGTAACAAAATACAGTAAAAAAAAACAAACAAACAAACTAATAATAATAATAATAATAATCTAAGACATTGTTTCACTCATAAACACACAGCACTACTATTGTCAGTTCTCAAATGAAATATTTTCTACACAGTAAATGTCCCAGTGCTAAAAATGCAGTGTCAAAATATTCCAACAACAGAGTCAAATTTAACCAGATAGCTTCCAGTGTTGGTGAAAATAA
Source organism: Siphamia tubifer (assembly GCA_020466265.1). NCBI lineage: Eukaryota > Metazoa > Chordata > Actinopteri > Kurtiformes > Apogonidae > Siphamia > Siphamia tubifer. The sequence continues at coordinate 23,931,114 of CM035785.1, read as the reverse complement.
CTGGAGTTAACAGAGGTTTTACACTGTCAGTGTCATATATTCAAGGTTAAAGTAAACTGATTCTGTCAGAGTTAATTCAACACTGATAAGAGTAAAATATAGTGGTGTGACGAGATGTAATTTGGCGAGATTTCTCGTCGCCTTAAAATTCTGAAAGATTTGTTATCCAACAAGCAGCCAGAAAAGACATCAGTAAATACTGGTATTACCTGGTTTTGGAGATAATGTTTGTTTTGCTCCACTGATTTTACTGCCCGCATGCATCCGGACCCCATGAGCCCGAGATCCCACCTTAGCCGGCACGCACCGGCCACCATGGGGTTTCTGGGAAATCCTCTGACTTGCGTGTGCATTAGACTCCCGTGTTTCCAGATGGGTCGGTGGGTTGCCTACATTGTAGCTGACCCCTGGCATCTGTTATATGTGGGCTGGTCCCTGCCCATGCCATGCGGTTGATGCACCAGGGGAGAAGGCACAGCGAGTCCGGGAAGTGGCGAAGTCCAGGCGGAGGGTTCTGTAAAGCCTGGAGCTGGTTGCGGTGCGCCACTGTGGAGAAAATACACCTGGTGGGGCTGCATTTCTTCATTGGGACCTCAACACATTCGGACTTCAACTTCCAGTCAAGCACCAGATTTTGTTTTGAAAAAAGGAGAAACATTTCATTTTATTTGAACATTTAGAACATTTTGTTTCAGTTTCAATTTGTAGAGGAAGAAGTGACATGTCAGTGACATACTTGATCAGGCTCTGTTGAACTATTTTCAGTCTGTATTGACAGAGAAGATCGTTTTGTTTTTCACAAATTGTCTGCACTTGAAAAAAGGAGAAATATATTATTTTATTTTATTTATTTTAACTTTTATAATATTTTATTTTAGTTTTCACCAGAGTAGTGGTAGTAGCAGAGCGTCCATCATGGTGGACACCAGAGTAGTGGTAGTAGCAGGGCGTCCATCATGGTGGACACCAGAGTCATGTTAGTAGCAGAGCGTCCATCATGGTGGACACCAGAGTAGGGGTAGTAGCAAGAGCATTCATCATGGTGGACACCCTTATAACGGTAGTAGCAGAGCGTCCATCATGGTGGACACCATTGTAGCGGTAGGAGCAGAGCGTCCATCATAGAGGACACCAGAGTAGTGGTAGTAGCAGAGCTGCTACAGTCACTGCTAAGTTTACTGGTGTTACTGAAGGAAGCATGCGCTTTACTTCTTCTATGGTTCTGATGTATCCACTGGGACTGTCTTACAGAGCACCTACAGGTGTGGCATGTGTATTGCATCGATCTCAGCAGCATTTTGTTGCCATGTTTACGTGATGTTTTACTGATGTGTGGATGCCATATTTTTTTTACCCAGTACAAAAAAAAACTGGTGGCATTGCTGTGTGGACAGGGCCTAAGTGTTTATTTCCTGAAGACACAGCATTCGCATGAACATAATGTGAATAAAGTCGTTTTCTATATTCAGATGAATACATGCATGTATGGGAGATTTTTGACTCATGTGTTCCATCAAAACATAATATGAAGAGAGCAGTAGTTTCAGTTCATCCAGAAGGGCATCAAAACACTTTAAAGCACTTCTGTAACACCCTACCAGCACTTGATGTTAGTTTGTCTAATTTGTCATCTGCCTCTAATTTAACAGTATAGAAATGACAGTTTTGGCTGATTTGCATCTTTTAATCAGTGCCCTGGTTAAAAGAGTTTGCAGTGGATTAATTAGGAATGAAAATAAGATGCATCAGTTCATTAAAATCCAAGCTATTGTTAAATAAATCTTAGAAAAGACCCTTATTATCTGATTATTTTGAAAGGCACATATTGATTCCTTCTCTTTAAAGCTGTCTCTGTCAGTCATTGAACATGTGTCTGTAGTGAATATGTGTCTGTTGTGAACATGTGTCTGTAGTGAATACGTGTCTGTTGTGAACATGTGTCTGTAGTGAATACGTGTCTGAAGTGAACATGTGTCTGTAGTGAATATGTGTCTGTTGTGAACATGTGTCTGTAGTGAATACGTGTCTGTTGTGAACATGTGTCTGTAGTGAATACGTGTCTGAAGTGAACATGTGTCTGTAGTGAACATGTGTCTGTAGTGAACATGTGTCTGTAGTTAACATGTGTTTGTAGTGAACATGTGTCTGTAGTGAATACGTGTCTGAAGTGAACATGTGTCTGTAGTGAACATGTGTCTGTAGTGAACATGTGTCTGTAGTTAACGTGTGTTTGTAGTGAACATGTGTCTGTAGTGAACATGTGTCTGTTGTGAACATTTGTCTGTAGTTAACATGTGTTTGTAGTGAACATGTGTCTGTTGTGAACATATGTCTGTAGTTAACATGTGTTTGTAGTGAACATTTGTCTGTAGTTAACATATGTTTGTAGTGAACATGTGTCTGTAGTGAACATGTGTCTGTTGTGAACATATGTCTGTAGTGAACATGTGTCTGTAGTTAACATGTGTTTGTAGTGAACATGTGTCTGTAGTTAACATGTGTTTGTAGTGAACATGTGTCTGTTGAGAACATGTGTCTGTAGTGAACATGTGTCTGTAGTTAACATGTGTTTGCAGTGAACATGTGTTTGTAGTGAACATGTGTTTGTAGTGAACATGTGTCTGTAGTTAACATGTGTTTGTAGTGAACATGTGTCTGTAGTGAACATGTGTCTGTAGTTAACATGTGTTTGTAGTGAACATGTTTCTATAGTGAACATGTGTCTGTTGTGAACATATGTCTGTAGTGAACATGTGTCTGTAGTTAACATGTGTTTGTAGTGAACATGTGTCTGTTGTGAACATATGTCTGTAGTTAACATGTGTTTGTAGTGAACATTTGTCTGTAGTTAACATATGTTTGTAGTGAACATGTGTCTGTAGTGAACCTGTGTCTGTTGTGAACATGTGGGCACTGGCCCACATGTTCACAACAGACACAGTATTATTATTGTTGATCCAGTAGCTGCTGTGTTCTCATTGGTTATTAAAATAGTTCAAGTGGGTTAGAGGTCTGTGCTGCTGAATATTCAGTCCCACAACTTTCTGTCCCGCTCCTGCCCGCACCCGCAGACAATTCTTTTTTTTTTTGTCTCGCTCCCACCCACACCTGTACCATTCTGTCCCACTCCTTCTAAAGTGCCACTTCACTACCGTCAGCACCCGCAGGCACAGTTCACAGCTTGTCCCGCATTGCATACATCAGCGCCGTGCCCGCAGGTCTTGCAGGATTCCCACAGGAGCACAGACCTGTACGTATGATTTTTTTCCTAGGATGGCAATGGATTTATTTACATATACCACGCCCTCAACTAATTTTATTGGTCTCCCAACACAGTATCACTGACTGGAGCCTAGTATGAGATTAGCTAGCTAGCTAAAGTAATACGGAGGATTTATGTATTTCATTTATCAATAATATTTGTATTAATCATGCTTTGCCAACACTGCTAGCAGCCAGGAAAGGGAGAAGTAGAAGCAGGGAGAGGAGAATGTTCACTTTTCAAAGTCACACAATCACAATGAATGAAGTTTGGCATAATTTGATTAATGTTAAATGGTGATAACTTAGATCAGGGGTGTTCAAATCCAGTCCTGGAAGTCCAGTATCCTGCATGTTCTATATATTTCTCTCTTCCATCATTACATCATTATCAGACTTCCCCGGTGCTTTCTGATGAACTGATCATTCATTGAACCAAGTGTGGTGGAAGAGGGACATATCTAAAATAGGCAGGATACTGGCCCCCGAGGACTGGATTTGGACACCCCTGGCTTAGATCCAGGTAACTAGCTGATTATAGTTGACACTTGGATAAAATGGCTTGAACAGTTTATTGCCACTGTATGTGTTTTTATCAGTGTTGTACCTGAACGAGTTCATTGAACGACCGTTCACGAACTATATCATATTTTTAACGAACGTGAACAACTCGTTCACTTTTACCAAATGAACGGGAAGTTGTGAACGCGGTTATTCTGGGATTTATTGAACTACGCTCTTATGTAATTCACATTTCGTTCTCATCACGTTGCAATTATTGAGTCCTATAAGGCATAAAATGGGATCAAAACACAGCATTATCATAGATGTCATTTTTGTATTATTCTGAACAAACATAATGTTGTAGAATAGCCAATGAGAAGCGTTTTGGGCGGGGCAGAGAGAGAGAGAGAGAGAGAGGGGTGAAGAGAGTTTTTGGGAGCTTAGAAAAAGAGTTAAATGTACAGAGTGTGACCTGCGACCGGAGCAGGTGTTGTCCCATTCCTGGAAATAAACATTGAAAACGAAGCTCACTGAAACCGCCCCTTGTGTTCTAAGAACCTGCAGAGGGAAGTTAACCCCGGGGTAAGGTACTTAATTCAGCCCCGGAGGGACGGCATTTTCCCCTGATTTCCTGACTATGGTCAGGATAACGTCAGGAACGGTTAATAATAAGTTTACAATAATAACACAAAAAAAGAACAAAAAAGAACTTGTAGTTCATAATTTGGAAGAATGAACGATGAACTGAACTAATTCATATTGAGTAACTTGTACTGAACTTTGAACTAGTTCCTAATCAAGGTGAATATTCCCAACACTGGTTTTTATGTAGGCTACGCTGTTGTGTAGTTTACTCTTTCTATTGTAAAGAGTTCTGTGGCTGCTGCCTGAAATGGTTGAGCCATATATTAATAAAGTTTAATTTAAACATAATTCATTCTGACTGACTTCCAAAAGTGAACATTCTCCTGTCCCTACTTCTACTTCTTCCTTTCCTGGCTGCTGGCAGTGTTTGCACCAAAGCATGATTAATAACAATATTATTGATAAATGAAATGGCTAAATCCTCTGTATTACTTTAGCTAGCTAGCTAATCTGATGTTAGGTGACCCAGTCAGTGATGCTGCGTGAGTCTATTGAGTTGGGCGACCAGTGAAATTAGTTCAGGGCGTGGTATATGTAAATAAGTCTGTCACTATCTTAGGAAAAAAAAGTCTCGCAACCTGTTCAGTGGGTCAGAATCATGTGGTCGCTGTTATATTCTTGGTTAGACTTTATGTCAGTTTGATTGACTTCACAATGACATCATCACTCCCTGTGGTGCTGAAGTCAAGGTCATGACGTCACGCTCGGTTCTGAGCCTTGTGTTAAAAATGTGCTTGTAAGCTCTGCTGCTGGGCATGTGGATTTTGTAACTGTAAAGTGATGTTATCATGATCTTTATTGGGTTTAAAGTGCCTGGTGTTGTGGAAGTTTTGTATCACACAGGGAGAGAAAACTGTTCAAATCAGAAAACAATTATTTATTGAAGAAATGAACAACTTAATTTGGAACTTGCATGCAAGTGAGAACATGAACAGAACGAGCTGTCGTCAGATGTTCTGACGCTCCATCTAAACTACAACTCTTTTATACTCTTCTAAACATTCCGAGGGTGGTATGAGAGGGACCATCACTGTCCTTCTCATACCACTGTAGCCACACCATGTCTCTGGAGACAACCTTCCTCTCAGGGATGTATGAATGGAATGTTTACGTATCAGTATCAGTGAGACATTACAGTATCAGTGAGACATTACAGTATCATTGAGACACAGACACACAGACTGAAGGTAAAATTCCCTTCACAATCCCCCCTTTTTATGAATTAAACACTCTGATTAATGAAATATCATGAGTTAGTAATCTACATGAGTAAATACTGTGTGTTAGTCTACAATGTGATCAAAAACACAACCCAAGAACCACCTCAGAACTGAAATAGTTCCAAGTCCTGATCCAACCCCTCACAATCTGAATCCATTTCTTGGTGACGACCATCAAAGGAAGAGGGGGTGGGGGGAGGAAATGGAGAAGAATGGTTAAACATAACCAACGTCCCACATAACCTCGAACTGAGGGAATGACAAAGTGGTACAATGCAACATGATCCTTTCAGGCCAGTAGAAAAACCCGAAAGCCAGTCTGAAATACCCCAACTGTCATTTACATAAGCATTATTATCCTCATGCAAAAGCAGTTTCAGATGCTGCAACTGCTGGTGAACATCAGACATGTTTGTAGAGGTGTCAGGCACGTATGTACAGCAGGTATCGCGGATCAAATGACACACGCCCCCTTTTTCTGCCAATAGGAGGTCTAAGGCTGCCCTGTTTTGCAGGGCAACCATACGAATTGCCTTCATTTCGTAGGACAGGTCATCAAACCCAGTGTCCACTGCAGCAGTAAGGTTCTCTAATCGTACAGATAAGGTGTCTATGTACCCCGTCAACTTTGCGGTGCCATACATAGGAAAAATGGAAATAGCAACCTTCTCGGCCTGTGAAATTAATGCACGCTTAGCCCGCGAGAGCGGGGTAATGGTCAATTTGGAGAGTGCGGGGAGCAGATAAGATAAATAACAGGTGCCTGCCCACTGTGATGGCAGGTACAGATATGATCTTCTGCCACATGTCCACACCATATCAGTAGGACAACCATAACCTAAATCGGAAGGTATAATGGCCACAGTAGAATTGAACGTGATAGTAGTGTTAGAAGTAGCATCATAACGTTGTAAAGGTGAAGCAGTGCCCAATAATGCAGTGATGTTAAACAGGACTATAAAGGGATCAGGACGTGATGAGCCAGATGTAGGAAAGGTAACATTATCCGTTCGGTTCTCACAATTAGCTAACCCACAAGACACCTTAATGACAATTTTACACCCCTGTGTATGACCTAGATGATACCGTGTGTGTTTAGTTACAGGTGAGTGAAAACACAACTGTGGAACATACAAAGGATTTGAAGCATTTCTCAAACGGAAGACAACATTCTTTTGCACAACAGATGAGTTTGTATATTTGGAAAAGTTTCTGGGGTCTCTGAAGACCATAGTTGGCTTCCATTTCAGCCATGGGTAGATTAAAGTAGCATCTGACCACCCATGTAATGTCCACTTCACCAGTGTGAGCAGAGTGTGATTGATTGGTACAGGAACCGGAAAGAGCAGAGTATCTTCGTGAGTGCTGTGGGGCAACAACCCACAAACATAACAAGATTGATTTGTGATTCTTCGCGTTAAATCACGTGTCTTTCTCCACCACACATTGTCCGTGTGATCATGATGATCAATCATGTGAAGATCACGTAGGGAACGAGGTGGAGAGTGCTTCATCCGTTGGTGCTGCTCACCTGGGCGTATAAAGGGAACAGTTCCTTGCTGATAACACAGCAGGAAAAGGGAGAGGATGGCCATCAGGGCACACCCTCCTCCCTTAATGGCCGTCGTGCTGACCATTGTTAAATCAGTGTAAATGAGGGGCCAAGGGGTCTTCAGTCACTCGCCAGTGACCAGGCAAAGAATAGAATATATGTGACTTCACTGGATCACCTTATGACCGTGAGGTTTCAGCCAGCGAAGTCATGTGGGTGTGAGTGCATGCAGTGCAAAGGGCTGGTCGCCGTCCTCCGGGTGTCTGCAACGTCAGATGGTGACCTGGCACGTCACTCCTGCTCTGTCCTTCCTGGTCCCCGTCCTCCGGTCTGAGTCGCGGTTCCGTTGGCGTTTTTCCTCCTCCGCAGTCCGCGACGTGTCCTCCTGGGTTTCCTCCTGTGAATTTGCCGGCGATCCTCCCAGGAATCTTTTGCAGTGCGTCACATGGATCCAGGTCGCCTTTTCTGCTATGCGGACCGCTGTGTCCGTCGTTAGGAGCACCTGGAAGGGTCCTTGCCACCTGCGTTGTTTCCAATGTCGCCGTCTGTAGTCCCGCACCAGGATCCAGTCACCAGGCTGCAACTTATGCAGGGGTCCTTCCGCAGGAATCGGTAGGGCTGCTTTCACCAGCACCTGTACTTTTAACAAATCTGAAGAGAGTTGTTTGCAATAAGACAACATGTCATGCTCAAAGAAAGGTGTCGCCCCTGAGGAGATCTGCCGCGGAGCCTGGAGACCTGTATTTGGGGGTCTACCAAACAGGATCTCATACGGACTCAGCCCACATTTGCTCCTGCGCCTCATTCTCATTTGCATGAGAACCAGAGGCAGGGCCTTGACCCAAGTAAGACCTGTGTCCTCACAGCATTTAGCCAATTTGGTTTTCAGAGTGCCATTTTCCCGTTCTACAGCCCCCCCTGATTGTGGGTGGTATGCACAATGTGTTTTAAGATCAAATCCCAGCATGCCACTAAGTGCCTTTAATGCTGCATTTACAAAGTGGGTACCATTATCCGATGAGATCCGTCGTGGTATACCCCAACGGGGCAGAATTTCTGTTATTAAAGCTTTAGCAACGGCGGCGCTGTCTGCATGCTTAGACGGAAACCCCTCCACCCATTTAGACCACATATCAACCATCACCAGGCAATATTTTTTACCCTCTGCCGGTGATAATTCAATGAAATCCATCATCAGGTGGTCAAAAGGAAGAGCTGGAGAGCAGTGACCTGCGGAGACACAAGGAATGGACTTTGCCGGGTTATGACCGGCACAGACAATACATTTTTGACAATGTTTCCCTGCTACTGCAGAAAACCCTTTCGTGAACCAATGCTGGGCAAGTGCAGTTGTCATCCCCCCCTTGGAGACATGATCAACGCCATGCGTTATCTTTGCAAACCAGGGGAAGAAATGTCTCGGTAAACACGGTCGACCATCAGGTGATCGCCAGATAGACTCACCATCCACTGCACACCCTGAAGAAGCCCACTCCCCACGCTCCCGGGGGGTAGCGAAAGACTGGGTGTCTGAAAGTGACGCTGGTGGAGAATCAGAAACCGGCTGTGTGAGGAAGGCAGATGAGAGTCCTGAAAGAGCTGCAGCTCTGGCAGCCGCATCAGCACGTGCATTCCCTAAGGCGACCTCTGTGTCCTCTTTCCGGTGAGCCTGACACTTCACTACTGCAATGGCAGAGGGTAGAAGAACAGCATCTAAAAGGTCAGCAACATGAGATGCATTCAAAATTTTCTTACCATTTGCCTTCAAGAAGTCCCTCTGCCTCCAGAGGACCCCGAAATCATGTACTACTCCGAAAGCGTACCGGGAGTCTGTAAAGATTGTAACCGACTGTCCTTTAGCCAACCTACAGGCCTCAGTCAAGGCGACCAGCTCAGCCGCCTGGGCAGAAAAGTGAGAAGGCAGAGGACCAGAGGAGACAGTTTCCGCAGATGTGCATACTGCAAATCCAACTCTATTGGTCCCCACTGAATCCTTGAAGGCAGAGCCATCTGTGAAAAATACACAATCAGGATTCTTAAGAGGTACATCTGTGAGGTCAATGCGAGGGGAACAGAGCTGTCCTAAAACCTCTTCACAACAATGCGGCTCCCCATCTTCTTCAACAGGGAGTAGGGTTGCTGGATTTAAGGTGTTACAGCGTTTCACTGTGATGTTGGGCATCTCTAAAAGAACAGTGGTGTATCGAATCCACCGGGCAGCAGAAAGATGAGACGTTTTCTGCTCCAAAAGAATCATAGCCACAGAATGTGGGACCATCACCGTCAAAGAATTGTACCCCACCACATCACGTGACGCCATCACAGCCTTCTCACATGCGGCCACAGCCCGGAGGCAGGGAGGGAGTCCAGCTGCTACTGCATCTAGCTTCGAAGAGTAATACCCGACTGGCCGTACCCTGTCACCGTGTGTCTGCAAAAGAACAGAAGACATGAAACCCCTCTTCTCATCCACAACCTGAGTGAAAGGCTTGGAGGCCTGTGGGAGGGCCAGAGCAGGGGCAGAACACAGAGCCTTTTTAAGGGCCTCAAAGGCTTGCTCCGCCTCTGGGGTCCACTCTAATCTGTCATGTGCCTTCAGCTTCTTACCATGAATACATGAAGACAAAGGTTGTTCAAGCTCAAAGTAATCAAGGATGAAAGCTCTGCAATACCCTGTCATACCCAGAAATGACATCATCTGCCTCTTGGTCACTGGTTTTGGGATCCTCATCACAGCTTGTATGCGTTTGGGTGTCATCAAGCGTTGATTTATCGAAAGCAGGTGTCCCAGAAACACAACCTGTTCCTTGCAGAACTGCATTTTTTTCGCGCTCACCTTATGACCTTCCTGGCCCAGGTACACTAACAATGACCTTGTTGCTTCAACACAAACCTGCGGAGAAGGACAACACAGAAGGAGATCATCAACATACTGTAAAAGTGCGACCTCTGGCGGAAGGTCAAGGCGCGACAATGACCCAGCCAAAACAGAATTGTAGATTGTGGGTGCTTCACAATACCCCTGGGGCATTCTAGTCCAGGTGTACTTTCTTCCCTGAAATTCGAAAGCAAACCAAAATTGACTATCAGGGTGCACTGGTACTGATGTAAATGCATTTGAGAGATCAATGACAGTGAAATGTGAAGCATCAGATGGTATCTGAGCTAAAATGGTGTTCGGATTTGGTACCAAAGGTGCACGTGCAACAATGGCTTTGTTTACTGCTTGTAAATCCTGAACAAACCTCCACGTATCCGGATTGGGAGGGGTTCGTGCCTTTTTAACAGGAAAAATGGGAGTTCTGACCGGTGAGTCAGGACATGGTACTATAATTCCCTTTTTCAAATAAGTTTCAAAAACGGGAGTTATACCGTCAATAGCTTCCTGTTTCAAAGGATATTGCCTTTGGCATGGCCTGTAATCGGATCGCGGTGTGACGATTACCGGAGGGCAGTTTCGGACGAGTCCTACATCGTATGGACCTGTAGCCCAAACATCAGACGGGATGTCAGCCAATTCAGATGGGATTGAGCCCTGCAGGGAGTCAGTGGAGGGTAAAGACAAACAAATTAAATTATCATCATCAAATACCAGTTGTACAGTTTTCTGGCATTGAATCATTGCTAATTTGTTTTGTCTAAACATCCCCAGCTGGGGTGCATGCAAAACGGCAGGGTCAGAAGTGGGAAACCATTCTGCCACCTGCAAGGCCTTTGACAAAAACGGGCCCACATCTTTCCAATCAGCATGGCACGGTTTGGAAAGAGCGATATGTGGTGCAGTACTGAACTTGAAAACAGCATTTTGATCATTAGACAGCTCCACCTGTAATGCACAAAAATGTGAATCCCAATACATATTTGTAATAGTCAATGTATCAAATTCAGAGCAAAAGAACTGTTCTTCATAGCAGTGGTCATGGCCTCCAGGACTGAAATATGCTGCACAATGTAGTTCATTAGCATTTTTGAAACATGAATCATTTTGTACCTTGCACCTACACGCCTCTGTCCACCCAGATGTGTTCTCTAAGGAACACACTTTCCACACATATGCATAACCTGGTTCATTTAAACCATAATTAAACATGGTGTGCGTAATGTCAATCTCTGTGTGGGATGCATTTGGATTGTTTTGGATAATTGTGAGACCTTCCGGTTTAGACACAACTGTAATGCCCAATTTCATCATCAAATCCCTACCACAGAGGTTTATGGGACATAGACGGGAGAGCAGGAAAGAATGTGTAAACACACAATATTTGGAGACACAGTCCAAAGGAACAGAAAATTTCTCTAAGTTCTGTTTGCCATTAGCTGCTATTGACACAATAGTTCTTCCGCTAAACATTGGAGTGGGATGGAGCTCATTGTGTTTAATTACTGAATGTGTAGCTCCACTATCAACCATGAAGGACAACGTAGTACCATTTATCTTAATGTCAATCAAAGGGAGTTTTTTATAATTTTCAGAGCTCAAGTGTGCATATGTGTGTGTGTGTGTGGGTGTGTCACCTCCTCCTTCAGACACTGCAGCGAGAGGCGGATCCTCTGTTGGGGTCCCACCCATCCGGGCCATCCCTCAGTCTCCTCCTTTCTCATTCCGCTGCCAACCTCGTTCCCGGCTGTCATCTCTCGGACAGACATCATGCCAACGCCCCCTTCGTCCACATTTATGGCACCTCCATCTCCGCCTTCCTTGACCTACTGCTTTGGTCTGATTCTTGTCTTTCGTGCCGTCTTGTCGTCTTGTCATATACACGTCCCCCCTTCCATGAAACTGCGCTGCCCCTTTCTGCATGGCGAACAAAGTTAGAGTGGTAGGTTTGGTCTTACCCCCTTTCGCCTTCTGCTGCATATGGACCAGGTCCTGGGCATGATGAGCATGTCGAGTCAGGTCCAGCAGACGACAAGAGCTGCCGAAGCCAACATACTGAGTGCAGATAACATCAGCAATTTCAGGCAGAAACCCCTCCATCAGAGTCTGACAGAACATCCTTTCCCAAGGTCCTGGGTCATCACCCAGTTGGTTCGGGCGCTCCAGACCAGAATGTCGGTTGAAGAGCTCCTCTGCTCTTACAATGTAGTCTGCTGCCGTTTCATCTGGTCTCTGTCTGGTGTTTCTGAGCTTTGCGAGGGAAGTCTTCCCCTTGAAAAGGTTAGGCATAGCAGAGCACAGTCTCTCAATTGCTCCCATATACTCCCCATTACCCCTGTGTCCCCACCCAGCTTCCGTCATTTTGATGTCAGCTGGAGGGAGGAATTCACGTAACTTTTCAAAGTCAGATGGAGCCAGTTTGGCTTTCATGAGTCTGCTCAACTCAGCACCTGTGGGCCCGTTTTCTTTGCAGAAAGACAGCAGTTCCTTGCCAAATGTCACTCCTCCATCTGTGTGTGGATCCGGTATGCTTTTTACAATATCTTTGAACTCAGCAAATGACCACGGTCGGAACACCACCGTCACTCCCTCTGGCCCGCTGACCTCCACCATGGGGAACTGTCCTGCTTGGTCAGGCTCCTCGGCGACCCCGGTTGCGTGGCTATACGAAGCGCCGCTTCTGGTGTGGGAAGGGGTACTGTCTTTTAAGGGAGCTTCTGTAGGTTCTGCTTTTCTACAGGGGGGGTTTTGTACCCAGGGAGCGTGAACTCTCTGGTGCATCCGCTGTTGTGGGACTGGCTGGAACCGTTGTTGTGGGACTGGTTGGATCCGTTGTTGTGGGACTGGTTGGATCTGCGGTTCAGGACGCCTTGAGGGGCAGGAGTCCAGATCAGAGTCCATTCTCACCGCCTGCAGTTCTGCAATGAGAGGGGCATACAGGGAGGGGGGAGGACAGGAAGAATCTGGTGCCAGGTTACTAGCGTTATCTGTTCGAAACCCCACAGCCCCACTAGCATCTAAACCTCCCCCCATCTCCTTTGTCCTTTTTTTCCTGTCCCTGCATTCAGCCTCTTGTATCCACACACCCAGACACAGCACACATGCTTCCCTTTGTTCATAATGCACTACTTTAAGTTTTTTTTCCTTCTTCATTACCTCCCATTCTTTTTCTAATTTCTCTTTCAACTCATTTAATTTTGCCAGACTTAAGGTACCAGTTCTAGGGAAGCCATATTTCATTACCCAAATGTCAGTACATATAAAAGCTTTTTCTCCATACTTTTTTGACATGTCTTTTGGAATTGGAGCCTCCTGGTCCAACCCCACGTCACCCTTACTCGGCCGATTGCCCATAGTCGGACGTTTTCCCGACTGGTTTTCAACTTCGAGTCTAACACTCAGGCGAAAATCCTAAAAGCCTATTCGGTTTTTCCTTTTGAGTCACGTTCAAGGAGAAAAACTAAAAAATGCCTCACTGATCACGGTTTTTGTTTTTTTCTGGAGTTCACACCCCAAGGGAAAACAAACAGACTAAAAAAAACCCCACTCATGAATTAATTCCAGCACAACTGTATCAAACAGCCACTCTGCATGCCCATCTAAATTTGTGGGGCCCTACACGTGAATTAGTTCATGGTGATCCAATTTAGCTTCATTAGGAATCTAAATTGTCATCTACTGTATTGTGCACCATAACAGCAGAAAGCGGGCAGGTGACGTGAGCTTTAGACCAAGAGTTCCTTTTTTAACCCAAATTAAAACTTTCTCACCGAGTGTGATCTGGTCTCCACAGGTCCAGTTCAGATCCCGGTGGTGTGCGGGCGGAGTCCGGCTCGGTCCCTGTCCTCTGGTTTTTGTTTTTACCAACAGGGATACGACTTTTTGGTCCGTAGGCTGATCACTTCCCCGACCTCGGTCCTCCGTCCGTCACACTCACGGGATCCTGCCGACAACGCCAAATTGTTGTGGAAGTTTTGTATCACACAGGGAGAGAAAACTGTTCAAATCAGAAAACAATTATTTATTGAAGAAATGAACAACTTAATTTGGAACTTGCATGCAAGTGAGAACATGAACAGAACGAGCTGTCGTCAGATGTTCTGACGCTCCATCTAAACTACAACTCTTTTATACTCTTCTAAACATTCCGAGGGTGGTATGAGAGGGACCATCACTGTCCTTCTCATACCACTGTAGCCACACCATGTCTCTGGAGACAACCTTCCTCTCAGGGATGTATGAATGGAATGTTTACGTATAAGTATCAGTGAGACATTACAGTATCAGTGAGACATTACAGTATCATTGAGACACAGACACACAGACTGAAGGTAAAATTCCCTTCACACTGGTCATGTGACCTTCCCCCGCTAATGCTCAGGCTAATGCATTTTACACAGGTCTGACAAAAAAATATGAAGGATTAAAAGTGCCCAAATGAAATAAATGAATATACCATTAATGAAATATGTCATTAATTAAAAATTTTATAGATAAATGTGTTATTAAATGTGTCATTAATTCATTAAAATACCAATTCATTTGAGGTGAAAATAAAAAATATATATATTATTATTTGACTAATTAATTATTTCCTGGTCCTTGTGTTGCAGTTGATCATGAATTTATTTTATCTGTCAAGCTTGTCCATCAAAGTCAGCGGGCGGGACTAAGGTGAATAGTCAAATCCACTCCATTGGGAGTGTTGGAGCCAGAGTCTGGATTTTTAGCAGTTTTCAATAAAGTTTAGTTTCATAAAGTAGGCTATCCAAACAAATGTAGAGGCGATGAAGAAAAACTCAGGGTTTACACAATTTGTGGTGAATAACAAGTTGATTCTTCAAGTAAAATCAGATTTGTTGTTTCAAATTCAATGTATGTATTGTGTTAATAATCTTGCTGCTGCATTTTGTACCAGTTGAAAGCTTTTAAAGGAATATTTAGGACATGCTAAAAGTAAATTACAATAATCTAATCTAGATGTAATAAATGCATGAATACATTTTTCTGCATCATTTTTAGATAAAATTTTCCTAATTTTGACTATGTTGTGCAGGTCAAAAAAGGCTGTTCTGCATGTTTGGTTTATGTGTGCTTTGAATGAAAGATCTGGATCAAATAAAACTCCTACATTTTTAACTGTGGCACTGGATGTTACACTTAAGTTGTCTAAAGTAACTATCTGGTTAGTTAGGGAGTCTCTCGCATGAGTAGTGTCATGGTTTTTTAAACTATAAAACACACATAAATCACCAATAAAAATGTTACTAAATAGACACAAACAATTCTTTACTATTTTAATCATTTCACATGAAGAAATCTACTAATCCTTCTTTAAAACAATTAAAGTAAACAAAAAAAAATCCTACTTCCACATTTCATTTGTAGTCGTCCATTCAACCTTATGTTCATCAACTTTTCAGAAAGAACTATAACATGAATATTTTATATATATTTTAAAATTATTTTAGAATCATTCTGTTCTGTTTTTCAGTCAAATATGTTGATGGACAATGAAGACATTGTTCTTTTATCAATAGTTTTTTACATTAAGAATTCATGAAAATTTAAAAATATATACCTTAACAGTCATTTATAAAAAAATTATGGTACCCCAAAATAAAAGTCAAAGGTCAATTTTGTAAAGTGAACATTGGGAATTTATTTTAAATACATTTAAAATCAAAGGTCATTCTTTTTTCTTTTTTTTTTTTAATGAATTTCCTTATGTCTCATAGAGGATGAAAACAACCTCCAGATTATTTTAAAATGGTACATTTTTAGACTTTTCATTGTAAAAAATCATGCCTAAAATGAAGATACTTTTTACTGTCATAAAAATGTAGAATATTGTAGTATTAAAACCACATTTACAGTTTAGTTTATTTCACACTTTAAAATACATAAGTATAAATAAATAAATACAAATAAAATATAACAGTGTAAGAGAGGCCGAAAGCTTCACCTGCTTCTATAGAGCCTCCCTTCATTAACTCAATCAACACTTCAAATGAATCAAATGAACATAAAATAATTTAAGTAAATAAAACAATACAATAAAAACACAAATACAATAAGACATGTGGACATTAATTAAATATGGACTTTAAAGAGAAAGAAGGAAAATGTATACAAGTATTTTACACTTAAATGGCTTGCATAAACGAACATTATATAGCTTTTTTTCCCCTTTATAGTATTTTACAGTTAACATACTTTCCTTTAAATGCTCTTAATCTTAACGTTACTACATGTTTACACACACTCAATACAATTACACTAGTGTTAAGAAAAGGCTGCAGTAGAAAACACTGGATGAAAGACACACATCATTCCAAAATCTTTCATTCTTGTGGAATTTACAAAAAAAAAAATTATCCACTTTTACATTTGTGTTTTACATTTCAAAATACCTTACACTTAAACAGACAGTACCCTCACAGTGGAAATGTACAAAACAAAACAAATCTGAACATGTGACATTTAAATGTGATAAATATGTGATTGAATTTAAGGCATTTTAATGGCACAAATAAAAAAAATTACTTGAACATAGTTTTCAATATAATGAAAATTCTCTGAACATCAGCTTGAACATGAATCCTTAACCCTTTCGTACCCAGTGGTCACTCCAGTAGACAGCTGTTCAAAGCTCTTCTCTTTTATAGTCATGGATTTTGTAGTTTTAGTTCTATATCAGCCAACACAGTAAACACTTATACTTGTTCTCAAACAGTAATAGATTAAACTGATCTGCAGTAACATGTTTGAGTGTCAAAAAAAAAAGAAGTTGTCATGACCTCTGCTCCGGTGACCTTTCCCCCAGTCATTTCCACACTCACCTGGTCCCGCACTGCGCAGCTGCAAGCCGTTCCTCATCTGTGGCTATAAAAGCAGTAAGGCTTGCTGTTGCCAGTGCGGGACCATTCAGTAATGTCACCTCCATAACCCGGACAGCTTCTGCCATCGCCTCAATCACCATAACCCGGACATTCATCATCACCACGGACTCTGGTCGTTTGTTCCCAGGTTTTGTCTGTCTTGTCTTTATGTTTCTTAGTTTTGTTATTAAATTATTTTTCCCTTCAGTACAGTGCAATGGAGTCCTCCTTCACCTCACCCCGATCCTGACAGAAGTCAATTGTGATTAGACTGTAATTGGCCTTTTTTAAAACATATTTTCATAATATCTTTGACAAATAAATAATAAATAATGTTTGTTAAAATGTGACAAAACATTACGTGAGCAACATTAAAATGTAGGGGGTTTTTTTATTTCAGTTTTCGTGTAAATACATGTTTCTTTATAACTTATCTGACATACCAAGTCTGTCCATGGCTAGTCACCTGGTGTCCCCTTTCCCCACTCCCCCCAGGGGTTCTCTTGGCAGTGTCTGCGTGTGGAGCCATGGGCAACAGGCTCTGCAGTGATTCGCCTGTGCTGACCTGTGACCCCAGGCCTCCTCTGTCGCTTGTCTGGTGGATGGACTTAATGGTCATGTGCATGCTCAGAAGTGCTTGGGAGCCCAATGTCCATTTTGACAGAACACCGACAGGTGTAAGGCAAATGGTCCAGTAACACGAGGGCAACAACATATGACAAAATCAGAAAGGGGAAAAAAAAAAGTCATACACCTGGTAAACCAAGACAAGAGAGAAACGCTTATTTAACACGGACATTACATTACATTAAGAATTAATTTAAAAAATGTATATATATAATCATTTATAAAGGGACAAAGTCATTTATAAATGACGGTACTCCAAAATAAAGGTCAAAGTTCAATTCTGTAAAGTGAGCATAGGAAATTTATTTTAGTCCTTAATACACTTAAAATCAAAGGTCATTCATGTTTTAATGAATTTCCTTAAGTCCCGTAGAGGGTTAAAGATGAACCCATGTTCACACACACGTACACACTCTGCTGAAGAAGGTTCTGGACTTTGAGTGCGACTTGATTTAAAATTGTGACTTTACTCAGTTCTTAATCTTCACTTTTCATCTGTGTGAAATGACATCCAACAGATTTTGTTGTTGATAACAGAAAAAAATTGGCACATCAGCATGTTTCTATGTGAGAAAATTTAATGACAGATATTTTGGAGCTCATTTTCATCTTCTTTGTGTGTGAACGCCTGCTGAGAACTCCCTCCCCTCACTGTCAGTTGACATTTGTTGGACCTCAGCTCTTCCAGTGGGCTCTGTTCTCTGGTCGAGCCCCGCTTAACCGTTTCATGCATGAATTATCACAACAATCTGGACCCCCCCCCCCCCCCCGAGTGTTTGTCTGCTTTACTAATGTGTTTAATGATGCTGACGTCTCATACTCGCACTCGTCTTCCCCTTTCTGTGGGTCTGGGTCGTGGGGACACCAGCTACTTCTGCCAGCTCCTCCAGGTGAATCCTGAGGTGTTCCCAAACCAAGGTATAATCCCTCCAGTGTATCCTGGTTTGGCTCCTCCCGGATGGACATGCCCGGAACACCTCCCCAGGGAAGTGTTCTCAGTACATGCCCGAGCCACCTTAGCTGGCAGTGCAGTGGGTCTACTCCGAGTCCCTCCGGGTTGTCTGAGCTTCTCACTCTATCTTTAAGGCTGAGCAGGTCATAGTATATTTGTGTAAGTGGATATAACCTACACAAATAGGTGTGTAGGTTATATTCAAAGTGATCCAGATTCCAGGATCTCTTCTGGATCACCACCAAAATGTAATCCTTTGTTCCTTGTGACACTCCCAACACATCCTGAAAATTTCATCAAAATTTGTCCATACATTTTTGAGTTATCTTGCTAACTAACTGACAGGCAGACAGACAAATTAACTCTGGCAAAAACATAATCACCTCCTTGGCGGACCTCTCTTCATTCAAGGGGGGGGGGTCTTCCTTGGTGGAAGTTTGCGCTCTGAGAGTGCTTTTCTCATTTATAAATGTCATAGTCCCATAGAGGGTTAATATTAATATTTTTAAGTTTCCTAGGTTACTGGGAATTCCTCATAACCTTTTACCCATAATGATTCACACAGACATGGAGCAGTTGATCATACAGCGACTGTGGCTGTTCTCAGTCCAGACGGGGATGTGGGAGGAGAAGGGGATGTGGGCGGGATCTGACGAGGTGTGCAAGTGTTGGTTCAGAGAGAAGCCTGCTGCGAAAGCCTGTCTCCTATAACCTCTCACTTCCACCTATATCATCACATCTGAGGTCCCCACTGACTGCACACATGTATGTGTTTTATGGTGTTAATTAAATGTCACACATGCGCAGCTTATTGTGAATGCATTGGCACTGTGTGATGTTCCCTTTAATCTGAATAATCACACCTGTTTTAAGACTATTTTAGCGCCAAGACAGTTTTTGTGCATATAACTTCACTCAAAATATTACATAGGTGATTCCGTGAACTGGGTGCACAGTGGAGCGTGGCATAAGAACAGTTCAACCTTCAACCCTGTAACAAAGACTCATTCCTATCACAGTGGTTTTTTTTGGTTACAGGGTTGAAGATTTTAGCTAAAAATTACCATCGATCCACATTAGCTAGGGTATGGAGCATTAGAAAATGTGGAAAACAAGAAATTAGTAATGTTTTCCAAAACAATTATTTGTTTTTTTCCCCCAAACAATACTAAATATAATTTATACTGACAATGTCAATCTGACTATAAAAACAATGAAATATAGGTCAGAAAGTATGGTAATACTGACCTGTCTTTACAGTTTCAGTGGGAAGAGACTTCAGTGATGTCATTTCCTGGGTTTGCAGGAAGTTGGAGTGAACTATTATTTTAAAAAAATTGCCTGATTGATATGGGGTTGAAGAAAAGTAGGGGAGAAGATTAAATAGTGCTATTTTAGAAACAATTTAAATACTGTAATGTTTTCATATTTCTTAAATTTTATTTTAGTTTTTATAAAGTACAGCTATTTATGAAAATGTAAGGAGCATCAAGTATAGATATTTATGAACGGAGTAAAAGTACAGATACTCTACAGATACTGAAAGAAAATCTACTTCAGTACAGAAATGAAGTACTTTTACTTAGTTACTTTCCACCTCTGTTTAAAATGATAATGATAATAAACTTCATTTCAAACATAATAAAGCACAAAGATCAGCAAAATGCAATGAGAAACCAAAAATATAACAAAGGTAAGAAGCCAAACAAAACATTTTAATCAACTTGCAGTTCATTAAAATGTTTGCATTTGCAGTGAAATTTAAAAATAAAATGTAATATAAAAATGAAGTTACGTGACTTTTCCTATTCAATCTCCTGTGGATCTTAACTGCCTGGGGTGGTCCTGTCTTTGTCTTCCTCCTCATTACAATGAAAGCAGACCATTAGTATTTAGTATTTTTACAGCGAGCAGATCATTTTTAGCATATAATTGTTACTGTCAGAGAATAATTGGAAATAATATGACAGAGACTATTCATTTCTTGGGTGCCTACAGTGACAAATTGTCATACATTTTAATGAGGTAATGAAAGAAAAAGAAGAAAAGGACAGCAAGACCTCCAGATGTTTTTCAGGTCTCATATTCAGACATACTTAACTGCATGTACAGTCCATGTATATGACAAATAGACTGACCAAAACCTCCAGACCTGCCCGTATCCATAAAATAGTGACCAGCAGGAAATGACACTTTTCACACTTGGTGAGAAGTTATTATGTCTGAAATCTGAACTGAATCTTACTGGATGTGTCTGGACATAATTCAGGTCAACTGTAAGCATGTCTGCTCTGGTGTTTCCAGGCTGAAACCGGCATCCCATGGTCAAGTGGATTCAGTGTGTTTGCTCTGATGTGCTTCTAAGGTGTAATGCATTGTTATCATTAGAGCCCTGCACTCCTGCGGGACCCAAAGCAAAGCAGTGCAGCGTGGGACAAATTTCGAAAGCTCACTACGAGTGGTGATAAGCTGCAGTCTCGTAAACTAAAAACATGTTTAAAATAAAAGCTATAAATGATTCATTTTGTATCTCATATATGTATGTGAGACAGGGGTGGAAGTCCTGCGGGAAGGTCCTCCCAGCACTGAGCCTGATCCGCCCAGGTTGAATCCCCCGGGCGGACCCTGACAGCCCCACCTATTTACTTCTCAACAGTTTTACACTCTCTTGAAATCTCTATTCAAAGTCCTTTTCAACTTTCCCTTCAAGTACTTATTGACTATCAGTCTCGTGTCAGTATTTAGCCTTAGATGGAGTTTTGGGCTGACACATTTCAACTCACCTCTGAATCCTGCAGGACATGTGTTGGCGGGAGCGGGGTTGAAAATTGTGTTCTGCTCAGACCTCTGTTATCGGTGTATATTTGTTGTGTTGTGACAGTCATATAAAGGTCTAAATAACACACACGTTATGTTTGAAACTCGTGCTAGTCACATTTCTGTTCCTATCATGCCTGGCCTGTTTGAAACAACTATTTTAATTTTGACAATAATACGAAGCTTATGTACATTTTTTGAGTGACAGTTTATGTTCTAGAAACTATTACAATTTCAGCACCAGAAGCTGTCCACTGACATAATATGTATTTGCCTGTTCAGCGTCCACGGTGAACCTCACTGATGCGCTTATTCACCCTCGTATGCAGAAATAACAAATAAGAATTTAGATCGATTGAAATGTTTCTGTTCTGAAAAATTATGTTTCTAAATAAAGAGCTTTTTGCCCTATATATATATATATATATATATATATGTGGGGGGGGCAGAGCATCTCCTTGGTAAATGCCGCATCTGATGGTCACTTGTGCAATTGGCTTTGAGTTGGCCTCCAGAGTTGTCTTCCACAGCCTCATTGAGTTCTGGATAAACTCTCTTAGTGTCCTGTTGATGTTATACAGTTTTAAGCATTCCAGTATCCATGTATGTGGCATTGAGTCATAGGCTTTCTTGTAGTCAATCCAGGCAGTGCACAGGTTGGTGTTCCCCGTCTTGCAATCTCGGGCAATTGCCCTGTCAACCAGTAGCTGGTGTTTGGCTCCCCTGGTGTTGTTGCCTATTCCTTTCTGTGCTCTGCTCATGTATTGCTCCATGTGCCTACTCATCTTAGTCGCTATGATGCCTGATAGAAGCTTCCATGTGGTGCTGAGGCAGGTTATAGGCTGGTAGTTAGATGGTATTGTTCCCTTCTGGGGGTCCTTCATTATGAGGACTGTCCGGCCCTGGGTTAGCCACTCTGGGTGGTTTCCCGATATCAGCAGCTGGTTCATCTGTGCTGCTAGGCGTTCATGGAGTGCTGTCAGTTTCTTAAGCCAGTAGGCATGAATCCTGTCGGCCCTGGTGCTGTCTAGGTCTTCATTTTGGACATTCTGGTTTGGATGTCTGCTAGTGTGATGACTACTGGGTCTTGTTCTGGGAGTTGGCTGTGCAAACCCCCTCAGCCAGATCATCTCAAAGAGTGGCTTCGGATACCAATTCCGAAGTGGAACATCAATCAACCACCTCCTCTACATGGATGACATCAAGCTGTATGCCAAGAATGAGCGTGACATTGATTCCCTAATTCACCTCACCCGGATCTACAGCAAAGACATTGGGATGTCATTCGGACTAGATAAATGTGGGCGGATGATATCTAGAAGAGGAAAGGTGATCACAACTGAAGGGGTTGACATACCTGAAGGGAACATCACAGATGTGCAGGAAAGTTACAAATACCTGGGCATCCCACAGACAAATGGTAATCATGAGGAGTCAGCTTGGAAGTCAGCCACAGCCAAATACCTACAGAGGGTAAGGCAGGTCCTGAAAAGTCAGCTGAATGGCAAAAATAAGATCCAGGCCATTAACACCTATGCCCTGCCAGTAATCAGATACCCAGCTGGGATAATATCCTGGCCACTGGAAGAGATACAAGCCACTGATATCAAGACAAGGAAGCTCCTTACCATGCATGGAGGGTTTCACCCCAAGTCCAGTGTCCTGAGGCTGTACAATAAGCGAAAGGAAGGGGGCCGAGGACTAGTAAGTGTCAGAACTACTGTCCAGGAGGAAACGGCGGAATACATCAAGAAAATGTCCCCCAATGGCCAACTACTAAGTGAATGTCTCAGGCAACAAAAGCCCAGTAAAGTCGAGGAACCAGAGGGGCTATTATGGAAGGACAAACCCTTACATGCCGTGTACCATCGGAAAATTGAGGAAGTGGCTGACATGGAAAAGACATACCAGTGGCTGGAAAAGGCTGGACTAAAGGACAGCACAGAGGCACTACTCATGGCTGCACAAGAACAAGCCCTGAACACCAGAGCAATAGAGGCTGGAGTCTACCATATCAGACAGGACCCCAGGTGTAGGCTGTGTAGAGAAGCCCCTGAGAGTCCAGCACATCACAGCAGGGTGTAAGATGCTGGCAGGCAAGGCATACATGGAGAGGCATAACCAGGTAGCGGGCATACTGTACAGGAACATCTGTACAGAGTATGGACTGGAGGTCCCAGGGTCAAGATGAGAGAACCCCCCAAAGGTGACAGAGAACAAACAGGCCAAGATCCTGTGAGACTTCCAGATCCAGACTGACAACATGGTGATGGCCAATCAGCCTGACATAGTGGTGGTGGAGAAACATGAGAAGACAGTGGTGGTGATAGATGTAGCAGTCCCCAGTGATAGCAACATCAGAAAGAAAGAACATGAGAAGCTTGAGAAATACCAAGGGCTGAAAGAGGAGTTAGAGAAAATGTGGAGTGTGAAGGCAACAGTGGTACCAGTAGTGATCGGTGCACTTGGGGCAGTGACCCCCAAGCTGGGAGAATGGCTCCAGCAGATACCAGGAACATCAGAGATCTCTGTACAAAAGAGCGCATTGCTAGGAACAGCTAAGATCCTGCGCAGAACCCTCAGGCTCCCAGGTCTCTGGTAGAGGACCCGAGTCTGAAGGAGACACCGCCCAGGTGGGGCGAGAGGAAATTTTTTTTTTAATATATATATATATATATATATATACGGTACTGCGGGCCACTAATTGCCGACTGATGGCATAGTTCTGTAAACTCTGTCATCCACATTTCTATGGCTTTCTATACAGGAAAGAAAAGCTATTAAATTCAATTCAGTTCTATTTGTAGAGACCTGAATAATAACAAGGTCAATAGGTTTTACAGAGTTGGTTTGAAAAAACAATTAATGAAAAACAGTAGATGAAAGAAATAGATGATGTCCCTAGTCCCTGTCCCTGTCTTTAGCCCTTCTGTCCATAACTCATCCCTCTGTCCTTACACACTCCCCTTGTTCCTAACCCCTCCCCCTTATAAAATCATCATTTTGAGATTGTAAAAAAGCAGATGTAAGATAAAAAGTCCAAATTATGAAATAAAGTCGTAATTATTACATAGAACGTCACAATTTCCCCAATGAAGTGACTTGTTTTTCATACTGTCGCATCTGTTTAGTTTGAAAAAGTAACAAATCTCTCCTGAGAATGTAAAGAGTATAAAGTACAGATATTTATGGTAAATGGTCTGTACTTATGCAGCGAATTTTATGCACCAGTTGATGCCCAAAGCCCTTTACAATTCCTCACATTCACACACACCCTCATACACCAGTAGATGTCTGCTGCAGACCCTACTGGGAGCAACTTAGGGTTCAGTGTCTTGCCCAAGGACACTTCAACATGTGGACAGCCAGAGGTGGGACGTGAACTGCCAATCCTTCGGTCATTGGATGACCACCAACTGAGCCACAGCCACCCATTTATATAAATGTAAAGAGTATAAAGTACAAATATTTATATAAATGTAAGGAGTATAAGTTAGATATTTATAAACTGTCACAACCTGTCTCAGTCACCTTTCCCCCAGATCCTTACTCCTCCTGTCACAACCTTTCACCCAGATCCACTCCAGATTCACTTTGCCCGCACCGCGCAGCTGCAAGTCATTGCTGGTCTGCAACTATTTAAGCAGTGAGGCTTGCAGTTGCTGGTTCGGGACCATTCTGTTTGTCACCTCCATAACTTGAACATTTCATTCCCCACCATGGACTCTGACTGATCATTCCTCAGGTTTAGTTTTCTGTCTCTGTCATTTTTGCTTCTGTTTTTATTCAATCTGTTCTCCCTTCAGCACCTGGAATCTGAGTCCTCCGCTTTCACCTCACCCATCATGCCATAAATGGTCTGCATTTATATAGCGCTTACATTATTTTACATTCAAACACACCAGTATGTTTCTAAGGTTCTTTCAGTCCTAATGTCTTGCCAAAGGACACTTCGACATGTGGACAGCCAGAGGCAGGACGCGAACCGGCAACCTTTCGGTCATTGGGTGACCCACTCTACCAACTGCAACTACATAAACAAATGTAGAAAAATAAACACTCAAGTAAAGTACAGATACCTAAAAAAAATCTACCTAAGTACTGAAAGAAAGTACTTTTCCATATTAGCTTCACACCTTTGTGGACAACCACAGAGCCCACATTTATTATCATGTATTTGAGGGCAGGGTAAAATCATCTGATGGGTTGCACAAGGTTTTTCCCAGTTTATTCAATGCACTGTAAGTGATGAGTGTGATGAAAAATGTTATCAAGACAGTTCAGAAATAGAAAGCAGGTACCAAGAGGCTTCAATCTAAATGTGACACTGATACTGCGGGTTTTTACACCTGGAAACTGTGACAACCCACAAGCACAAAGGCAGGTGTCTGACACATTTATAAACGGTTCTGGGCCAGGCTGATGCACAATCTGCTGCTTGGGTTCATTCTTCACTGACTCTGATGTTCCTACTGGATCTACCAGCACATTTGTCTTATCTTTTTGAAAGTGAAAGGACAATAAAAGGTGGTGAAGTGTCTTTGTGATTTTTTTTAATGTGGTCACTTTGTATCCCCACAAGTTTAACCTAGAAGATTTTAATACAAACCAAAACGCTAAATACATTCTAAAGCATGGAATGAAAATATCCATGTGTCTTTACATTATAACACACAAATTATTTTCAAACATTTTCTGAGTTTCTGAGGCGTAGAGTTCAGCCAAATGAGCAAGTCCCCACTGAGCAAAGTTACTGTTTTATTGAATATAAAACTAATGAAAAATATCCAGTAACCACAGTTTTTTTCTGCTAATATAATCATTTATCTGTCTACTTTAACATTAATATAAGAAATATGAAAAAATATTTTAATTGTTTATAAAATAGCACTATTTAATCTTCTCATTCAACCCCGTAGCAGGATATCACTCATACCTTTTTTTTAAATAATGGTTTAATCCAACTTCCTGCACACCCAGGGAATGACATCACTGAAGTCTCTTTCCACTCAAACTATAAAGACAGCCCAGTATTACCATACTTTCTGACCTATATAATTCATCGTCTTTAATGTCAGCTTGACATTGTCGAGCTCAACCTTTCAAACTGTTACAAGCATAAATTATATGTAGTATTGTTTGGGGAAAAAAATAATTGTTTTGGAAAAGTTTATTCATTTCTTGTTTTCCTTGTGCTTTGTAATGCTCTAGCCTAGCTAATGTGGATCTATGGCTATTTTTATTTAAAATCTTCAACCTTCTAACATTGAACCCCATTACAAAAAAACGCTGTTATGGGAATTAATCTTTGTTACGGGGTTGAAGGTTGACTGTTCTTATGCCAGCCTCCACTGTGCAGCCATTTCACAGAATCAACTGCCTTCTGCTGCTTAACTCACTTAACATATGTGCAGGGAAATATAGATATTCACTCCTACATTTTCCTGGGGTTAGGATTGGGTTTTGGGGTTAGGGTTAGTTCTTGGACCAGACTGAGTTCTTATTGGTGAGTGGTTACTCTATCTAAGAGAAAGTAGGACTTGGTTTAAGCATCTGTGTGTAGTTCAGACAGTGGAGCTCACACATGTGGCTCCCTCAGTCCCTCTCTATAAATCCACTCTGTCCTGTAGTTTATGGGATGTTTGACAGCCTCTCCTGCAGTACCAGTTGTTATTAGGTTGTAAAGGAGCTGTGGGGATGGCACTATTAGGAAGTGTGGCAGGACTCCAGTCAACTATGGAACTGGATTCACAGAGTTCATTTCAGGGATTTAGGTAAAATAACCGAGCAAGGATTAACTTGATTGTCTCCAATACACATACCAAGTTTCATAATGGTTGTCAGCAATTTTACACAAAAAAACCCACTGGACCAATTTCCATGCCATTTTCAGTAAAGCTGTGAGGTGGTCCAGAATAGATCCCATTAAATGTTGGTGAATTTAGGTGAAAGGTCAAGGTCACTAAAATGTGTTTTCAGAGTGATCAGTGAAAGGGCAAAGGTCAGTAATGTCCTTTTCATTTCTATACGTATGTAGCTTCTTTTTGCTGTCACTGTTGATGTGAATTGTCATTGGAAACTTAAAGATCAAATTTGAAGACTCGGGGTCAAAATGTAATTGTAAATGGACTGCATTTATATAACACTTTTCCACCTTTTTGGTGCTCAAATGGTTTTACATTAGCCTCACATTCAGCCATTCACACACACACTCATATACCAGTAGGTTTCTCAGGTTCTGTCAGTCCTACTGGGAGACTAAGTCCGGGTTCAGTGTCTTACGCAAGGACACTTCAACGCAAACCGCCAACCCTTCGGTCATTGGATGACCCACTCTACCAACTGAGCCACAGTCACCCTGTACATAATTGTGGACATAACGTAAGAACTCTTCTTCCAATCAGCACCTAAATGCTTGTCTTTCAATTCTGCATCTTGTGTGTATAGATTTTGACCTATTGTTGAAAATTATTGGATACATATTGGATTTAGGACCACATCAGTGGCCTGGGTTAAATTTTTAAAAAAAAAAATCACATTTGTGCCATTCAGACTGTCTTTAACAGGTCAGATACAGGTCAAATGGCAGCAAAAAGTGTGAATTATGAACATTTACCCACAGTCTTAACGTAGCCTAAGTGGGGTGTTTATCTTCCATTATCACAGTGCCATTTCAGAACAAACTAAACATGTGACATACAAGGTCTACATCATATCATCATCCTGTGCATGTGCTGCTGTGTCTCCATTTAATTGACATTGATTGGTTTATTGAAGGGTGTGCGTCTGATGTCAGTGTGTAGATTATCTGGAGCATTGCTTTGTCCTTTTCAGAAGGAAAACAGGCACTCAGACTGTGTGCTGCGGTGATAAACATCTGTGATAACTATCTACATTTTGTGCTTTTAGATGATTTAAAATATATAAAACCTCCAAATGAGAATAAACAGAGCATAATCCCAAAACTGAGAAGAGTGTATGTTTGTATTCCTGTCTTTATGGGGACATCGATATGTTTACACAGTCACATCATGGGGACCAAAATGAGAATTAAGCACTTAAAGCCAAATATGCATCCATCTATTGTATGTGCTATAGTAAAATTCATTACCTCCACTAAGTTTAGCATTTCCTAAATTCAAAAGGGGTTAATATAAATGAATGTCCCCACTATTAAAGTATAAATCTGTGTGAAGTATGCAAATGATGTAGTTCCCATAAATGGTAATGGGATAGTTTACACCTTCATGGTGCTCAAAGCGCTTCACACCCATTCACACATATACCAGTAGGTTTCTAAGGTCCTACTAGCAGCCTAAGTTAGGGTTCAGTGTCTTGCCCAAGGACACTTCGACATGTGGACAGTCAGAGCCGGGACATGAACCGCCAACCTCTCGGTCATTGGGCAACTCTATCAGTCTACCAACTGAGCCACACCCACGCTCAGAAAGCATGAGGGAAACAGTTGCAAAATGAAAGTTTGGGTCAGTTTGACTGTGTCAGCAGGATTATGCAAAAAGTTCTGAACGGATTTCCACAAAACTCTCAGGAATGATAGATAATGGGTCAGGGAAGCAACCATTAGATTTTGAGCAATGAAGGTCAAAGGTCAAGGTCACATCAAAGGTCAACATCTAAAACATATAAGTGATAATATGTCAGGATTCAAACAAGATAGAATCTCGCGATTTATTGCATTCACATCTTCCTACCTTCAGACATCAGACGGGTCAGCACCTATGGCTCCATCACATCATGTTTTGACATCATATGATGCCATATCAAACCTTGGCGGATGTCTGCTGTCTCTGACTGCCTTGTTTTATTTTCTTTTTATTATTTTTTTTAAATAACATGTGTTTACGCGAACTATCCAATGGACACTTTTGCTACAAGTGAGGATTACAAACTTGGTCCCCATGAGTAATGGAAACCAATGAGTGTGTGTGTGCGTGTGTGTGTGCGCGCGCATGAGCTGGTATTCCTATACTTATGGGGTATTGATATGTTTACACAGTCACACCATGGGGACCTCTGACACTATGGGGACCAAATTCAGGTCCCCACGAGGGTGAAATATAAATAAAGGTCCTCACTAATACAGTAGAAATGATGTGGCCCTATAAATATGTTAATTTATTTTTTCAGAAAGTCCCCATAAAGCATGGGGGAAACATGTGTAAACAAATTTTTTTAATGACTTATTTACTTAATGTATCTTTTAAATTATTAAAAATAATAATAATTATTTTATTTATTTTTTTTTTAAAAAAGAAAAGAAAGAAGATGTTCACTACCCAATGGCTACTTGATTATAAAACATAGTCCTCATGAGACATGAAAATGAGAATGTGTGTGTCTATGTGTGTGTTTGTGTGTGTGAGAAAGCAGAAGCATTAAACTTAACTTCCTGACATTTATGCCTGCAACAAATTCAATGAAACTCTGGACATAATCAATTAGGCCTAGTAAATATGTTAAAATAATCAAATAACAAAGTTGTAATTGTGATTTCATCACAAGTCTGGTCCTGGAGGAGCAACGATGGACCAAGGAACCATACAAAATATGGTCCTCACAGAAACATAGGAAGGGGTTTGTTTATTTGACCCTTCGTGTTGCAGCACAGAATAAGAGAATACATTGAATATTAATGTACTTTTTTATGACAGCTGTGGTTACCAGGACAAAAGTGTAAAAAACCCCACATCAAACCGTAAACTGTTTATGGAGGAACATGTAGATTTAAATGGACACTTTTGGTCATTGGACGACTGCTCTATCACACACATGACACACATTAAAATGCAGATTTAATCTAGAATCATTCATTATTGTTTAAAAAAGTGAATTGGCTGCTTTTTCCACATTATGGTCTGGCACTATAAATGGCAACACATTGTTTTTGAGGCAAGATTAGATATTCATTCATTAGTCCCACTAGGGGAAATTCTAGTTTTATAGGAACAAGATTATAGCACAGAATAATATTTATATATACAATTATACAATCCTTAATAATTTTAAAATGTCATATAGAGACATTAATATAACTCAGAAATTATTGCACTGCTGTTGAATTTCATTTGCACAGTTTATTTGGAGCAGTTCGGTTCAATTTACACTTTTATTTTCTCAAAAACTTGGGCTATATTTGAATTAATCATTCAAACAAACATCTTTTTAAAATAAATTTTGCATTGTATTTTCACTTATACTTTTTTATGTTACTTAACTGTGTTAAGGGAACACTGACTTAAGTCGTGTGTTGAGGGAACATTGAGTTAAGTGTGTCCAGAAGAGGCTATGTATGTCACTGGGCTCAACAGCATCTGGGATGATGATGGAGCATCAAGTCAGTGTCTTTAGGGGTTAAGGTCGGGGTTAGGGTTCGGGGTTGGGGTCAGTGATTAGGAGTTGGGGATAGGTCTTGGGTTTAGGGGTTGGGTTTGGGATTAGGGTCCGGGTTAGGGATTAGGGGTTGGGTTTAGGTTTGGGTTAAGGGTTGGTTTTAAGATTGGAAGTAGATGCTCCAGTGAAACAGAAACATTGAAAGTGTTGTGGGTCAAAAGAAAAGCCTGAAGGAGGAAGATGAGGGTGTGTGCGCTCAGGGAGCAGAGTGAGACCTCCTGCCTTGTTTACAAAAAAGGAATGTGTGGCACACGTCGCTGCAAACCTTAAAACCTTTAGTCTGAACAATAAATGGAATAAAACCATCCACCTGAAACACTGTGCCAGTACTGTCCCTGAATGTCTTTGATTTTAAGACAAGAAAGAACAACCAGCCTGAATGTTAAAGGCTTTACTCTCCTCACTGTCTGGAATCTACTGCAGCCTCAGTCTCATTTAATGTTACTTTTGAATTAGTTTTTTATAATAATAATAATAATAATAATAATAATAATGGATAGTGCTTTTCTATGTACACAAAATTATATTATAGTTAGATTTGACACAAGTCAAGATTTCTAGTGGACCCAAATGCA
Source organism: Siphamia tubifer (assembly GCA_020466265.1). NCBI lineage: Eukaryota > Metazoa > Chordata > Actinopteri > Kurtiformes > Apogonidae > Siphamia > Siphamia tubifer. The sequence goes on along the minus strand of CM035785.1, from coordinate 23,899,791 downwards.
GGACTCAGAGGCTCAGAATGATTTTCTCAAATGTTATTAGAATGATTTTCACAAACTGTTAGGCCTCTCCCAAGGCATCCTTCAGGAGGGCAGATTGCCACGGAATGCAGCAACTGAGAGAGAGTCAGATCAGAAGTCACGCAGACACAGGTCAAAAACAAGCAATCCCAGCACGCACCAAAGGAAAATCCAAAAAACTGAGAGAAGGGTACCTGTGGTCAGGAACAGGTAACACATTAGAACACAATATATCCACAAGAGAGACAGACAAGGGGCAGACTGAGACTGGAAACCAGAAATACACTTCTAATACAGAGGAAACCATAGACAACATTAACGCTCATAAGTTGCAGACAAACATTTATGCGTGAGTATTCCCTGCCCTGGAATGTTGATTGACCAATCACAGTGCAGCAAGGGTCCGACAGTGGGAGGGAGTTCTGCGTGTGTGTGCACATATGTGAAATCTGACACCATAAGGGTAAAAAAAGGACAAAAAATACGGATCGCACTCAGCTGCGACTCGGCTCATGTCATTCATTTTAAAGAACCGTTCAAAAGAATCGGCTCATTAGCAAACGTCAGAACACTACAGTACAGAATCACACACGTGTGCACACACACGTTTACGTTACCCTAAAGTGAACATTACAAATGTAATTCACGACAATCAATTGTTTGATTTTTGATTTATGACTGATCTCATGAAACCAGTCATATCAGTAAGTGATGATAACTATGTCCAAAAACACATTATCGTGACTTATTCTACGGCCCTCTAGAACGTTGCGACAGCTCCCGTTCACTTTGAAGTGATGTTCCCAGCCTTCTGCGGGCAGATTTTTTTCGATAACCACCCACTGCCCACTGACGATGGCAACAAGTTTTGTCACTTCACATTCACTGTACCATATCACTCCACAGGTAGTTCCGCCACTTTGAAAGTAAATATTCGCTACTTTGTAGCAGCTATTTTATCCAATCTCTTAGAGTAGTAGGAGTAATAAGCTATAATAAAAACTGTAGAATAAGCAGGATAATGTATTGCCCATGTGTTACTACCGGAAAATATTCCCCTTCGGGGTGGAACAACAGCTAAACAGCTGTTCAGCCCCAGTTGGGGAATATTTTTCTGATCGTAACGTGTGGGCAATACATTATCCCTTGCTTATCTTCCTCTATGTTAGCTAATGTTAATGTTAACATAACACATAGCCTAGCTTATGAAGCTAAGCACTGCCTAGCTCTACAGTTAACTTTCCCAGATGAATGATGACAAATTAAGATGCCTGGACTCGGTTGAGACCAAGAACCATATTTGGCAAGACCAGTGGCTGAGACCAAGTCATATACCAGCGAGTCCAAGACCATAAAAAACTGGAGACCAGACGGGACAAGACCAGACTCGAGTTCTACAGCCCTGCTCTGTACCTCCACCTCTGAAAGACCAATTAATCACCTGCCTCTGCTACCCAGTGTGCTCTATTTAAGCCTCAAGTTTTACAGCAGTCAGTGTCAGAACGTCTTCATTCCATGGTTTATACACATATTGGCTGCTCCATTCTGACTCCTGAACCGAACCTGACCTATCTGTTTCTCCCTGCTCTTCTGCCCTGGTAACCTGACCTGCTGCTGTGTTTATGAGTAAGAACTTTGCCAGAACTTCCTCCAGCTTAATGCGGACAAAACAGAAGTGATTGTTTTTGGCCCCAAAAAAGAAAGGTCAAAGGTCAGTGCTCACCTTGAGTCCATGTCACTAAACCCCACAAACCAAGCCAGAAATCTGGGTGTAATTATTGACTCTCACCTGAAATTTAACAAACATTTAAAAGCCATTACCAAATCTGCCTATTACCACCTAAAGAACATTGCTAAAATCAAGGGTCTTCTGTCCAAACCAGACACAGAAAAACTAATTCATTTATTCATTTTCAGTAAGTTAGATTATTGTAATGGTGTCTTCACTGGTCTAAACAAAAAATCTATCAGGCAGCTACAGCTGATTCAAAACGCTGCTGCCAGAGTCCTGACCACTGCCAGGAAACTGGACCACATTACACCCGTCCTCAAATCCTTACATTGGCTGCCTGTGGGTCAAAGGATAGAATTCAAAATCTTACTTCTGGTCTATAAAGCACTAAACGGCCTTGGACCCAAATACATCCTAGACCTACTGGTTCCCTATGAAGCATCCAGAGTCCTGAGGTCATCAGGAACAGGTTTACCGTGTGTTCCAAAGATAAGAACGAAACAAAGTGAGGCATCATTCTGTTACTCTGCTCCTCAACTGTGGAGCAAACTACCTGGATACCTGAGGTCTTCTCAAACTGTCAGTTCATTTAAATCAGGCCTGAAAACATTATTGTTCACTGGAGCTTTTACTTAAATTATTATTTGCTTTAAAATGTTTTTATGTCTTGATTTTAATTGTCTTTTAATGCATCTTTATCATTTTAATTTTCTTCTGTTTCTATTTTTGTGTAAAGCACCTTGAGTTGTCCTGTACATGAAATGTGCTATACAAATAAATTTGCCTTGCCTTGCCTTTGCCTATCGTCTTGGTGCTTGAGCCTGCTATTGAGTCCACTACAGCTTTCAATTCCTCCACTTCAATGGATTCACTGGATTCTGAATCCTGATTGCATCTGCACTCCCTTTCCCTAAAAGGTTGTGTTTCAAATCCCTATGTATGCAAGAGGACGGTACTACAACCATTCAGCGGAATAATTAGGATGACGTAGTTAGAGTGTCGGAACGTTCATGGAGGAGAAAGTTAGGAATGACTAAACAAACTGGTTGACTGTGGAGCTTAATGACAGTTGTTGCTTCTGTAAAAAGAATTCAAAGATTGCTGACATTTTCTCACATTCTTTACTCATCTTTAATGAAAGGAAATCTACACCTGTTGTTGTTCTTCTATGGTTGTTTCCGGTTGTTTCTCTCTGAATTGTTGCAGCATCACTTTGTTACGCCCGCCCTCTGACTCTATACTTCACGATGATTCGCCAGCCAGTTTCAGGGAAATCTAGCCAAAAGTTACATTGAGCATAACTAGACCGTCCACGGTAGAAAATTACATTTCCTGCCAGTAGGGGGGGCTAGCGCAGTAAGATAAAGTAAGTAAGATAAACAAGTCAAATACTTGCAGTGCAGATCAGGTATTAAGAACAGTATTTACAGAACTAGAACTAGAACAATTACTGGTGACCTCAGAAATTCAAAATGGAGACTTTTTTGTTTAGTTTTCAACATTTAGTATATATATATATATATATATATATATATATATATATATATATATATATATATATATATATATATATATATATATATATATATATATGTAATATACCGCATTGTATCTTACATACCAAGTTTGTTCATAGCTAGTCACCTGTTGTCCCCTGGGGGGAGTGGCAGCTCTCTCAGTAGTGTTTGCATGGGAGCCATGGACAACAGGATCTGTGGTGACTCACCTCTGCTGACCTGTGACCCTGGACATCCTCCCTTCCTTCAGTGTGGTTCTCCTCAAAATTTCTTCTTTTTCCCACTGGGTTTTGAAGTTTTTTCTTGCCAAAAACGAGGATCTAAGGACAGGGGATGCTTGGAAGTTTTAACTATTTCTGTACTTGATTGTGTTTCTGGAAAGCCCTGTGAGACGACTTTGTTGTGATAAATAAAATTTATATATATATATATATATATATATATATATATATATATATATATATATATATATATATATATATATATATATATATAATTATGGATGGATGGAGGCAGAAAAATCAGGTGTAGATTATGATTTTTTTTAATTTTCCTTAGTCAAGGTATGTACAGTCAGGCTGCACGATATTAGCAAAACTTGTGATATGCAATAAGGGTGTGTAGTAATATTAAAGGTGTCATTCCATGGTTATTTCAATATTTCATATTGCTGTGTTCCTGGCACACATTAAAGCTGGCTCCAAGATGTTTTCCTCCAGCATTTTACTGCATTCCCTAAAATCCCCTTCACACCCCAATTACAACCAAGGTGTCATTTCATGGTTATTTCATTTTTACTGTTTTCTCCATTGCTATTGAATAAATTGGGTGTTGGTTCTATTTTTAAAAACATTTCGAGATTGCTTTGTTTCCAGCTGTTTTTTCACGGTAGAAAAATGACTTGAGGTCCAACAACACAGTTTACCGGTACATACATGTCCATGACGCGGTGACGAGGCGTCTCTGATTGGCACAGAATGCATGAAGGAACACTTCCCCCTCCACTTACCTTTACCAGAGTAACATCTGGCTAGGTTTCATGCCATTGCTTGTTCTGAAAACATGCAGCTTTACAACAGGCTTTATTTCCACAGAGAGCACATGAACCAGTTTGATCCGCCATTTTTTTCAAGTTTGTGCAGCAGCTACTGTGGCGCCGTCTTCTCTTGTACATGCTAATGCTACTTCAGATTCTCTGCAATGGGGGACGGACTTAACCCCATGTGGGTGACACTAAAGTCCATCTGACGTCAGATGGACCGGCTTTTTCTGGGTCTCTCATTCCTCTTGTTGTTTTCTGTGAATGCGTTATGCAGCCACTGGAGGTGACAAACCACTTTCAAAGGAAGCATGTGTTGGTAAGTCAGAGTGATCCATCAGATTCCAAAAAGCGCATGGAAAAGTGGTTTTCAGTGGAATTTCAGTGAAATGACACCTTTAACATGATAATATTGCAATAGTTGTCGTTCACATACAGAAATGCCAATTTCATCTTGCAATAAAACTGTTCCTGAACCCATACAGAGCCAGGTCTATATTAGTGTCAGTTCTGTATGAGTTTATAACCTTTCTGAAGTCATTCATCACCATTTAAACTCTTATTCTGCTCTGGTATCTGAAATGTGGTATTTTCATATTTGATTTATTGATGGTGTATATGTCCATAAAAGTTTGTATTAAAGTTGAGGGTTATTTAAAAACAGAAAATGGAATAAAAGGTGACAGTTTTAACCCTAGAGTTAGATTCATGCTATCACTTGGAATGAGTAGCAATTGGGACAAACTAAAAATAAAATAAAATACCATTTACAACAACACATAGATGACATTAATAATAAAGATGAACCAGAGGGAGCTGTAGCAAGACTTCAAGAGCTCATTATAAGACCAATCTTCCTATTCTGCTTTTAGGGAAAAGAGCCAATTGGACTGTGAGACAGCGTCTGAGAAAAGAGCAGGAATGCATCCAAAAATTGGGGATTATTCTACCCAAAGGCTTGAATGAAAAAGAATCATCTGCTTTTCTATTGTACTTACCTTTTCATTTGAACCCAGGGAAATGGTGACCACAGGAAGGGTGTGTGTGTGTGTGTATTATTATCTTTATGGGGACATTGATTTATTTATAGAGTTACCTGTGACACAGGTCCCCACGAGAGTGAAATATAAATAAAGGTCCCCACTAGTACAATAGAAATCATGTGGCCCTATAAATATATGAATGTATTTTTTCAGAAAGTCGCCATAAAGCATGGGTGAAACATGTGCCTTTAAAAAAAAAAAATAATAAATAAATAATATATATATATATATATATATATATATATATATATATATATATATATATATATATATATATATATATATATATATATATTCATGTATTTTTTAAAAATTTATATTTTATTTTCTTCTTATTTTTGTATTTATTTATTTCATTATTATTCATTGTATTTATTTATTGTTAAGTATTTTGTTTTTTTCTTTTTTTAACTATTTAAAAAGTAATCTTGTACTTATTATTATTATTATTATTATTATTATTATTATTATTATTATTATTATTATTATTATTATTATTATTATTATTATTATTATTATTATTTTATTTAAAAAAGATGTCAACATTCATTACCCAATGGCTACTTTAAATACAACTTGGTCCTCATAAGACATGAAGGTGTGTGTGTGTGTGTGCGCGCGCGCGCTTGAATTTCTATCTTTATGGGGACATTGATATGTTTACACAGTCACACCGTGGACACTATGGAGACCAAAATCCATGTTCCCACAAGGGTTAAAGGTATTTTTCAATGTTTTTTAGATTAAATTTTTTTTTATGTATTTAAAAAAAAAAAAATTACATTATTTTTTCATTTTTATTTATTGATTATTTCTCAAAGATTTATTTTATTTTATTTTATTTTACTTATATGATTACAAATTTGATGTCTCTGATTACATGAGACATATAACGAGTATGTGTGTATATGTGTGTGAGTGTTAACTCAAACCTAAATCTAGGCCTAAACCTAAACACTGTTTCTGTTTCCCATCCTCTTACGGGAACTGGATTCATTATGGTGGAATTATGTTGTTTTTATTTCTTTAGAGTTGTTTTATCCAGAAAATTTTATCTGAAGATACAGGCAAAAAAATAAACAAACTAATGGTTATCTCAGAGACAGTGTATTTAACACTGGCACAATCCCTTAACCCTGACCCTGATCCCAACCCTGACCCTACTTCTATTTTATATTCATATATGATATAATATCTAATACGTAACAACACTCAGCTGAATTAATGTATGACTAAGGAATGGAAGTGTGAGTAAATAAGTTCTACATGTTGCCACTGCGTTTCATGCATATAATATAGAATTAAGTATGCAGAGGTGTGGGTGTGCATATGATAGATTATTCTGACAAATAAATTTACATTTAACTTTTAGGGTAAATATATGTATGTAATAATGTTTCTGTTTTTATTTGGAAATATTGGACATGATGTTCTTGTTTTTCCTGTTTTAACTGTTTTCTTTTAAATACAGTGCTAATGTGTTATGAGTAATATGATTAACAGAGGTGGGAAGTAACTCAGTACAAGTACTTCATTAATGTACTTCAGTCCTTCAGATTTTTTTTTACTTTACTTGAGTGTTAATCTTCTGGCAACTTTTTCCTTTTGCGACCTACATTTGTTCATAAATATCTGTAGTTTATACTTTTTACATTTATATAAATATCTGTACTTTATACTTTTTACATTTATATAAATATCTGTAGTTTATACTTTTTACATTTATATAAATATCTGTACTGTATACTTTTTACATTTATATAAATATCTGTACTTTATATTTTTTACATTTATATAAATATCTGTACTTTATACTTTTTACATTTATATAAATATCTGTAGTTTATACTTTTTACATTTATATAAATATCTGTACTTTATACTCTTTACATCCTCAAAATAGACTTGTTACTTTCTGAAGCTAAATAAATGTGACAGAATAAAAAATAAGTCACTTCAGAGGGAAAATCATCGACGGAGAGAAACTGTGACTTTGTATATCACATTTATGACTTTTGTCTCACAATTCTGTTTTTTTAAAAAAAATCTGATCAATATTATGACTTAGTCTCAATTGTGAACCCCCCTCCCCTCCCCCCATTTCTCCTAAATTTTTCTGTCCATATCCACTAAACTGAGTAACTGTGACCGAATCAAACACATCATTTACACACTAACTCAGTTTTCAATTATTTATTTTGAGGTACTTTTGAAACTTTTTGTTTTTTTCTTGCTTAAATAAGTATTACTTCATACATCGCAAAAAAATAATGCAGTTTTACTTTTTACTTTATCACAGTTAAGTAGTTGTATTATTGGTTACTTTTACTTCAGTAAATGAGTTGAGTCAGTACTTCTACTTTTACCAGAGTATTTTTCACACCAGTAGCTGTACTTCTACTGCAGTACAGAACCTCAGTACTTTCACCACCTTAGATGTAAACAGGTGTAAAAGACTGTGTGCATTCTCTGAGCGACTCAGAGTCAGTATTTAATGGCGGCAGAGCAACAAACTCAAACATCAATCTGCTGTTTATTTCTGTTGATTTTTGGTCTGTGAACCCTGCACTTTCTAATTCACAATTGATTAGTTTCAGCTATAAATCTGTTTGAGCTGCACTCCCTTGTATTCTGTTTTTCCACCAAAGGTTAGCTTACAGTGTTTTCTACAAGAGCAACTGCAGCTAATAATGTCTTCTTATTCCTACAGATAAAACAACTACTGACTGAGCGTTACGTACACCAGGGGTCAAAGTACTCCCATTCTGTACACTACAGTAGAAAATACTCTGGTAAAAGTACTGATTCATCTCTTTTAATGAAGGAAAAGTAAAAAAAAATAAATAATAATAAAATAAAATTCTCAACTCTAATAAAGTAAAAAGTAAAACAGTTTTTTTTGGGACATGAAGGCAATAATACTTATTTAACCAGGAAAAATTTGAAAAGTTTCAAAAGTACCTAAAATAAATGAGAGTTAGTGTGTAGATAATTAGTTTGATCAGGTCACAGTTACTCAGTTTAGTGAATATGGACAGAATATTTAGGAAAAATGGGGGGAAAAAAGAGTCATAGTTAAGATAAAAAGTCATCATGAGATAAAAATAAATAAATAAATATGAGATTAAAAAAATGCCTAAATTTGAGAGAAAAACTCAAAATTATGAGATAATAGGCAAGGCAAATGTATTTGTATAGCACATTTCATGTACAGGACAGTTCAAAGTGCTTTACATAAAACATATAAGAAAATAAAAATGATTAAGATGTATTAAAAGACAATTGAAATAGAGACATAAAAACATTTAAAAACAATTGAGAATCTAAGTAAAAGCTCCAATGAACAGTAATGTTTTCAGGCCTGATTTAAATGAACTGACAGTTTTTCTCAGACCTCAGGTAGTTTGTTCCACAGGTGAGGATCAGAACAGCTGAATGATCTTCACTTTGTTTGGTTCTGACTTTTGGAACACAATAAACCTGTTCCTGATGACCTATGACCTTCGGGCTCTGGATGCTTCATATGGAACCAACAGGTCTAGGATGTATTTGGGTCCAAAACCGTTTAGTGCTTTATAGACCAGGAGTAAGATTTAGAATTCTATCCTTTGACCCACAGGAAGAATATGTAAGGATTTGAGGAGCAGTGTGATGTGGTCCAGTCATATAACTATAATTTATAAAGTTACAGTTTTATCTCCACTGATTTTTTCTTCTGAAGTGACTTATTTTTCATACTGTCACATCTGTTTAATTTTAAAAAGTCATGAGTCTATTCTGAGAATGTGAAGGGTATAAAGTACAGATATTTATATAAATGTAAGGAGTATAAAGTATGGATATTTATATAAATGTAAAGAGTATAAAGTATGGATATTTATATAAATGTAAAGAGTATAAAGTATGGATATTTATATAAATATAAGGAGTATAAAGTACAGATATTTCCATAAATGTAAGGAGTATAAAGTACAGATATTTATATAAAAATGTAGGGCATGAATGTAAAAAGTTTCCAGAAAAGTAAATACTCAAGTAAAGTACAAATACCTAAAAATTGCACTTAAGTACAGTAAAAGATATACTTCTACTTAGTAACTTCCACCTCTGGTTTTTAAGGGTTAAAGCTGGTAACTTTAAGCACTTTTTTGAAAGGAATCTTTGGGTTTAGAGGTATTGAACTTATAGTAATTCCTCTTTACATCAGTACAGATATTTCTATAAATATTAGGAGTATAAAGTACATATATTTCTATAAATATTTGGAGTATAAAGGGTTTATAAAGGTATTTCTGAACAAATGTAGTGAGTAAATGTAAAACTTTTCCAAAAAAAAAAAATACTCCAGTCCAGGTACCTAAAAAATCTACTTAAGTACAATCATGAAGTACTTTTACTTTCCCCTCTGGTTACACATTGATACAGAGTTTGAACTCTTTGCTAAAACTTCCCCTGACATCCGTTCAGCTGAGGACGTCGTAGAGTAAATACATGTGACATTTGGTTTGGAGATTTCTAGATTGTTCCCATCATCCAAACTTTACCTTTGAAGCCTGAACCAACACAAGTGAATTTCATCCAAAAAAAAAATAAACTGATTGTCTGAATCATTTTGAGCTACGGGACATTTTCAGTTCACCAAACCTTAGTAACCAATAAAATACATATTTCTATCCCACAATGAAAACTTTCCCCATCGTATAAGGTGGTAAAAACACACAGGTCAAGGTGTACTATTGAAGATGTACATCCACTTTTGTGTTCACAGGAAGTTAGTGTTTGCCCTGGGAACATATAGGCTGCGTCCCATTACCAACAGTTCCACTTCACTTTGTTTGGAATGGACTTCAAAAGCCAGTCATCCCTCGACAATGAAGTGAGAAGTCTAATCCTTCCCTACAGATTGGGACATACAAAAAAAACATGTCCTGCTATAACGTCTAGCACAACAGAGTGAATAAAGTCTGACTTTCTTTAATGTACAGTTCCAGTTGCAGACGTTACAGTGTGTGAAAAGGCCATAAGTAGACGTAATGCTGCCTCTTATGTTGGGTTTAATAATTAATTTTCAGCTGTTAAACAACAGAAGGAGTACAGGGAAGCTTTCCCTCCCTGAGTGCATCTTCCCAGGTCTGTCTATTAGTTTATTTTTATTCCCTGAAGCTTAATTATAAGTTATTGGGTAACAATTTACTTGATGGGTGAGTTCATAACACATTCATAGCAGCTGTCATAAACTGCACATAAAGCATTCATGACTATTTCATGAGACGTGACTCGACATTCATACCAAACCCAGACAGAACAACGACAATTTTTCAAAATAAAAGTCCAACAATCGAAAAGCAGCACTGCAGTTTTTAGCACTTTTGAAATACACATTTTAATAGTTTTGGTGAAATGTATTTAATGCTTTGCAGGACTCCAGAGAACATGCCTAGGCCCTGCTACTGCGACCACACCTCTCCATTCAGCCCGCTCCCAGAAGAGGCTGTCAAATAATGACCTGCCCTGCATGCTTTTGCGCCGCATCCCACGGAGTCCCATCCCGTTGCAGACCTCTACCTGGAACAGCTGGACATTCCCATTAGGAAAAGATAAATCATCAGCAAAGGTTACATTATTAAACTAGAAAAGCACTCTGAGAGCACAAACCTCTGCCAAGGCAGACCTCCCCCCTCCGAATGAAGAGAGGTCCGCCAAGGAGGTTATGTTTTTACCGAAGTTTGTCTGTTTGTCTGTTAGTTAGCGAGATAACTCAGAAAGTTATGGACAGATCTTGATGAAAATTTCATGATATTTTGGGGATGTCACAAGGAACAAATGATTAGATTTTGGTGATGATCCAGAAGAGATTCTGGATTCTGCATCACTTTGAAATGTATTCTCAATTTACCGAAATGTAAGATTTCAAAGTGATCCAGAATCCAGGATCTCTTCCAGATCATCACCAAAATCTAATCATTTGTTCCTTGTGACACCCCCGCCATGTTATGAAATGGTCATCAAGATCCGTCCATAACATTTTGAGTTATCTTGCGAACTAACAGACAGACAGATGAAGAGACAAACTGGCAACAACATTATTTCCTTGGCGGAAGTAACAATTTGTCACTGGACTAGCCCATTGACTCAGATGCAGATGTGATATTAAGAGGTTTGAAGGGGAAAAATGGCAGCGCTGCTTTGCGATTGATGGACTTTTATTTGGAAACTTTTGGTATGAATGTTATTTCATGAAACAGTCATGAATGCTTTATGTGTAATTTATGACAGCTGCTATGAATGTGTTATGAAGTAAATTGTTATCAGTTATTGTATGTCTGGGATAAAACGACAAACAATGTTCGACTTATTTTTGCTGGGTTTGCACAGTATTCTGGGTAATATGATCTTCCACTCTGTTCATAGTTTGGGGAAACTATGAAGGGAAAGTTTGAAATGATTTTAGCACTTCGACTCACCCTCAAATGTAATGGGATATACTACACTTGCAAAAGCCAGTGTTAGGGGTAGCAATAGGACGCAGCCGTAGTTTGTCAACGTTAAGCAGACTTGACTATCCAGCTCACAAAGGCCTCAGGGATTTACACACATGACAAAACCTCCAGGATAAGGACGCAGCAGCTACTGGTCTCTCACTATTGACTTCTTCACTGCCTCACTGCTGCTCCTCTGATGCTGAAATATTTACATCAGCCAGACTTCATATATTTGCTATATTTGAGAATTTTAGCTTCCCATACCAATTTCAGTCCTGGATCATTAAAATTCAAGGATGTCGGGGTTGTGTAAAATATGGATAAATGTGTTGTATGTCCATATTACAGAATTTTCAGGTTATGGTGAAGCACTGATGAAGCTAACAAACATTAAACAGATGATTTTGGGAATACATAAATTGTACATCATGGAGAACTCATACTTATGTCAGAGGTTTGAAAGAATGTCCAGATTTGAATGAAACTACCTGTGACAAAGGGCTGACGTGTGCCAGAGTGGTCTTTTCATTAATATTAGAATCAGCCAATTAGAGAGCACCTCCACCGCTGCAGGTATGTGAAGGACATATGTCACCTTAACCCTTTGATACATACTGGTCAGTTCAGTGGTCAGTTGTTCTACTGGTCAGTTCAGTAGTCACTTGTTGTCCACTTGTTCTATTGTATATTTATAGGTATAGTTGTTTTAGTTCATATCATTACTGTAACTGGTGTGTACCTGATCTGCACTGACGTGTTTACCTGGAAATATATTACTGTTGTTATTAGAATGTAATTAACAGTAATTAACAACAATTAACAGTATCTTCTTAAACCAGGGCTGTTAAAGTCATGTTCTTCATTTTTCACATTCAGTCTGATTTGATCTCCAATAGGTCGGACCAGTAAAATGAAAACATAATATCCTATAAATAATGACAACTACACATTGTTGTGATTGTTTTAGTGCAAAAACCCCATTAAATTATGAAAATACTTTTATAAATTATCCAAATACAAAAAGAGTTTAATTTACTAAGGAAAATAATGGCAATTTTAACAATATTTCGCCACAGTGCATCATTAGTCCATGTGTTTTATTATGGATCAGTTCTACAAAGACACTAAACTCTTACTAAGAGAAGCAGAAAATGGTTCAAATTAAGGCTAATTTTCTTTAGAAATTTCAGGTTGTTCAAATTTGTTCAGATTTTTCACAATATTGTTAAAATTGTCCTTCTTTTCCTTATGAAATTTAACCTTTTCAGGTTATTCACATATTTTGCATAAGGATACTTTCTAAAACTATGTATTTTCATAATTCAGGATGTTTTCCATTAAAACAGAAACAAACATATGGAGTTGTCTTTATTTATAGGTTATTATGCTATTATTTTACTGGAGATCAAATTGGGCTGAACGTGGCCCCTGAAACAAATTTTCAATTCAATTTTCTCACAGGGCTTTACAAAAAAAAAAAACCCACAATCAACCACAGATTTATTGTTTGATTGATTGCCATTGAAAATGAGTTTGAGACACCTGCTGTACACCCTTATCGCAAATTGTAAGTTTTTACCAAAATCGTGCAACCCTACTCTTCATCTCATGGCCACAATGGAACCATTGGCAGGCCACATTTGGCCCCCAGGCCGCATGTTTAAAGGCCTCTGATCTAAACCATGTAGGCCCTGCCTTACAGCTTCATTTGTCTATTTCCTCAGTCCACTACTGGCGAAGCCCCGCCCACTGACACTGAGTGTGGTCGATGACGCTTAGGTAGGAGTGGCTCATGCTGACCTATGTTTCAACTATAAAGTCTGCTCACACTGTGACTCCTGCTTCCACCTACATTGACTCAAGCTCTCAATGTCCTTTCAAAGGTCACACAGACCACAAGGAAGAAAGTCTGTGTTTCCTTTGGCTCATTCACACAGTGATCTGCCGCTGTGGAGCCAAGGACACACGCCAAGAGGGAAATTCTCCTTCTGCAATTAATAAAGTTCAACACTGCAGTTCCACTGTCAAATAGTGCAGGACTTTATACATCAAAGCTTATATATTTATATGATTCATAGTGTCGAGACAAGCACCAATACAATGTGCACCTATGGACATCCCTATGTTTGGTATTTATTCAGGTTTTTGTAAAAGGATGGTTTGTTAATATAAAGACTTTCATGTAATTTGACCTTTTTTCAGTAAAATCTGCAGTTTTCATTATTTATAAATAAGATCAGATTTTACTGCTCTGACCCAATGTATGCTATATAAGTGCAGTTATTTTTTTTTGTTATCTGGAAAATACTAATTCAGATATACCAAATATCTGCAAACATTTAGACTTACAAAGGTGTAATTAATTCATATTTCTAAATATCTGGATGCTATTGATTTATATGTTGTTGACTTCACTCAAAAAATATAATTAACTTCTACTCAGTGATTTTCAGCTGATATTATTCAAACAAAAATAAGTAAAATGCAATTGCATATGCAATTAAAATGTCATCAACTCAATAAACCAAACTGCACAAAGTCTGTTTTTTTTCATATAGAGTTTAATATAATTAATTTTGTTAACATTAATTAAGCCCACTCACACTTTTTAGAGTTCACGGCCCAGATTGGACCCTTTGCCGGCCCATATTTGGCCCCCGGGCCTTATGTTCTGTGATCTAAAACAAATGTCAATGTGAAAAAAGGCGGCTCTCCCAGGCTTTCTAGTGCTTATTTACCACAGAAAAATACACAAGAATGAGAGAAGTGTTTTTGCACTTTCAACCATGTTCTGGGTTTAAAAATGAAAGCGTTTAGTGGCGACTGCAGCTGATGTACGTCACGTCTCTTTATTCAAGGAGTTGTAAGCCAATGAATAATTGAATGTGTATATGTACAGCCACAAAGTGTAGCATTGGGCCGGCTGTGATGGCTGTGATGGAGCCTGGCTGAACAAAGCGAGAACAGCAGGAGTGTTTTGGCGGGCTGGCTGGCGCTCTGTGATACCACCTCTAGTCTGGCAGGGACACCAGCCTCATTAGAACACCACTCCATCCACACATCAAACACTCCCCTTTTTATACCAGGAGTGGGATCACAATCCTTGGGATATTTCAGTACCTTCTCTATCCCTGAAAACCTTCACATCTTCTTTTGAATGCAGGAGTTGAAGTCAAAGTTTGAGGTCATTTTTAGATGTGTTCTGCTGAGTCGTGGAGGCGGTGCTGATTAATACAGAATTATGATAATGATCTGGAGGATGTGTAAAGGGCACATGAGGTTTCCTATTTCTATCCTGAGCTCAGGTGATGATGGATCCAGTCTTTGCCACTCTCTGACTTTGGGAAAGGGAAGGAGACGACACACTTGTGTGTTTTGTCCAGTCAGCAGGCCCCTGATCAACAGCAATTTAACCCTTTGATGCATGAATTAGCAGAACCTTAGTTACAATAATGATATGAATTAAAATAACTAAACTCATGGATATACACGAGAACAAACTGGAGAATAACTGACCACTGGACTGACCAGTAGAACAATTGACCACTGGACTGAGCAGTATGCATTAAATAGTTAATATTTGTGTAAACGTATAAAGACAAAAGGTTTTAATGCTGATGTGGTCTGTGTTTGTCCTTTACCTTTAGGTGGTCTGTGTGTGTCATTTACCTTTTGTCATATCCCTGCACTCTGTCACTTTTTCCTTTCACTCTGCCTTTTCCACTCTGCACCCTGTCACCTTTCACCTTAATCATTTCACTTGGCCCTCACACACATGGCCTCATCACTTCTCCCGATGTAAGCTCTTTCCTTCCCTGTCCTCCTCGTCGGATCACCCCATACATTTTCCTCAACGAGACTCAACCTGAGAGTTTTCTGAACCAGCAGGGTTTGCCCTGGTTAATAGTCTTGTTCGTTTCCGAGTGAGTTTGTAACGGCTCGGCCGTATTATTGTTTTCATGTGCTGTGTTTCCGTTCCGATAGGAGTTCCCCATCGGAGGTAGGCACTGGAGAGCAGCCCGATAGAGCCGTGGGGCAGAAGTCGCGTAGATTGTTTGTCCAAAATTACATCATCAGATTGCGGCAAGCAACTGAAGAGTAGTTGCTGGAGGAAGTTTACCACACAATGAAGCAGAATTTGTGGCTTTTCCAGCTCTCTGTTTCGTTCATCTCTGTGGAATTCTTCTTCCAGAGCAACTCTTCTTCTTTCAGTCTCTGTTACCATTACTGTATAAAGCAACAGCAAAAATGCAACAAACATCCCAACGTCGTCCCTGTCCATGTTAAGGATGTTAATTGACGACTGTTTGACAGATTGTTGACTGCATCGTTGTCCGGTCTTAATTTTCTGCCTTCATTTAAAAAACAAATAAACAAACTGCCTACATCTATCATTCCACTACACAAACTATTTGGCATTGTAGTATAGACTATAAAGAGAAAGATTTGTGATCTCTTCATAGCATAACTTTAAAAATGATGAGTTTGAGCATTAGCAATACATTACAATGCTGCTGCTTTGTTTTGGCACTTTTTGTTAGTGAATAACTCACGTGATATAATGACATCATCGAAAGGTTCTTAAAAGGCCATTACTGTATGGAGACACACGCCTGAGAGGACCGGGCTAATTCATGGCCTGGTCAAAAGTAGCTCCTCCCAAAAGTCCCGGAAGTTCCGATAGTGGAAACACACCTATAGATGTTGAATGTATGAATGTATGTCATTTCTATAGACCGATCTAAGGAAATAACCTGAAGTAGAGGCGCCACTGACTTCATTTTCACCTGATCCCCCTCCAAATGCCCCTCCACCTCTGTTCTACATTACTCTAATTGAAGCTCAAAGTCAACATACACTGCCCCCCCGCCACACACACACAACGTTCTCCCTCCGTCTGTGTCTCTATCAAATCTTTTTTATTTCCTTTCAATGTCAAAGTCACATTTCTGCCTTTGACATGTTTTTTTGTCACCCGTGTCTATCAAATTAGCCTTCTTTTTCTTTCAACTAGGTGTTTAATGTTGCAATTTGTTCTAAAATGTTGACTATTCATAGCCGTTTCATAATCATAAGTGTTTGTTATTGTTACCATGACAGCGGATGTCCTCTTTTTTTACTATGATCTCTCCTCAGCTAATCAAGTTATGTGAATATTGTGGAGCACAAATGCACAACTGAACCTTAAAGGTCAACTGAAGACATATTTTTTGTGCTAAAGTAGAATAGCAGATTAATTCCTTATTACCGAGAGTATTTTTCAACACACAAAGGAAATGTTTAGGTCGTGTGGTGACCAAGATATAAGCCGATGAACTTTGACCTCTGGCTGGCAGTGCCAAACAAGAAGTAGTGCAGACAATGCTACGTGTCGTCACCACTGTGAGCCTTCTCACAAAACAACAATGGCAGATGATAGAAATTTCAATTCCAACAATGAAGAAAAGCAGAGTTGTGAGGGATAAACCCTGTTATAATAATATTTATAGGTAGAAACTCAATAATACTGTGGATTAACCCACTTTTCCTCACCCTTTATTTTCTTTGGTGGCTTTGACAGCTTTCCTTGTCCACTAAACAGATATCCCAGCTGTTGTAAGTGTTTTGCAGTCAACCATCGCCACAAAATTACCCAAGAACTATCAGGGTACATCTTGTGACGTAACGTGGAACTCCAGCTGCACCAAAGAATCAGCAGGAAATCTTTGCGGGAAATATAAAATCTCAATTTTCTCCAAAAAGAATTGTTGAAGGGGGTGAAAATTATAAATTATCTTTTTAATTGTATGAACTATCACCCAATGCAGTTCATTGTCATTCACTTCAGTTCACCTTTAGGAGTCATGTGACACAGCCTGTCTGCTCATTCAGCTTCTGAAACATGGCCCTGTGGTGGGCCAAATGTGACCCACCATGAACAAAAACTAATAAATATTTACAAAATGACAAATAATGTGGAAAATTTCGGGGAAAAAATTACTAAAGAAGAGCACAGCAATTTAAAAAAAGTGGTGAAATAAAATAATAATTAAAAAAAAAACACCTCTTGCTTTTTGGCAAAAATAAAGTAAAACTGTTGAATTTTTCTGAATATTTAAACTAAATCATTCATTCAGAATGCATCAGCACTGACATTTAAAGAGTTAATAATCAGCTCCTCATCAAACTGATAATGATGTAATGGTCTCCGGGTGTAATGGAAGAGGGGAACATCTAAAACATGCAGGACACCGGCCCTCGAGGACCGCACTTTGACACCCCTGGTCCAGAGATACAATTGAACTGAATGTGGACCCGAAAAGTAAATGAGTTTGAGACCCCTGCTTAAGGGGGACTTAGAAGTGGGTACACCCATGTGCTAATGTTAAGATGATGTGATATATTTGGAAACAGTCAATAAAAAATGCACATCATTGAAAAGAAGTTTATAGTGTATTGGTATAAACAATGCTGACTGAAAAATATGTAGGTATACAAATGTATACCCTGGACTACACCACTACTTGCACACACATGTATAATACATGTGTGTATTATACTTTTTGCAGACTGAGACCAGTTTTTAGCAGAATTAAAAATATCAAACTCATGACACTGTACACAAACTGTCATTACATAACAAGGGCATCCCAGTTGTTTCTGCCACTTTTTTACATGAAACATATCCCTAAAATGCAAAGACAATGAGGTGAAGGAGCATATATGGAATAGAAATATCAAATGCCTAAACCAGGGGTCTCAAACATGTGGACCAGGGCCCAAATGTGGCCCACCTAAAGGTCCCCTGGGAGGAATTTACAAAGTGCAAAATTTCCTGTCAAGGCTGTGGAATTTATTTTAATTCTGGTTCGTTTACATGCAGACCAATATTATCCGCAGTAAAATAAGAATAGAATGAAATTAACGGAAATGCTCCAAAGATATCTTGTCCGAGGGCATTTGTCACAGAGACTTGACAATGGTACCAAATGAAAGAGCAACAGGTGAATCCAAAAAGGTGTATAAAACCTTTTAATTACCCACTTAATTTTTGCATTATGAGCAAAAAATTAAGACCGGCCATTGGTATGTGTATGTAGCATATACAGAGTGTATATGTATATATGTATATGTCACATACACAATGGATGTAATATATAAATTGCTCCTTTTTCTATCTCTGTCTTTCTGCCCAGACACATGCTGACAGGTGATTGGCTAAGATGCGCCCACTCCTCTACGCCTACATACACACATATGTCACAGTCAGAATGCAGCCCATAGGTCTGGGACCATTTCTAATATTTTTTTTAAATGCATTTATTTATTTATTTTTTACATATATGGGGGGGGGGTTGATGTGGCATGGGACGAAAACCATGTGTAAAGTGGAGGTCCTGACCTATGTTGCTTGCAGCTTTAATTGTCCATGTTATTCAATTAAATTTAATTTAATTTAGAAAGCCCCAAATCACAACAAAGTCATCTCACAGGGCCTTTACAGAAAACACAATCAACTACAGAAAATTATGACACAGTATATTACAAAACTAATGGGGAAAAAAAGTGGAGCTGTTTAAAGGTGTCATTCCGTTGTTATATTTCATTAATGTTACTGTGTTCTCCATTGTTACTGAATACATCGTGTGTTCGTTCTTTTTAAAAAAAACATCCGGATAGCTTTGTTTCAAGCTGTTATGACTTGAGGTCGAACCACAGAGTTTACTGGTACTTCCTCATACATGTCCATGATATGGTGATGAGACCTCTCTGATCGGCTCACTCTATGTGTGTTTACCTTACCAGAGTAACACCCAGCTAGGTTTCATGCTGTTGGTTGTTCTGAAAATGTACAGGGAAAAAAATTAGGCTTTATTTCCACAGAGAGCACATGAACCAGTTTGAGCCGCCATTTTTTTTCACTTTGTGCAGCAGCTACTGTGGCGCTGTCTTCTCTCGTAGATGCTAATGCTAATGCTACTTCAGAATCGCTGCAATCGGAGACAGGCTTAACCCCACGTGGGTGACGCTAAAGTCAGATGTACCAGCTTTTTCTGGGTCCCTCATTCCTCTTGTTGTTTTCTTCAAACCACTTTCAATGGCAGCATGTGTTGGTAACTCAGGGTGATCCATCAGATTACAAAAGGAGCGTCGAAAAGTGGTTTTCAGCGGAATGACGCCTTTAAGGGCGATTTTCTAAATGTGGTGCACTTTGTGTTTTCATATAAACTAAACTAAACCAAAAAAAAAAAAATTCTAAAACATGAAATGACATTTGAGATTTGAGACACATGAGATTGTAGGGCGGGGCTTAGCATTATTACAACAGGGTTGAAGAAGTAGGAACTTATATACAGCCCACCGGATCCTCTCTGACCCCACTCATCCCCAGCACAGACTGTTCATTCGCATGGCATCTGGGAGAAGGTTCCGCAGCATCCGCTGCAGAACGGCCAGATTCAGGAACAGTTATTTCCCCCTGGCCACCAGACTGCTGAATGACAAATAACAACCACCCACACACTCATTCGTCTACCTCAAGGACAATGTACTCTCAGTGCACTTATCCATAAAATGGACAAAAAAATCTACCTCCTGGTTGTGAAAATGAACCCCCCCCCCTATATTTGCACTACTTACTCTGTTTTTTGCACTATTCATTCTGTTTATTGCACTATTCATTCTGTTTATTGCACTACTCATTCTGTTTACTCTGTTCCTTGGATGCTTTTTACTTATTTATTTAGTAGGTGTACTCCGGAAGCCAAGCAACGACATCTCGTTACCAAAAATCCCACTGTTGTGTGTATTCTTGTGCAATGACAATAAAGGAAGTCTAAGTCTAAGTCTAAGTCTGGTTGGATAAGCAGCATGTACTGTAAACACACCTGGTTGGATATTTTTCCTCCACTGGTAGCGGTGTGTTAACATTAATTAGCCTAGCCTATTGGATGTTAAAACAACCAGATAGATGCTAATTTAGACTAATTTTCATTGCTCTATATATGTGACATTGTTCGTTGCTCTGATTATAATAGGCCAGCTAGCACTGGCCTATTACGTGTAGTGCAGTTTCAAAGACAGCTGTTGATCCCACCCATATGCTTAAGCTTAGTCTATGGATCATATCCAGACTATGAATTCAGATCATAGTGGGGCTTGCCAAGCTAAAGGACAACTGGTGTACTATTGTTCAAAATAAAGAATAGAAGCATGCTAGCAAAACAGGAACTAGTGAATATTTCAATGTTTGGAGGAAGAATAAGCAAAGCCATTAATGGATTAGTAAATGATTGTTGTATGAGCTGTAAAGCAGCTATAGACAGATCCAGTTTAGGTGAAGTGCAGGATTATCCTCTGGGGAACCATGTCAGATAGTGAAGGCTCTGACCAATGACATTTTGTCCATAAATGACTCTGGATCCTTCTTGTCCATAAAGTGGAGAAGACACATAAATCGACAGGGTTGAGTTCCACCCCAACGATTGGGGTCCAATACAATCATCATTAGCACCAATTCTAAGACAATTGGGCATGGTACCAAATATTCTAATAAATGGTAATATGCCATTTATGGATGTTTAAGCCTTGAATAGGGGTCTCAAAAATGTGGCCCGGGGGCCAAATGCGGCCTGCCAATGGTTGCGATGTGACCCCTGGGATGAATTTTTCAAAAGTCAATAATTCCAGAGTCAAGGCTGTGGAACTGAATTTAGTTCCGGTTCCACATACAGACCAATAGTATCTACAGTCAAATAACAAACATACCTACAAAAAAATAAATAAATCCATATTTTTTCTGGGTGTCATTTTTTTAATCTTTGTTTTAGTTTTAAAAAATAACATAAAAATATAGAAATATTGACATTTATAATGTAAGAATAAAATGTGTGTGTGTGAACAACATGAAATATGTAAAGAAATGTCACTACAATTTTAACTATTTTTTGCTTCTTCATGTAAAAATTATATGTTGAAAAAACATTGTTGAAATTTCATAAATTTTTCCTAGGAAAGTTGAGTATTTTTCTTTTTATTTCCATCTTTTTATTTGTTCCATAATTTATTGAAGGTCTTTTGCACTGTATAAATAGTTTGGGGAGTTTACAAATAAAAATTCATAACCCCCACAAACACTCTCCAACCTGGAGCCTTTATCTTTATTTTCATACTGGGATTTCTATGGTGAAATAATTTAATTTCTAACAAACCTGTATCATTTTAACCTGTGCAAATATTTGGTGCAATTTCACTATCATCACACACTATGATTTTTACAGTGCCATTTTTTAAATTTAAGCCTGTGTAATTTAATCATGCAATATTGGTGCAACATTCACTTTACCCTGTGACTTTTTACTGTGCAATATTTTATATTTTTTAATGCAAATACGGAAGTGTAAAATTCCATTGTGAAACCAATTGCAATAAAGGATATTCTATTCTATTCTAAATCAAAGACAAAAGTTTGCAGTTATTATTAACACATAGTGAGGCCTCATTCAGTTTTTATTTCCCCAAACTATGGAACAGTCGACCTGAGGATCTGAGGTCTGCTGCTACCGTTCATTTTTTCAAGGGTAAACTGAAAACCTAACTGGAGGGGGGGGGCTGATGTAAAGCACATGGTGCTACATGCACCATGTATGGAAACTGCAATATAAATAAAGTTTGATTGATTGAGCATTTGTATATTATTCTATTATTTTACTGGATATCAATTCGGCTGAATGTGGAAAGAAAATGAGTCTGTGAGTCCTGGTCTACAAGGAAATCCATTTGCCACAAAATAAGCTCTGGGTGATAATGGGTTAAAAAATGAAGACTGTATATAGAGATGACTAAATCCAAGAGATGATGCAGAAAACAACACTGGCATACACCCACTGAAGTGAAGAGCTAAACTAGAAATTTCACAAGTAAAACTCGTAATGTGGTCACAGATAATTTATTTCTGGATGGAAAGCTGTTATAAAAAAAAGGGTCAAAATGTTCCTCTCATGCAGCAATGCATCAAAAATAATGTATTGAACATTTGCACTTGCCTTGTGGCCATTGCACTCCTCATCTTCTGCACAGATTAACAGAGACTGTTCAGTCAGTTAAAGACATTCAGTCCTAGTGGCCCTGTTCAACTCCATCATTATTGTCAGATGGGTCTTAAAACGGCTAATGTAAGGAAATAAAAAGATTGTATTACTTACACATTAAGGCATTAAAATGTACCTACCAGATATGGCTTTTCATTTATTGTTCTGAAACATGGAAATAATTTCTGTGATTAATTGGACAGAATGTTACTACCATGTCAGCCCTGCTCCATTTTGACTTAATTTCTATTGATTTTTCCACGTGAGCCATTATATTTTATACTTTTTGTTTTATACCTGCTGTCAAACTGAAATGGGTTATTAGGTACGAGTTGAGTGTCTTAGTCTGGTATTCAAATGGGAGACACTTTCAATCAAAGTGGACAGATTAAATACTTGGATAACCTTGCTTCCTGAATTGCAGTATAGATAGATACAACATTAGGATGTGAAACCACTGTTTAAGCCATAGAATTACTATAATATCAACAGTGACGTGGCAAGTGAGGCGCTGATTTTTTCTAAATCAGATTTTTAAACACAACAAATATTTGCTAAATACCTATTAGTTTCACATCTCATTTATATGTATATATATATATATATATATATATATATATATATATATATATATATATATATATATATATATATATATATATATATATATATATATATACACCTCATTTATATGAGGTACATATTTTAATATGCATATTTGGCCAAGGAAGAATGAACATTGAATGGGGGCAACTTCTACAAAACACCGGGTACCATACACAACACTAAACACATGGTGAGGCCATATAACAGACATATCTAAAGTGTATAAAAACATCTTTATACAGCTTTACATTGTTGACATGCACAGAGTAAGTGCAAAGGGCACGCGCTCGAACAGTTAACAAGGGATTGCGCAATCTGTTGTGAGGCATGGCTTGGAGCTGCCTCAGCTCACTGCATATTTGCTGCAGTTGAATATGAAACAAGGAAATACGGCGATTTTGGTCACGAAAATTATTGAAAGCATTCGAATCATACAGACATGTGATTTATAGCACAGACACAATCTTTATTAGTATTATTTACAGGCAGGGCCTCACCAGACAGCAGGATTTATACCATAATAGCTTATGTATGAATAACACTGGTTATAATGACAGTAATAGTACAGTTTCATACACACTGATCATTTTATTTATTTTGTTGTGCACATTTTAATTGGTTTCCAGAATTGCAAAGATGATGCAAAACTGAACAAATTTCTGACCTCATTTAAATTTTGAAAAAGAACATGAATTTTTTAACATGAACTGCACAGTGTGTGTAAAATGTCCACCCTGATAGTTAAATCAGTTACTGTCGTTCCAGTCCACCCACATGCTTATCCACAGCTGCCCACATCAAAGAAGCCAACAGAAAGCTTTCCTGTTGGTATGATGAATGTGAGGCCCAGCGCTCTGAACCACAGCCACCGTACTGGGTCTTTCCCAACCTTCATGTCCGCCGTTTGGACAAACACCGTGTCCTCGGCCATGATAATGAGAAGCTGAAGAGACTCTGTCAGGGACACCTACTACTGTAGGTGTTGTAGGGTGATTCTGTGAACTGGGTGCACAGCAGAGGCTGGCATAAGAACTGTCAAACCTTCAACCCTATAACAAAGATAACAGTGTTTTTGGTTATGGGGTTGATGATTTTAGCTAAAAATAGCCATAGATCCACATTAGCTAAAGTATGGAGCATTAGAAAGCATGAGGAAAACAAGAAATTAATAAAGTTTTCCAAAACAATTATTAGTTTCCCTCCTCAAACAATACTAAATACAATTTGTGCTTGTAACAGGGTTGAGCGGTTGAGCTCGATAATGTCAATCAGACAATGCAGTAAAAACAATTAAATATAGGTCACAAAGGATGGTAATACTGAACTGTCTTTACAGTTTGAGTGGGAAAAGACTTCAGTGATGTTACTTCTTGGATGTTCAGGAAGTTGGACTACACCATTATTTACATAAGACCTCATTGATATCCTGTTACGGGTTGAACCAAACTACGGGAGACAATTAAATAGTGCTATTTTATAAACAATTAAAATATTGTTTTCATATTTCTTATATTAAGGTTAAAGTAGACAGATAAGTTATTATATTAGCAGAAAAAACTGTGGTTACTGGATATTTTTTATTAGTTTTATATTCAATAAAACAGTAACTTTGCTCAGTGGGGACATGCTCATTTGGCTGAACTCTACGCCTCAGAAACTCAGGAAATGTTTGAAAATATAATATTTAAAATAAGTGTTGTGTTATAATGCAAAGACATGGGTATTTTCATTTCATGATTTAAAATGTATTCTTTTGGCTTACTTAAAATGAAAATCATTGAGGTTAAACCTGTAGGGACATAAAGTGACCACATTCAGAAAATCACCCAGTAGTAGCACCATGTGATAGTTCGTGTCAAAGGCGGAGCTTGGATTTTGACATTGGTGGGGACAAAACTGTGGTCCACGTTAGCACTCCAGGAAGGACATTATTTTGCCTTTGTAACCATATTTTCACAACATATAGAGTTGATTAAAAGAGAAAACAATCATCAATAATCAGCAGAAAAACAATAAGTAATTGACAGGTTCATAATATATATCTCAATATCTAAAGAGAATACAAGAATTTAATGCATTCTGCAATGTTATTCTCATGAGTAAGGTTATATTCAGACTGCAGGTAAATATTCCCAAATCTGACTTTTGGTTGCTATTTGACCTGTATCTGACCTTTGACCTGTAACAGACAGTCTGAAAAGCACAAATCAGATTTTTTTTTTAATCAGATCCAGGCCATTTTCATATACGACACTAAACCGTATCTGATATTTTTCAATGCGACTTCAGTCTGAACAGCCATGTCACATTTATCTGACTTTTCCAGTTACTGCTCTGATTGACACAACCAAGGGCGTAGGTTTGGCCTAAACTTAGGGACATTGCTACTTAATGTTACATTGTTACTTACCTGAAGCTCCAGCCACCTCTGTCTGTCCTTCAGTGGATGTATGAGCACCCTATGTGAACACCAATATTATAAATATCCATATATATATATATATATATATATATATATATATAGATAGATAGATATATATAGATAGATAGATAGATAGATAGATAGATAGATAGATAGATAGATAGATAGATAGATAGATAGATAGATAGATAGATAGATAGATAGATAGATAGATATCTTTTTTTGTATATATACAGTATATATATATACTTAATGGAGCTATTGTACTTAACATTCAATGTCATTGCTGACCTAATTATGTCTGCTCTTAATTTAAACACCTCACCTGACCACCTGTGGATCCTGCTTCATCTGCCAGAGCCTCCTCCTACTTGGTAGTACACTTCTTTGTGTCCTATGTAATCAAACAATATGTTCATGGAAAACATTCATGAACCCATTTATTTTTAATAAACAAGATGACTAGGATATAGCCTAGCTTACATGTTGCCATGATGTATTTAGCATATTTGCATTATCGCCATGGTCATAATTATTGGAAGTAGCCTGTCAGGAATAATGCCTTTGCCTGTTGGATACTTAAGACAGGTAAAACTACAGTACTCCAAATTACACAAGGGTTGGAAAGGGGGGGACTGCTGCTTGACATACACGGGGCGTTTCCAGCACATGGACATCTGTTGTTCTTCTGACTCACATGTGCAGGTGACCGTCAATATCGGAACGTGGCAGAAACAAAATGTGAACAAATGTAAAATTGTTTTTAATAATGCTATCATATGTGTAGTATATTGAAATAGTATTTAAAAAATTTCCATGAATGGAGATTTTTCGTATATTAAATTAAAATGAGAAATATTGGGAGGGACTATTTTGCAATCCCCAAACATTGGTTGTGACATGTCACGACAATCTATATAGAAACCTACGCCCATGGACACAACAAACATGACGACCCAGAGGTACAATATTATGAGTTTACCACTAGTTTAATGTATTAACAATTCACACACACGTAAACATGTGAGTATCTCCAGCTTGACCTTTGACCTTTAGCACGACAGTGTTTTGAGTCATCAGGCTGTAGATGTTAAACCTTGAACCTTCAGTAAAACAGTTCATATCTCTTAAAGGATTTTTTCCACTGTATAGGAACTGATGCCCAAAACCAGACATTGAAGTAACTGTATGTAGGTCCAGGGGGGTGAGGTCAGTGGGTACAACTCTACAGGGGCGGGGCCAGTGGATAGTTGGTATCATAGACGTATCCTTCATATCTCTGATCTTCTCCAAATCCCTTCAGTCAGTTTCATTCATTTTCTCTTTATATGAACCCCTTGCCTTTGCCCCCGTCCTTAGATTTAAAAAAAATCTTAAAACTTGATTTATTCAGGTCTTTCATGCACGTTGATACTATGCTGTTGCCCATAGCAACCACCAGCATCTTAACCTTCCACAAATGTCACTAGGGGTCACTTTCATGGTCACTTCAGGGACGCATTCTGTTCACAGTTAAGACTGATAAATCACATTTAATGTGTAATATGAATGAGCACACTAAAAATTGGATTTTACCAAGAAATCCAATTTTAGTACATTAAGACATGCTGTGTGAATGTATCCATCATTATTTGACTTCACTTATGAATTTCCAGCCATTCTCCAGCTTCTGCCTGATATTCAAATCCATGTGGCTGACATCACCTGACAGAATTAAATATACCTAAAGATGTTCACAACCTGCACTAGTTAAGTTATCCAACTGTTCACCGAGGAGCTTGGAGTGCCAGCGTCGACAGCCAGTCACATGTTTATTAGCAAAACCGCAGAGCCAATCGGAGAATGACATTTGGGTCAGAGAGTGACTGTTAACCCTTTGTGTGCCATGATACTGGACTAAATGGTGTGGACAGCGCTAGCAGCTCCACAGTAGTGGCTGGATATTGGTAGGGGGATGTCCCGAGCATCCCTCCTGACTTTTATGCCCCTGGTTTTTTGTGAATGAAATAGAAGAAATGTTTATATTCTGCAGAAATGTCAATATGATCCACAGTTTTCCATTGTGCTTTTCCCTTTTTTTCAAATTACATAATATGCTTGATTCACATACACCAGAGATTTCAAACTCAAACTCAAAATTTTCTTTCAGGGGCCACATTGAGCCTGATTTGATTTCCAGTGGGCCAGACCAATAGCCTTGCCACGCTAGATGCCCATAGTGGCAGAAAATCTAATGCGCTACCATAGTAGTCTAGTTACACTCAATAACCTTTGATTAAATTTCCCTGAAACTGGCCGACGAATCACGGTGAACTATAGAGTCAGAGGGCGGGCGTAACAAATGATTCAGAGAGAAACAACCAAAAACAACATAGAAGAAGAACAACAACCATGATAGATGTCTGCCGACTGGGTGGAGATTTCCTTTTATCAAAGATGAATGACGAATGTGAGAAAATGTCAGCAACCTTT
This sequence comes from Siphamia tubifer, assembly GCA_020466265.1. NCBI lineage: Eukaryota > Metazoa > Chordata > Actinopteri > Kurtiformes > Apogonidae > Siphamia > Siphamia tubifer. The sequence continues at coordinate 23,871,391 of CM035785.1, read as the reverse complement.
AAATTCTTTTTACAGAAGCAACAACATTAGGAACGCAACATTAAGCTTCATAAGCCACCATTTTGTTTAGTCAATCCTAACTTTCTCTGGACTCCTCCAGCACTCTAACTACATCATCCTAAAGATTACACTGATTGGTTGAGGTACTATTGTATTGCATCCAGAGGGATTTGAAAGACAACCTTTTAGCTGACTATGAAGCACCACTAGACCCATACATGGAATGAATTGGAATAGTATGGCTACGGTACCAGACCAGTAAAATAATAACATATAAATAATGACAACTCCAAATTTCTGTCTTTGTTTTAGTACAAAAAAAATTCTTAAATAACAATTACAAAAAACAAACAAACTGTGAATAACCTGAAGAAAACTGAAATTTCTTCAGAAAAATATGTGCAATTTTAAAAAATATTTTACCTTAACTTATCATGTCTACATATACATTATGGATCACTTCTACAAAGACACTAATTTCTCAGGGCTCCAGTTTCCTGGCTAGTGGACCTCTTGGAGCACAGGACGCAGCGCAGTGACGTAGTTTGACACACCGTGGTGCACCAAGATAGGTGTGGCGGCACACTAGTGGGAGGTGACCAATGATTCAGCTAAGTGGAGTGACTGCTGAAACCAGGGCTACTTCTGGCACAGGGCAAACGCATCCATTCGAGCGGTAGTTTGGCTGACTGGCCACAGAGCGCACACAAGGGCGGCTGTGGTTCAGTTAGTAGAGTGGGTCGCCCAATGACCGAGAGGTTGGCGGTTCGCATCCCGGCTCTGGCTGTCCACATGTCGAAGTGTCCTTGGGCAAGACACTGAACCCTGACTTAGGCCCCCAGTAGGACTTACCGTAGACCTTAGAAACCTACTGGTGTATGAGTGTGTGTGTGAATGGGTGAATGAGAGGCTAATGTAAAGCGCTTTGAGCACCACGAAGGTGGAAAAGCGCTATATAAATGCAGTCCATTTACCATTTAACCTCACAGGCAGGTTTCCAGAGTGTCAGACACATTTCAATGCAATAACTAACACCAACAATCACTACCCAATGTAACGACCTGAATCAGCACATAAATATATATCTATATTGACTGTTCCGTCACATCTGATGACAGATCCGACAAATCCGTTTGGCACGCATAATGAAAACTCAACCTGAATTAATTACCAGCTGAAACTAACGAGCCAACATCTTTCTCAGCCAACCACAAACTGCCTCGACGTCAGACACTGAGAATGTATTCGGCATCTCTCATCTTAAAATATTCAAAGAAAGACAGAGAGAGAGAGACGCTGCCAACGAATTGTAAGTTATGTTCTGTGTCTTAAGGACGTGCTTCATGTGATTGCACATGCAAATGTTATAGCATTTGCTTAACGTGATTTACAAAGATGGAGTACATTATTGCGAAGAGGTGAAGGAGGACGTAAGCAGAGCGGGTGTACCGTCAAAGGTCATCTTATTTGGGAATGTCAGAACTGGGATGCAGGTGGGCCACACGAACAATGGTAAATGGTCTGCACTTATATAGTTCTTTTCCACCTTCATGGTGCTCAAAGCGCTTTGCATTAGCTTCACATTCACCCATTCACACACACACTCGTACCAGTAGGTTTCTAAGGTCTAAGGTCAGTGGGAGCCTAAGTTAGGGTTCAGTTTTGCCCAAGGACACACTTCGACATGTAGACAGCCAGAGCCGGGACGCGAACCGCCAACCTCTATCTAGGTCATTGGGTGACCCACTCTCCCAACTGAGCCACAGCCACCCCCGAACAATTAGTGGAATACTGCCATGCAATGCAATTGCCAGTATTTATCATTACATAGGAACAAATTACATGTAAGGCCTGAGGTGATCCACATCATGATGCGCAGTTCCATACATATGGGCCCTGTGGTCTTGGACCTCTTGGACCAATACATCAGTCTCCCCTGGGAGAAGTTTGAGCATCTGACTGTGGTGTCCATGGTGAAATGATGAAACTTGCAGTGCAGCGTGCCGCAGCACATTTAGGGACATGCTGTAATGTGACTGGTGGAGATCTGAATTAGCTGTTGCATGCTCTTTCTCCTCCGTCATTTCCACTTACACCAGTGGGAGGAAAGGAGATGGAAAGGGAGAGGAGTTGTGCTAGTGTACGCAGTGGTCAAAACTCATCTGGACCCACACTGCACCAGGTCTGCGAAACTAGAGCCCTTAGTAACAGAAGCAGAAAATGGTTCAAATTGTGTCTAATTTTCTTTAGACATTTCATGTTTTTCACATTTTATTGTTACAGGATAGTTTGTAAATGTCAATATTTCTATATTTTTATGTTATTTTTTAAAACTAAAACAAAGATTAAAAAAATGACACCCAGAAAAAATATGGATTTATTTATTTTTTTGTAGGTATGTTTGTTATTTGACTGTAGATACTATTGGTCTGTATAGGTTATGTTTTTGCCGGCATTTATCTGTTTGTCTGTGTTCAAGATAACTAATTTTAATGACATTTTCAGTTGGAAATGTGAACAGGAAGAACTGATTTAATTTTGGGGGTGATCGGGGTTGGGGGGGGGGGTCTACCTTGGCAGAGGTCTGCGCTTATTATTATTATTTTACTATAAATCATATTGGTCTGTATTTGACACCTGATCTAAAATTTAATTGACAGCGTTGTCTGTGGTATTTTGTACTTTTTTTGTATTGGAACCTTTGGCGGGCCACATTTGGCCCCTGAGCTGCATATTTGAGACTTAACTAGAAAAACAAGGAAGAGACTCACTTTCCACCTTCTGGATGAAACTAAGTAAAGTTAGTAATGTATATTTAGCCTTGGTGTCCTGCTGGGTTATGGATGTTCAGAACACACTATAGTATTTATTCATACTTAAATTATGAACAGGAACAATGATGCGTTATACAAAATTTCTTACAGAATGTTATTTCTATTATTGATGTGTTTTCCACTTTTATCTACTTTTCTTGCATATTCTGCTCTTTGTCCTTTATCTTTCTTTTCTCTGTACCTTTATTACTTATTTACCTTTCTTAGTGACACAAAATTACTTCTGCTCTTCTTATGCAAGACCACTGATCAATGTAATATATACATGTATGTTATGTGTGTATGACACACTGCTCTTCAATTGCATTTAGAAAGTATCTACTTCAGACATTAAATGTGTTAAATATTCCATATTTTAATCAGGTGAATCAGAAAACTGACTTTAATACCAGTTAGTTCATGTTTTTAATATTCATGATGGTGTCTTATTCCACATACATGATGGTTTATGTGCATATATACAATGGATTAGTAAATATTCCACTAGAAATAACCTGTAAAGAGAATGGATCATAATGTGCAGGCAGTGTTTTGAAGTAGATCTGGTAGATCTGAGACCAATATTCCTTTGGACTAAAACCCTTCTTCATTCTAACTATTTCACATTTTGAGCCCAGACTTACCTTGGGAATTTGATCCAACCATTATTTAAGACTTGAGTGTTCTTTATCACTAACACACATGTGGGAACATTTCATTAGTTTGATTCCAGAAGCTTCTGACTGTAGACCAGTGTAATTGGTCGGTGTTAAAGATGACCAGAAATAAACAACATAATCAAGAAAATGAAAAAAATTACCAGAATAATTCATAAAATAGACTAAAACAAAAAGCAAATGTGTAGAATAAGAAAATAGTTAAACAAAAAATTAACAAAATAATCAATAAAATTTTGCATATTGAGCCCAGACATATCTTGGAAACGTGATCTAACCAGCATTAAAGACTTTTTCTTTATCACTAACACACATGTAGGAACATTTCATTTGTTTGATTCTGGAAGCATTTGAATGTAGCCCAGTGTAGTTGGAGCAAAACTGTAGTAGGCTATTTGTATTTTACAATACTCCCATATGACCTTATATTTTCTCCTGGGTGTACAAAATATAGTCCTGAACAATCAACATGCTAAATTACATTTATATGCACTGAAAGTATTTACATCAATAGTCTATTAGTTACTCAGCTGTCAATTTCTGTGACCACTAGCTCAGGGGTCTGAAACAAATTTTCTGTCAGGGGCTGATTTGATCTCCAGTGGGCCAAGCCACATATATAATAGCATAAGAACCTATAAATAATGACAACTCCAGATTTTTTTTTAGTTTTAGTGCAAAAAAAAAAGACTGAATAATGAAAACACTTAAATTATCCAAATACAAAATATGTGAATAACCTGAAAAAAGGAAAATTGTTATTACATTTTTTTTTTTTATTTTGTTATGGATCAGTTCTATAAAGACACTAAACTCTTAGTAAGAGAAGCAGAAAATTTTTAAAATTGTGTTTAATTTGCTTTAGACATTTCAGATGTTTCAAATTATTAAAATTTTATTGTTAGTTTATCAATGTCAACATTTTCATAATTTAATGCCATTTTTTCCACACAAAAAAGACAAAATATTTATGTTGTCAACCTTTATAAACAAAGGGAAAAACTAAACAGAAAATATAGGGCTCTAGTTTACCAGCACAGCACAGGGTGCGCTAGCTGGCGGACCCTGTGCAGTGCTAGTTTCCCACCAGTACAGCAGATACTGGTAGATTGGCAGATCTAGAAGGATGTGGTGGTGCACTCATGAGGGGTGACCACTGATTCAGCTCGGCGCAGTGACAGATTTGTTGACTTAGATCGCGCCGACAGTGCACCAAGAGCTCGCCACCTGAAGGCAGGTCTATTCCCGGTGCAAGCGCAGCGGCGCCAGTCAGGTGGTAAATTGGGAGAACGACATGCAGAGTGCACACGTTACCATAACCTCACAGGCAGGTTTCCAGAGTGTCAATGCAATACATAACCCCAACAATCACTATTCCATGGAGCCTCCCTGATGGCATGGCAAAAAAAAAGGAATTCGTGGCTACGAAATATTAATTCATGTCCATGAAATAGGAGAGGTCTGCAAGGGACTGATTTTCCCTCCTGCTCCTGCACTGTTACAAACACTTCCTGGTTCCCTCCTGCTCCTCCCTGTGACCTGAGCAGCAGAGAGCAATCAGTGCTCAGGTAGGGGTTGGATTATTTAAGAAAACAGAGAAAGGGTCTCTGCTGCTCCATCCTCAGATCCGGTCTCGCTCACTTCTCTCTCACCACACGCTCTTTGCGCAACCAGATACACGCCGTGACACTGGTTGACTGGGTCCTTTTGGGTTTTGTTCTGTTTAAACAGGCTTTTGATTTCACTTAAGAGCCATTAGGGGTCTTAAGTTTAGTTGTTTTAGTTTTGGGTTTGAGTTTGCAGATGATCGGTGGTTCTATTTTCAGGTTTCATTAGGTATAGATTTAGTTTTTTTTTTTCACTTTAGATTAGTGAAGTGGGTGGAGTACAGAGAGAATGGTCCTGATGTCTTCTTTTCATTTACCCCTGCGCCTCCACATTAAAGGCCTTCTACGGGAAGAGACTGTTCCGGGTGGGAATGGAAAGGTGTGCGGAGCGGAGCATAAGGATGTTCTCTGAAGCCCCACAAAGAATACATCTGCATTAAATACATTTCACAAAATGATTAAAATGTGTATTTGAAAAGTGCCAAATGTTGTGGGAGCTAAAGTCAGTAGTGAATCCAGAAGGCAGTTTTTGGATGTGCGAAATTGAAATTGAGTGGGCAAGCCATCCGGTGCTGCCTCATAGTGAAGAAAACTAACAATATACGGCCTTTGACTAAAGTGTCAAAAAGTGATGAGAACCACAACGAAACAACTTTGTGAGTCAAAAGAAAGTGATAAAAGCTACAAGTAGTGTTGTTTTCACAGATGTAGTAACTGTGAAGAATGAATCAGAACATTCCTCAGTTACAGCAAGAAAACAACTATTTCCAGGGACAACAAACCCCAGCCCCTGCTCATATTATAGCTAATGTTGGCATTAATCCAGCTGATCAGAGGTGGCAAGTAACTATGTGCAAGTACTTTATTACTGTGCTTAAGTAGATTTTTTAAGTATCTGTACTTTACTGAAGTATTTATTTTTCTGGAAACGTTTTACTGTATACTCCTTGCATTTATATAAATATCTGTATGTTATACTCCTTACATTTATTAAAATATCTGTAGTTTATACTCTTTACATTTATGAGGAAAGAACCTTTGTTCTGAATTAAACAGGAATAAAAACATGAATAAAACCTTTCCTGTATACAGGGCTAATGCGAGTTATCAAAGACACTCATTTCAAATGTGTGGTATTTTCTTTTCTAAACACCTGTCTATTTAAATAATAACAAAATCACTTTTCTTCCAGTATGTTCCATGGACTGCATGTGCTGCAGTGGCTTTTGTGAGTCACATTTTACATCAGCAGCAACACGCCTTCAAACGCTTCAGCTAATAATCTATTGTTTGCTGTGAGATTTCACATTTCAGCGCGTTGCTCAGGTCATATTGCCATTTTAGAATCACACCTTGAGCTCCGCAGCGTGTCTGTCTCCACAGCAGCTGTCAGCTCAGAAGTCAGGCAACAGATGAAAATGTACTATTGTTGCGCTAAAGTGAAATTTGCCAACTTTGCCACTTTATGACAATACAGAGACCAACACACTGGTCTATAAAAGGCTGTGGTTTGACTGTCAAAAATGCCCCTCCCTCTCTGCCTGACCTCCACTAAACTGCACACTAACACAGTGTGGAATGAATTTCTATTGGGCTAAATATAACCATTTTGACAGTAATAGACAATCTGTGCTGGTGTTGTTGCTGTATATATATATATATATATATATATATATATATATATATATATATATGTGTGTGTGTGTGTGTGTGTGTGTGTGTGTGATAGAAATGGAAGTAGACACTGTAAATTAGAGCTGCTTTTATTCTGCATTTGTTCTCATTGTTTAACACCACAGAGAGGGAGTCAACATTGTTTGAGATCAATGCATGGTTTAGTCTTGCAGCCAAGTATTTTAATATTTGGTGCATGTGTGTGACCATCACTGGTTCTCCCTGAAAGCTGAGCAAACATCCTTTATTAGAACTCTCTATTATAAGCCAGGGAGGGCAGTGCTACACCTCAGTGATGTGTGGGGGAAACAAAGACTGGACAGGACGGACAGGACGAACGGGGGAAAGAAATTAACAGGCGGTGCTATTGCAGTTACAGATTGTAAGGTGGTGTGTTATTCCCAACTACTAACTGTTAATCAATAAAAATAAATAAATACATTGAAAAATGAGAAGAAAACCAAACCAGCACAAAAGAAAAAGAGATTCAATAAATAAATAATTAAACAAACTGTACTGAGCCCCATAATTGTGGATGACTTGATAGTATAAAATAGAATGCAATAGAATAGAATAGAATAGAATAGGCCAGAAGAGGACACTAGTGCAAAAAGAGAATGAGTTTAGGGTACAGATTCTGGAGAGATTCTCAGCACATTCTGGCGGGTCCCATCATTCACTGAAATGGGACTCGGCAGTAGCTGGCGAGACTCGATCAAACATGCAAGTGTGAAGGACCCCGAAGCCCAGAACAGCAATCACGGCAAGGCAGGGCCGAGCCAACAGGGCCCCCTCATCTCGGGCCATAGGAGCCACAGGGCGCTGCCCCCAGAGAGCCACCGGGGCCACCCTGAACGACGCAAACCTGGAGAACAAGAGGGAGCAGCTACAGACCCCCCCAGCACACCAAGGCCGACCCAGGCGGCCCCTCCACCCTAACCCCTACCCCGCCCACCCCAGCCCCCACCAAACCCCTCACCCGACCTGCCCAACCCCACCCCCACACCCGCCCCCGAAGGGGGCCAACGGCCCCACACAGCCAGGATGCCAGGCACAGGGGCTGAGTGGCCCACCAAAGGGGCGGAACCTAGCCCATCACAAGGCAGGTCGCCACTGGGAGCCACAATGGAGCCGGGACCCGATGCAAGCCCAGAGGGTAAAAATGGACAGTGTACAGCCAAAGCACCGACCAGAACGGCCAATCCAGCCCCAGCAGCCCCCCAAGAGCCATCGCACCAGCTTGGACCTAACTGGGAAGCAGGAGAACCCCCCCCACGACCACAGCCCCCAGGTCCCGGGGACCCCCCAGCCACAGCAACATGGATAGTTCTCCACCCCTGCTACCCCATAGCCACAAGGGGGCCGGGTCCCACCAGCGAGGCCATATTAGTGAAATCCCCCCCATTACTCCCTATTAATGTCTCCTGACTGGAGACATTATCCCTGCACCGTGATAGTGTAACCCTGAGTGTTATGTGGTGCATTAAAAGTGGAAAGGCGGGTGGGTGATGGGGAAGAGACAAGGCCGTAGAGCCCTGACATCTGCCCCATTTTCCTAACTTTTAAGTATAAATAAGGATTGTTCACTATTTCTCTTTAAAGTTTCTATTTGTGTGTTTTCTTTGTATGGTTTTATGTACTGTATTTTCTGAAAAATAAAGTGCACTCAAAAGCCTTTCATTTTCTCCCCCCAAAAATGAGAGTGAGCCTTATAATCCAGAGCGCCTTATATACGGATTAAAACATTCTGGCCATACAGTAATATTACAGTATGTGTATAAGGACTGAACTGAAAAAGTCAGTGTATTGTGTTGGATTTGACATGTTATAACTGAACAGTTTCAAACATTATAGTGAATACACGAACGTTTGATTTAGTGGAATTTAATTAATTAATGGAAATTTAGTGTTACATGGTATATATTACTTTATATATTAGAATTATGATTTGTATCTCCTGATTGTGAGTATTTAATGTCCTAATTTTGACTTTTTTCTCAGAATTTTTACTCATTTTTGTGTTTGAGCGGTATAAGAATTTGTTTTGTTACAACTCAACAGTATTGGCAGTTATTGTGAATACACACATTAACCTTTGAATAAATAAATAAATAAATAAATAAAATAAAGTTATTGTGAAGGTGTTTAATAAAGTTTGACTCTGACTCGTCTGACTGTTGTGTTTGACTTAATGCACCTTATAGTGTGGAAAATATGGTACTTATCACTTAACTTTTTTTTTAATTGTTTGAAGTCTTAAGGTAATGAAGGAAGGATCTATAGAAGCAGATTAATCTTTGGTCTTCCATTAAATTACTATATTTTATTTATTTATATTTACACTTGCTTATGTGTTTGTCATCTTTTAAAGTGTGAAATAAACTAAACTAATACGGGGCTTAAAAAAACAAGTTCTGGACCTTGTATGTAACCATTGGAAGCATTCAGTGGTTTTAATATAAGTTAGTGTGCCGTAAGAGCTCTGCTATACAATAAGGCTAATGTTTCTTTTAACAGCTGTAGCACTGCCACTGTGCATTCTCCTTCTTTCCACTGTGCGTGTGCACTTTCAAAGTCGCTTTGAGGAAAAACAATAACCTCCGAGCTGCAATTACTCCCAATAGAAGTAAGTTGTAACAAAAATATACCTTTTATTTTCCAATTTTTTTAGTGGACATTTAACCATTTTAATGCTACAAAGTGCTCCGTTATTCACACGTTCCCAAAAGCCACCTCTTTCCAACCACTGGATAATTGCAACATCTGTCCAAGGACTAGCACAACATGCCCCATAACTGTTAGGTCTTTTCTACAGCCAGAGTGCACAGAGTCTGACCATTTTACACAAATAGAATAGAAAATAGAAAAGATAATTATTTTCCATTTGTGCAAGACACATAGGAACTTTTCAGTCCCAGAATCAAATCACATAAAAACAAGAACACAAGACAAACACAGAACTATATAAAAACAGTTAAAAGCCTAAACACCCACATAAAATAACTATATAGTTTAGTCAATCCATGGAATTTGGCCACCTAACCCGCCACAAATTGCAACAGATTTTTTTTCTTCAGATCTGACATCAGAGGGGTCTCCAGAACAAATACTAAAAATGCACCCAAATCTACCTTGAGCAAATATGCCAAATTTGCATAAATCCAACATGACCACCAAAATGTCTGAAAACACATTTTTGACTATCTAATTAGTAAGATTTATAAGATATTTTAGAGATGTAAAGTCTAAAACTTATTTACTGAACATGGACCAAACCTCTGGGAAAGGGTAAAATGTGTATAGTGTTTTGCTTAATTTCCATAAATCAAATATGGCTGAAAACACAATAAAATGACCTTATAAAGCCTTCTGCTTAGACACATTTTAATCAGAAAATGTTATTGTTATGAAGAACAAAGGCACATCTTGAGTTTATTAATACACAGATCTTTAACATAAAAAATATTCTATGGAATGTTGTATTTTTATTACATATGTAACACCAATGTCATTTCTAATGACAAAGACATGACAGCCATGGTATATGTACCCATTATTAAAAAAAGACCATTGCTTTACCATTACTTATTTATTTTAATAACCAAACTATTCATCATGTTTGAATGTATAGTAGTAGTAGCAGCACGGTGGCTAAGCAGTTAGCGCTTGTCATGCGTGGGGTGAGGTGGAGATAGGACTCAGATGCTCAGTGTTGAAGGAAAAAGTAATTTTATAACAAACTGAACCAAAATGAAGTCACAGACAAAGACTGAGACTGAAACAGAACTAAAACCAAAGACAACCTGTGGATAGCTCAGCCAGAGTCCGTGGTAGTGAAGAAATGTCCAGGTTATGGTGGAAAGGGAAATGGTTGAGTGTCTGGGTTATAGAGGTGACAAACTGAATGGTCCCCCACCTGCAAGCTGCATTACTTATATACTGAAGATTTGCAATGACCTGCAGCTGCACGGTGTGAGGTCAGGTGAATCTGGTGTGGATCTGGGAGAAAGGTTGTGACAGCTCTCTTGCTTCACAGCAAAAAGATCCTGGTTTGATTCCCTGACCGTACAGGACTTTCTGTGTGGAGTTTGCATGTTTCTCTCTGTGTCTGGATGGGTTTTCTCCAGTATCATCAAAAAACACGTTTGTCAGGGTAAAATCCTCCAGCCAGGTGATTCTGACCAGGCCTGGCTCTACATCTGGAGATAGGTCTTACAGGTTACCCCATCAGAAGGGATATGGTGAAAATGTTATTGTACAGTATATAATGACAAAGTATTGTCTTATTCTACCATAAAAGGAAATCTGTTCTGTGAACTTCAATTGAAATTATATGTGCAGGGTTTGAAATGATCCACAGTAAAACACTATACAGTATTCAACCACATCTATATATGTATGTACTCATTATCTGGAAAGGTTTATGTCTACTTCTGAGAGATAAACACAATAAACACTGATCTGCAACTGGAGTTTAAAAACACTGATTAATCATCCATTGAAGATGAATTGTTTTCAGTTGCTGCATCATTGGAGCACACCTCACAGCATTCACCAAATGCTGGAGAACAATCTAGGTCGGCCTTGTGACAGGAACATCTCATTGTTGAGCAGCCAGTTTTGCAGGAGCATCAGATGACTTCCAGTAAGGCGTTTAGTGCCACATCATTGTCTCTCATCACCAGTGCTGGGAATAACGGCATTAGAGTATAACAGCATTACTAATGCAGCCACCTTTTGAGTAACAGAGTAATTACTGAATTACTTTTCCATAACTGTATTGCCGTTACCATTACTCTGGATATGATGCAATGCGTTACAATTTGATGAATTGGGGCGTAAGTGTGACCTGGATACAGACAACAACTTGGAGTTTTGGCAACACGTCGGTGCTGCGTATATGTCTACACCAAGCTGGCATTCAGCTTGGTGTAGAATGAAAGAAAAAGAAATCAAAAGAAAGCAATCGATCATGATTTGCTCAGAAGTTGGATAGGAGGGGTCTCAACTGTTCAGTTCCCAAATGCACACACAAGTCAAATACACACAAAGATTTGAGCTTTGTTTGTTAAAAATAGCTATTTGCTTTTCTCTTTAGTAATTTATGTTCTAAGCAAGTTTGTGTGCTTTAATATAAAGGGTGTATACACTTCAAATGATTGTAACATAAGATCTTGTTCATGAGAATTCAGTAGATAAATGTATAATAGGAGAAGAATATAGAGACACCATTGTATTGCTTTTTTCACTAATAATAATAGAATAAGAATTTACAGACATTATTTCAGCACTACTTGTTCACCTGTATACTTAAATGCAAAGTTAACGAATATTAACATTTTGAACAAATTCAAGTAACTTGCAACAAATATTACATTTTCAGTATTTAAAATGTATTTCCTGTTTATACACTGTAGATTTTGCAGTGTTAATTTGGAGACAATGGGACCAAATACACTCTAGAAGAAGTTAAATAAACTCTCTAAGTGTTGATTTAACACTGCAAAATTTACTGTGCATAAAGGTTGAAATCTATTCATTTTGAATAAATAAATGTGTGGCAAGTCGGCACCTGTTTAACTGTTTTTTCATTTATTTGACATTTGACAAAAAAAAGGAACGCAAAAATCCTGGTAACTAATTACTTTGCTAGTGGAGTAACGCACATAGTAATGCAATTACTTTTTTGGGGAAGTCACTAGTAATTGTAATTAATTCTTTTTTCAAAGTAACTTACCCAGCATTGGTCATCACTGGACATAGGCATTGACCACAACTGGACAATTTCCAACCCCAGCTCATGGGCGGCAGATCAGTGCCTTCCTTGTCTTACCTTATAACTAATACTTAGAGCCTTTATTTGTCCTTCTCATACCCTGCCATAGACAGTGGCAGCCATATATGATTCATGCAAGATAGCAAAGAAGCAATGTAAATGTCATATTTTTGAATTAGCTCCCCATGCTCAATAAATACACTCTAGGTTTACCTATGAAAAAATGTGTCTTCAGACATCTTGGCAGCCATATTGGATTTATGCAATTTGGTAGAGGTGTTTGAAAATGAGACATTTTTTCCAAAATGTTTCCCTGTACCCAGTGAAGATGTTTTTAAGCTCAAACCACTTGAATAACTGGTTTAGATTTGATTATATGTCTGAAATAATGCATTTTTGGGATACTTTGGAGGTCATATTGGACTTATAAGTCATAAATGCAGGTTAGGAAAGATGCTTTGGTAAATTCATATTTGAAAAAAAAAACATTCCTCATGCCCAATAAAGAAATTTAGTGTTTAAAATCACTAAAATAATTTGCTTAGGAATGAGAATATGAACAAAAACATGGTTTTTCTGATCATTTGGCGACCATATTGGACTAATTTCACACTTTTGCCCAAGGTACATTTGAGTAAATTTTTACTATGTTGCTCCATTGACTTGTGTGGCCTGGAATTCAAAGAAAAATTCTGTTGCAATTAGTGGTAGGTTAAACCCCAAATTGACTAGACTAAAAGTATGTATAAAAGTGCATAAAAACTTCAATACGAACCACATGAGAACTGTTTAAAAACCCAGGAGACAATAAATACTATAAAAATAATTGTAAATACTGGCAAATAAATTAAAATTCATTGCGAGGAGGAGGAGGAGGAGGAGGTAGACATTTCCATATTAGTACACAGTGCATACCAAGTGTGGGGACATAGACATAAAAAAAAAAAAAACATGTTTATTAGGGTCAAATCCTCCAGCCAGGTGATTCTGACCATTAGCCTGGCTCTGCAGCAGGAGATGGGTCGCTGGGCGCTACACATGGCTGCCCGCTGCTTCTTACAGGGTGCCCCAACAGCATCAAAGGATGGGTTAAATGCAAAGGACACATTTCATTGTAGAGTCTTTTATGACAAAGAATATTTATTTTGTCGGTAGGTTCACACATGCCCCTTTAACCATCACTATATCATACATCACACTTCACAGACTAGGAGCAGTGGGTGGGGCATATTAGTGGACGGGGCATATCAATGGGTGTGGCATATCAGGTGTCTAGGGAGAAGAGGGTTAAGTGCCTTCCTCAAGGGCACATCAGCCAACAATTCTCTTCCAGTCCAGGGAATAGAACCAGCAACAAATCAACACCACGTGTGTCCCCAGTGAAGCAGCTTTGGCTTGTGTAGAAGTTGTGTTTTTATCTGCATAATTCCATCTAAATTACCTTCATTCATCTCCTGCTCTGGCTTCTTCCTCACTTGAGGCTGGAAGTTCTCTCAAATACTTATGGGTGAAGGTCTGCTTCACCTGCCCCTTCATGTCATGGCTGATGTTTACACTGGTGAAAAATGTATTTAGACAAAACAAGCATTTGTGTTGTGCCACATTAAGACACTATACATTTATGGGTGGTGTAACGAGGAGGCCGCTCGTTACCACGTGACCTCACACACACAGCACCTGAGCATTTACACTTTACACTTTGCACCTTAGATGTCACAACACACTTTAAAATGCACCAGCACTTTTGAGGATGAAGCTAATTTGCACAATAAACTTTGCACACAACTGTTTTTAAAAGGGGTATTTATTTATTAAATTGTATTTGCAGTTTGCACGGAGCTCCGGCCGCGTCACTTCCGGTGAGGGCGCCGGTGAGGGCGCCGGTCGGGACCTGCGGCGCAAAACAAATTGTATTTGGGAATTGTGCAATATTTGCTGTGTTTTCAGTTAGTGTTGGATGCATGCGTGGATGTCTGAGAGTGTGAGTGTAGGTGTGAATGTGGTGTGAGTGACTTGATTTTAGTTACTGACCTGTTTCTCCTGTGTCCAGGGTGGCGTCTGGCAAAAGAGTCCCCGGGGAACCAGACGCTGCTCATAAACGTTCCTGGCCGGACCAAGGGGAAAACATCAGAGGGGGTGGCGGAAATGTTTTTAAAAATAGTTTACTTAATTGTTTATTCTTTTGGTGTATTTTGTAGAGGTTTCGGTTCATCTTTGCTAGTTTATTTTGTTTCTTTAGTTATGGGTTTATGTTGGAGGGTTATACAGTGGGGTATTTAAAAGCTAAGGTTAAAGGGCAACATCCCATAAAATGCAATGGTTTAATCCAATTTGCTGCACACTATTTAAGGCGCCAGTTTCAATCTATATGTGTTCTGCTGTTGGAGAGACCACAAGCTCCTACTACACCATGCACTTGCACTTTTTGTATTTTGCACATCTTTTTGAAAAAATAAAAAAAAGAAAAAAGAAGTGGACCACCCCTCAAATCGGTTTCTGTGACATCTTATTTTACTCACAATCCAGCCGCTCTGGAAATCCTGGTGACAGGTGGGAGAAAAAAACAATTCACATATGTATCAGGATTTTTTGTTTGACGATTTTTAAATCAATTTTTTTGATCAAAAATATTTTTTTCCCATATTTAAATGATTCATTTTAAGCCAGGTAGAAAAACATTACCACTTGACTGTATGAGTCACTCAGATGTATAATCATCATGGAATACACAGAAATCACCTCATGGGAGGCACACAGATGAGTTAGCTTATTATCGTATTAGCTTCAACAACACACCACAGTTAAACAGCATTAACCTATGTGTAGACAAAAAATACACAATGCTAAGATCTATTAAATTTGTTAAATTATTCAATCACGCTATTAATCTCACCTTGTGGCATTTACACGCAGTAATAAACCAGGAGTATATGAATTAAAGTTGGGAAAAAGAGGGTGAGATGACAAGCTTGGCACTTTTGCTTAGCAACAACACAATGGCTTCTAAACACGGAGGTGGTGTTTATTCAACAGCACAGGATATCTGAAAACTTGGAGAAAATGAGTTGTTCCTGAATAAATATAGTTAAACAATCAACAACAATAAACTGTGTGAGATTTCTAACAGAAGAAAGCTATTTGTAAACTCTGTAATGCACACGTTGCATACTGCGGAAACACCACAAACGTTACTGTGCACTTAGCAAGTCACCATCCTGAGGTAAATGCAGAGCAGGAACAGCTAAATAAGGTTAATAAATACTGGAGGAAATACACTTTATATTGCAGTCCTTTGAAATGAGAGTTTAACTTCACTTTATTATAAAGTATGTTAATGTAAAAGGCTCCTATTTGTGTTGTGTGCAGATAAATGTAGCACTTTACTTCCCAGAGTGTGGTTCAAATATATTACTGCTTAATAAATCTGAACTTACTCACATATGATGTACATTTTTTGGGGAAATCTGGCTCCTGATATGATCTGTCGTTCATCATCATTCAGCTTTTTCATGTGGTCTGGTGTTAAAAAGGAAAGCGAAAAATTGGGAATATCAAAGAATCGCAATTTAAGGGCGTATTCACACTGCACTCAGAAAATCTGGACTTTCGGACTATCCAGGAAAGTTTGAACTTTATTGACAAGTGTGAAGGCTCCCCCGAACCTTGGTCCGGACTAAAGACCGAGTCTTTGGTCCGAGCTGAGGAGGTAGTCTCGGTCCGGACCAAGGTTCGCTGGTGCACAGTGTGAAAGCTCTTTTTAGGAAAGTCCGGACTATTGGACCAATTACGTCACAGTCACGTGCGCGGAATCTAGTCAACGTCCAAGCATGAGTCGCGGGAATACATGGGGAGACGAGGAAACCAGGTATTTCATTGAAATTTGGTCAGATGATACTATAAAGACTGAATTAGAAAAGACTCATAAAACTAGTAACTGGGTCCATTTCCTGCAACAGTGTAGCACGCTCATCTACTAACCAATCAGGGTAGAGTATAGAGAGACGCACGCTGTAGATGCATTGACGACATGACATTTTAAAGTCTGTTGGTCCACTTGATTCAATACAGTGTGAATGAACACTGTAAATAAAGTCCGGATTATAAGTGCAGTGTGAAAAGGCAAAAAAAGGTTCTGGTCCGAACCTTGGTCCGGACTTTACTATGTGAATACGCCCTAAATCAAATCAGCAACCTGGCCTTAATATATATATATATATATATATATATATATATATATATATATATATATATATATATATTCCTCTGTGGTGGTCTGCTGTGACTGGCTGCCGGGTTGGTCAGAAAGGGTCCAGGGGTGAATGTGGCTTACAGCTCCAACAACTAGCTTTCCAGCACTCTCCGCCATCTCCACCATTTCCTGGACTCGCTGCACCTTCTCTCCCCTGGATGTGAGGCCTTGGGAGGAACGGGACCCTCATTCCCCTGGCACACCAACAGAATGCCAACAGCATCACATCACCAGGGCAGGGACCGGCCCATGTACAAAAGGGGTCAGCTGCGATGTCGGTAACCCATCTGTCCCATCTTGAAACACAGGAGCCTAATGCACACGTGAGTCAGAAGGGCTCCCAGAAACCCCATGGTGCTATGACACTGACAGTGGTGTATGTGTGTATGTATATATTTATAAATAGATAGATAGATGGATAGATATACATACATACGTGTATATATACATGGTGTGACAGTTGAAGATCTTATTGTCAAATGGAATCAAAAACTTAGACATAAATAGTGTGAGTAGTTTATACAACTGAAGAGAATGCCCAAAGTTGTCGGCTGTTGGAAAGTTGCCATTATGATTTCATGAGGAAAATAACAAGTATTCCATTGTACTCGCAATAAAAACTACTTCTATTTTCAGCACAACTACAATGGAAATGCTGCTGGTTGTTCTTCAGTTCCTGTTCTGATCTGCTCTGAGAGTAAACATGATCTGATCAACAGCAGAAGTACTGTACATCTGATGTGTTTAAAGTGGAAACATTAGCAGCTAACATGAGAACAAGAGGCCGTACATGTTTCACAAGAGCTGTCTTTTAAATCCCAAGAAAAAAGAATCACATCAAGCTCAAAGATGACGATGGATGAGCTGCACAGAGACCTGAGCACAGTGTGTTTCTGCTCACATCATTAGCTTTGTTTACAGGAGAGTTTTTATTCCTGTTAAATCCACAATAAAGGTTAATCCCTCTTTCATCAGATTAACCATGTAAACAACTAATTCCAGTTGAAAATGATAATTAACAATTCAGAATAAAGTAACTGGTTTATTCTGATCTTAATTCTGAATTCAATAATTCCTCTGACATAGAACACTTAATTCCACTTTAACATTTTTCCTGTCATACTGCCCAAGTTCCTGGTGTTGTTGCCATGGCGTGCATATTTGTTATTGATGACACACATATTCCACAGTGAGCATTAGTTTGTTGATTCTTATGGTTGATTCGTAATTATGACAAAAATAAAGTCAAACATCAGATGTTGTATCTGGTCTAACATGTTGATAGTTGAAACCAACGCAAAACAGGAAGTTTCTGTTTTTTCCAGTAGACATCCAGATGGTAGGCGGACATTCTGTCCAATCAGAACCCTCTGTACCTCCAGCTCTGAAAGACCAATTAATTCGAGCGGAATACACCTGTTTCCATGGAAACCATTATTCACAATTAACATGTCCATGTTAACACGAAGGGAAATAGCTTTCATACTGAATTATTTTATTCAGAATAAATAATTCGGAATTAAAAATCATCATCTAAACAAGGTTATTGTGACGTTTCCCTGAAAATAACACAGATCTGACCAAAACAGATAATCTAAGTTAATATCACATTCTTGACAAACTGCCTCGTTTCTTTAGTGGTTTGTTTGGATATGACGGCTGTCAGAAATCTGATCAGCACAGGGTTTGAAATGAGGAGGTGGTGGGAACCTCACACGTTCCTGAGGAATCTGTCATCCTTAGCACATTCAGAAATAGCAGTAATATACTGACTAAAGTAGCAGAGGGGCAGATGGCTTTTCTTCTGAATCACCTTTCCAACATGTTCACAACCACATGGTTTGAAGACACTGCAAAATCCACAACACAAACGGTTAATGGATTTTTTATGAATGACCAACTACTAACTAAGAGAGCAAACGTCCAGTAGCATGAAGACAGAGGACATTCAGCTGAACATGACGTCAACACAGGAAATCTGAAGCATTTACTGAATGAAAACATTTATTCTTCGCAAACTACAGGTATTCGTACATCTGTTGGAGTTTTCTGGGTACAGAATTTAGGACCAGATTGACTTAGATCCTAATTTACATTTAATTTACATGGTTAATGCTTCTGCAGTGGTTAGCACTGGTGCAGTGGTTAGCTCTGGTGCAGTGGTTAGCGCTGGTGCAGTGGTTAATGCTGGTGCAGTGGTTAATGCTGGTGCAGTGGTTAGCACTGGTGCAGTGGTTAGCACTGGTGTAGTGGTTAGCTCTCACAGATAGAAGGTCATGGGTTGAATTCCAACACCAGTGTATGGGGCCTTTCTGTGTGGAGCATGTTCTCCCTGTGTCTGTATGGGTTCTATCTGAGTACTCTGGCTCCTCCCACCATCCAAACACAGGCTTTGATAGGTTAATGGGTACTTTAGCCCCTCCCACCATCCAAACATTCTGAGAGGTTCATGGGCACTCTGGCTCTTCCCACCATCCAAACACATACACTGATAGGTTCATTCGTTGATCTAAATTGCTCACAGTTGTGATTGTGAAAGTGATGATTTGTGTTCATATGCTCATATGTGATGAAGTGCTGACATGTTCAAGGTGAATTCCACCTTCACCCTTAAGTAGCTGGGATAGACCTCATGCACCCCCCGTTACCCTAGTGAGGAGAAATCATTCAGATTTACAAACTGTTGGCTGGTTTCCTGTTACTTTCCTCTTGTATTCAGTCACAGCTGAATAGAAATGGCTTCCATATATATATATATATATATATATATATATATATATATATATATATATATATATATATATATATATATATAGTCATTAGATACATCTCGGCGATGCGCCGGGACACATCATCAGTGATGTTACCTGGGTTCATTGGGTGTTTCGGGTCTTTCAAGCATCATACACCCTCGCCCAGGCGACCTGGCTTGGGCTGATCAGATCCCAGTCTGTGTCCCAGCAGTGTTTGCCCACTCTTCTGCCCTCTTAATCCATAGCCACCTTGTGGCTTTTTCTGCAGCTTCAGTTGTGGCTCGATTTATTTTTTCTTTGCTTCTCCGGAGAGGCCCAGCAATGTGAGCACTTTATAGAGTGACCGCCCAGCAAACCCTCAACAGCCCACCTCCAGGGGTTCACAAACTGTTCTACAGCCTTGCCTTCTACAGTCATCTATCAGCTCCTGGTACTTGGCATGCTTTCGCTCATTTGCCTCGTCCATGCGTTCCTCCCATGGAACTGTGAGTTCCAGGATGATCAGTTGTTTATTGGAGTCTGACATGATGATTATATCTGGTCGGAGCCGTGTTGGTGTTATGGGCGGATGGGAAGTTGAGTTGTATATATATATATATATATATATATATATATATATATATGTATGCTGGAGGAAAGGTATGTGTAGCCTGGCCTGGAAGCACTTTGTTACTGACCTGTATTAGATCAAATGTTTCCAACTACGTTCAAAGTCTGACTGTAAAATTGAAACCTATTCAATTTAACAGCCAGTTTGATTTGCCAGTTTACTAATTCAGGAGAATGAAATGACCCGCCACACCCTCGGGGGGGTTATTTCCCCTGGTTTTGCCAGGGAGAAGCTTCAGCAAAAGACACATAATGTACATTTAAAGGCACAGTATGCAGGCACATATATGAAATAATTTACTCATTCATCTTTTTTTCCCCTTTTAATCGATAAAGACCCAAACATCTACCATTAAAAGAAAATCATCTGCTGATGTAAAATGTTTAATACCTGTTGATCCATTAATCCTATCAAAACATTTAAATAATTGGTGTAAAATGCAGTTTATCATCTTTTCATGGTCATCAGATATGACCCATTTACACGCTCACAGGCTCCATGGTGAACACTATCACCTTCTACAACATTGATTTAACTGTAAAACCCATCGGGTTGGATGAATGGCAGTGGATGGAAACATTTGTTTCATGCTCGGTTATTAATATCTTCCTGGAAAAAAACACTTTTTCTTCAGTTTTCTTTGTTTGTGATATAATCCTAAACTTTCATCTACGTTTTGATGAACATCTACATGATCAGTGAATCAAATGTAATAAAATAGCTGATTCTCACTGGAAACGTGTAAATAAAGACATTGTTACAATTAATGATGATAAATCAACATATAGAGAAAAACATTATTTGGGAACTGCCGCAACTGTAGCACTGGGTCTATATGGGTTAAGATGTGAACAAATCGTGCCTTCTTCATCAGAGCTCTCTTCATTTTCCACATTCAGTCTGATTTGATATCAAATGGGCCGGACCAGAAAAAATGTAAATATAATAACCTATATAATATATAGTATATAATAACTACACATTTTTCTCTTTCTTATAGTGCATTTTTTTATAATAATCGGAATTAAATTATGAAAATACTTACCTTTGTAAACTATCCAAACAAAAACATGTGAATAATCTGAAAAAAACCCCAAAATTTTCTTAAGAAAAATAAATTACATTTTAACAAAATTATACGCATTTCTACATGTACATTATGGATCTACAAAGACAATAAATATTGTGACAGATGGAAATTTGTTAAAATTCTGCTTTATTTTCTTTAGACATTTCATGTTTTTCATATTTAATAAGTGTGTTCCCATATTATTGTTATTACAGGAAAGTTTGTAAATGTAAATATTTTATAATTTAATGCTGGGGGGTGGGTTTTGCACAAAAACAAACAAAAATTGGAAGTTGTCATTATTTACAGGCATGATTGTTTTTTTCGCATCTAATTGAGAAGGAAATATGAAGTCATTAATTTTTATAGGTTATTATGATATTATTTTACTGGATATTATGTTGGTCTGTATGTGGCACCAGAAACTAAAATGAGCTTGAAAACCTTGACTGTGGAATGTTTAGAAAATCCATCCCGCAGGCCGCATTGAAACCTTTGGTGGGCCACGCCTTTTAGACCCCAGCTTTACATAATAGGGGTGGTTTCTAGTGCCTAATGTGTCTCTTCTGCTCCTCTACAGTGGCAGCATTAGGTATTGGATTGACTCCATTAACATAAAGCACTGATCGACTGCCTGCATTTTCATTTGATTTAACCTCTTCCCCCTCAGTGTCCCCAAGTAATAAACTGTCTCTGCTGATTGACTCATTATTCATACATCATTCTAAAGTAGGGGTTTCAAACATGTGGCCTAGGGGCCGGAGGTGGCCTGCCTAAACGTTCCAATGCGGAATTTTTAAAGGTCAATAATTCCACTCGCCTAGCCTTGCTAGCCCCCCCCCCCCCCCCCCCCCCCCAGCGGCTGTAAATCTTATGTGCTACTGTAGTTATGCTCAATGTAGCTTTTGTCTAGATTTCTCTGAAACTGGCCGCCCAATCATGGTGAACAATAGAGTCAGAGGGCGGGTGTAACAAAGTGACGCCACAATGATTCGGAGAGAAACAACTGGAAACAACCATAGAAGAAAAACAACAATGGGTGTAGATTTCCTTTAATCAAAGATGAGTGAAGAATCAGGGCAGCACGGTGGTGCAGTGGTTCAATTCCCATACTTACCCATACCCTTTCTGTGTGAAGTTTGCATGTTCTCCCCATGTCTGTGTGGGTTTACTCCGGGTACTCCAGTTTCCTCCCACCATCCAAACACATGCACTGATAGGTTAATTGGTTAATCTAAATTGCCCATAGGTGTGAATGTGAGAGTGATTGTTTGCTCTGAGATGAACTGGAGACAGTGTGTACCCCACCTTCACCCATTGTAGCTGGATTAGGCCCCCAGTGACCCCCGCGACCTTAGTGAGGATAAAGCGGATTCAGATGATGAGACGAGTGAAGAATGGGAGAAAACGTCTGCAATCATGAAATTATTTTTACAGAAGTGATAAAAGTCATTAAGCTCCAACCTTGTTTAGCCATTCCTAACTATCTCCGGACTCCTCCATGAACTTTCCGGGCTTCTAACTACTTCATCCTGTCATAATTCTGGACTTTGTTGTCTTGTTAAGTGAGTTTTTTGTTTGTCTTCTGTGTTCTTTTGTTTTGTTTCTGTCGTTGTTGGTATCCTGGGCTTTTATTTTGTTATCTGGGTCTGTGTGCACATTGTCTAGTTTTGCTTCCTGTCACCGGTGTTTTCTCCCTACCCTGTAATCTGGGTGACCCACCTGTTCTTTCCCCTTTATTATTCTCTAGACTGTCTGCCTTGTCTGCACCCAAATGAGCGTATATTTCCTTTGTTTTGATCTTGCTGTGTATGACTGGTTTGGTTTTTGGTATCTGTCTGTCATCTGTCCCCCTATTGGCTTTAGTGTTGGTCTCTGATTTCTTTTCCCAGACTTTGAACTTGTGTTTGACCCTGATACTGCCTTGCCCTTGTCGGATCCTGCTGCCTGGACTAATCACCTGGTTTGATCTTTGCCTGCTTACTGGTAACATCTTTTGGATTTTGGCTCACCTTGGTGGATTTTTGGTTTTGAACTCCGCCTGCCTTGTGACCTGTCTCTTGCCCTGTCCCTCAGTTGCCAGTTTGATCCAACGACATCAAAAGATCACCTGCAGATCTACCTACATTTACACTGTGTCTTAATAAACTTATTAAAACTAACATTGTAGTTCAGAGTCTTGCATCTGGGTTTCTTAAATAGACATCCTAAAGATTACACCGATTAGTTGTAGTACCATCCTATTGCATACAGAGGGATTTAAAAGACAACCTTTTAGCGCCACCTCCCTTGGCTAGGACGTCTTCTTAGATGTAATGAATGTAATGTAATGAATAGGGATACTGCAACCAGGCTATAGTTCCACAGCCACAGTCAAGGCTGTGGACCTGATTCTATTTCAGGTTCCACATACAGACCAATATTATATACAGTCAAATGACAGAAAAACCTACAAAAAATAATAAATCCATATTTTCTTCTGGGTTTGATGTGAAAAACATTTGACATTATGACACATTTTTATCTTATATAAATAAATAAATATTGACATTTACAAACTATAATGTAAGAATAAAATGTGAAAAATATGAAATGTCTAAAGAAAATTCACTACAATTTTAACTATTTTTTGCTTCATCATGTAAAATTATATGTTGAAGCAAAACAATGTTAAAATTGCATTTATTTTTCCTAGAAAATTTCAGTCTTTTTCTGGTTATTTCCATCTTTTTTTGTTTGTATAGTTCGTAGAAGAAAATAGTTTCATAATTTAATGGAGGTACTTTGGTAAGACAGGTAAGGTAAGACAAAATTTTGCGGTTATTTTTTTACATGTTATTCTATTTTTTTTTTTTTTTTTTACTGGAAATCAAATCAGGCTGAATGTGGCCCTGGAAAGAAAATGAATTTCAGAGTCCTTGTCTAAAGGGATCCATAATGGCCACCCCTGCACTCAATTCTACTTCCATGGACAAACAAACAGCTGGGATCCTCCAGTCTGCTGACAAGTCTTTCTATCTGTGAGCAGTACTTGTGGATGTGCTTGAGCAGAACACCCACAAGCTCACACTACACAGAGCTGCTGGCACTGTTAAAGATATTTGAGTTTAGTCCCTTGAGCTACAGTTAGAACATAGTGATAGTAATGACCTTATATGCAAACAAACAAAAAAAAAAATTAATACAAATAAAAAATTGTCCCCTGCACTATAAGCAGGTTACTCAAGCCCGGGGCTCTCAAACTCATTTTGTTTAGGGGCCACTTTTAATCCAATTATATCTCCAGTGGGGTGGACCAGTAAAAGAATAATAAAAAATAATAACATAATAATCTATAAATAATAACAACTCTGAATATTTGTTGCTGTTTTTGTGGGGGGAAAAAACGAAACAAAAAAATCCATCAAATTATGAAAATAAAATAAAATATGAAATAAAAAATATTCAGAAAAATAAGTGCAATTTTAACAGTGTTCTGTCTCAACTTCTCATTTGTCCATGTGTTTTGTTATGTACAGTGGCCGGGAGGTGCAAACTAACTTTACAAAACGTGAAAAATTTTTACAAACGGCGAGACAAAATTGCATTGTAGAAAACATTTTTACATATCGTAAAACCAAATAACATTACTATAACACATTTACAAGTCCAGAGACAAATTTATGTTAGAGAAAACACATTAAGAAAATGGATCAAATTGTGCTTAATTTTCTTTAGACGTTTCTTTATATTTCTTCAGGTTTTTCCACAATTTATTTTTATACGATAGTTTGTAAATGTAAAAAAAACATAATTTAATAATATTTTTTTCAAAGACACAAATTTGAAGTTATTATTTGTGGAATAATTATTTTTTGTTGGCTATTCTGTTATTGGTCTGTATGTGGAATCGGAACTAAAATCAGCTCCACAGCCTGTGGAATTTTTGCATTTTGTAAATTCATCCCATGGGTCACATTGGAACCTTTGGCGGGCTACATTTGGCTCCCAGGCCGCATGTTTGAGACCCTTGCTCCAGCCCTTCCTCACCATTAGACTTCCACTTCTCCCCTCTTGACCATCAGTATTCATGTGCTGCTGTCTCATATAATTATTCCACCTTCTGTTCTGATTAGATAATAATTAGATAATCATTTTGCCAGTTTAAGCTACTGCAGCCCATCGGTTGTAGATTGTATTCTTTGAACCTCCAGTGTTTAAATGCAGAGCCTGAAGGCACACTGCAAACCTGTGCTTTATGAATACTATCATTAAAAGCCGTTTCAGGATCATTGGGGGAAAGTCTGAGGTTTAAATTCTCTTTTTACTCAACAATTCTTTTAGATTATGACTTCCTGGTTTCATCAGGTCCTGGAGAATGAAGGTTTCTATATTTTAACAGTTTGATAAATGACTTCTGCTTTGTTCAATTGAGACCACAGTTTGGATAGATTTCATCATCACACCTTGCTTTGTTTGCTTGGATATTTTGTTTTGAAAATAGAATAGAATACAATAGAATAGAAGTAGGTTATTGATAACAGCATAATTCAACATATCAGTAAAACAGACAGTGAATGAGCAAAACAAGTAAAGTGTAATGATAAATTGAAGTGATAAAGTAAAGTAATAAATACAGAATAACTGAATAGTACAAAGTAAAGTATCAATGAATGTAGTTATGGTTTTATTTACAGAAAGTTCAGAGTGAAAAACAGAAATAAACCATGTGATTTAGATTTAGTGAACAGTGTGATGGTTTGTGAAAGGAAGGATTTTCCTGAAGTTCAGGGTTAAAGGTTAAAGGTCAGAGGGCACTCGGTGTTTTCCATCATTGTGTTTAATTTCTGGATCATCCTCCTCTGCACCATGGACTGAAACTTGTACAGCCTCATAACAGAGGCAGGGTTAAAGGTTAAAGCCTCAGACCCAAAACAGCATGAAATGATCAAAGTTCATGTGAGTCTGCTGTTTTGAACCTCAAAGCTTGTCTATTGGTGTAAACCCTGTGCTACTCTGAAGTATTTCCGTTCCGACCGCAATTTAACACCTATTTCACCGACAGACAGCCACCACCAATGGCAACTCTAAAGTGTCATGATGGGTGAGATAGAGAGAAGACAGAGTTGAAGGGAGAACAGATTTAAAAAAAAAAAACACAGAAGCAAAAATCAAGACAACGACAGAGACAAAACAAAACCTGGGGGTTGATCAGCCAGAGTCCGTGGTGGTGAATGAAATGTCCAGGTTATGGTGATATGAGAATAGGCAGAGTGAGTCGCCCAATTACCGAGAGGTTGGCGGTTTGCGTCCCAGCTCTGGCTGTCCACATGTCGAAGTGTCTTTGGGCAAGACACTGAACCCTGACTTAGGCCCCCAGTAGAACTGACCTTAGACCTTAGAAACCTACTGGTGTATGAGTCTGTTTGTGTGAATGGGTGAATGTGAAGCTAATGTAAAGCACTTTGAGCACCATGAAGGTGGAAAAGCGCTATATAAGTGCAGACCACAAACTGAAATGGCCTCGCACCGGCAACTGCAAGGCTCACTGCTTATATAGTTGCAGATCAACAATGACTTGCAACTGCACGGTGTGGGCCAGGTGAAGCTGGAGTGGATCTGGGGGGAAAGTTGTGAGAGGAGAGGTGAGGATCTGGGGGGAAAGGTTGTGGCAGGTTGTAACATAAAGTCATTAATGTTACCCTGGCATCTTTATATGATGCGCTTGATTGATGCTGGTTCAAAGAAAACGTAAAAGAACCTCTAGATTTAAGTCTCCAAATGTCAAACTATCAAAAGGTACACGGACCCTGCAGCTACAGAACGGTTGCTCTGTCTCCGAAATGACAACATTAAAGTGGATATTTGATTTCAGTTTTACTCTCCAAATTTCAAGATTAATGTCAAAATTTCAACATTAATTTCTTTTTTCTTCACATTTGGCCCTAATACTCTGTCATACACTGGTCATAGGTATAGATCAGGGGTCTCAAATTCATTTTAGTTGAGGGGCTACATTCAGCCTAACAGGATACAAAGTGGGCCAGACCAGTAAGACAATAGAAATAGAAATGAAAATGTTTACATCTCCAAATTATATTTGAACACAAAATGAACAAATATGATTAACTTGGATATTCTTAAGAAAAAGAAGTGTGATGTTAACAATGTTACACCATAATTTATCATGTATGCATGTGAATCACAACTTATAGATCATAGTGGATGAAAACATTCACAAAACAATAAATAACAGGGAAAATATTCCTACATGTCCACACACTTCTCTTAAGACCTTACATTTACAGATTAGCTTTTTACAAAAAAAATAAATAACTTTTTTAAATACGAAAACACAAGTAAAACCTGCAATTTTCATTATTTATAGGTCATTATGACAGTATTATTGTCCTCTGACCCACTTTAGCTTGAATTAACCAAAAATTAATTTAACATCAGTGAATGTTAATATCTTCAGTGTCATTTTTGTATTTGACAAATTCATCACAGGGCCAGATTGAACCCTTTGGTGGGCCGGATTTGGCCCCCGGCCCGCAAGTTTGACACCTGTGGTATACAGTGAGTCAGTAAACAGAGGAGAAGTGTGTGTATTTTCATAGTTTAGTGTGTGAAGTAGTGCCCTGCTTGTGTTTCACTTACATCACTGTGCAAAACAAATGCATGTTGACTCAGGTTTAACAGTGAGTCACTGCTGACTGGTTATTTTAGTTCATAAGGCAATTGCAGGGAAAAGTAAGCAATAGAACACCCCTGCAGTGTGCTAGGCTAAATGATTACATTTGTATTGTAACATATTGGACGTCCCTCTTTGTGAATGACATATACAATTATATAGAACCCATAAAACCAACACTTAAACTGCAACCCAAATTGAATTCATTATGATTAAATGCTGAATTCTCCACCGACCTGTGTTATAGTAATCTTTTTACATCTATGGATTCTATATCTATAATGATGGACGCTCTGCTACTACTCTGGTATCCACCATGATGGACATTCTGCTACTACCACTACTCTGGTGTCCACCATGATGGACATTCTGCTACTACCACTACTCTGGTGTCCACCATGATGGACACTCTGCTCCTACCACTACTCTGGTGTCCACCATGATGCTTGTTGTCTTGTTTATTAATGGATATCTGATCATGTGGTTGTGACGTAGATGCTAGTGGTCAACAAATCTGTTTTACCCGTCCACATTGCAACGGAGCATCACCATTGCCAGATCTTTCCACTCTGGAATATCGTTTTGGGGCACCCAAAGTAGATAGTAGAGGGAGAATATGAGAATGAATGAATAAATAATGGACCCACTGTGACTGTGCACTTCGAGTATGTGTGTATATAGAAAAGTGTTATATACATATATGTGCCTGACAGTTTGCACACACACAATTGCACTGCTCAGATTTGTACTGCTACGTGTTATATGTTTTCTGTTTTATTGTTTCCTTTAGATTTAGTACACATTAGGCATTCTGCAGACATTAAAGTAAGAATTTCAATGTACAGTTCATACTGTGTACATGACAATAAACACTGCATCTTGAATCTATGTAAATGTAATCCATTATTATTATTATTATTATTATTATTATTATTATTATTATTATTATTATTATTATTATTATTATTATTATTATTATTATTACCTTTGTCAAGGAGGTTATGTTTTTACCAGAGTATGTTTGTTTGTCTGTCTGTCTATTAGTTAACAATATAACAGAAAAGGTTATGGATGAATCTTGATGAAATTTAGGTTGGTAATGGTAATTTTCATACATAACTTTTTGAGTTATCTTGCTAACTAACAGACAGACAAACAAACTGGCAAAAACATAACCTCCATGGTGGACCTCTATTCATTTGAAGGGGGGTGTTCTGTCTTGGCGGAGGTTTGCACTCTCCGAGTGCTTTCGTAGTTATTATTATTATTATTATTATTATTATTATTAAAATGCCAGTGCTGTGTGGACGACGCCTCAGTGTTTGTTTATTTTATTTTATTTTATTTTATTTTTTTGAGAATTCAGAATGTGTAGAATTCCAAACAGTTGTGACTATGTGTGACATGTTCGTACGACTGCATGTCGACACAGAGTGGAAATAGAATGTTCAGCTGACTGTAAGAACTGGACTGTTGGCAAACAATTCATCCCCTGGAATGAGGCTGAGGGTTGAGAGGAGGAGATGAAGGTGAGCGAGGATGACTGGTGTCAGGGTACAGCTCTCATCAGGTGCTTTCCATTTCCCTCTGCACTTCACAGGACTGAAGCAGGTCACTGGAATGCTGCTCAAACCCTGCTTTCGTCTAGTACCAGCTTCATTTTCAACTGACTTTGATTCCAGAGGTTTTGTTTTTCATTTTATTTATTTGTTTGCTTTGTTTTTATTTAATGCATTAGAGGTTCTTTGTGTATCCTATTTTCATTTGCTGTTAGAAATGGAAACATTGACCACACACAGACAATATATGCATGTACCTAGGGTGGCCAGATGAGGTTGGCTGAAATTCAGGAAGGAGGGGTGGGGGTGGGGGGAGGGGGTGCTGATACACATAGTCAATAAAAAATATAGGAATTTTCAAGCTTGTAAAATTAATATTATTCAAGTATTTAATAGTCTATGAATCAAATATTAGTACAAGCAGGCAATACACGTACAAATGTTATAGACCTA
Organism: Siphamia tubifer; assembly: GCA_020466265.1. Lineage (NCBI taxonomy): Eukaryota > Metazoa > Chordata > Actinopteri > Kurtiformes > Apogonidae > Siphamia > Siphamia tubifer. Next base: position 23,841,478 of record CM035785.1, on the reverse strand, counting down.
ACATTGTTGAATGTGGAGACGTGGGAAGTTGAAAGATAATATGAAAATAATGAAACTATACTTCAAATGTCTTCAAATCTTCATTAATGTATTAGAACTAATCTCAATATTAATCAAATGCTGCCACAGCAATAAACATGGGCCTACAAATGTAAATATATTAAAATAACACTGTTGAATGTGGAAATAGAACAATAACACGACATAATAAAATGACATCCAGAAAACAATGATAGGCAAATGTAAATACTGTATGATTAGATAACATACGTTTTAGAGCTATTTCAATTATTTAGGCCATATGAAATCAGATCTAGATATTGTGAAATTCCAATTAATGTCTGCTGATGCTGCTGAGCTTTCAGTTCTGTGGTCAGCTTCGTCCTCATGGCATCTTGCGCTATTTTCAGTGAATATTTGCCCTGGTCATCGTTTGCGTTTACTGTAGCAATTGAATAAAACTAGAATGTGACAAAGATACAATATAGATCCATTATAGCCGGGGCTGAACACAGACATTTCGAACATTCGGGGCTGAGCAAACAGCCTCAGCAGCAGTCAGACAGTAGGGAAATTGTTTAAAATGTTTACCAAGTTTGGCCATTATTTGGTCTAAGTTTAATTTTTGGGACATGTACAGCCAGATTCGGGATTCGGGGCAACAGCTTAGAATTTGGGACTGTCCCAAATTTGGTCATCTGGTCACCCTACACGTACCATACAGAACGTTTTTCTCTGCTCTAAGAGAATGTACAGTTGTTTTATGGCAGGGGTGTGAAACATGTGGCCCAGGGGCCAAAGGCGGCCCGCCAATGGTTCCAATTTGGCCTGTGGGATGAAGAGTATAATAATCTATTAAATGACTGCATATTTGTTTTACTGCAAAAAATATTAAATTATGAAAATATTTACATGTACAAACTATCCAGAAACAATAACATGTGAACAACCTAAACAAATGTAGACAACCTGAAATGCCTGAAGAAAATTAGACACAATTTGAATCATTTTCTGCTTCTGTTACTAAGAGTTCAGTGTCTTTGCAGAACTGATCCATAATAAAACACACACTAATGATAATCTGAACCAAAATATTGTTAAAATTGACCTTATTTTCCATATGAAATGTAACTTTTTTGCATTTCTATAAGTTATAAAACTATTTTCATAATTTAATGTTTTTTGTAGTAAAACAATGACAAAGAATGTATAGTTGTCATTATTTATACGTTATTATGTTTTAATTTTAGTCGAGATCAGATAAGGCTGAATGTGGAAAATGAAGAAAATGAGTTTGAGAGTTCTGGTTTATAACATTAAGATGAACACATTTTTCTATTAACCCATAAAGACCCAAACAGCCAGTGGAGACCAAATTCATCTACAGATGTAAAACCATTCATTCCTTTGTATTCATTAATCCTATCAATAGCTGGTGTAAAATCTACTTCTTCATCTTTTCATGGTCATCACATTTTTTCATGGTCATCATTTTTTATGTTTTTGATATAATATCCTTACATTTTCATCTGAGCTTCTATAAACATCTGCATGATCAGTGAATTTTACTTTTGAAAATATCTCATATCCACTGAAAAAACCCAAATGTTATGGAGCAATATTATAATAAATAGTGATAAATAAATTAATAAAGGTTAAATATGTATAAAGACAAACCCATTTGGGAACTGCCACAATTGTACGACTTGGTCTTTATGGGTTAATCCCCATCATCTTGATGAAAAACAAAATAAGTGCCACAGTGTGGGATGAACCTGCTCATTTGTCTATATATCATTATATAAAGGTTTTACATCCATACAAGTATTATTTAGAGAAATATTTGTTGAAACGAGAAAACTGGATTAAAACAGTGTAATACTTCTGTCACACCTATATGTGGTGCCGTCCACACAGACAGAGGCTCAGGTTATATTAAATCACAGAAGAATGCAGTGAGCATGTGCAAGTGATACTACTGTACCACAGCATCTTTACAACAGCCTCTCCACTCAATATTCAGTCCCATTGTAGCGACCTTTTGAGTGAAGTTCCAGCAGAGTTGCACTGGGGAAAATCGACAAAGTGTAAAATGAATCTTTCCCTATGGAGCTAAATGCTATAATTGTCTATTTCACCTGATTGTCACCGAGAGTGCTCAGATTTTAAGCTTTCAAGAGTTCAATGTGGGTTTTAAGTTTAAAAAAATTACTGAACGTGTGCATATGATAAATGAAATGTACTTAAATAGTTCTTTTCCACCTTCATGGTGCTTAAAGCGCTTTACATTAGCCTCACATTCACCCATAGGTTTCTAAGGTTCTGTCAGTCCTACTGTGCCTAAGTAATGGTTCAGTGTCTTGCACAAGGACACTTCAACATGTGGACAGCCAGAGCTAGGATGCGAACCACCAACCCTTTGATCTTTGGACAATCCACTCTACCCACAATGTGCTAGCATTCTGCTAATGACTGCTGGTCGGCCGGTGAGAGGACGGATTACCCCCAGAAATTCCACTTGACGGCTGGCCCTATACCAAGCCACCACAGAATATTAAGATGGACACCCCTACCACCACCACCTTTCCCCAGTAATAACAGCTAATAAAAAACTTTCTAGCATATGTAGCCTACTTACCTGTGTCAGCTGCAGGTCTTTAAGACAAGAAGGCTTGTTGCTGTAAAGTGATAGCTCCAACAATAAACTCTGTGTAACATCTTCAAAACTTTAAATGCCTTTTTTAAGCAAATATGTGACTCTAAAAATGTCAATCTCAGCCATGGGTGTTTTCCCTGCAACCTCTTTCATAAACATTTATATTACTAGACTAAAAATTATATCATGAGACACTTTTTATTCACATTTTATTGTTACAGGAAAGTTTGTAAATTTCATAATTTAATATTTTTTGCAGTAAGAACATTTCAAAAATTTAAAGTTGTCATAATTTATAGACAAAGAAAAAACTGAGAAGAAAATATGGAGTCATTTAATAGGTTATTATGCTCAACAAAATGTCATAGCTGGTTATTGTCACTTTAAAATGCTAACATTCAATTGGCTCTGTGGCAATAGACAAACTAATATTAGACTTGACATTTTATTGTCCTTTGTATTTATACTTCTCTCTTTTTTATATTTCTATATTTATATATTTTTACATCCATCAGGGAGGTATTAAATTTGAGTCAGTCCATCTGTCTGTCTGTCTGTCAGCAGGATTACGCAAAAAGTTCTGAATGGATTTGGATGACCCTTTCAGGAATGATACATAATACGTCAAGGGAGAACCCATTAGATTTTGAGCAATGAAGGTCACACTAAAGGTCAACAGATAAAACATATCATTGGTAATATCTCAGGATTCAGACAAGATCGAATCTCACACTTTTTTCATTCACATCGTCTCACCTTCAGACATCAGATGGGTCAACACCTGTGGCTCGATCACATCATGTTTTGACATCATATGATGCTATATCAAGCCTTGGTGGAAATCTGCTGTCTCTGACTGTATGTTATATATTTACTTTGTTACCATGTCATTTTTTGTATTCTGTGTTTTTAATTATTGTGTGTTTGCACGTGGGGTGAGAGGATGCAATTTCATCTGTGCTGTATGTTGTGTATATGGCATATTTGACAATAAAACTGACTTTAACTTTGATATTTGGTGTGCACTGTGGCAGTAGCCATATGCAAAAAAAATTATTCTGGACATTATTGGTAGTAACATGTGTCTTTTTAATGGTGGTAGGAACTAGCCTTTATGCTGACAATGATAACCCAACAGCCATTTCAGAAAATTATTGCAATTAATAAATGGGTTTGAGTTCATTCAGGTTATGTGACAATGTTATTGAAAGTGTAACAGACAAATTAATGCTGCAGAAAATATAGATATCTCCTTCATATTATGTGAGTGGATAAGGTGTTAATGTTAATGCCAAGAATTTTCATTTTTCATTTTACTTCTTGCCTAACCATGGGAAATGATTCAGTGACGGGCCTCTTTTAATTCGTGTTGGAGCTTCTTAATGTTTAGAATATTCCTCCTACCTCACATCTTAGAAGAGCTGCATCAGTTATCATCATTAGTCATTGGAAGCAGTACATGCAAAACTGCACCATGTACCTGTGCAGTTATGGAATCAAGTATTAACCCATACAGTCCCAGTGCTACTTTTGCCCACAAGGAAAATTAAGGAAATTTTAACAATATCCTGCCTCAGTTTATCATTAGTCCATGTGTTTTATTATGAATCAGTTCAACAAAGACACTAAAATCTTAGTAACAGAAGCAGAAAACGGTTCATATAGTGTCTAATTTTTTGTAGACATTTCAGATTGTTAACATTTATTCAGCTTTTTCATTCAAATTATATTGTTACATGATAGTTTGTATATGTCAATATTTTCATAATTTAATATTATTTAGCATTTATTATTATTTTTTGCAGTAAAACAATGACAAAAATTTGAAGTTGTCATCATTTATAGAGAAAGAAAAAACTGGAATTTGGAAAAACTGGAAAATATGGAGTAATTTAATAGGTTATCCTGTCCCCTTTCCACCGTTGTCTGTCCTCCTGTGACATGTCCCTTCTCGTCTGTCCTCCTATCACCTTTCCCCTCTTGTCTGTCCTCCTGACACAATTCCCTTCTTGTCTGTCCTCCTGTCACGTTTCCCTTCTTGTCTGTCCTCCTGTCACCTTTCCCCTCTTGTCTGTCCTCCTGTCACCTTTGCCCTCTTGTCTGTCCTCCTGTCACCTTTCCCTTCTTGTCTGTCCTCCTGTCACATGTCCCTTCTTGTCTGTCTTCTTGTCACCTTTCCCCTCTTGTCTGTCCTCCTGACACAATTCACTTCTTGTCTGTCGTCCTGTCACCTTTCCCCTCTTGTCTGTCCTCCTGACACAATTCACTTCTTGTCTGTCCTCCTGTCACATGTCCCTTCTTGTCTGTCCTCCTGTCACCTTTCCCCTCTTGTCTGTCCTCCTGTCACATGTCCCTTCTCATCTGTCTTCCTGTCACCTTTGCCCTCTTGTCTGTCCTCCTGACACAATTCACTTCTTGTCTGTCCTCCTGTCACATGTCCCTTCTTGTCTGTCCTCCTGTCACCTTTACCCTCTTGTCTGTCCTCCTGTCACAATTCACTTCTTGTCTGTCCTCCTGTCAGCTTTCCCCTCTTGCCTGTCCTCCTGTCAGCTTTCCCCTCTTGTCTGTCCTCCTGTCACATGTACCTTCTTGTCTGTCTTCCTGTCACCTTTCCCCTCTTGTCTGTCCTCCTGTCACCTTTCCATTCTTGTCTGTCCTCCTGTCACCTTTCCCCTCTTGCCTGTCCTCCTGTCACCTTTCCCCTCTTGTCTGTCCTCCTCCTTTTCATTACAAGCCTGTCTGTCTCCTGAACAGTTTCAACCCTTCCAGACGGCCAGATTCTCCCTGGCTCTGGTTGAGTTTCCTCTGTGGATTCAGACTTTCTCCTCAGAGTTAATTTTTACAGCGTTTTTTTTTGCCTTTTGTCTTTGTTTTGTCAGCTCAATAAAAGAGCTTGAACCACCTCTTATTTTCTGCCTTTGGGTCCTTCGCACACCTGATCCAGACCCTTCCAGATGACCCTCTAAGAAAATTCTTTCAAAAATGTTGGTTTCTCTTATGGAGTATACCAAGGTATAGACTCCTATTACTAATAGTTTACAGAAAGACCTTCCAAAATGTGGGGTATATTTTTTTAAAATAACCAAAACCAGACCAAAAATCTTGTATGTAGGTCAAATGATAGGAGCAGTGGAAGCTCAAAGTTGGACCAAATACAACTTTGTCAAAATAAAAAAAATACCCCAAATTTTGGAAGGCCTTTACTTCAAAGATATTTGAAATATGAGTCTAAAACTTGGTATTATTTCACAAGCCCAAAAGAGGAATTTATGACTGTAATTTTCTATGAGGGTGACCCAGGGAATTTTTCTTTTTCTCTGGATGCTTTGACATGGAATGAACTGACAGTGTTTCCATGGTAAATACAGAGCCTCTGAACATCCAAATGGGTCATATCCGATGACCATGAAAAGATGAAAAATTGCATTTTACACCAATTATTTACATGTATTGACAGAATGGATGAACAGTAATTATGCATTTCAGATCATTACATGCTTTTGGGTCTTTACCAGAGGAGGTCCAAGTACTCACATTCTGTACTGCAGTAGATGTCCAGCTACTGTGAAAAAAATAGTCTGGTAAAAGTAGAAGTACTGATTCAAATACCTAAAAACTGCACTTAAATACAGTAAAGGATGTACTTCTACTTAGTGACTTCCACCTCTGCTTTTTAAGGGTTAAAGCTGGAACCTTTAAGCATTCCTCTTCACATCCAGTCTGTTTTTAAACAGTAATAATCCAGTAAAGTTACAATAATTAGATGGTTTAATAGGGATTTATTGGATCATTCAACAGTTAACCCCCCGACAGAATATGTTTATTTAACACTGAATATATGACACTGACAGTGTAAAACCTCTGTTAAAGGTGGGGAGGGAGACCTTTTTTTGGAAAATGGTTCACCATATTCCTTGAAAACCTCTTCACAATCCCATATCAGGCACTGAAATAGAATGTTTGCAATATATATATATATATATATATATATATATATATATATATATAAATATATATATATATATTTTGGTCCAGTCTAGAGGGAACCAAAGAAAAACTCCAGCCAATCATTGTACTGATCATCTTTACAATGATTGATTTGCTGAATCGTCCACCAAATATCAGATAAGTACCCTAAAGATTCCACACCCTGTATTTTAATTACAGTAATTACAATAATAAGGAATTAATCAGCTCTTCTACTTTTGCGCAAAAATGCGGCTTCAACTTTAAATATGACTGTGAAACATGTTGTGCATGAGCAAACCTCTGTGTTCGCCAGCATCATACAACTTGATTGGCTTTAAAATATCTTAGTTTTTTAGAGAGATGGCATCCAATACTGTAGGTGCAGCATCTCGGGCTGATATTAGCAGTTGAGCAGATAACATCCATCAGCACAGTCACCGTGACCCACGTAATGACATTTAGAAAAAAGCCAAGCCCTCTGCACTCTCCCCAGACTTTTCAGAGGTGCATTAAAGTAGTTTCCAAGTACTTTTCAGTGATGGTGTGAGGTCTGTATGTGTGAGTCAGCAGTGCTGCATGTAGCCAGTCTTACTGAGTTGGCTGCCATACAATCCCTCCTAATATAATAGAAACCAATTAACTGAGTGGGTGGCTTTACCCAAATCTTGATTTAAAATGGAGCTTTATTAAAAAGACTCTGAATGTGGCAGGATGCTTAACCTGACTGGTGGCACAGATATGATAAGGAATGTAATCCCTGAGGCCAGAGCTGATTAGCTTATCCAGTCAGAGTCACAGCTAGTGCAGAAGGAGGGAAGATGGCTGCCATCTTGGGAAAAAAAAATTGCTTGATGAAAAATGTATTTTGTTTTCAAGGACTTACACTAGTATAGACACATTAAATGATCTTTGTGTCTGGCTTACCTACCTACCTGCCTGCCTGCCTGCCTGCCTGCCTATCTATCTATCTATCTATCTATCTATCTATCTATCTATCTATCTATCTATCTATCTATCTATCTATCTATCTATCTATCTATCTATCTATCTATCTATCTATCTATCTATCTATCTATCTATCTATCTATCTATCTATCTATCTATCTATCTATCTATCTATCTATCTATCTATCTATCTATCTATCTATCTATCTATCTATGTTTCCAGTCTAACTACTACTGTTCTGCAGTAAACTCTTCTTCATCTTCGTCTCCCTCACAGTGGTTTTGTGTCTTATCTTTGCAGAACCCTTCAGTGTGGCTCAGATGTAGAATAGAAAGTGGCCTGTAAATGGATGAGCTGTAGGAACATGTTTGCGTTGGGTGGGCAGCGCTGCAGCCATCTTTTCCTTCCTGTTTGCCTGCTCCTTCACACTGTTTATCTATGGATTACACCTTGTCTGCTTGTCTGCGTGTTGCACTCCAGTCACTGCCTTGTCTTCTTGCTGAACAAGCATCTCTCTTGGATGGGTACCGCGCTACAAATGAGGAAACAGCATCTTTTTTTATTATTATTATACAAACCTGAAATTATAGGAAAGGCCAATCCTTGTTTCTTTTGCTATAAATATAATTGTATACTCACACCTGGTCAATATATGCTAAACTGCTTTATCTGCAGATGGGAATGTATTAAAATGAAGTGTTTATGCGGCATATAGATTTTTGTGTGTGAGGGTCACTGGTTCTCTGCTTACTTATACTATGGGGAAGAAAATCCCCTTGTTTTATTTATATCTACCTTATATTCACCTCGTATTCATTGTTTTTCCTTGGTGTCCTCAAAAGATCTAACTATAACCTGAGACGTTTCAGTCTAATCAGACCACAGAAAAAAGGATCAGCATGTTCCATATGCCATTGAACCTCTTACCAGCCTTACACCCCATGTTCATGTTATTATATTATATATACAGCTCCCACATTTATGACATTTTAATTACAGTAATATATACATTATTTTAATCTGACTATATATTCAGCTCCCATATTTATGACATTATTTTAATAACACCTATATACTGGATGCAATTTGCTGGGGGGGAAGGAGGGATCAACTCCCCTCTCTGGTTTTGGACATCATCATTCGGGTCCTGCAGTCTATGACTCTTTACGGTGTGAACACACATCCAGCGAAGGCCGGGTGGAGGGGGCTGTAAAGTTTACAGCTGGACCCACGAGCCACCTCCTGCCCATGGGGGTGAAGGGACGGCAAACCACCCCAACAGAACTCTCACCCCCTTCAAACATGGTGGAGAGAGAATCCCTAACTAACCAGATAGTTACTTGAGACAACTTAATTGTAACACAGTTTTATTTGATTCAGATCTTTCATTCAAAGCACACATTAACCAAACATTCAGAACAGCCTTTTTTCACTTTCTCACAAAATTAGTAATATTTTGTCTAAAAATTATGCAGAAAAATTAAGTCATGCATTTATTACATCTAGATTAGATTATTGTAACTCCTTACTTGTAGTGTGTCCTAAACTGGTTCAAAATGCAGCAGCAAGATTATTAACAGGATCAAACAGAAGAGAACACATCACCCCTGTGCTCCAAGCTCTTCACTGGCTACCAGTTGAGTTTAGCATTAAATTTAAAATCCTCCTCCTTACATATAAAATTATTAATGGTATTGGCCCCTCTTGTCTTAAAGATGATCTGGTTCCATACCAGGCCAATAGAACCCTTCGTTCTCAGAATGCAGGTCTATCAAAAGTTCCCAGGGTTTCTAAAAGTACAGTTGGAGCTAGAGCCTTTAGTTATCAGGCTCCTGTCTTATGGAATCAGCTTCCATGTAGAGGCCGACACAGTCTTTACATTTAAAATTTGGTTGAAAACATTTGTGTTTGAGGGCGGCATGGTGGTGCAGTGGTTAACACTAGTGCCTTACAGCAAGAAGGACCCTGGTTGGATTCCCACACCAGACCTTTCTGTGTGGAGTTTACATGTTCTCCCCGTGTCCGTGTGGGTTTTCTCCAGGTACTCCGGTTTCCTCCCTCCCAGGGCTCTACAGTGTGCCCATTTCACTCGCATTTGCAAGCAAATATTTCAATGTGTGAACGAGGAAAACAAAACAGTCGCACATGTGCGAGTGCTTCTTGCAGCACACAATAAGACACGCACACAGACCTGAGGAGCGAATGAAAGTCTACTAGAAATGAATTAAAACTGCGGGAACAGCTCCGCATAGTCGAGACGAACACGGCACATATTGAAAGGATTAATCATTCTAAAATGTATCTAATAACAAGGCAGCCAAAACAACGTTCTAAAATGTATGAAAGGACAAAGCATCCCATAATACAAAGTTATGTTATGGTCTGCTCTAAATTAACACAAATGACAGCAGTCATTCAAGAATGTTGGTATCTGTGCGCAAGTACTGCAATGTAAATAAATAAACATTTAAAACTAAAACCGACTTGTGCCCCTATTTTTTTGTGTGCTCCTAAATTTTTTAACTTAGGGGCACGTGTGCTCCTGGAAAAAAAAGTTAGTGTAGAGCCCTGCTCCCACCATCCAAACACATGCACTGATAGGTTAATTGGTTAATGTAAATTGTCCATAGGTGTGAATGTGAGAGTGATTGTTTGTCTATATACGTTCAGCCCTGTGATGAACAGGCATCTCATACATTCGCCCATTGTGGCTGGATTAGGCCCCCAGTAACCTCCGAGACCCTACTGAGGATAAAGCGCATTCAGATGGTGAGACGAGATATTTCTGTTTGAGAAAGCCTATGGTCAGGTTGTTTTAAAAAAGGATTTCTAGATTTCTTTATATTAAATGACTAAAATAGTTTAAAAAAATGTTTTGTCTATTTAGTAGTATTTTTTGTGATTTATGTGTGTTTTATAGTTTCAAAATTGACTTAAAGCTATCATTCCATTGTTATTTCATGAATATTGCTGTGTTCTCCATTGTTATTGAATACATTATGTTTTGGTTCTATTTTAAAAAATGCCTGGATTGCTTTGTTTCAAGCTGGTTTTGAGTTTACCAGTACTTCCTCATACATGTCCATGACGCGGTCACGAGGCATCTCTGATTGACTCAGAATGCGTGAAGGAACACCCCTCCTCCCCCTCTCCCTGTGTATGTACCTAAATAGCATCCAGCTAGGTTTCGTGCCGTTGCTTGATCTGAAAACTTGAAGGGAAAAAAACAAGGCTTTATTTCCACAGAGAGCCATTTCCACACATGAACCAGTTTGATCCGCCATTTCTTTCCAGTTTGTGCAGCAGCTACTGTGGCTCCGTCTTTTCTTGTTGATGCTAAAGCTAATGCTACTTTAGATTTGCTGCCGGGGATGGGCTTAACCCCACATGGGTGACGCTAAAGTCCCTGTGATGTCAGACGGACCGGCTTTTTCTGCATCGTTCATTCCTCTCGTTGTTTTCTGTGAATGCGGTATGCAGCCGGTGGAGGTGACAAACCACTTTCAAAGGCAGCATGTGTTGGTAAGTCGGGATGACGCATCAGATTCCAAAAGGAGCGTGGAAAAGTGGTTTTCAGTGGAGTGGCATATTTAATATAGTTTTTTTGTGATTTATGTGTGTTTTATAGTTAAAAAATTTACTTAATATTGTTTTATTGGTGATGTATATGTGTTTTACAGTTTAAGAATGTAGTATGTAATATATAAATTCATATGCAGACTGGAATGTTCTCAACATTGTATAATTGAATCTCTAGTAAATCCAACTAAGAGCACTGTAACGTTCTCCTCCAAGCTTAGACAGCACTGGTGAGAGTGTTTTAGATAAGGTAGTTGTGTACTCTTCTTATATATATATATATATATTTTTTTTTTACCTGTTTTTTTAAAAAAAATCTTGTTATTTATTGTACTCTTTTGTAGGTCCTGATATGGACCAGTTATTTGTGTCTGATGTAAATAAATAATTAAATAGAATTGAGAATTGAATTGTATTACAAATTTTTTTAACATTATTTTATTGTTGATTTATGTGTGTTTTATAGTTTAAAAATTTACTTACCATGACACTACTCATGCATGTGACCCAACATGCACTCTTGTCTCCTGTACTTCACGTCACATGACATCAGGATTTTAAATAATCTTGGATTTTATTGGTTAGACAGGATCTTAGGTGATACATTTATGGTGCAATATGTTTGGTTTGACGCTTTTTTTTAAAGTTGTTTTTTAAGTGTCATTTATAAATTATGTAGTCCCATAGAGGATTAAGAGCTGTTGAAAATGCACTGAGTAAAATATTATTGAAAATTGATTGGTAATGTTTTACACTACTACTACTATGACTGCTACTATTAGAAAAAGTAATCTATAACTGTAATATATAATGTGTTACCGCCAACATTAACGATTGATTCCATTTGAGTGAAAGTTAATGAAGTGAAGGTTTCTAATCCTTGTGACATTTCAAATGAGAGTAGAAGGGTCGTATCCTGGTTGCTTTTGGAAGAATCTGATCAATAACTGGTAATTACAGCTGCACAGACCAAAAAGTGTAGATGCACAAGTCTGCTGTCCTCTCAGACCACTTCAATTACAACACGCTGAAAACTATTTATGGATTTCTTTGCCTTGTGGTGCTAAAAAAAAAACTATCAAGCACTAGAGCTTTAGAATTAAAATAATTAAATTAAAATAAGGATGAATGAGATGGTGGCAGGTTGCATTGATTTTGCACTGATTGTTTTGTAGCCTTACAATTTGCCAACTGTTGAACTAACTTGGTCAACTGACAGACTTGCTAAATGTTCAATCTATAGAAATCACAAAAAAAAACAAAAAAACGCTGACACTGAAAACAAACTGCTTTATATCCCATAGGGGGTGGGGGGCACGGAAGGGGTGGCAGTTCAGTTTCCTCTGTGGATACATGACAAACTCTGACAGTTATTAAAGAACAGATCAATTCACCTGCATCTCTGATCAATATGTATCTAATCAATATGTGTCTGTAGAAAAACAGTAAATGACACAATAAAAGAAGTATTCAGAGAATGTTTAATCTCGCTATTATTTTTTGCCAATCTCAAGATTCTATGACAACCTGTTCTTGAATTAGAGCCAATAATGAGATTTGGACCTCCCTGCTAAATGTGACCTTGACCTTTGACCCTTTGAAATATTGGTACTTTTATTATATGTATATATGCATGAGTGTGTGTAATATTATGATAATATATCCAGTATTGATTAAGTTATAGCGTGATATGCTTATGCTTGACACTATGGGTGTCGCAGCCGTGGGGGAAGGGGGTGTTGCGACACCCCCATTTCTCCAACCAGATGATTTCATACCCCCTACTTTTTCCTGAGTTTATATAGTGCATCGTTCACTGGATCCAGGAAATGGACGGAAAGTTGGTCTCACCTACTTTTCACTTCAGGATAAACGGTTACTGTCAGCCACCATCACACCAAACAAACAGCAATAACATTACGGGATCGTTACAATATCTATGGTTTAAACTGTTTACCCGCAGGTGTGGCACAACAGCATATAGAAATGAAGCGCACCTCAGTTCGCCGGGCGAAATGTAAACAGCTCTTCTCCACAGTGTTAGCAAACAGTCATCAACCAGTAAGTAATGAGAAATGTTAACCGTTGTTAAACTAAGTTAACTAAACTATGTCTTGTTCTGGTTCTCAAACTTTTTTCAGTGATGTTCCCCCTGAGGAACATATTTTTAGTCGTCTCCCCTGACATGGAGAAAACATTTTGTTAGAAAAAAGAGGTACAGTGTCTGTAAAATCAGTGTTTGTTTTTTTAAAATCCATTTTATCTCATAATTTTGACTTTTTAGCTCAAAATTTTGACTTATGAAATGAATAAATGTGTAATTGAGGAAAAACACATTTTTGTCATTATTTTCGGCCATATATTACTTTTTTAATATAAAAATGTAACCATTAATGGATAATGGTTCGTTAATTTTCCGATGATAGTTTCAGAATATTTTGCACATGTGCCACAACCTAGAACATCCCCACATTTTAAATGGCTAGGACGCCCCTGCTTGACACACAGTGTTACGCAAGTTAATTTTGTGACATGTCACCTTTGACCTTCAGAGATCTGGGTGATAACATCAATTATGCAAATCGTATCTTCATTCACCATCGTTTGGTACCAATCTGAAAGTTCTGTGACCCTCTGTTTTTGAGTTATAATGAATAATGTGATTTGGACTTTTTAGTTAATTGTGACCTTGACCTTTGACCTTTACTCAAATGATCATTCCATCTGATGTGCATTAGCTATATGTATATACCCATGTAATGTCATGGTGATATCTCAAGTATTCATTGAGTTATAGCATGATATGTATCTGCGGACCCACACACACACGGATATAATCACACAGATACACACAACCAATGTAGGACGAGATTAATGATGAAAATAAAAAGGTAAAAATAAAAATGTGGAGCACAGAATACAAGTATTTAATGAATATTCATGCAATATGTGCAAAACCAGCTCCATGTTTCCTTTTTACATGATTATTATTATTATTATTATTATTATTAACAAGGCAGTCAGAGACAGCAGACCAAAGTATGATATGGCCTCATATGACGTCAAAGCGTGACGTGATTGAGCCATAGGTATTGATCCATCTGATGTTTGAAGGTGAGACGATGTGAATGAAAAAACTGTGAGATTCTGTCTTGTCTGAATCCTGAGATGTTACCACTGATGTGTTATAGCTGTTTGACCTTTAGTGCGACCTTGACCTTTGACCTTCGTTGCTCAAAATCTAATGGGTTCTTCCATTCTATCATAGCTGATAAACAGACAGACAAACTCATCCAAATGTAATACCTCCTTGGCGAAGGTAATAATAATAATGATAATATTAATAATAATAATAATGTGTGTGTTAGCTGACATCTTATGTATGGAAAGTATGTCACAGAAAGCATTAATTCAGCAGATTCTACAAAATATCTGCATTGACTTTTAACTCACCACTGACCTCATGGGGCCGGTCAGGGGCCACAATCAGGCTCCATGTGGCCCCCGGGCCTTATTTTGCCTCGGGTTAGCAGAGATCGAAATATAGACCAGATTCAATTCCATGACAAAGTGAATCCAAACCACAGACCGGCTCTGTTAAGTCTCTTCTGAGACACACAATTTGTTTTTAGGCCTTAATGCAAATTAATCCATCATGATTATTCTGATTAAAAATTTTATCGCAGTTAAATGGAAAGGTTGTTTTAATCTGATGAAAAATGTTAACACAGTTAAATGGAACAGCTGTTGAAACTATTGAAAGTGATGAATAAACATGTTAATTGCATAATATTTGTGCAGATGTTTTGGACATTTTATCACATTTGTTGCTGTTTTTCCTGTATGTTAGCAGAGGTTTGGAATATGTTTTGGATTTTTCATCCCTGTTTTGTATTAGTTTATTATATTGGACAATTTTCGTGGATTTTCGCATGCCCACCCCTCCTGGGCCCACAACCCGCATCCTGGCCCCACCCCCCTCCGCCCCCCTCCTCCAACAGTCAGGCCTTTATCTTCTGACAGAAGGACAAAGAACATCATGTTCTCCTCAGCAGTGATAATAACTTGATAAAACCTTACAGGTAGTCCTATTTACTTCCTCAAAGGTTCACTGAAACCTTCCATATCAGCACATCCGTTATCAATCCTTTAAACATCAGAGACTAGACACCTTTTATTCTTTTTTTGCTCTTTTCTCAGTCCCACAGAGGAAAAAAAAAAATCTTCTTGGAAATGTGTATCTGACTCCTTGGTTTTGTTGTCACTATTCTGAAATGGCGACGAGTCTCTGTGATTGTTCAGTGCTTCTTAAAATCCCACAGGCCATTAACATTTAATTTAATCTACGGTAATAATTGAAATCTTCTCTGAATAAGTTAGGTCATGACTTCATTTCTGGGCTGTGATTCCTATGTATTGGCTTGACTTAATTTGTTTTTGGTCAGATTCATTTGGAATATTATCACACATATGAACAGGCCTGTTTATGTCAGTTGTTGGTATAGTGCAGGGTACTGGCAGACAGATAAAAACTCTTTTACGTTTTATCTCTAATTTTTAGGCCTGAGCACAGACATGTCATGAAGGCTCATTACAGCGGTGGTCAATCTGTGGCTCTTTTGTCCTTATCCTGTTGCTCCATGTGGGTTGGGAAAATAAATTACTAAAACAAAACCCATAAGTAACGCACCAGGGACTGTAGACAAACCTGGACAAACGCACAACGAACGCAATCAGACTGTGGAAAAAGAAATAAAAATTTAAAGAACATATATGACAAAGTCCCACAGGGTCAAAACTTAAATGGTCCTGGCATGTCTTACCTTTACACTGGACCAGTGTAAAGGTAAGAAAAAACGATATGTACAGTGTTCTCTTTATTTTAGATCAGATAGAACATTTTCAAAAGGATCAAAGCACCAATAATTTATCATGTATGTATGTGAATCACAGTGTATCAACAAATCCACAAAACATTAAATAACAGGCAAAATATCCTTACATGTCCACACAATTCTCTTACATTTACAGATGAGCTTTTTACAAAAAAAAATAACTAACTACGAAAACACAAGAAAAACTTGCAATTTTCATTATTTCTAGGTTATTATGATATGATTATTCTGCTCAGACCCACTTTACATTGAATTGACCTAAAATTAGTTTGACATCAGTGAATGTTAATATCTACAGTGTAAATTTTGCATTTGACAAATTCATCCCAAGGGCCAGATTATACCCTTTGGCGGGCCGCATTTGGCCACATGTTTGACACCTCTGATCAAGAGTCAAATAACAGAAAAAAAACTACAAAAAAAAACCAAACTAAATCCATATTTTCTTCTGGGTTTCATGTGAAAAACATTTGACTTTATGTTGATAATGACAACTTCATTTGTTTTGTTTTAAAAAATAACCTGAAAATATACAAATATTGACATTTACAAACTATAATATAAGAATAAAATACGTAAGTATGAAAAACATGAAATGTCTAAAGAAAAGTCGGCAGAATTTTAAATTTTTTTGTTTCTTTGTTTAAAAATGATATGTTAAAATCGCATTTATTTTTCCTAGGAAATGTGAGCTTTTTTCTGGTTATTTCCATCTTCTTTGTTCGTATAGTTTGTAAAAGAAAATAATTTCATAATTTAATAGGGGTGTTTTGCACTATATCAAAGACAAAAGTTTGCAGTTATTATTTATATGCTATTCTCTTGTTTTACTGGAAATCAAATCAGGCTGAATGTGGCACTGGAAAGAACAGCAGTTTGAGAGCCTTGGTCTACAGGGTTTGAAAGCGTGGAGCTCAAACCACAGCTCTTGTCAAAGCATGTGGGAAAAACTCTGTAAAAAAAAAAAAAAAAGAGCAGTATCTGAGAGAAGCCTGATGTACATGACTAGATTCCTTCTTTGAGAGCACGTGTCACATGTAAAATGATGGACATGTTGTTTTGCAGAGGCTGTCCACCCGTCCTGTTGTGTGTGAAGGTGATGGAAGCCCCATGTCTGCTCTCTGCACCTGTCACACTAACCACTCACACTCTTTTTCTGCTTTTACTCTGCTTGTCTTTCCTGCCTTTGGGTTCCAGGAGTACATACCTTTAAATCCAGCTCCACATTTTCTTTTTTTTTTTTTTTCATTTTCTAAATTGCATCTCCACAGGGGGAAGAGAAAAAATGTATTCCCTTTTCACCAGCTGGAGTTGAAAGGAAATAGAGCTAACTTTCAAAATGTTGTGGAATGTTCAATCAGTATGAGTGTCATGAATCCAGGTGTGATGCTTTGCCTTTTTTTTGTGTGTGTCTTCCTGTTTTTCTGTTATTGTTAGTATTTGGGGCTTTTATTTTGTCATGTTGGTTCATGTTCTCTCTGTTTGATTTACTTCCTGTCAACATGTCCTGTCATGTGTTTCCCTCATGTGTCTTCTGTTCAGTGAGAGTTTGTCTGTGACTTATGACCATTTTTTCTTGTCTATGGGTTCTTGGTTATTCTGGATTTGTGGTTTTCGGTCCCTTGTCTGTCTTGTGGATTTACTGTGTTCTGATGATATGCCTGTTTTGGACCTTGACTATGCCTAACCCTTGTTGGTGCCTCAATCTCCCTTGGACCCTCAGCCTGTGTCACGACCCTTCCTCCAGTGACCTTTCCCCCAGTGCTCTCCAGATCCACCTGGTCCTGCACCGTGCAGCTGCAAGTCAATGCAAATCTTCAGTATTTAAGTAATGCAGCTTGCAGTTTTGTCACCTCCATAACCTGCACACTTTGCCATTTCCCTTGCCACCATAACCGATACTTTTAACACCACCACGGACTCTGGCTGATCTACCCCCCAGGTTTTGTTTGGTCTTGTTTTGGTTTTGCCTCTGTCTGTGTTATGATTTTGCGCTGTTTATTATTAAATTATTTTTCCTTTCAGCACTGTGCATCTGAGTCCTTCCCTTTACCTCACCCTCCATGACAGCCTGACCCTTTTCTGGACTCTGGTAACTGTTTTTGGAATCTGCTTTGGTTTATGTTTGGATTACCTGTTATCGACCCCCGTCTGGCTGACTTGTGATTTTCTCTCACTTGCTGCATTCCGTTTGCTACTCCAGACACACACCTGTAGATATCCCACAGTTTATTAATTACTTAATTGTCTTTTTATGGTGTTGTAGTTCACAACCAGTTCTATATGCACCCAGGACATGCAAGTGAAATACCACCCAATGGGTGCACTGGTCAACTCACCATAGAGACACAGACCATATGAGCGACTCACAACAAGTAAAACCTAGCTACGTCACTAGGTCATAAGCCCCGCCCAGAGCCATGTATGGCACCGCCCATGGGGCTAATCCCCCCCCACAGGATAGTTACACAGATGTCTCACACTTCCGTGCTAGATACACTGTATGTGTAAACATTAACACCTTCCTGTTATCAGCATACAAAATAAAAAAAACAGTAAATATGCATACCGGGCAGCCACACTTACACCCCGAGTCATGGTATCAGGCATGGTACCCCTTTAGTGATATTTCGTAAATAAGGGTTGTCTAAAACCACTAAGATCAACTGCTCCAGCTGGTCTGAATAGGCTACCATTCTTTTCAGTGGTTGTTGACTGTGGTTGTCCCGCATCCTCCTTGCTTTTGATTGGTCAGTAGTGTTTAATTGTGACATTGACGGGTGTAGCGCTTTTCTAAAAGTTTAACTATTTTCAACTCACAGCGCTCAAAAGACAGCCTGGGTTTTTTTTAGCGCTGAAGGCGCTTAGTGCTCTTGACACTGAACTACAGAGGACACATCCTGTGGACACAAACTCTAAAGACACGTCCTATGGACACAGCCCCTAAAGACACACCCTGTGGACACAGCCCCTAAAAACACATCCTGTGGACACAGACACTAAAGACACGCCATGTGGACCCAGACCCTGAAGACATCCTGTGGACAGCAGAAACAGTCATCCACAGGCTGCTGTGGGCTGGCACCACTCAGCTGGGGGTTTGACCTTTCCTGTTTTTTTCTTGTTTATCAACCAATCAGAGGAGCCTTATTAACGTGTTGTGAATATTCATGAGGAACAGCAGAAAAGCCAGTGGTTCAACCATAGCCCCTGTTCTATATCATGGAAAACAGCTGAAAACAAAAACAACTATAACCGCATTTTTCATAAAACTGACGCGCAATACATTCAAACATAGTGGTGACCACAGTAATAGAAATGAAATAATGATAGAAGTTGACCTTTAATAAATATTGTAAAACTTATTCCAAGTCTCTGTGACCTGCATTTGGGTCCACTAGAAGTCTCGAGTTGTGTCAGAAAATCTTCAATTAAAACAATCGTTTATTGATCAGACAAACAGACATTTCTGAGTCAGATGTTATAACCATGAAGTAAAAAAACTGTGCTTTTATAGCTGACTGGAAACCTTTCACTTAGTTACAGACAGTGTAGGGCACATTACTTTGAAAAAGTAATTAGTTATAATCTGGGGCATCATAGTTGGGGGAAAGTAGACCTGATTACCCAGGGCCCGAAAAGGGAGAGGGGCCCA
This sequence comes from Siphamia tubifer, assembly GCA_020466265.1. Lineage (NCBI taxonomy): Eukaryota > Metazoa > Chordata > Actinopteri > Kurtiformes > Apogonidae > Siphamia > Siphamia tubifer. The sequence goes on along the minus strand of CM035785.1, from coordinate 23,821,778 downwards.
TGAAAGCCCTGTTTTGTTTTGTTTTTGTTTTGTGATGTTTATTTCAAATGAATTGGACCCTCCAATTAATTGTTGTCATTACATATATTGTCATTGCACACACATGCACGCACACACACACACACTTGCGCGAGTCCTGCATCTGTAGGCACAAAGTCGGTGACAGCTTTTATTTTTTTGGGCAGCTTGAGTAACGTGCAGTAACGGGGTGTCGGAAATGGTAATGACATTATACTGACAGTAAGAGTAATTAGTTAGATTACATGTTCCTGAAAAAAGTAAAGGCATTATTTAAATACCATCATTCCCATCACTGGTTCCAGAACATCACAGAACACTCACAGTTAAAAACAAGTTGTCTGACACCATCATGTTTATACAACGTGGTGACCAGTGACATTACATTACAATGACAGTGATGGTAAATTTCCATTACAAAACATTTCAGTGTGAATCTCTATAAAGAAATGACATGTAGAAGCTGTATATTATCACTAGTGAATCATTCTTCTTTTAATTTTTTAGACTGGTTACCATGGTGATGTGTAGGGTTTGGGTCAAATGGGCAGTGGATGACACCCACAGGTTCTATAAGGTGCTGAATCACCTGCAGCTACAATTTTTGTTGAACTGTTTTTGTTCAATTGACACTTTTTTTTTACACTGTAAAAAAATATTGTAAATTATACAATGAAAATTCTTTAAACCATGACAGTGTAAATGTGTAAACTCTAAAAATTACAACTTTGATACTGTTTATATGATACTAAATCACTTTGAAAAAAGTTTATCATGAAAAACTGATTTTTTGAAATTTTTTTTGAAAATGTAATTTATTTTTTATGTTTTACAGATTTTATCATAAAAAATACATTTTCGTACTCTGTATATATTTACTACTGGATGAATTATACTGTCATTTTCACATTTATTTCTTGAAAATAAATGTTTTTTTTTCAGTTTAACGTACATTTTGATGTACTGATAACAACAACATGCTGCAGTACTTATAACAAATGCATGACTATTTTTGCATGTATTGCATGTAAAAAAAATACATGTACCTGTAGCATTCTGGCAGTATAAGTATTTATTTATTTTTTTTACTGTGTAAACATTCACGAAGAGTGCATGTTTTCTTACCATCATATATATTGTGTGTGTGTTTGTGTGTAACATGAGGCAGGTTTAGAAGTTCTATATTAAATCACATGACTTTTGTTCTGGACTCGCTTGTGCTACTTGTAAAGTGCTGTAGCACGTCACTGATATTCAGGACCAAAACTATCTTCACCTAAACTATTAAGACCTAAACTAGCAGGACATAAACTATCAAGAGCTAAACTATCAAGACCTAAAACATGATACACCTAAGACATGATATCAAGACCTAAACTAGCAGGACCTAAACTAGTAGAACCTAAACTAGTAGAACCTAAACTAGCAGGACCTAAACTAGTAGAACCTAAACTAGTAGGACCTAAACTAGTAGAACCTAAACTAGTAGAACCTAAACTAGCAGGACCTAAACTAGTAGAACCTAAACTAGTAGAACCTAAACTAGCAGGACCTAAACTAGTAGAACCTAAACTAGCAGGACCTCTGAAGTGACTTTAACAGGATGGGTAGGTGGAAACACATGTACAGATGCAAACACAACCCACGCATGAAGCCAATGTTCTTTCACTCTCCAAGAAAGCTAGTTGTTCAGGGTCTTTGGCCTTTTCTAATGCTTCCTCTCATTACTCCACAGAACTGTTTGTCCTCTTCCACTCCCCTGCTCCTCTGGCTTTTCTGGCCAAGCTAAGCCACAACTGTCCCACATGCCATGTCAGCTGGATGTGTGAACAAAGCTCAGAGGGAACCGAGCGAAAACGCACCTCTTAAGTGAGTCGCATTCAGTCAGGCGGGACGGCTGGAAATGTCTCCGCCTTTGATTCCCCAGAGAGCACAGAGTGAAAACAAATGGACTCTGACTCCTTTATTTTCTCCAGGTCCTGAATGTGACCCGCCGCCACCGCAGAGCACGGGTTGGAGCGTCGGCTGTCCAGTGGACTGTCAGGCCCAGACAATGGAGAGGTCCCTCCCCCTTTCCCCCCTCCCACCGTTTCATCTCTGTTCAATCCCAGCCTCGGTCCACAGCACAGCCTCCTCAGTGGCACTGCTGACAACTCAGTCAGTCTGTTCACACAGCTATGACCTGCCCAGTAACTGGTTGATGGAAGTCAGCTGGTGTGGGCTTGTGTGGCTTTATAGGAGATCTTTTATTCCTGTTTAATCCAGAATTAAGGTTCATTCCTCTTTCAGATGAACCATGAAAACACCTAATTCTGTTGTGGATTTTCGTCATGGATCAAGGATGTCACCACCAGAAGTTGAGTAGGAAAAGGCTCAGTTTATTTTGACATGTATGTGTCTTTTATAGTTATTTGACGTCAGGGCTTGATGTCATCTTCTCGTATAATCATAAGAACAGAACATTCACATTTACTTATCTTTCTTATTCTCAGATGGAATTCCAGTCCTTGACATACTTGACAAACATAGTTTGAGCTGTGAGACCATCTCTACCTTAAGTGTATGTCTTTATATACATATAGGTATATATATTTTCTTCAATTCCAGCTCAAAGTGATAATTCACTATTAAACTGAATTCAGAATAAAGTCACTGGTTTATTCTGATCTTAATTCTGAATTCAATAATTCCTCTGACATGGAAACACTTAATTCCTCTTTAACATTTTTTCTATCATTCTGCACATGCTCCTGGTCTCCTCACCATGATGCACATATGTGTCGTTGATGTCGCACATATTTGGTGTCAGAGATGCACATTTGGCATTGATGACACACATATTCCACTGTGGGCATGAGTTTGTTGAGTCCTATGGTTGATTGGTTTAAGTTGCTGATTTGTAATTATCACAAAAATAAAGTCATGTAGTATCTGGTCTAACATGTTGATAGTTGAAACCAACGCAAAACAGGAAGTTGACGCCATCACTTCTTCCAGTAGACATCCAGACGCTAAGGGGCCGTTATGTCCAATCAGAACCCTCTGCACCTCCAGCTCTGAAAGACCACTTAACTAGAGCGGAATTCACCTGCTTCCATGGAAACCTTTATTCAGAATTAACATGTCCATGTAAACATACAGGAAATAGCTTTAATTCTGAATTATTTTATTCAGAATAAATAATTCTAAATTAAAAAAAACATCATGTAAACGTAGCTAGTATGTGTTTACACTCATTTGTCATGCTGCAGACATGCCAGATTAAAAAAAATTATAATCAAGAAGGATTTTTAATTTAATGTAATTCTTTATTTTTCAGGACATTGCACATTAATGAACACACACACACACACACACACACACACACACACACACACACATATATATATATATGAAAATGTGCCATCAATGGCTAATTTCCATCAGGTGTCCAAATAGGCAGGCTAAAAAACTTGTAAACTTTAATATAACAGATGATAAGATAAGAAACATATTCACAAATATACTGTAAGAAGATAAGATCAGAAAGATATTCATAGAGAAGCAAAAATAGCCACTGAATAATTAATGGAACAATAAAAGCCCACATGCTCTAGCATTTATCTAATCATTCCACAGTGGGGATGTGTACATAATAAGAGTATTATGTGTGTGCAGTGTGGCTGCCAGCAGGCTCGGCCCATTTGGCTGCGAGCTAACACAGGACGCTGGCGAGCAGTGTTCACGCTGCTGCATCTCAGCAACTGGATAGAGTTTTCTGGCAGATAAATGCAGGATTTCCATCAGTTCAGTTCATCAATTCAGCATTGTGTTGCTGAACCAGACCCTATGAGAAGTCAAAGAAACTGAGATCTAGAATTACAGGTAGACATTTTGTCAAGATAGGTAGAGGTGAAAGGCCTTGGAACAGCATGAGCACCAAGCAGGAATATGTTATCCAGGTTAAAAACTGTGATTACAAATAATAATAAAGTAACAATGTGATTAATGAAGGTTTTACTAAAAATGTATATACTGATTGTGTATGACAATGTATATATAATCAATGTGAATGATAAGATAAAAGAATATTTAAAAAATTATAAATGTTAAAAGGTGTTAAAGGATAAAGTTGTGCCATGTTACAGAGAATTAAGGCAAATCAAGAAATGTAATCCTTAGAACATCCTTAGAAAAACAATAGTAAATTATGGCAAAAAGTGGCTTTAAGGTGATCAATTAGCCTAGCCACGCTATCCCCATTCATTACACGTATGGGTGTAATCATGCTTCATAGACAGGGAAGGCGGGGCTAAAAGGTTATCTTCTAAATCCCTCTGTATGCAATAGGACGGTACTAAAACCAATCAGTGTAATCTTTAGGGTGACGTAGTTAGAGTGCCAGAAAGTTGGCGGAGGAGTCTGGAAAAAGTTAGGAATGATAAAACAAAATGGTGGATTATGGAGCTCAACGACTGTTGCCGCTTCTATAAAAAGAATTTATAGATTGCTGACATTTTCCATTCTTCACTCATCTCTAATAAAAGGAAATCTCCATCTGTTGTTGTTCTTCTTCTATGGTTGTTTCCAGTTATTTCTCTCCGAATCATCACAGCATCACTTTGTTACGCCCACCCTCTGACTTCACTGTGATTTGTTGGCCGGTTTCAGGGAAATCTAGCCAAAAGTTACATTGAGTGGTCGCACATTAGATTTGCTGCTGCTGCGGGGCATCTTGCACAGCTAGGCTACTGGTCACTACATCCAAATAAGGGCAAAAAGCTGGTTAGAACCAACAGAAAAAGGAGGTTATACTGGAAACATTTGGATGATAATACAAGTAATGGCTGTTTTAAGATGGACATAACCAAGTAAGGCCGAAAAAACTCAGGGCAAAAACTAAGTGCTATTAAAACAAATGGGGAGAGGCTCATGGTGCACCAAACACCAAAGGTTCTAAAGATCATAGCCATATTTCCACTTAATAATCAAGTGTATTCCTAGAGCTTTTTCACTTTTCTTAGCCTGGAAAATAATATCCGTCACTTACCAGGTGCAGGAATTTAAGAAACAGCTACTATAACCAATCAAGTTGTTATTATTACCATACCTAGTGGGTTTCTCTGGCCAGTTTTTATAACAGAGTCCGCGGGATAAAAATTGGAATTAACAGTGGTGAAATGACAGATGAGTGTTTCAACATTATATCCAGCAAAATAAGGCCTATATAGTTTAGGACATGTGGCTAATACCCTGGTTTACTGTAGGAGGCTAGGACCATATTAAACAGAGTCCTGAAACACCAAGGATTCAACAATTGATGGGGATTTTTATATAAAGAGGAGCATTATGCACTGTTAGAGGACTAAATGTGTTCATTTACTGGGAAAAAAGTGTTTTATAAGGCCTTATGGCCTTATTATCAACTATGTAGAAGAAAGTTTGTGGTGTAGGAGTGTGCAGCTGTGTACAAGCCCACCCACTAAATGTTTTACTCAAATGTATGTTTGAATGTTATATAATTCTATTACTTACTCTGACTTTTTTTTTTCCTTATAACAATTTGTTTTAGCAGCTAAGTAATTATTCTAAATGAGTTAATGGTTATGTTAGCATACTCACAGCTCTATATCAAGGCAGGACTGAAAAAACACAATTTTTTTCCCCCTTCTTAATAATGCTTCTTTTAATCTTGAGCAGAGTTCAGTTGAAGAAAACCAAAGCACATGGTCTGTTCAGACTGGAATAGCCAGGAAACAGTGGCATTTGATACAGTGGATTTTTGATTGATTGAGTTTATTAAAGGTGTCATTCCATGGCTATTTCATTAATATTGCTGTGTTCTCAGTTGTTATTGAATGCAGTGATTCTATTTAAAAAAAAAAAAACAAACCTGTGGGTTGCTTTGTGTGCAGCTGTTTTTGGAGGGTAGAAAAATGACTTGAGATTGAACAACAGAGTTTACCGGTATTTCCTCATACATATCCACGACATGGTGATGAGGCATCTCTGATTGGCTCAGAGAATGTATGTGTGAACACTCCCCACTCCCCTCTCGCTTTGTGTGTGTTTACCATCCCAGAGTAGCATAAAGCTAGGTTTCGTGTAGTTGCTTGTTTTGACACTTGATGCTTTATTTCCACAGGGAGCACATGAACCAGTTTGTTCTGCCTTTTTTTTCATGTTTGTGCAGCAACTCTTGTAGATGCTAATGCTACGTTGGATTTGCTGCAATGGGGGATGGGCTTAACCCCACATGGGTGACGCCCATGTCCACTTGACGTAATGTGGCCAGGCTTTTTCTGAGTGCCTTGTTTCTCTGTGTTGTTTTCTAGGAATGGAAAATACAGCCAGTGGTGACACACCACTTTTAAACACAGCATGTGTTAATAACTCAGGGTGACCCATTTGATTCCAAAAGGAGTGTCTAAAAGTGGTTTTCAGTGGAATGATACCTTTAAAGTGTCCTGCACAACCGTTCACATTTGAAAATCTGTACTTTGTTGGCTACAGACCACCATACATTCAAACAGGATATAGAACACTCTGTCTCCTTTCCCCCACCAAGCACAGAAAATTAGATAAATCAAATACATGTTTTGTAAACAGAAAACTCATACATACATACATACATACCCATACATACAACCAAAAACACCAGCATTGTTTACATGATCAAATAACTTTTTTCTTAAATTTGAATAACATGTACAATATAAGACAAAATGCAACTCGTCCTCCACAACATTCAGGTCACAAAGAAGAAATGGCACACTCTGGGCTTAATTAAGATTAACAAACTAAATTGTATTAAACTTACATGAAAAAATAAATGGTAAATGCTCTGCACTTATATAGTACATTTCCACCTTCATGGTGATCAAAGCACTTTACATTTGTCTCACATTCACCCATTCACACACACACCAATACGTTTCTAAAGGTTCTGTCGGACCTACTAGGAGCCTAAGTTCAGTGTCTTGCCCAAGGACACTTCATCATGTGAAAGGCCAGAGCCAGGACACTAACCGCCAACCCTTCAGTCATTGGACAACCCATCTACCAACTGGCAGTGGCTCAGTTGGTAGACGGGGCCATTTTTTAATATCCACTCAGCTGGAAAACGTGCGTTTAAGCTTTGAACCAAAGAAACATGTATTTAAACACAATATCAGAACACTATGAAATAAAACATTTTTAATTAGTTTTTGTTTTGTTTAAGAAGAGACTGTTAACATGTTAATGCAGATCAGGTATTAAAAACAGACTAGTTATATTAATGATATGAACTAAAACAACTAAACCCATGACTATACAAGAGAACAACTGGACAACAACTGACCACAGGACAACTGACTGTTGGACTGACCAGGATGCATCAAAGGGTTAATAATCATTTTACAATATATTCATCCGACAGGCTAGATTGGATCCTTGAGCAGGCCAGATTTGGCCCCCGGGCCTTATGTTTGGCACCTGTGTCTTACACTGTTAGCCCGGATTTCATATGTAATTACAGAATACATTTCAATTTTCTCATGATTTAAGTTTGATTGTATGACTTTAAAATCTGAGTATGTGATCCTTTTTTACTATAAAATATCACTTTATAATACTTCAGTTTGACAGTATTGCATGTGTCAACAATTTTACATTATAGTAGCTTTAATTTGTTAAGTATTGTATTAAACTTGATCACTTCACTTCATTGAATAATCCTTTTTAAGTTCTACGTTTTAAGTTCATCAACTGAATTAGTGTTTTCCAGAAACCTAGTAAACATTGGACAATTTTCCTCCTAAAATTGATTTGGATTTACTCAAGATGTGCCAAATCTGAGGTAAATCCAACCTAATTCAACTAATAATTTCATTATTTTGGATAGTTTTTAATCAAAGTTGAAATTATTTTAATTGTCAATTTGTTGCCATAATTTATTTAAAGGTAGGGTAATAGATCTTGGACAACAGTTCCTGCAGCTATATTTTGAAAGTATACACACCCATGCCTCTTCGTCAGCCCACCCCTGAAAACCATGCCTTCAAAAATACATGAACAAGCATGCTGTCTGAAGCAATCATGGAGGTTCATGAGCATTCATGAGAACTCAACATCAACTGGCATCCTAAATAAAACAATAAGCAACATTTATCAGTTTGTGTCACATGAAGCTGAGGGATAAGGACAATAGTTTCTGGTGTTACAGCAGCAGTTTACACACAGTGTTGGTAACTTAGCAAAACCTGCTGGAACATTCTGTTTGGTCAATGTTTAATTTTCTCACTGACGGGGTGAATACGATACCCATAACCCATTAGTATGTCCAAATATTATATAATTATAATGGTATCATCTTACCTATGGAGTAGAAACATGGTCACCTCGGCATTGGTTTTGAGCCCCTTTTACTTTTTTAGTTGATGCCACCGCTGGAAAGACGTAACGATTACCAACCTTGTTCTGTTCCGTTCTTCGCTCAGCTTCCTCAAGGCTGTAGCTTTTTCAAACATAGTTTTTACTTTGGCTTTGCTACCAGTCGTCTTCCATCATAGTGGTTTATGTGAACGCACAGAAGGGGGAGGGAGGAGGCAGGACTGATATTCGATGGACATATCAGCAAATCAATCGGTACAATGATCAGTACAATGATTGGCAGGAGTTTTCCTCTGGTTCCAGCCTCTAGATTGGACTAAAACATTTCATTTTTTTTGCAAACATTCTACTTCAGTTCGTGGTATGGGATCGTGAAGAGGTTTTCAAGAAATATGGTAAAAAATGTTCCCAAAAAAATCTCCTACCCCACCTTTAATATGGCGTGGACAGCAGCTCAATGCTCTTTTTTGCTCCTTTATATAAACGTCATCTTCTATTTGACACATGGATCTTCCCTGTGTGACCAGTTTCTCATTTAATTTGTGACAATGAGCAGCTTTTCATATTCACCACATCACTGTTCACCTAAATGATTTAGCCATTAAATGTGTAGCATAATGGCACCTTGACAGGAGATGAGTGTATGATGAAGGCATTCTGCTCTCATTCGTCATGCCCACATTATCCCAGCAGGTCACACATTTCAATCCACAGCATTCAGCTCACTAACCCATATTTTTAAACCAGTGCAGTGAGCTTTCCACTCCAATCATAGAGCCAGAGAGCTAATTGCTATCAAGAAATCACTCCAGGAAATACAAAAGAGCTCTGCAAGTCTGCATTGAAATCCAGTAAATGTAACCAGGAAAAAGGAGAAAAATTAATTGACACTGCAATGTCAGCAAGACTCCAAGCTATGATGGTCCAGGACCAAAAAATCTTCAGGAAAATAACGCTGCTGAGCTAACAGACGGGTGATTCTGAGAACTCGGTGCACAGTGGACACTGGCATAAGAACTGTCCAACCTTCAACCCCATAACAAAGACTCATCCCCATAAGTGTTTCTTGGTTATGGGGTTTGAATGCTACGAGGTTGAAGATTTTAGCTAAAACTAGCCATAGATCCTAAGTACATGTGAAGTACATGTGTCCAAGACATAAAGACTTGGATGAGTGCCAATTATCTTTTATTGAACCCTGAAAAAACTGAAGTTGTTATAATTGGTCCTAAAAATGTGAGAGACTCCCTACCTGACCACATAGTTACTCTGGACAGCTTAAGTGTAACACCCAGTGCCACAGTTAAAAATTTAGGAGTTTTATTTGATCCAGATCTTTCATTCAAAATGCACATTAACCAAACATGCAGAACAGCCTTCTTTCACCTGCGCAACATAGCCAAAATTAGGAATATTCTGTCTAAAACGACTGCAGAAAAATTAATTCATACATTTGTTACATCACGACTAAATTATTGTAACTCCTTACTTGTAGCGTGTCCTAAATATTCCCTAAAAAGCTTGCAACTGGTTCAAAATGCAGCAGCAAGATTATTAACAGGATCAAATAGAAGAGAACACATCACCCCTGTGCTCCAAACCCTTCATTGGCTACCAGTTGAGTCTAGAATTGAATTTAAAATCCTCCTCCTTACATATAAAGCCATTAATGGTATGGGCCCCTCTTATCTTAAAGATGATCTGGTTCCGTACCAACCCAATAGAACCCTTCGTTCTCAGAATGCAGGTTTATTGAAAGTTCCTAGGGTTTCTAAAAGTACAGTAGGAGCTAGAGCCTTTAGGTATCAGGCCCCTGTCTTATGGAATCAGCTTCCCTTTAATAATAACCCTTGTGCGGTCCTTCGGGTCAAAGAGACCCGGTGGCTCACAAATGTACCTTTTTATACGTACTGTAGGATGCCATTGCTTACTACTGAAAACAGTAATATATCCTTGGGGGGTGGGGTGATGAGTCTATGGAACTGAACTTTGGAATCTGGGTTTTTAAGACCCGATTGTAGGACACAGCCAGTGTGCCTTTTACGAAGGACCGCACAAGGGTTAAAGATGCCGACACAGTCTCTACATTTAAAACTAGGCTTAAAACATTCCTGTTCGAGAAAGCCTATGATCAGGTTAGTTAAAAAATTATGTGGTGAATGAGTCGCAGTTCAGTTTGGACTGCCCTAGGAGTTAGAATGCTGGGGGAAGTACAGTACACTGAGTTCCTTTTTCTTTTCTTTCTCTCCCTCACACCTGTTTCTGTCATTTTTATAACCTATCTTTCATACCAAGTCTGTTCATGACTAGTCACCTGGTGTGTCCCCCCCCCCCCCCCCCCCCCCCCCCCCCCTGGGGGGAGTGGTGGTTTTCCTGACAGTGTCTGCACGGGAGCCATGGACGACAGGATCTGCAGTTTCTCGCCTGTGCCGACCTGTGACCCTGGACCACTGCCCCTGCCTGTCTGGACCAGCCCCCCTTCCTGCATCTATATATGGACGTTCATCTATAGCCTGTCCGTCCATGGGAGTGGATCTCTCCTTCAATGTGGTTCTCCTCGAGATTTCTTCTTTTTCCCACTGGGTTTTGAAGTTTTTTCTTGCCGAGAAGGAGGGTCTAAGGACAGGGGATGCTTGGGACTTTTTCATGTATCTCTGTAGTTGATTGTGTTTTTGTAAAGCCCTTTGAGACGACTTTGTTGTGATTTAGGGCTTTATAAATAAAATTGAATTGAATTGAATTGAATTATCTAGAGTATGTAGCCAGGGTCTCAAACTAATTTTCTTTTCGGAGGCCACATTCAGCCAGATTTGATCTCCAGTTGACCAGACCAGTAAAATAATAGCATAATAACTTAGAAAAAAAAGACAATTCCAATTTTTTGTCTTTATTTTAGTGCAAACAAACACCATTACCTTAAGAAAATACTTCCTTTTTAAAATAAACTATCCAACAAGAAAGGTGTGAATAACCTGAAAAAACTGAAATATCTCAAGAAACATGTGTGCAATTCTAATTACATTATGCCTATCATTTACGCATGTGCATTATTGATCAAATCTACTACAAAGACACTAAATTGTTAAAATTGTATTTAATTTTCTTTAACCACAATTTTGAGTAAATGTATTCATCAAGTCACTGAGTGGATGTGCCAGAACTTTCTCCAGCTTAATGCGGACAAAACAGAAGTGATTGTTTTCAGCCCTAATAAAGAAAAGTCAAAGATCAGTGCTTACCCTGACTCCATGTCACTGAACTCTACAAACCAAGCCAGAAATCATGTAATTATTCCTTTCATTTAATTTCATTTCAGATGTTTATTTCGCATGAATGACAAACATATAAATGAAAAGTATTGGTTTGAACCCAAGGCTTATTATACATTTAAAAGCTCTTACCAAGTCGGCCTATTACCACCTGAAGAACATCACTAGAATCAAGGGTTTTCTGTCCAAACCAGACACAGAAAAACTCATTCATGTATTTAATTTCAGTAAATTAGATTGCTAATTTTCAGTAAATTAGATTACTAATTACAATACACTTCACTTTACACTGCAATAATGTAATTTGTGTAGTGTAAAGGTCTAACTGGATCACATCACACCGCTCCTCAAATCCCTGTAGGTCAAAGGATAGAATTCAAAATGTTACTCTTGGTCTATAAAGCACTAAACAGGCTTGGACCCAAATACATCCTAGACCAGTTGGTTCCCTGTGAAGCATCCAGAGCCCTGAGGTCATAGGTCATCAGGGGCAGGTTTACAGTGTGTTTCCAAAATCAGAACCAAACAAAGTGAAGCAACATTCAGTTGTTCTGCTCCTCACCTGTGGAACAAACTACCTGAATATGTGAGGTCTGAGAAAAACTGTCAGTTCATTTAAATGAGACCTGAAAATATTACTGTTTACTGGAGCTTTTACTTAAAGCAGTACTAAAGAACATTGAGTGTTGGCCAATGTTGGTGCTGCAGGTGGACAAATGCGGTAGTGTTTTGCCTGAAGGAAGACAGCATTTCCCATGAGGATCTGCACATAGGGTTGCAAAATCCTGATCTCCTGGTCACCTGCAGTTGGATTGAACTACATTTCTGTTTCCAGTGGCTGTGTGAAGGGATGGATAGCAATGAGGTAATGAATCCAGTTGTGGCTAAAATATATCATATGACGATGTTGAAAATAAGAAATGTTTAACTGTGGTTTTTGTACCGTACAGTTCATATACGAAATACTGAATAATCTGGGTGATAATGTTTGAAGTTACCGAGAATAATTAAAATGAGTGGAGTAGCAGCGGACAGTGTGGGTGGGGGTCCAGGTGAAGCTTTGATTATGTGTCTGTAGTTAGCCAGTCAGTGTGATATGATGTATGCATGTGCATTTATGTAAACAGACAAGGCAGGATCCTCAGCGTTCAGTTTGGGGAACACCTTCACCACATTTCACATGTGTCCAAGCTAGCTCAGCTGTCGGGGTGTCTGTACAGTACCTTAAGCCAGAAACCCTAAATTCCAGGGGTCATCTGGCTTAAGGTCTGTCTCTTGGGAAGGCCACCTCCACTTTGCAGCCTCTTCCTAAGAATGCCTCTGCATGTCTGGAATGCAGGTGTAATCCTTATTTTTCCTTCACTATGTAGACACTCCAAAATTTTGACTTCTTATTGTAGTATCATCTGTAACTGAAAGGAAACACAAATACTAGAACACCCTTGTTTTACAACTATCAGGCAAACACTGAACATTTAATTCAGGGGTTGTCCTTAGATAATAATAATGAATAATAATGGATTGGATTTATATAGTGATTTTTCTTCACATTAGTGTCCCATTATTCATTCACTCTCACATGCTCCCTCTGGTGGTGGCAAACTACATACATAGCCACAACTGCCCTGGGGCAGACTGACACAAGTGTGGCAGCCATTTTGCAGCCCCTCTGACTACCACCAAACATTTATACACCAGTGTGAGTGGTACTGGAGGCAAGGAGGGTGAAGTGTCTTGCCCAAGGACATAACAGACTGACCATGACAGAGTGGGAGTCGACCCACCAACCCTTCAGTTACTGGAGGACCCACTCTACCAACTGAGCCATGGCTGCTCTAGATATGCTAACAACTTACATCTTGTGTCCATCTTTGTTTTGTCCTGGTGCACGGCCAATGTGACAATTGTAGTCTATCGCAGCAAGCAGAGGCTGCATGTGATTGACTGCTGGAGTGTAGGAGAACCACTTCCCTGCAGATATGAGAATGTGGTTCATACTTGAGAATGTTGTTCTGTTGTTCTGGTTCTGAAGTTTTCCAGATTTGATGTCATCCTTTATGTATGAGAACAAACATATACAAATAATTGTATACAGACCACAGTACAATTCATTAGATAATGACATTTCATATAAAGGCAAAACTTATAGAAGCTTTAGCATTTTCATTTAGTCATACACACTGACATGAATGTTAATAAAAGGAAAAGCGCATACCTGAAGTTGATGAACTGCCTTACATTCTTCAATGATCGCTTGTCAAGGACGATGGCAACAAGAGCCTGTTGAGCTGCTGAACCTGTAATCACACATAAAAATCCATGTAAAGAAACATAAACAACCCCTGAAAATCCATTAGAATTACCTTGTTTTATCCATGGTTTTTCCTGGGCATCAACACCCAGTGGCAATGTGTGCTGGTTCCGAACATGATGTACGTATTACAGTATGCCACTTCATCTACAGAATTAGGAATCATGTGTGAACTTGTGTGATCTCTCTTGCCTTCTCTTCACAATGAGAACAAGTTTTAGTTTCCATCATACATTTGCTCTACAGAGGAAGCTTGCTTAGCACAGTATGTCAGTGTTGTGAAACAGTAGGGACGTATTGCTGGACAGATGACCAGGGGCTCACACCATCAAACAAAAGTACTAGAGCTTTCATTTACAGAAACTCACCTGGCCTCTAATCCACCAACTTCTTCTGCCTCACCTCGTTCTTCCAGCATTTGGACACCCTCTATCAGTCGTCCTCTGAGTCCAAACAGAAAATACAAAACAAACAAATGATCTAATATGGTCTGACTCTTCTGTGAGACTGGAAATCATAGGATGTAGTTGTTGAAGGTGTCGCTTGTGGGGAGTAGAAGTTACTTGCTTCTTTTGATAGCTGTAGAGAAATGACATGTAAGAAATGTATATGTATATATATATATATATATATATATATATATATATATATATATATATATATATATATATATATCAGGAGTAATGCAAAAGAAACACAAAACTGGAAATAAAAGCACAATATAAACATCAAACAATGTAATAAAATGCATCTTCTATGTTATACTAGACAATTATGAGATTAGAATAACAATAATTTGCAATGCAACATCAAATGTAAAAAGACAATAGCATGAAAAAAAATGTATATGGAACAACACCGTACACAGCACAATGACAATTAGACACACTTAACAATAAAAATATCCCGTTACCAGACTGACTTGAAGATACCAAGTTTACTGGCTAACTCAGATTGTAACCTTCAAAGTTAGGTGCTTGAAGTGAGCTACACAGACCCTTCAGGACTGACTAAATAAAGCTTACATATAGAATTGTAAATATGCAACAATTTTATTAAAATTTTAGCTACACTCAATGGAAGGTGATATTGATAAGCAGGACTATGAAGAGTCAGAAGTCAATGCACACTGGTTTTGTTTTACTCATTATTTAGAGTAAGCAACACATTTTGACTTCCTTTGCAGTCAACTGAACAGAAAGCTTTTCTCTGAAACAATTAGTCACATACATACAAACTGACATGATAATACCAGAATGATTCAGTATGACTGATCTTTCCACAGTAGGAACTTACATATTTTATTCAAACTTCATATTTGTGGGTTGCAGTCATCGCATAGTTTTTATTTATACAGCACTTTTGAGTTTGTTGCATGGCTGGTCGTGTCAGTGTGGAACTGCGAACTATTAAGTTGGCTATTTATTGGCTATATGGCTAACACTAGCATTATCATTTTGATTTGAGCATCAAAAGCTACTTACTAGTCCAGTAGGAACAGAGCCAAGGCAGCATCGGTCAGAAATCCCTCTGTTCTGTCAAAATGGGCATCCCGAGCCAGATGTCCAATTGACTTGGAGCTGGACATAAGAAATACTTTGAAAGTATATTTACTTTACTTATTTACTTTATTGTGCCTTTGACCAGTAAGCATATAAGCAACCACATGCGTACAATAGATTGGATATTGAAGTTAGTAAATTTTAAGTAAGTTTTGTACGATATTAACGTTATGCACATGGGTTGCCTAGGTGTTATTTTTCACATTAGTTTAACAGACACAAACAATAGCCTAGCTCTAAAGCAATATTACAAACAGAAAATATTTTTCAAAAACTCTACCTATAATGGGAGCATTATATGATATCAATAGTAATGTTTCCAAATGCAACGTAACATATTTTGATGGAATAATGTGAATTTGTAGAGATTATTGTCTCTTGGCTGCTGGTAGCTCATGTTAATGGAGATGCCCATTTTGACAGAACATCTTCCTCGTCTTTGAACTCAGGCCAGCGAGTGCAAGCCAGGCCAATGTTCATCCTTGGCTGTCCTTTTATCCAGGTAGCCTCCCTTTTTCTTTTTTGTCTCCTCAGACAAAACCTTTCATTTCTTCACTTGTGTCGGAGCTTCTACCATGTTCGCAGTGATTGCGTGAAAGCGTATCGACTTCCATATTTATAACGAATGGAGAAAGGGGGAAGTGATGTATGGCATAAAGCAGTCAGCACATTTGTAGTTTTTTTGTGTGGCAGTGTTCCTGCCACCCTCCTTAAAGTTGTTTCGTTCCAGTGAAAGCGATACAGACCCCCTAAGTCCATAACAGAGGTGTCATTCTACTAGTTGTAAGTTGACGTATCATCACAAATGTTATGAAAATGTTTTAAGAAGGTTGAAAAGTTACTTAATTCAATTAAATTTTATTTATAAAGCCCTAAATCACAACAAAGTCGTCTCACGGGGCTTTACAAAAACACAATCAAACTACAGAGATACATACATGCTGACTTAGTGTTGGTTTAAATTCTTAATTGCCTGTAGTATATGTACAAAACACAGGGAAAGAGTTGTGGTGTTTTCATGCAAATGTTATGCATGTGTGTGGGAGAAATTATTTAGACATTTTATGTCTCTTATTTTAATTGTCTTTTTAATGCATTTTAATTGTCTTATATGTTTTATGTAAAGGACCTTGAATTGTCCTGTACATGATATGTGTTGTACAAATACATTTGTCCAGATATGTCACATTTTATTGTTACAGGATAGTTAGGAAGTATAAATATTTTCCTAATTAATCTTGCCCAACATTGGTTAGGTGAGATTTTTGTAATCACCTTGTGTATGTGTGTGTGTGTGTGTGTGTCTGCAGAGACATATGCTATAACTCAATAAATACTTCAAATTATTCTTGTTAATAATAATAATAGTAAGAGGAAGAAGAAGAAGAAGAAGAATATATTTGATTAGAGACTTGTGTTATTTTTTAAAGGTGTTTTTAAGCATAATTTATAAGTTACATAGTGTCATAGAAGGTTAAAATAAGTGTGTTAAAATGCAAAGACACATGGATATTTTTATTATCATGTCTGTCAATGAAATAAAATATCCATAAACTAAAACACTAAATGTCTTTAGTGTTTTAGTTTATATGAACATTTTTGAGGGACATAAAGTGCACCACATTCAGAAAATCACCCAGATATCTAGAATACATCCAAAATAAATCAAATGTAACATAGAAAACTTTAAACATCCCTTGTGGTAAAAACAAAACAGTATAAACTTGTTAAAAGGTGTATTGGGTTGTTTTGTTTAAACAAAGAATAATGAAAAACAGTGACTTCAAAGAGGAAAGACTAAATGAAAGACACAAAATTATACTTGTTATTTTCAACCTGATTTTTGAAAAGATAAAAAAGTCCCCCATGTTTATCATCAACCTAGTTTTTATGTCTGTTTGTTGTTTTCCTGTTCTTCTCAAGGCCACACCTATTAAAGGAATCATGTGTAATCTAAAAACACTGTTCAAATCAGCCAAATGAATATTAGCTTACAAACTGTTTTGTGTCTTTTTGAACCATAGAACGTATATTTAAGGAACATGAACATTAGTGGCATTAGGACGATCAAAGTGGAGATGTGATTTTAACTGTGCTTTTTAACTGTGCATTTAACTATGTCACTTAGGGTGACCAGATTTCCCTAGTCTGAAACCGGGGCACGTTTGCGCTTGACCATGCTTGTGCATGCACACCTTTTTTTCTTAATGTAAACGTCACACTGAAGTGCTCTTATCCTTTTGTTGAGGGTCACATTTATCAATATCTCAGATGAGATTCATTATCTTAAATTACATTTTGTTTGTAGTTGTGTTTTAAATAACAGCATGCCATAGCAACATGCTGTTCCTTTTAAATATGGATTTTAGCCACCATATACCATGTCGTAACACCTGCTTCCCCTGAGTTTTCAAATGCATATTTTCCAACAGTTTTTAATTTTTTTTTTTTTTTTACTTTTCGCTCCATTGGTGCAGCAATTGACTGAAAAAACACAGGAGGTACTAGCCTAAAAACTAAACAAAACAAGCTAAGAGGAAAAACCTGCAGCACCAGTGGTCAAACCTTCTTCCTTGATTCATAATCAATTAGAACCTGCTTATTTGGGACTGGACTTTGTCAAAATATAAATGAACTCAGCCTTTCAATGGAACTCGACAGCTAAATGGAACTCGGCTATAATTGGTGTTATATTGCAATGGTGTTTTTATTGTTGCATGGCAACTGAGAATTTAGAGTCCTCAAAATGTGATGATGGCAGACGGTGTTCTATCTGACTGAAGCCATTAGTCACAATATACAACTTAGTAGTCAATGCGGTGTATAGTATTCGTATCTATGATTATATACCGCGTTGCTAAAATGTAGCAAGTGGTGAAAACCGGGACACATCTCAACAGAATTTTGTCGGGACTCGGGACATACAACCCCAGATCGGGACTGTCCCGGTAAAACCAGGATTTCTGGTCACCCTATTTTAACTGTGATTTCAACTGTTCTTTTAACTGTGCTAACTGTGATTTTAACTGTGCTTTTAAATCTGCTTTAACTGTGTTTTTAAAATGTTTGCATCAACATTAAAAAAGACTGAACTCTCATTCAAAAACGGTTTTGGAGTTCTTCATAGAAATGTCTGTTTTTGTTTTAATTTGATGGTTTCGTGTGTCAGATTTGACAAATGACTGTATACCAGTGATGTGCGGGCTGACTCGAAGTGACCGGGTGCCTGCGGTCCCCCGCAGTCATCTGCAGTTACGGGTCATGAAAAAATATTTTTAATGATATTTGGGTTGCGGTGCGGTTGAGATAAACATTCAAATGACCTGGTAAATGCGCTTCATTAACTGAATGTCTGTGAAGGTGATGTACAATGTTAAGAAGTATCCTACAGTATGGAAGGAGCAAGAGAGAAAGTCAAGTTAGGAGAGTGGAAGCTCCGGAAACACACAAACAAAAAAAGTTAAGGTTTGGGACACATTCACTGAGATTTTTAAAGATGATGAGTGGCTCCCACTGTTTTCTTTTCAAATGGATGTTACAGGTTGCCGACCCCAATGACATCAGATTGTAACACGGAAATAAATGCATGTATGTGAGTAAGGTCATTTGATGTTCATAAGGACAATTGATTACATTTTTAAAATGTGGGTTGGGAAGCAGGTCAGGTCCGTCCTTTTCATTTATTGTGGTCCGAGCCGCGGGCAGTTTAGCAGTTGCGGGCCATTTATACACTGCTGTATACACATGAATAATAATAATAATAAGAATAGTAATACATGTTATTTAGAGAGTGCTTTACAACACATCTACAATAATAGAGGAAAGCACAGTACAAACACATCTAGTTGTCTCAAATACAATGTCAGCAAATAACCAAGTGTGTGCATTTTTTTAATCCCCAACTGTAGAACTAATGAAATTGTCTGTCCACCCATCCACCTTTTTTCTGCATGACTGACCTTTATTGGCATCACACCCAAATTAATGATGTTATTCTATAGACAATCCTGCACTGAAACAACAATAATGATCTGCTTGTCACCAAAAAACATGAAGCTAAACTCAAAAGTATAACTAAAATGCCCAAGATAGCTGGAAGTCTGCAGACTGACCTGCACTGACTGTCAGGAAATCCTGACTGTCATCAGATGGTATGTCACAATACCATATGGGACCCTTCCTCAACTGATCCGTTTTCAAAGGAGGAGCCTTATCTAAAATCCTTGCATGTGATTAGATGAAAAATGGGTCTGTCATCTTGACTTACGTTGAAGTCAAGTCGCTAATCAGCAAAAATAGTTTGCATCAGGTATATACACATCAACAGAAGGGATTTAAATTTACGATGTATACGTGATGTGAACCTTGTCTATTATGATGCTCATCAAGTTTTTCTGGTAAATGTTGGAGGAAAGCATGGTTCTCCATTTATCCTTCAGCTATGATTCAGGACTACCAAACACCAGCTGGCAACCTCCTGACAGACAATTTCCAGTAAATATTCAGTAAAAGTGTGAGGTGGTCCACAATAGATCCCATTAAATATTGGTGAATGTAGGTCAGTCACAGTCACTAACAATGTGTTTTTGCAATGATAAAAGATAGAATCAGGTCAAATGTGTGTGAGGGGGTGGGGTTTGTTGTGACTGGCACCACTTGTTTATATGATTGTTAGCAACATAACTCGAAAAGTTATGGACAGATTTGCCTGAAATTTTCAGGAAATGTTGATACTGACACAAGGAACAAATGATTAAATTCACCTCACCCGTTTACAGAAAATTGATTGGAAATTAACCCAAAATCAACACCCCTCTCCCCTTCGGGGGCGGCGTCATCACTAAATAAATAAACTGGTGAACCCAGACTGATTATAACACATAGGGCAATGTGTCACTTTAAATTCAGTTGATTAAACATGTATCTATTGTTGTCATAGGAACTATAAGCTCCTTCCTTATGTCAGTTCAGAAACCTGTTGAAGTCAGTTTCTGCTCATCGCAGCTGTCAGTCAACAGGCCTGGCAGAGTTGTTGCTGCTGTCACCACCTTAAACACACTGAATGAAGCTACCCTGTCAGGCCTCTGTTAATTTGAAACATCTAAAACCTTTGTGCCTTGTTCAAATCTATCAACGCCAGTGATGTAATTACATTTTAAATAGGCTCAGGTGATAAATTGAATCTCTGTGCTGTTATGCCCCTAACCAAACCTGATTAATCCATTTTTAATCAGTCAGTGGCAAAAGGAGGAGCCTTGATGTTTCATTTAAATAAGGATGACGGCTCAGATGCTCACGCTTCTGTCAGATGTGTCCACTGTACAGGTCACACTCTTTCCAATCACATAACAAAAAACTGGAGATCTGTCTTTGCAGGACGGAGACAATTTTTAGGCACCATTTATACATAGACAATTGTGGCTAAAAACAACAAAATATTTTATCAGAAGTGCCTTTCATTTACATGCCAAACCTGTTGTCAGGGTCAGAAAATGCAAAAATCCTTCCAGAGTGGGGGGTTTTGAAGACGAGCCGGGTCATGTTGTGGCGTACACCTTTACACCACACTCAATGAGTCAAGCCACTAAAATAAGTAAAGTTTATTCATAGAGCACCTTTCACAGACACCAGTCATAAAGTGCTTAACATGAAATACAAATGAAACAATAAAACTAAAAGTATAAAACAAATGCATATGTAGCAAGATGTTGCGTACCACAATATTATTACCGTGGTGTGAATATGAGAATGACGATGTAATCCTATAATGGGCTATTTTCAGAAGACTGAATACATCTACAGGAGGGCAGAACAGTAAATAAAACCATGAGACACTAGATTGTATTTTAAGATGAAATTATATTGAAAAAAAATAAGTAGACAAGTTATTTACATTACTGCAGTTAAATTTTTGTGCACAAAACAATTTCCCCAATAAGTTGACAGTTGACAGGCTACACAGATAACCAAATAAATCACACCATAAGGAAAACAAAAACCCCGTGCCCAATTGTCCGTTACTCCCAGTTGTCGGATGACAACTCCAACGAACAGGAAGGTCCAGAAAGAATTTATTGAGTCAAAGTTGCAATGACCAGAGTGCAGCAGATTCAGAGGTAAGATTTGCTGTGGATGAGCTTGGCAGGAGAAGGCGGGAGAGGGAGGCAGACTGCTAAACCTACCAAACCATGAACGAAAGGGTTGACACAAGGACGTCCACAATTTCTGTGTCTAAGTTTCAGCTCAGCATCATACAAGGACAAGGAACCCAAAACAGCAAAGGCACCTGGCCAGTTCCTGTGCATCAGAAAAGCAAACAAATTCAAGCTCCCCAGCACAAAGCCAAAATGGTCCAGTTCTTGTATCTGCTGTCTCTGGCCCCTCTCCCACACAAATGGAGAGAATGAAGCCAGAGCAGCTTATATAGGCATCTCTAACCAGGCTTGAATTTTGATTGGACACTAGCCATCATGTGACCTAGCCACATGACCACACACTGAACAACAGCTATAGGAACTGGAGAGCGTAAGGAAACCAGTATTAAATAAACACATCATGTATAAATGAAAATATTACATCAAATAAAAATATAACAAATGAAAACATGAAAGTGAAGATATTATAAACAAAAATATAAATGAAAAAAAAATGGAGAGAAATAAAAATTAAACCCGGGTTACACATAGATATGCAACAAACCAGGCAACGAACCAAACACTTCTTCAGCTGTTTTTCAAACACTTGCTTAGAGGAGATGAACCGAAGTGAAACTGGCAGCTTGTTTGTGAGTTTAAGCACTTCCACGATCTCCAGGACTTTTAAAACGTGTACTCGGTACCGCCAATAGTCTGGAAGATTGAATTTGTAAAAGCCCTGAGATATAGTGAGGGGTCTGACCATTTAAATTTTAAATCTGTTTCTAAACCTGACAGTGAGCCAATGAAGATATTTTAAAACTGAAGCGATGCGGGAGTTCTTCCTGGAGTTAGTTTAAACTACAAATATGCCAGACTACCTGGATCCCACAGATCTTCAAGCTCCTCTAGCAGCTCCAGTAAAATGGAAACGTTCCCACAATAAAGCAGGTAGCCTAGCCACGACCCCATAGTGGCAGAACATCTAATGTGCTACCATAGTAGTCTAGTTTACATTAAATGCGACTTTTGGCTAGATTTCCCTATAACTGGTGAAGTATAGAGTCAGAGAGTGGGTGTAACAAAGTGATGCTGCGATGATTTGGAGAGAAACAACAGGAAACAACCATAGAAGAACAACGGGTGAATATTTCCTTTTGTCAAAGATGAGGGAAGAATGGGAGAAAACGTCAGCAATGTTGAAATTGTTTTTACAGAAGCGACAACTCAGGCTCTATAATCCACCAATTTGTTTCGTCATTCCTAAATGACGGAGTCATTCATCCTAAAGATGATTATTGTCATCATCTTTAGGATGACAATCTTCCTGCAACTTTTCAAAACATGCAAAAGTAAAAAACCTAGCTGGATGAAAAGCTGGAACCTAGCTACTCTGGGAAGATAAACACACACAAAGTGAGAGGGGAGGGGGGAGTGTTGTTTCAGGCATTCATTTTCTGAGCCAATCAGAGACACCTCATTACCGTGTCTGTAACGGACCACGGGAAACCCAAGCGCAGAACAGGAGACGTGCGTAAAAGTCCAAACAATGTTTTATTCTCACACAGGTTAGAATAACAACACAGAGAATTGAGGACAGGTCCTCGTTAAAGTCTCTTGGAGCTGGGCTGTACTTATCCAAGCTGGGCCCGAAGGTCTTCCTCAGATCCAGGAGCGGGACTGGAATCAGACCGATTCTGGTCCACGGTTGAGGCTGATGACGAGGCTCGTAGTCAGGGTTCGTTCCGGGGTCGGGGCAGGCAGCAGATATCAGGGTCGGTGTTCGTTCCAGGGTCAGGGCAGGCGGCGAAAGGCTTATCAGGATCCGGACCAGGTTCAGAAACAGACAGGGACAACAGGCAGAAAACGGAGGTCGGACAGAAACGGGACTGGTACACGGAATTACAGGAGATACAGAATGCTGGAAAATCAGAGGACTGGTCATGATAATCTGGCAACGGTTCAGACCAGAATGCAGGCTTATATGCTCCTCACCTGATGGACACACCTGGGTCCATCAGGTGAGTCGCATAATCACATCAAGAGGGGAACACAGAAAGAGGTGAAAGGTGACACACAGGGAGAACATAGAGCAGACACACACAGACAGAGAAGCAAACAGAACACACAAGGAACAGAATATGACAGAAC
Source organism: Siphamia tubifer (assembly GCA_020466265.1). Classification (NCBI taxonomy): domain Eukaryota; kingdom Metazoa; phylum Chordata; class Actinopteri; order Kurtiformes; family Apogonidae; genus Siphamia; species Siphamia tubifer. The sequence goes on along the minus strand of CM035785.1, from coordinate 23,797,981 downwards.
CCCCCCCCCCAAGGAACGTCTCCTGACGTTCCAAAACAAAAAACACAGAACAAACAAACAAGACACGGGAGGGTGGTGGGGGTGTGGAGGAGGGCTAGAACTCTTCAGAGGCATCCGAATCCATAACCACACCCTCCTCCTCGTAATCCTCCCAGGTCATCTCTTCCGCCTCTGCCCCATCCTCTGGCGGGCGAACTCCTGGATGCTCAGACATCCCCTCCTCATCTTCATCTATGGGAACCTCAGACTCCTCTTCACTAGATGAGGGGTCCGGGATGTCAACAGGGGGTAACCTCGGGCGTCTGGAGTTGGAGGGTTGTCCTGGGTGGGAGGCGTGAAACTGGCTAATGAGCTTTTTGTCCAGAATCTGTCGAGCCGGTACCCAGGTCCTTTCTTCGGGACCGTACCCCTCCCAGTCCACCAGATACTGAAGGCCTCTCCCCCAACGTCTGGACTTTAGTAGCCTCCGGACCGTGTAGGCTGGTGTGCCGTCAATCATCCTGGGGAGAGGTGGAGACTGGGAGGGAACCATTAGCGGACTCTGGGAGACAGGCTTAATTCTGGAAATATGAAAAGATGGATGAATCTTCAAGGATGGAGGAAGGGAAAGTCTTACCGCTACGGGATTGATTATCCTCTCAATTGAAAACGGGCCGATGAATTTGGGAGAGAGCTTCTTAGACTCAGTTCTTAAAGGAAGGTCTCTGGTGGACAACCAGACCTTCTGTCCCACCTTATATGTGGGCCCTAGAGACCTCTTCTTGTTGGCCTGCACTGCTTGCCTCTTTACCGATTGCAGCAGGGAGGCCCTAGCGTCTCTCCACACTCTCCTACACTTCTTGAGGAAGGTTTCTACAGAGGGAGAGCATGAGTTAATCTCCGAATCAGGGAACAGGGGAGGTAGGTAACCATTACCCACCTCGAATGGAGTCCGGCCGGTAGAAGAGTTGACCAGAGTGTTGTGTGCATATTCTACCCACAGGAGATGCTTGGACCACTGTCCAGGGTCCTTTGACGTAACACACTGAAGCAGGGATTCCAACTCCTGATTGGCTCTTTCAGATTGACCGTTAGTCTGAGGATGAAACCCAGAAGAGAGATTGACCGAAGCCCCAAGGAGGTGACAAAACTCCCTCCAGAAGGAGGAAGTAAATTGTGGGCCTCTGTCGGACGTGACCTCGGAAGGAATCCCATGGATTCTAAACACATTTTGCAGAACGGTCTGAGCAGTCTCTTTAGCAGAGGGGAGCTTGGGCATAGGGACAAAATGGGCCATCTTACTAAATCTGTCCACTATAGTGAGGATCACAGTGTTACCTTCAGACGGGGGTAGACCCGTGACGAAATCTAGAGCAATGTGAGACCACGGACGGTGGGGTATGGGTAGGGACCGGAGCTGTCCCGCAGGCATGCTTCTGGAGAACTTATTTTGAGAACAGACAGAACAGGCATTAACATATCTGGTGACGTCCTCTTTCAATGAGGGCCACCAAAACCTCCTCTTTACCACTTCCAGGGTTCGATTAATGCCAGGGTGGCAGGTCAGGTTGGAACCATGGAGCCACTGGAGGAGTTCACTTCTGAAACGAAGAGGAACAAACAGGTGAGTATCCGGACAGTTGCTGGGTCCAGGTTCCTCCTCCAGAGCTGCCTTGATTCATTCCTCCACATCCCATCTGATAACGGAGATTCTGGTGGTCTTGGGAAGAATGGATTCCTCCAACCCCTCCTCGGAGGAGGAGGAGAGAAACTGCCTTGATAGGGCGTCAGGTTTAATATTGCGAGACCCTGGGCGGTAGGAGAGACAAAAACTGAAACGATTAAAGAATAATGACCATCGGGCTTGCCTGGAGTTGAGTCTCTTGGCGGTTCTAAGATACTCCAGGTTCTTATGATCGGTCCAAACCATGAATGGCTCCTTGGCTCTTTCCAGCCAGTGTCTCCATTCCTCGAGGGCTAGTTTCACCGCCAGTAACTCTCGATTCCCAATGTCATAGTTTCTTTCCGCGGGGGACAATCGTCTGGAAAAGAAGGCACATGGGTGCATTTTGTTATCAAGGTTATTTCTCTGAGATAATACTGCTCCCACTCCAATATTGGATGCATCCACCTCGACCACGAACTGTCTTTCAGGGTCAGGGAACTGGAGGATAGGAGCGGAACTAAAGAGTTCCTTCAATTTCCGGAAGGCCAGGTCTGCCTCCCGGTTCCATCGGAAGGGAACCTTGGACGAGGTTAGAGCGCTAAGGGGCTATAACCACGTATGAATCTGCGATAAAAGTTGGCAAACCCCAGGAAACGTTGGAGCTGCTTACGGGTCTCAGGAATCGGCCAGTCAGTAACTGCTGCTACCTTGGAAGGATCCATCTTGAGCTGGTTCTGTCCCACAATGTAGCCTAAGAACGAGACCGTTGGAACATGGAACTCACACTTCTCAGCCTTGACGAACAACGAGTTCTGTAGGAGTCTTTGGAGAACCTGCTGAACATGGTGGAAGTGATCCTGTTCAGAACGGGAAAAAAATCAGGATATCATCGAGATACACAAACACAAATTGGTTTAACATGTCTCTTAGGACCTCATTAATGAGATTCTGGAACACAGCAGGAGCATTGGTTAAACCAAAGGGCATAACTAAATATTCATAGTGACCAGTAGGAGTGTTGAATGCAGTCTTCCACTCATCTCCTTCCCGGATGCGTACCAGATGGTATGCATTTCTTAGGTCCAATTTAGTGAAAATGGTGGCCCCCTGTAGGAGTTCAAACGCAGAGGAGATGAGTGGCAGTGGATATCGATTCTTAACAGTGATATCATTAAGACCTCTGTAATCAATGCAGGGTCGCAATGTCTTGTCCTTCTTGTCTACAAAGAAAAACCCCGCTCCCGCCGGAGAGGAGAAGGGTCGGATGATACCGGCGGCAAGGGCATCTGTAATATAAGTATCCATCGCTTCTCGCTCTGGAGCGGAAAGCGAGTATAATCTCCCCTTAGGAGGGGTGGTACCTGGTAAGAGGTCAATACAGCAGTCATACTCTTGATGGGGTGGTAGGGACGTCGCCTTTGCCTTGCTGAACACCTCCTTGTAGTCCAGGTACACGGCAGGAACATGGATCAGGTCTGCTGGAGTGGGTGAAGGGACTGGACTAGCCGTCGGCTCTTTCTGTTGGAGACAGAGGGATTCACAGTTCTTACCCCAGCTTAGTACGGTCCCATTCTGCCAATCCAGGTGCGGGTTATGCCGGCGGAGCCATGGGTAACCGAGGATGACCGGGATCTCAGGTGAGTCTAGAACATGAAATTGAACAGTTTCGACATGATTGCCAGAGGTGATCATTGACACCAGCTCAGCCTGGTGTGTGATCTTGGCCAGAAGATGGCCATCCAAAGCATGGGCCACTACGGGTTCTCTAAGGGGACTGATAGTAACCCCTAATTTCTTGATCAGACCTGAATCCATAAGATTCCTGTCCGCCCCGGAGTCGATGAACACGGACTGCGAGATGGCTTCACCCTTGGGACGGAGCAAAACCTGAAACAGAGGACGGGAGATGGGGGCAGAGGAAATAGATCGGCTCAGTAGAATGCCCCCTTTTAATACTGAGCCTGATCTTTTAATGGACACTCCCGAAGATAGTGTCCCGAGCCACCGCAGTACAGACACAGGTTCTCCTTCCGTCGATGGTCCCGTTCCTGCTGAGTAAGTTTGGGTCGAACCATCGACCTGGATTCCCCTTCGGTGTGTTATAATCTGCGGGGTGGAGCAGATGACATCCTGGAAGGGCAGCTAGATTCTTCTCGCTCCCTTCTGCGCTCCCTCAGCCAATTGTCCAGCAGTATCGTCAGGTGAATTAACTTCTCCAGGGAAGTGGGGTCATCACGTAGCGCCAACTTGTCCTTGAGTTCGGCGTTCAGACTCCTGCGGAACAGGGCTCGTAGCGCCTTATCCTCCCAGCCACAGTCAGCTGCCGCAATCCGGAAGGTGATTGCATACTGCGCGACCGGAGCGTCTCCCTGTCTCAAAGACAGTAGCCGGGTTTCTGCCTGTCTGCCCCTAACGGGGTGATCAAAAACCAATAACATTTCATTGATCAAAAGGTCATAGTCTGTCCGAAGCTCTGGACGCTGGGTGGAAACAGCCAATGCCCAAGCTGCCGCCTGTCCAGAAAGCAAACTCATAACGAAGGCTGACTTAGACTCACTTGTGGCGTAACTGAGTGGTTGTTGGCTAAACACTAGTGCACATTGATGGAGGAACTGACCACATAACCCCAAGTCACCCTGATACCTGACTGGCGTGGGCATGTGAGGTTCCCGAGATGCACCACTGACCGTCGTAGTTGTCACCGGAGAGGGGGTGGTGATGACTGGGGTCGGTGCTGCCACGCTCCCTACTGGAGGAGCCCCCGATGGCGGAGTCTGTGGAGGGAACCGCACATCCATGGAATGCAGCTGAGCTCGGACTTCCGAGATGGCTGATCCAAGCTCCTTCATTCCTGTGGCCAAAACATTCAGAGCTTCACTGTGCTGTGTAGATACCTCACTCTGTCCCCGGACAGTAGCTAACAATGCCTCAAGTTCTGCTGGGTTCATGTTGGCCAGATTATACTGTAACAGACCACGGGAAACCCAAGCGCAGAACAGGAGACGTGCGTAAAAGTCCAAATAATGTTTTATTCTCACACAGGTTAGAATAACAACACAGAGAAGTGAGGACAGGTCCTCGTTAAAGTCTCTTGGAGCTGGGCTGTACTTATCCAAGCCGGGCCCGAAGGTCTTCCTCAGATCCAGGAGCGGGACCGGAATCAGACCGATTCTGGTCCACGGTTGAGGCTGATGATGAGGCTCGTAGTCGGGGTTCGTTCAGGATCCGGACCAGGTTCAGAAACAGACAGGGACAACAGGCAGAAAACGGAGGTCGGACAGAAACGGGACTGGTACACGGAATTACAGGAGATACAGAATGCTGGAAAATCAGAGGACTGGTCATGATAATCTGGCAACGGTTCAGACCAGAATGCAGGCTTATATGCTCCTCACCATGGACACACCTGGGTCCATCAGGTGAGTTGCATAATCACATCAAGAGGGGAACACAGAAAGAGGTGAAAGGTGACACACAGGGAGAACATAGAGCAGACACACACAGACAGAGAAGCAAACAGAACACACAAGGAACAGAATATGACAGTGTCATGGTTATGTATGAGGAAGAACCGGAAAACTCTGTTGTTTGACCTCAAGTCATATTTCTACCCTCCAAAAACAGCTGGAATCAAAGCAACCCAGACATAGAACCAGCGTAGAATGCATTCAATAACAATGGTGAATATAGCAATATTAATATAATAATGATGGAATGACACCTTTAATGAAAGCTGTTTGCATTGTTATTACCTACAAACTGCAGAGTAACTGCACTGGAAACTCCATGGAAATTGCTTGTAATAAGCAGTAAGAAAGGCATTATTTCCATGAAATTACATCCAAGTTACCATAGAATTACCACCGTATTAGTGATTCGTAATGTAAATTGTTACCGATTAAACCATAATAATATATACTGTGCTGTCACTTTTCCTCCATGGAAATATGAGAAATACTCCATACATTTTGATTGAATTCATTGTTCCATGTTTGGACAGACGTAAGAACAGCCAGTTATAGTTAAGCAGTGCCACACTAAACCAATCCTGCTACAGCCATGTCAGGTTACGTTGAGTCACTCAGCAGAGCTGTGAGCGCAGCCGCAGCACACGCACGAATGTTTGGGTGGAAACAACAGATATGGACACTTCCAAGTGTTTCAGCAATTCTACAGAATTTGCACTAAGGTTGCAATTTATCAAAAAAAAAAAAAAAACAGAGGAGGGGATGTTTTTTACCCCACATAAAAGAAACCTCAAATTGGATGTTATGGGTCTGTCTACATGGTGACCATTCATTTACTATTTTCAAATCAGGAAGTGGAAAATGGATAGAGTCATCTCCTGTCTACTGTCTCTGAGTCAGACAATGGGAAATGAAGAACGAACCCATTTCCAATTTCAAAACTCTTCTCTGCAGTTCATTTGCTCATTAATGGGAATTGGGGATAATAAATATAGGGGCAGTTGTTAAACACTGACTTCGCTGTTCCATGTGCATGTGGGTCATGTGCTCTGGGCACAAGCCAGAGCACCGAGCAGTCAACACCAAACCGCCAAGGTTGACTCCCCCAGGTGGACTGCACGGACCCCACCTGTCTTTCTCTCAACAGTTTCACGCCCTGTTGAACTGTTCGTTCAAAGTTCTTATCACCTTTTCCTTCAGGTACTCGTAGACTTTTGGTCTGGTGTCAGTATTTAAGCTTAGCTGGAGTTCATCATCCGCTGCTGCATTCACTACCAACCCCACTCCCAGAAAACCAGACCCCAGCATGACGGGTACTGTTACCGTCCTCACACCATCCACAAGCTGAGCCTTGATCAGAAGGACTCAGGCTCAGAGCGACACCCAACCAGTCTTCTATACGTCACATTCCAACTCACGTCTGAATCCTGCAGGACTTGTGGATCGGAGCAGAACAAAATATGGCAGGTGCGGGACTGAAAATCACAATTTTTTGTGGGGTGGGACTGCACAATGCGGGAGCGGGTGGAACCAGGACTGGAAATTGTTTCGAGCGCAGACCTCTAACACACATCTAAACGTTTATGAAAAATTTAAGATAAAGCGCCACTTTTGCATCTTGTGTTTTCATTGTCACTGTATAACTGTAGCCTCTGTAACAGCTTCCAACCAACACAACATGGGCTGGTTTAGCTCACAGTTTGTGCTTCTGTGTCGTGCCCCGTGTGGACTTTAAAGAATGACTCCAGCCTGCTGGCTTCTGGTAGGTGGTGGAGATAATAGTGGAGCTGTTTCTAATTATAGATGACAGACAGAAACTTCCCTCAGCGTCTTTCTGCTCCCAGTGGTCACGCTGCGAAAAAAAACACAGGTAAATAAAGGAACTGTAACCTTCTTCTGTTGCAAATACTAGATGTGGTAACTTACTTTACTGTACTTAAGTAGAAGAACAGCTGTGAAAAAAATCTGGTAAAAGTAGAAGTACAATTCGACTGCTTCACTGAAGTAAAAGTAAAAAAAAGTACACTTTGTCAACTGTAACAAAGTAAAAAGTAAAACTGCATTTCTTTGCCATTGGTGAAATAATAGTAATTCAATCAGGAAAAAAGTTTCTAAAGTATATTTAAAAAATCCTTTAAAAGTTAGTTTGTGTGTAGATGATGTGTTTGATCAGGAAACAGTGACTCAGTTTAGTGGATAAGGACAGAAAATTTAGGAAAAATTGTGAAAAAGGAAGAATTTCGATGAAACGTCATCATTATGACATAAATGGACTGCACTTATATAGCACTTTTTCCAACTTCACCCATTCACACACACACTCATACACCAAATTGAAATTTGAAATATATAAAAACAATTTACAATTAAAAATGACAATCTTTGACTTCAAATGTGCAAAAACATGAAGGTGACTACCTGAGAACTTCTCAGGGCCATCTTTTGGGTCAACCCCAAGGAGGTGTGCAGCCAGCTCCTCCTGAAAGCACTGGCGAGTATTAGGACACTGCTGTCACCACAATTTCAATAAGGTGCTGGAAAATAGTGATGGGCCATCTCCTGGTTTTCCGGTGGACTGAATTTTTACCAATAATCTAATCCGAGGTGTCTACTTCCTCCGTGTGCATGTTGTACTCTGTCACTGCCGGGGGTGTCCCCAGATGGGGACAGAGATCTGCTGATGTGGCCCATCACCTCTCTTCTGCCAGCGCTGCACTGTGTCTCCACAGTGCACTGGGTGGATGGTGAAGCACAGGGAGACCTCTCTGGTGATCATCCACCTGAAAAACAGAAGAACTCCGTACCTGATCCATCGGATTCTGCCTCGTGGGGATTTTTTTGTCAGTGACTTGTCTTGGGTGGTGGGGACACCAAAATATTAATTTATTGTTGTTTCATAGTATTTTTATAAAACAAAATGCAAATCTGATACACACAGGAGCAATAGGCAGCCATGAATGAATGACTGAACTCTGTCATTGTACACATGTTACAACAATATTGAATAGAATGCTGCATCTTTGCACATTACCTGTATGTTCCACAAGCTCCAAATCCCTGTTGGCTCAGGTGTTGTAACAGTAGGGGACTGGTATAAACATTGTCCATGTACACAATATACCCAGACCCCAAGTAGTCTTTGTTGACCAGCTCTGTCACAACATCAAAGGACAGCCCCTTCCTTTATGCTGTCCTGGACTTGCTGGTGTAGAGCTTGAAGTCAACTGTGTAGTCACTCATGTCAGCTAGCACAAAAAAACTTCAGCCTCACTTTTGTTGGTTTGGCCTTCATGTATTGTTTTATGCTGAGACTGGCCTTGGTCCCAACCATCCTTTCATCAACAGCAAGATACTGTCTCGGATGATGAATTGTTTTGCAGTTCATGCATATCATCTCCAGGACATGTCTGACCCGAAGGAGGGGGTCATATTCCTCAGTGCTCTTCTTCCTCTCATTTTTCTCTCAGGGTCAGAGAGATGAATGTTGGATAAAACTGCCATGAAGTGATCATGGGTCATGATGGTGGCAAGGAATGGCACATGGAAGATGCCTTGGCGATGCCAAAAGTCAGTCATCTTTGGCAGGTCCAAAACTGACATGTAAAGCAACATGCCTATAAATTTCTTTGGTTGTTCTGGTATTATATCAGTCCAGATGAACTGTCTCCCTTTCTCCAGGTTCTTTGCTGCATTTTTGTTTGTGTTTTCACAACTGTGCTCATACACTGCAGCATCAAAAAAGTGGGAAAATAACTCACAATCTTCTCTCACAATTTCCCATTGTGAGAGGAGGTTGGACACCTGGGGCTGCATCTTGGATTGAACCTGACATTTCTGGGGACTCCATCATCAGGCTCTGCCTCCATCTTCCATCTTGGTTGTGCTTGACCGGTGTCTACTACAACATCACTGGAATCTCCAGCATCCCCACCTCCAGCACCTCCTTGACACAGGCCACTTGAGGATGAAGAAGAGTACATATTTGTCACTTCATAGCACATACACAGTATAACTGTTCCTCATCACAACACAAACTGCAGTTGAGTAGTAGTAATCATAAACACTGTATAGTACAAACAAAGTATGCAACACTTTACACCTTTCAACATATTACATATCTATCTATCCATCCACCTATCCATCCATCCATCCATCCACATAAAATGTTTTTTATATACTTACAAACAAGATTTGGTGTTGTTACACGTTTCAGAATTAGTTGCCAAACAAGGCACAAATCATATTTTGTGCGCTACGCTCACATTTGCCTTTTACGCATTGAGAGGAAAAAATACACACACGTAGTACACAATAACAGACGATAAAAATTACTACACTATACAAACATTATTTTATACACAAAGTAACGTGTACAAAGTAAAAATTAGCTAGAGAAAAGCAGAGACAGCTTTAACCATTGATAAATTCAACAAGTGACATTACCTTTCTTCACCAGATACTGCTACTTCCATTTCTCCTTAAGTTTCAAACCCACCTGTAAACCTCAGAGGACGTTTTCTTGTCTGGGATGGTCATCCTACTGACATATTCTCGCAAAAAACAACTCAAATCCACTGTTGTTTTTACCTATTTCACCATTCTCCTTCCTATATCTGCTGGCTCTCCATGTGTACTCCCATAGTGCAAAGCAACTGCTTCCTGGATAAGCTAGAGTGGAATTACCATAGTGATGCCATTTTCGGTCGAAAGCGCAACACGTTATATTTTTTTTGATTGGTCAAACTGTTCAGGAGTTACAGTAATCCAAAGTGCACATGTGCAAATGTATCGGCACCAACACGTTTGGTGTTAAAGGGTTAACTATGGAAGTCAAAAACTTACCCCTCGTTAATATCTCCTTGATATGTCCCACCTGTTTTCCCCACGATACACGTTTCGCCTTTCTCTCTGTCCAGTGCAAATTTGTTGGTCTTGGTAGTGACCTATGTGTAATATTCTGACCTTTGGTATTTCGGTGTTGAACTTGGTTCTGGTATTCTGTTTCCTTAGTAACAGAAGCAGAAAATTGTTCAAATTGTGCTTAATTTTCTTTAGACATTTCAGATTGTTCATATTTGTTTAGGTTTTTCACATTTTATTGTTACAGGACAGTTTGGAAGTGGAAATATTTTCATACTTTTGTCATTCTTGGTGGCATAGTGTAATATTTTATTTTTTCACATTAGTCATTCTATTTTAGACATTATTCTGTTATGATGTGACTGTAGAATATATTGGTCTGTAAGTGGAACTTCCATACCACTAAAATGAGTTACACAGCCTTGACTGTGGAATTTTTGCACTTTGCAAATACACCTCATGGGTGACACATTGGAACCTTTGGTGGGCCGCATCATGTCTGAGACCTCTGGTTTAGGGTGAGGTTCAAATAAGCTTTAAAATCTTAATTAAATTAAATCTCCTGCAAAACAGCACTGACCAGATAATGGTTGCTTCCTATATATATATATATATATATATATATATATATATATATATATATATATATATATATACAGTATATATATATATATATATATATGTCAATGATTCACACCATCATTGGTTAATTTACACTAACCAACCACCAAGGAGGAATTAAATTTGAGTCCGTTTGTTTGGGTGTTTGTCTGTCTGTCAGCATGAGTACGCAAACATTTCTGAACAGATTTTGATTAAACTTTCAGGAATGACAGACCTATTAGATTTTGAGCAACAGCTAAAACAGCTAAAACACATAAGTGGGAATATCTCAGTACTGTTTTTTGCATTTACATTGTTTCACCTTTGGACATCAGATGGGTCAACGCCTATGGCTTGGTCACATCATGTGTGAATGAAAAATCAAGCCTGCTGTCTCTGACTTATTTTTGACGCTAGGTCAGAACAGAATAATACACTGTCATCTAGTGGATAAAAAAAATTATGCAATTTCCCCTTCCTCCAAATATGGTCATAGTGACATCACAGGTGAAGAAAATGGTTCAGTAGTTAATATAGAGCCTTACCTCTCAAATGAAGCCCAGATATCAGTAAAAGCAGGAATTATGCCATAATGGCTTATGTATGGAAAAGCATTGGTTAAAATAACAGTGATAGTACAGTTTTCATACATACCGCGTACAGGTGATGGTCTGATCATTTTTCTTTTGTTTATAATGTGCACATTATAGTTTGTATCGAGAATTTTAAATATAATGCAAAAATTAACCTGACCTTATTTATTTAAATTCTGAAAAATAACATGAAGTTTTTAATGAGAAGTGCAAGTGTGTGTAAAATATCCACCCCGTTATCAGAAGGTTAAAATAAACCAAACCTGTGTCACATTTTTCACATGGAAGCAGAAGATTCATGTCCTCTTAGACCACTTGAATTAAAATACACCGAAAGGAATATGGATTGTTTTGGGACCCTGGTGATCCTAAATAAATAATACATGCATGATATATAGTTAAAGTGTGAGCTGTCCCTAGTTGTAAACATTTCCTCATTTGCAATGCAGACAGTATCTAGTGAATCAAGTGGGTTTTGTCTCTGGCGTTACTCTGTTGGACATGTTCTGCCAAAATGAAAATAGCCTTGTTCAAACATGGCACGTTGTTTGAGCAGACAGTAAGACTCACCCCACATCTGTTTTCTGTTGATATTAAGATTGAATGTACTTGGACATGTCCACAATATGAACAAAAGACTGCAAATCAATATACGCTTCGGCAGAGTGGACTACAAAGCAGCTACGCTTCTTGCAACACCATCAATATGCCAACACGCTTACTGTGAATTTTCCCTACAGTGACTGCTGCATCAGTGCGTTCATTGGCTGGACCATTTAGTCATCCAATAACATATAATCACTTACACATCCATTTTCCTTTTGGTAATATATATACATATATATATATATATATATTTATATATGCGTATGAATGTTCAGTGCTGATCAGAGGCGTGAAATGGCTTCTGTCAGTCTGCCCCAGGGCAACTGTGGCTACATATGTAGTTTACCACCACCGGAGAGAGCATGTGAGAGTGAATGAATAATGGATCGCATATGTAAAGTGCTTTGGGTGCCTTGAAAAGTGCTGTAGAAATCTAATCCATTATTATTATTAAAGTTCACTGCAACGTAACGACGTAGTATACTGACAACACACAAGCATCAACATTTTAACCCCAACAAAACAAAGGCTAACACTGTGAATTTTCTTTTAAATTTAGCTGCACAACATCAGTAGGGTGAACATATATCTGCATTTTGTCTGCCATGTGTCCTCACTTTTTACATTTCATCCTAAGGACGAAATGTAAAAAGTGAGGACGCGTGACAGACATCTGGACATCCTGTGTTAGAGCCGTCTGTCCGGAGAAAGTCCAGACATATGGTCACCCTACATAAAGTGCAAAAAGTTTAAGTCAGCTGCCACCAAGACACACACACCACGCTTGTCCACATCATGTTTAGTAAAAAAGAGCGTGTTGTCTTAATGCGCTGCTGCTCATATCAGTCAGGTTAACCAGCAGATGCCATGCATGACGCTTGTGTTTTTGTTGTATTTTAAATTGGACTTGTACATTGTGCAGGTCACTGTGCAGTTTAGTTTTGTCATACCCCCTGTTTTACCTGCAGCAGCCATGTCTCCTCTGGTTTAGGTCTGACTGGTCTGCGTTTACGTGTCGAGGAAGAGAGAAAGAATAACATGTGACTTGTCGACTCCTCCAAATTCCTCCTCCTAAATAAGTTCGCAGCTTTTTTTGTGTATTGTTACGCAACATGTAATTGTTATTGTTTGTATTATATAATATTGTTATATTGTTTTGATGCTATCTACATTTGGTGGCTTTCAGTGGGCGGGTGACCGCTCACTTCGGGTCTGCCTGCGGTCAGTTGTGGGTCATTGAAAATATTTTTAATGATATTCAGGTTGCGGTTGGTCGGGTCGTTTGAGATAAACATTAAATAATAATAATACCTCAAACTTGTATTGCACTTTTTTTGGACACTCAAAGACATTTTAAATAACAGATAAACAAGCAATGCATTAAAAATAATTAAATGAGAAAAATAAAAACAAAAAAAGTAAGTGAAAGCCAGTTTGAAATGATGAGTTGTATGATGGGATTTGAATGTGGACAGTGAGTCCGACTTCCTGATGAGTAATGGGAGAGAGTTCCAGGGTTGGGGGGCGGCGGCTGCAAAGGCCCGGTCCCCCAAAGTCCGATGCTTGGTGTGGACGGTGGACATGAGGAGTTTAAAATAACCTGTTAAATCATTGTAATTTAAATATCAGGTACAATTTTCTATTATTAATATATATGCTTTATTGACTGAATTTCTGTGAAGGTGACGTACAACGCCAGAAGTATCCGACGGTATGGATGAGGCTGGAGAGAAAATAAGGTTGGAAGAGTGGAAGAGTGGAAGCTCTGGAAACATACAAACAAAAAAAGTAAGGTTTGGGACACATTCACTGAGATTTTTAAAGTAATTTTTTCCCCTTTCATTTTAAGAAATTAGAGTGTTTTTTTGTGTTTGTTTTTAATTTTTGATGAGTATTGGCAGCTCTCAGTGTTTTATTTTCCGTGGAAACTGGGTTCAAATGTCTCTTTGCGTTTTACAGGTTGTCGACCCCTGGTTTAGATGTTGCGGGGTGATAACTTTTGAATGATGAAGCAGGACAAACATATTTTCTCAACATATTACCTTACAAGCAATAACACAGAATTTTAACACAGAAATAAATGCAGGTATGTGAGTAAGGTCATGTGATGTTCATAAAGACCATTGACTACTTTTCAACAATGCAGGTTGAGAAGCGGTTCGGGTGTGTCCTTTTCAAATATATTTATTGTGGTCGGAGCTGCGGGCAAGCTAGTTAAAAAAAAAGGTCGGTTGCGATCCTTTATACATCGACCCGCACAACACTGGTGTCTTTCAATTGTAGCATAATGTTGTTAGTTTTGTTGTGAAGGGGTGGATTTGATCAGTTTGACTTCCTCCAACTGCCTTTCCAAAGTGTTCTGCAGTTATATAACATATTTGACTGTGTCATTTATTTATTTATTTTATAACACATGGACTAATGAGAAGTTAAGACAGAATATTGTTAAATTGGCACTTATTTTTCTGAAGATTTTTTTTCTTATTTGATTTACATGTGTTTTTATTTGGATGGATTTATAAAAGTATGTGTTTTCATAATTTGATGTTTTTTTTCCCACAAAAACAGCAACAAATATTTGGAGTTGTCATTATGATTACTGTGTAATACAATTGGGTTAAATGTGGCCCGTGAAGAAAATGAGTTTGAGAGCTCTGGGCTAAAAGTAAAGACCTCAGCTCCAAAATTAAGCCAATGTAGAATGATTTTACAGATGTAAGAGCACGGATGGTCAGAGCACTCACTCCAAAAAGCTCTGGCTGACACTGAACATCTCTGTAAAACTGTTCAGAAGGTAATTGTTCCCAGGAATCACTCTGGTCTTATCTGTTTTAATAATAATAATAATAATAATAATAATGGCATGTCTGCTCACCCCATGGCCCCATAGTTTATCTGTTGCTAGGTAACCCACTTTAGTGATGATTCTGTGATTCTGGGTAGAGTAATGTGATTGGCCATTGGGAGGTCATTGTATTCCAAAATGATTCATATCTCCCAAAACATTGGTCATCAGCTTGACATGTTCACTAATTGACCTAAAATACAAAAAAAAATGTCAAACTGCAACGGTCAGCTTGTTCCAGATTGTGTCATGCCCAAGTCCATTTCCCTTTTAGAATAGAATAGAATAATTCTTCATTTTTTACGTCGGCTAAGGGTGTTTGGTGTCTGCAGTAAAATTATGCCGATTTTCTACAGAGCTACCATTGAGTCTGTACTGTTATATGGAGAGTCAGCTGGTTTGGCAACCTAACAGTTAAATCAAAGGCTCAGATCTTAAATTTGATCAAAACAGTAGAAAAAAATCATTGGCACCAAATCCCCCACATCTCTTCAGGACCTGTTCCAATGAGCTCTTTTTAAACAGGGAAAGAATATTTTAACAGATGTATCACATGTTTTAAATACAGAATATATTTTATTGAATTCGGGAAGGAGATATAGGGTCCCACTCTGCAAAATGAACAGATACAAGTCAACCGTCAATCACACAAATTAATAAGCAAATGGCACAGAATGGACAGGAACATTAGAGACATGGTGGAGCCTTGACCACATGTGTTCTGTTTTATGTGGCTGTTGAATTGTTATTATCATGATTTTTTTACACTATTATTATATTTTTTAGGCTTTTTATGAATGTATTTATTATGTTTATGAATGTAATGAGTGGGAGGGTGAGTGGATTGTCCTGTCTGCAGCAGACCCCTCTGAACATACCAAGTCTGTTCATACCATACATTTACTACAAAAAAAAAATAAAATCATCATCATCACCTTAGCACTAGACCTAAGACCCCCACCCCCCACCCCCACCCCCCCCCCCCCCCCCCCACACACACACACACAGAGTTGCAGAACACTGTAATGTCATTGAATTCTATGGATTAACAATGGGATGTCACTTAGTATATTTCAAGGCAGATGAAAGAATGATTTTGGTAATATAGTGCAGACCAGGGCTCTCAAACTCATGTTCCTCATTTTTCCACATTAAGTCTGATTTTATCTCCAAATATAATAACCTATAGATAATGACAACTGCACATTTTTGTCAGTGTTTTAGTGCAAAAAAAAAAAATTAAATCATGAAAATACTTGGTAACACTTTATAACAACTATACACTATTAAGCATTAGGTAAGCATTGGTTACGCATAATTTAAGCATTAGTTAATCCTTAATTCCTCATGAACTCATCCTTAGTAATGCATTACAAAGCATTAGTAAAGACAGTTATAAATGTTCAACTAATACATTAATAAGCATTACTCAAGCATTAGTAAATCATTAATTTTCCATGAATTAACCATTAATTCAACATTAGTAATGTATTATGAAAGACAGTTTTACACATTATTAAGCATTAGTTAAACATGTGCTAAAAGTGCTTAATTCAGCATCAACTCATCATTTGTAAATAATTAGTTATACATTACTTAGCATTAGTAAACAGTTATAAATGTTTTAAACAACCCTTTTAAAATACTTAGGTAGCAATTTAGCATTAGTAAATGCTTAATTAATCATGAATTCATATCTATATCGCATTTATTATGCATTACTAAGCACTTAATAACACAGTTTTGTTGCTCATTGATAGCCTGAGTTGTTAATACGTTATAAAGGGTTAGCAACTGTGTTAGTAGATGTTTTACAAACATGTATTCATACTTAATAAATAAGTTACTAATGCCTATTAATGTGGTTACTACTCATTAGTTACTCATTACTTAAGCATATTCTGTGAGCTCATCTAAAGTGAGGACTATTTATGCTTTATAAAGCATAAATAACGCATTTATAAATGACACAGAAGCAAAGATATTCAAAGTATCAGTTTTATTGATCCCAAACAATACAAAATCTTTTAAATGAAACACTTTTAACAAATACAATCTATAATGTTTCAAGTAAACTTGACATTGTCATAATAAGATACAAGCTCTTTTAAATACACACTTTTGAAACCTTAACATTTCAAGTAATGTTAAGGGATCCTTTCAGTACACACAGAGACACACACACCCTTACAGTGCACAAAGTGTGTGTAACCTTAAAGTGCTTTACAGTAAAACAAATACACAGTTTTCACATATTGCTAGATAATGTGTAAAAAAAATAGTGTGTAAAAAAAAAAAAAAGAAACTGACACACCCTAGCTCACATGTGACATGGTGTACACCTCCAAGGCTATATGGTGGAAAAATAAAACATTTGTATCTGACAAATAAATAAGGCCAATTAAACACACAATAGTAAACAAAGATTAAACTTATAGATTACATTGCTATTCCAGCAGGTAACGGTCAAATGAGGACAACTGAGCACACCAACGTAACATTTTTGAAACAATTTTTTTTTAAACTACAAAATATAAAAATTTTATGTTGGTGTGCCCACTTGACTGATATTCTCACAGTGCACCGTAGCCCAAGCTCACTTCTTGGTGAGTGGCAGCAGCTTGTTATTGTTTTTAATTGTTTTTGAATTCTCCTTTATAGCAAACTCTTGTTCAATTGGCAGAGAGCACTCAGAAACAAACACTGGTAGTTTTACATGCCCAGTTTTGGGACCATCTAAGATGTCCTTATGCCTGTTCAGTGCAGTGATAAAAAGCCCAGTGATGGGTGCAATGACCACCACTGTGTTACAATCTACACCAATGATTGAGAAAGCAGCACCCATGGTGGTCCCTCCTTTACAGAATGCCTTCAGTATTTTTTGATACCTGAGCACTACCTTCTTTAGATTAAGAGCTGCAATACAGAGAACATAAAATTATGTTTATCCACATTAAAAGGTGTATAGACAGACACACAATCTATATTATATATATATATATATATATATATATATATATATATATATATATATATATATATATATATATATATATATATATATATATATATATATATATACATATATATGGTTAGCTTGTAATGGGCAGAGGCACTTATAGTTAAAGGGACATGCTAGATTGGAACGGCCGGACGGACAGGGGACGGTGCTCAGGACGTTCTCCTCGGGACCTTCGAGGTGATTTCAACACTGAGATAGTTCAAAGAGGATCTTAACATTGTAAATTGTTAAATTTCACACTTTTGAAAGATGACAGCACTGTTGAAAGAAGAAGATCTGGCAAAATTTATACTGACCACCGAGGATGACTCTCGGTCAAAATGTATTATTTTTTCAGTACACCACATGACAAAGGTAAATATTAATATAACGTACAAAACTGTGTGTGCAATGGAGCTTCCTCTATCCAGCCTCATGGAGGAGTACAAGAGCACCAAAGTCAGACTGGAGATGATGCTGACAGAATCTCGAGACCCCTGTGTAGCTAAAACTGCTCCCACCCTTGCAACCGGGAGGAAGTGGACTCCAGCGGCAGCTACACACCAGGCCAAGTCTGCCCTTAAGCACCGGGACATTGTCGGTGCTGTGCAAAGGGGAAGAGGAGGACTTGGTCTCGGAGAGAGTGAACCATCCTGGTACAAGGCATCTCCAGTTCAGCGGCGGGGCCTTGTGGTCGAGGAGGTACGAAGAGAAGAGCAAGCTGCACGATGTGCAAAGGCTGTCTCACAAGGAAAGCAAGGTCAATGGATGTGTTGGGAAGACGTTGAGAAGCGAAAGCTCTCTTGGAAGGAGATTTTGGACTTGGAAGCTTTCAGAACCAGCTTCATTCTGCGATCCACCTACGATGTCCTACCATCACCAACAAATCTCAACCAGTGGTACGGTGAAGACCCTACATGCCCCCTCTGTCCATCTCCAGCCAACCTGAAGCACATACTGGTCGCCTGTAAGACAAGCCTTACTCAGGGCTGCTATACCTGGCGGCACAATCAAGTGCTAAAGTGTCTGGCAGCGGCGCTGGAGAGTAAACGGACGGACGTCAACACCATGCCTTCCTCCTTGGCCGCACCCTCTGGACAGTTCCTGCGTGAAGGGGAGAAACCACCAAAGACCTGCCGACCAAAGGCACAGTCTGGACAGCTGGGAGCAGCACGAGACTGGAAGCTCCTAGTCGAACTGGAGCAGAGACTCTGCTTCCCAGCGGAGATCGCCACAACCAACCTCAGGCCAGATCTCGTGCTGTGGTCCCCTTCAAGCCGAAGCGTTTACATCATTGAGCTCACAGTGCCCTGGGAGGATAATGTGGGCGAGGCCTATGAGCGCAAGAAGCTTCGGTACGCAGAGCTGGCAGCAGATGCCCAACAAAGGGGATGGAAGGCCACAGTTCGCCCTGTAGAGGTGGGCTGTAGTGGATTTGTGGGCAGGTCAGTTCTCAGTCTCCTCAAGGAAATGGGAATCTGAGGCCAGGCCCAACGCCAAACCATCAAGGCCCTGTCCAGTGCTGCTGAGAGGGCAAGCCAGTGGCTCTGGATCAGGAGGAGAGACAACAGCTGGGCTCCAAAAAGACATCAAAGGACAACATCTTGAAGGGGTCGAGGTTGAGGGGGGCACACCTGGGACACACTTGGGACGCCAAGTGCTTCGGACCAGGTGTTGCTGCTGAACCCTCTTGAGGTGTCGTGGGCATAATCAGTGAAACATCCATGACGGAGGGGCGCCCACCTGATGACCCCAATGAACCCTCGGCCCCTTCCACCCTTCCACCCAACCCTGTGATGACATCCCCACCCACGGTTCTCAAGTATAGAGGAGGATCGCAACATCCAGTCCCATTCAGGTATGCAGCCAGGCGTAAGCCTGGCTCAAGGAGGAGGACGCCCCTGCCATGCAGAGTCTACGGCACTTATGGATGATAACATCATATCCTGTGTTTTACAAAACTAATGTACAAAAATGTGTGTGCAATGTTTATGGAATCAAAAGTATTTACCATTCATTTATTAGTGTATAAATGACTGTATAATATAATTTAACAGAGGTTCTTAAATATAACTGACTGAACATTGTCATGACCTCCGCTCCGGTGACCTTTCCCCCAGTCATCTCCATATCCACCTGGTCCCGCACTGCGCAGCTGCAAGCCGTTCCTCATCTGTGGCTATAAAAGCAGTAAGGCTTTCAGTTGCCAGTGCGGGACCATTCAGTATTGTCACCTCCATAACCCGGACAGCATTTCCATCTCCTCAGTCACCATAACCGGACATTCATCATCACCACGGACTCTGGTCGTTTGTGCCCAGGTTTTGTCTCTGTTTTGTCTTTATGTTCCTTAGTTTTGTTATTAAATCCGTTCTTCCTTCAGCATTGTGCATTTGAGTCCTGCTTCACCTCACCACCTCCTTGACAAACATATCCGACTTGTTAAAAATAAACCTACTGTAAGTCACTGAAGCCTTATTTCACTGTCATTATATTATTTTAATGTCACTTGCATCACCATGTCCTTCCATTCTGTCTACTTTCAGTGGTGTACAGGAAACTTTGAGTAAAAAAAAAAAAAACAGTATTGAATGAGTCAGTACTCTAATCAGGTTCAGACAAATATAATAAATAAAGAAAAATCCATCCTCGTGGTGCTTAAATTTGCCAAAACACTCCACATGAAAAAAATAAAAGCATGCCACGAAGAAATATGTCCAATGAAATGCACCCTGATTTAGCTGAGTGCCATATTTGAAGCCATTGCAAAGCAATATGCAGCGGACCTTAGTCCCGCCCCCCGTCCGTTCCAATCTAGCATCTACCATAGTTAAACAACATCAGCATTTATTCATTTGTGTGTTTTTATTTTATTTATGTTTTTACCTCTCTGATGTGCTTTTTGGTCCATATCCTTTTCCTTGGAGTTCTTTATCTTCTTTTCCCCATTCCCCATCTGCTTCCTGTCTTGTTCTTCTTTTTGTCCGGAGACGAGTCAGGTGAAACGGTCAGACATAATGGCACTCTCTCCAACTTCCGTATTTGGAGCATGCGCACTAGTGTTCGACACGTCTGTGTGTCCTACAAGTCCCAACCTCCTCCGCGGTTCTAGAGAGCGGGCTTTTTATTTTTCTCATATTAATGACACCGCTTTGCAAAAACATTGTGAGTCTCTTTTTATTCTATTTGTTTTCTAAACCATTTCAGACCGAACAATGAGCAGTTTCAGAAAGTTTAAGAATCATATTAGTGGGGACAGGAGAAAAAGAAAAGCATCGAAGCTAATAAGTGGCTTCAAAAGAAGAAACTTCTTAAAAAGGAGATTGAATGCACAACCTGCCATCACCAGGTGAAATTGAAGAGGAGGACAAACATTCAAGATCAGTATTCCTGGTAAGAAGCCTAATTGTATCATTGTAACTTCAATGTGTCTGTCTGTCTAATTATGTCATGCATTTTCATGGGATACATACTTACATTTGAATTTATTGGGGGGGGGGGGTATGGAACCAAGGGGTTGTCAACCTGTGGGTTTGGGTTGAAAGGGGGTCTATGACAATTAAGTTTTATATGAAGCTCCCGCTAATAAAAGATAAATCATAGCAGATGGGCAACTGGAGGACAAAACCTTGTCCAGTGGTTCTCAGTTTAGGAGTTAGACTTTGAGAACATGATATTTAGAGCAATGAAATAAATAAATGAATGAATAAATACATAAAAACCCTTGTTATCATTCTTATTTTTTTCTCCCATATTGATATTCTTCTAGGGTCTGTTGATGACCAGAACCTGGAGTGAAACTAATTTCCAATCCATCTTCAGCCACCCAAAAACACTGATCCGTAACTGGATGGAATTCATCTACAGGTAAGCAAGTAACAGCAGATTCACACATTGAGGTTAGACAACACACTCCATTTTTGGGCATTGTTTCACCTCACAATATGTATCCAGGTGGGGTGGGAAGATCCTCAGTTTAAATATGATGACTTTGGAGGGTCTTGGCATGAAACATCTGAGAAGCAGTGCTCTGTATAATATATCTTCTTGCATCTGCTGATTGGAATAATAGTCCATGGTACAAACAGGGATACACACAGATCCATGTATGTAAATCCTTGCACATGGGTCTGTTAACAACAAACATTATTCCTTTTTTGGCTTTATAGATTTGCTCAGGGGCTACAGCTGTGGCAGATCGACATGCTAGTAGATGGCACCAGCTCAGCAACCCTGACCAAAATGGCCAAACGATTAAGGGAAGTGTGTGTAACAGCCTTAAAAAAATGTCTTACCGTGTTCTCTCTGCATTCGGGTATGTGCACCACATGGTAAGCCATAACAGGTTGTATGTTGATGCCCTTAATGGATGGAGTTTCAAGAAAATACAGGTAGTGTGTTGTTTTTTGGCAAGCCATTCAGTCCACATAGTCATTGTGTATGTGTATGCGTATGTGAAGAGCGGGTGTGTGAAGGCTTTGTGGGTTGACAGAAAATAAGTAATTTTTGTGATTAAGTACTCCTTGAGGTTTCAAGTTTTCTTGAAATGTTAAGGATTGCAAAGTGTGTATTTAAAAGAGCTTGTATTTTATTTTTCTATTTTTTTACAACCACAGACCACAAACTTATTTGAAGTTTGTCAAAGAATTTTTGAAGATGTTCAGTAGGCCATCCAAATGTTAGTTTACATCCTGGGGTTGTACACCATTTAACCTGTGAGCTGGGGTGTGTCATTTGAGGGTTTTTCTTTTTTTTGTTTTTACACATTTTACACATTGGAACATTTGGAAATTGTTTCATGTGTTCTTGTGTGCTTGTATTTTATTTTTCTATTTTATATGATCATGCACTGTTATTTGAAAATGTTTGTCAAGTTTACTTGAAATGTTATAGATTGTATTTGTGAAAAGTGTTTCATTTAAAAGATTTTGTATTGTTTGGGATCAATAAAACTGATACTTTGAATATCTTTGCTTCTGTGTCATTTATAAATGCGTTATTTATGCTTTATAAAGCATAAATAGTCCTCACTTTAGATGGGCTCACAGAATATGCTTAAGTAATGAGTAACTAATGAGTAGTAACCACACTAATAGGCATTAATAAGTTATTTATTAAGTATGAATACATGTTTTTAAAACATCTACTAACACAGTTGCTAACCATTTATAAAGTATTAACAACTCAAGTTATCAATGAGCAACAAAACTGTGTTATTAAGTGCTTAGTAATGCATAATAAATGTGATATAGATATGAATTCATGATTAATTAAGCATTTACTGATGCTAAATTGCTACCTAAGTATTTTAAATGGGTTGTTTAAAACATTTATAACTGTTTACCAATGCTTAGTAATGTATAACTAATTATTTACAAATGATGAGTTGATGCTGTTTATTAATGTTTAACTAATGCTTAATAATGTGTTAATTGAACATTTAAAACTGTCTTTCATAATACATTACTAATGTTGAATTAATGGTTAATTCATGGAAAATTAATGATTTACTAATGCTTGAGTAATGCTTATTAACGTATTAGTTGAACATTTATAACTGTCTTTACTAATGCTTTGTCATGCATTACTAAGGATGAGTTCATGAGGAATTAAGGATTAACTAATGCTTAAATTATGCGTAACCAATGCTTAACTAATGCGTAATAGTGTATAGTTGTTATAAAGTGTTACCAAATATTTTTATAAATTATCCAAATGCAAAAAGAGTTACATTTCATAAGAAAAGTAAGTGTCATTACCTCCACTCAGGATGTTATGTTTTTTTGGGTGTTGGTTCATTTGTGTATAATATAAATCCCAAATTTATGGATGGATTTTGATGCGGGGGGTCTTTCATACCCTGACACTTTCGACAAGATCCATCCATAAGTTTTTGAATTATGTTCTACACAAACAACAAACAAACCAAGGCTGGCAAAAAAACATAACCTTTTTGGCAGAGGTCTGCACTCTCAGAGTGGTTTTCTAGTTTTAACAATATTCTGCCTCAGTTTATAATTAGTACATGTGTTTTATTATGGATCAGTTCTACAAAGACACTAAACTTATGAGAACGAGTGGATTAATAGACCTCTATATCTAAACTCTTAGTAACAGAAAAAGAAAATGGTTTAAATTGTGTCTAATTTTATTTAGATATTTCAGGTTGTTCACATTTGTTCAGGTTTTTCATATTTTATTTTTACAGGATAGTTTGTAAATGTCAATATTTTCTGAATGTAATATTATTTAATGCAGTGAAACAATGTCAAACATTTAAAGTTGTCATTTATAGGCAAAAAAGAGAAGAAAATATAGAGTAATTTAATAGGTTATATTATGCTCTTCATCACACAGGTCGCATTGGAACTGTTGGCATGGCCGCATTTGACCCCCGTGCCACATGTTTGAAACCCTTAGTTCATATGCAACAACATGTAAAACCATCTAACTTTCTTCCAATTCATTTCACTTAACCATTTCTGAGGAAAAAAGAACACCAACTAAAGAACAAGCTGTTTTCCTGACAATCAGCTGTTAATTCATCATTGATGATCATTTCCAGGTCATTCTGTCCTTGCTTTCACTGTTAAACATGAATAATATTTAAGGTGACTGTTATTTTTGGCTGATGAATGAATATATTCTCTCTGTGTGGTAGACACACCATGTGGCACTTGTGTGTAGATGATTCACATTAGTCTAGTCAGTGTAATAGTATTAAATCATATAAATCCACAGATTAAAATCATAAAACCATCAGAAACATGAAGTGTCAATGGCGCTGTGAAGGGATTACATGGTCCTCCTGCATGACACACAGAAGTGAGGGGTGTAGATGTCAGGTCACGATGACAGCGTTTAAGACCCCTTGACTAATCACTGGAGCATTTTGAGTGACAGCGGCTGCATGCATGTAGAAACAAAGAAACTCTAGGAGATGTGTCAGGGGCACGTGGACTCTTGTTGGGTTTCAACACTTCTGCAATGCTGACATGTTGGTTGAACAACTATCAATGACATCATGTTTCTCTTACAGAGGTGGTAAAAGTACTTCCATTCTGCACTGCAGGACAAGTACAGATATTGGTGTGAAAAAAAAATACTCTGGTAAAAGTAGAAGTACTGATTCAAGTTCTTTACTGAAGTAAAAGTAAAAAGAAGTACAACTTCTCAATTGTAATAAAGTAAAAAGTAACATTTATTTAAGTTTAAAAAGTATCCAAAAATAAAGCCTTTAAAAGTTAATTAGTGTGTAGATAATGTGTTTAATCAGGTCAGAGTTACTCAGTTTTGTGGATATGGGAAGGACATTTAGGAAAAAATTTGAGATAATAGAAGTATAAAGTACAGATATTAATATAAATGTAACTAGAAAAGCACTCTGAGAGCGCAGACCTCCACCAAGGTAGACCCCCCCACACACACCCCGATCACCCCCAAAATTAAATCAGTTCACATTTCCAACATATCCCGAAAATGTCATCAAAATCTGTCCATAAGTTTTTGAGTTATCTTGAACACAGACAGACAAACAGATAAACGCCGGCAAAAACATAACCTCCTTGGTGGAGGTAACGAGTATAAAGTACAGATATTTATACATGGCACAAATCTGACATGTGACGTCATCACCATCCGTCCCAAAATGCTGACCCCCCCGAAGCTGGAATGATATTTCGAAAACTGTGTAACAGCACACCGTTAGCTGTTAGCAGTGGAGTCATCAGAACAGATAAGACTTTCCCTTTGCTTCTCCTCCTCAGATTGTCAGCATTGATCTCCAGGGTTGATGTGACACTGCCTCCCTGATACACATCATACCACTTCTGCTTTTTATCTTGATAAAACAACTTCCTACTGGGACTGAGACGCCAGCTGTAATTGCACTTTTTTGTCTTTTATCCCCCTCAAAGACAATGTCTGCACATGCACAAGTACTCCGAGGACGTCTTCACGCTTTTGCTTATTTTTCCAAAATACAGCTGCACATACTTAGGCAGCAGTAAGCCCAAATTAAAATCAGCCCAGCTATTTAAATGTGTTTGACAGCAGAGCCGTCCTGCTTAAAGGAAACAAAATCTGCATTACATGTTTCTATTAAGCGTTTATCAAAATGTGCGATGACAGAGCTGATGAGCAGAAAACCTTATTTAATCTGATGTGTTACAGGTTACCAAGGAGAAGACATTTGCTTTTGGAGACATCATTTGGGTATTTTTTTTAACACTCTATGGGACTTGTTAAGATAATCCTTTTTTTTTAATGACATTTGATTTTAAGTGTATTCAGGTCTAAAATAAATTTGCTCACTTTACAAAATTGTCTTTTGTTTTGTCGTACCATCATTTATAAATGACATTTGTATATTTTTATATTATTTCATGAATTCCTAATGTAAAAACAATTGATAAAAGAACAATATAGTGGAGTTTGAAATGTTATCATGTATTTTATTGTTTTTCTGTGAGGCACTTTGTGACATCTTTTGTCTGTGAAAGGTGCTATATAAATACATTTTTGCTTGCTTGCTTGTAATGTCTTCATTATCCATGAACATAATTGGCTGAAAACACTGAGAACTTTTCATTTCCGAATGATTCTAAAATCATAAAAAATACATAAAAAGATTCATGTTAGATATGAATTCTGAAAAGTTGATGAATATAAGGTTGAATGGACGACTACAAATGAAATGTGGTTCAAGAGGCGATAAAGTCTCATTATTTTCTGAATGAAGTAGGATTTGTTTTTACTTAACTGTTTTCAAGAAGGATTTGTAGATTTCTTTATATGAAATTACCATAATATAATTGAATAGTTTAGGTTATTTATTAATACATCTATACTGCTATTAATACTAAAAATGGACTTACCATGACACTACTCATACCACCGTTCATTTCAATGAAAGTTGCTCACCTGGTGCAAATGCTGAAAAAGTTATGTGGCCCATAGAGACTGCGCAGTAGAGTTGCCCCCCATGATGCCCTTGGGCTCCCATTGTGCCTCGGGGCAGAAGCGAGTGAGCAAAGTGTGTTCAGGACACTATTGCGCATTTGTAAGAATGAGTGGATTAATAGACACCTACACAATCAAATGGTGGATATATAAGACACATTAACCAACCACATTGAAAATACATCATACCATAGTTTATATGTGGTTCATTGGTGTTTTATTAAAGGATTTTATTTAGCTAAACCCACAATACAAGCTATAGCCTACAGTAGTTCTGAATGAGTTCAATCAAAAGTGAAGGAGCAAGGCACGTTCAGGACAGACAGTGGGCGTTCGTGAGAATGAGCAGATTCATAGAACTCTATACAATCATGGGGACGGCTGTGGCTCAGTTGGTCGTCCAATGACTTCGGTGGTTTGCGTCCCGGCTCTGGCTGTCCACATGTCAAAGTGTCCATGGGCAAGACACTGAACCCTGATTTAGTCTCCCAGTAGGACTGACAGAAGCTTAGAAACCTACTGGTGTGTGAGTGTGAGGCTAATGTAAAGCACTTTGAGCGCCATGAAGGTGAGAAAATCGAATGATGGGTTTATAAGGCACATTCACTGTCGATGTTGAAAGTCATACTATAGGTTATATGTGGTTGACTGTTTTATTTAAGGTAAAAAAGACTGGGTGTTATTTAGCAAAACTCACAAATGGGATTCCCCAGAATACAAGCTGTAGCCTACAGTAGTTCAACCACAGACTGAACGAGTTTAATCAAATAAGTAAATCTGGTTTTTCTCTTAATGATTTAGCTTGTCAGAATAATAATTTTAAATTCTTACCATTTTAGACTATATTGTATGGATTAGGCCTATACTACATGATCCTAACCTTAATGTGAGCTGTCAGGATTTAATTAACCAAATGCTACTGAGTTTTAAATAAAACCCCCCCCGTAGCTACTTATAATCACATCACATTTTAGTTACCATAGGTAGGTGTCAATATATGGGAATATTCAACAGAAATGTTTTATGAAACAAAGAACAATAAATACATAATGGGAACATTATTTTATGAAAACTGATGTCCGAGTGTAAAACTATTACCCTGGTTCGAATCCCACACCAGACCTTTCTGTGTGGAGTTTGCATGTCCTCCCCGTGTCCGCGTGGGTTTTCGCTGGGCACTCCGGTTTCCTCCCACCATCCAAAGACATGCACTGATAGGTTAATTGGTTAATCTAAAATTGGCCATAGGTGTGAATGTGAGAGTGATTGTTTGTCTATGTATGTCAGCCCTGCGATGAACTGGCGTCTCATACAGGGTGTACCCCGCCTTCGCCCATTGTAGCTGGATTAGGCCCCCAGTGACCCCCAGTGACCCCCAGTGACCCCCGCGACCCTAGTGAAGATAAAGCAGGTTCAGATAATGAATGAATAAATAAAACTATTGACCTAAAACCATCTATCTGGGTTGGAAAAGTGGCAATTATTTTAAATTAAAAATGAAAACAAAAATCATAAATGTTTTTACATTTTCTTTAGTACATTTGTGAGTTTGCTTTAACCACCGTGTGGATCACTTGTTGTGGTCACAGCCACCCTCGCTCCTGAGACACCACATGCCAATGCTTTGACAGTGCTCGCACATCTCTGTGACATCAGCATAAAAGATGATAATTTTCTGGGGAACAAATAAAAAGTCAATGACTTAAAATATGGAATAGAAAGATTAGTAATTAGCAGTTGTTCCAGCTGGAGGTGTCCTGCAAACCGTTTTACAGACTTCTTTTTTACTATTGTGCTCTGTAGGAACATTGCTTTTTGGGCCATAAGAGATGTTTCGTTGCACTACCATGAGTGGCCACTAGGAAAAATGGACGTGTCTGCTGAAGAGCGACGCCCTATCCACTTGTTATAATACATCCATGGTTTGACCCGACATGTGCTCTTGTCTCCTGTACTTCCTTGTTGCATCACATGACATCAGGATTTTAAATAATGTTTGATTTTATTACTTTGTCAGGGTTTTGGGTGACACATTTATGGTATAATATGATTGGTTAGAGGCTTTTTTATTTTTTGAAATCTGTTTTTTTCAAGCGTCATTTATAAACGATATGGTCCCATAGAGGATTAAAACCATTTTCATAAGTTTACATCACTCAAAGTCTCTGAGTTGAAGTAATAACACCATATAAGGAAGATTAAATAGAAAATAGAGAAAAAAATAAAGATCATATTCTTGTGAAACCCACTCTTAAATTACGAAACCATAACCAACCACCATATGTGCATAAACTGACTTCTACTACTTGACTTACAGATGAGCGGGCTCTGCTCTCACTTTAATTTTTCACATAACTACTAAAAACTAATTCAATATTTCCCCTCAGATGTCCAAATAATCATCAACTCTAACCAGGAGCATGATGCAAAAGATCCCAAACAAGCACCTGAAACACCAATCTGCAGGAGCTTCACTGTACTTTTTGGCTTTTACGGTAAAATTCTGGCAGCTGTGGTCACCAAAATACTGCCATAAATTTACAGTAAAACCTTTTTTCATTTACAGAAAAAAATATGTATTGACACAGTTAATTTTAGGGTTTCAAAATGTGCTTGATTCTATTATTTACAATAAAAAATAAAGTTTTAACAATTTTTAAAAATACCCTGTTTTACTTGAAAATGTATATGATTTTGTTTTGATTATTACGGTATCATAGCAACAGCTGTGGTTGTCAGAACGCTACAGGTACAGAAGTTGTGTTTTTTTTTTTTTTTACATGAAATACATGAATTATGAGAATCTTAGTCAAGATTACTTCCAAGGTGTTTTTATTCATCTATAGGCTGAAAAAAACAATGTGATGTAAATTGTCAGGATCGGGGTAAGGTGAATGAGGACTCCAATGCACAGTGCTGAAGGGAAAAAGAATTTAATAACAAACTAAGAAATATAAAGACAAGACAGAGACAAAACCAAACCAAAACCTGGGCTTAGAACGGCCAGAGTCCGTGGTGATGATGAATGTCCGGGTTATGGTGACTGAGGAGATGACAAAATGTCCGGGTTATGGAGGTGACAACATAGAATGGTCCCGCACTGGCAACTGCAAGCCTCACTGCTTTTATAGTTGCAGACGAGGAACGGCTTGCAGCTGCGCAGTGCGGGGCCAGGTGGATATGGAGATGACTGGCTGAAAGGTCACCGGAGCAGAGGTCATGACAGTCAATATTTTTGATGAATGAGTTATGAAAATGTCCACTGAGCTGGAAAACATGTGTTTAAACTTTGAACCAAAGAAACATGTTCTTAAAACACAATATCAGAACACTATGAAATAAAAAAATTTTAATGCAGTTTTTATTTAAGAAGAGACTGTTAATTACAGTCTAATAACAACAGTATTTTTTTCCCAGGTAAACATGTTAGTGTAGATCAGGTGTTAAGAACAGATCAGTTATATTAATGATATGAACTAAACCAACTAAACCCATGAATATACAAGAGGACAACTGGACAACTGACCACTGGACTGACCAGTATTTATCAAATGGTGAAACTGTGTTTTTTCAAGAAACATTTGTAATGAATGTACTGCATATTATAGGATTTTTCTGTTAAAAAAATGTACAAGAGTAGAGAAATGTATTTTTTCATGAGAAAATATTGATATATATATATTAATGTAATTTTTTTTTAAGAACAACAACCTGTTAGTAGGTTAAGCTTTGTTGTTGCCTACAGCTTCATTTAAATTTCTAATGAAATAACTTTTTTTTTAATATATGAATTTTAAAAAGAATGCAATGGAAATCGTGAATTTCCAGAGTGTGTAACTCTGCACTTGGTAACCGACTACTGAAGACTGCCTCTCAAAGAAGTCTTCTGCATCTGGAAAGGTACTGACTGTAGATCAGTCACTGTGGACACACTATCTGAGGACATGAAGACCTCAGGACACTTGGGTTTGCCTTTGTGGACCCTCTACTTACGACCATTTTTTCGAAAATTAGTGTTTCGTGTCAGTAAAAAGACATGCCCTAATCACTTCCATGTTAACACAGTTTGGCTCAAAACGGCAAAATCTAAATTTCTCAAAGTACATCCAAATGGTGTGATTTTGATGTCAACTATATGTATGTACTCCCAATCATGTAAAAATATGCTAAAATGAATTTTACTCTGGATAATCCCTTTAAAAAGCAAATTAAGCAGAGTTACAAACCACAGGTTAAAAACAGCTAAAAGCACAGTTTACTGCACAGTCCATTTTGATCCTCCTAATGCCACTATCGTGAATGTTCCTTAAATATACATTCTGTTATTCAAAAAGACATGAAACAGTTTGTAAGCTCATGTTCATTTGGCTGATTTGAACAGGGTTTTTAGATTACGCATGATGCATTTAATAGGTGTGGCCTTGAGATGCGCAGGAAAACAACAAAGACACATAATAAATCTAGGTTGATGAAAACATAGGGTACTTTTTTTATCTTTTCAAATATCAGGTTAAAAATAAGAATACGAATTTGTCTTTGTTCCTTTCATTTCGTTCATTTAGAGTTTACACATTTACACTAACTTTGTTTGCACATTTTTATTGTAAAATTCATACATTTTTGTCATGTCATTAGGAGACATTGCAGTTGATGTGTATGTATGTATATATATATATATATATATATATATATATATATATATATATATATATATATATATATATATATATATATATATATATATATATGTACATCAAGTGGAAAGTAATGAAAGCATCTTCAAGCAGCATTACCAAAGCACACTAAACCTCAGACATCTTCTTTTTGGTGCCTGAACATGAATTCTGCAGAGTATTGTATTACAGAAGCAGTTTGTTGGGAGAAGCTGGTAACTAGAAGAAGACTTGTGCTAAACTTTCAGTTCACTCTGGTTCTAAAACGCAGACTTTAGTATTACTCCCCTTTCTTGAGTACCAGAGATCTGAGGCTGCGTCATCTTTTAAGTGGCTAAGTTTGTAAAGATAGAAGCCCACTGCTTCTGCTTAATTAGTCGTCAGCAGCTCCACACTCTGCTTATGAAGTCCTTCATGTTCTGCTGGGTGCTTTGAAGGCTGACACTGACACTGGGTGATTCTAACAGAGCAGCTGAGCACTTACACAAAGACAGGGAGGGAGTTATTATTACAGCAAACATCAGAGGTAGTCAAAGTACTCACATTCTGTACTTAAGTACAAGTACAGATACTGGTGTGAAAAAATACTCTGGTAACAGTAGAAGTACTGATTCAACTCCTTTACTGAAGTGAAAGGAAAAAAGTACAACTTCACAGGACTTCAGAGTACTCAGTATTATGGGTAGGGGCAGAAGATTTTGGAAAAACCAAAGTAATAAATAGGAGATTAATAAAAAGCATACTTATGTGAGGAAAAAGTCAAAATTGAAGATAAAAAAGTAATAAATATGAGATAAAAATGGACAATTATTTGATAAATAATAGAAATTATATCATAAAGTCAAAATTATGACAGAAAGTCACAATTTCTCTCCACTGATTTATAACTTATTTACCATCACATCTGTCTAGTTTGAAAAAGTAACAAATCTATTCAGAGATTATAAAGAGTACAAAGCATAGATATTTCTATACATGTAAAGAGTATAAAGTACAGATATTTATATCAATGTAAAGAGTATAAAGTACAGATATTTATATCAATGTAAAGAGTATAAAGTACATGTAGTTATACCAATGTAAAAAGTTTAAAAGTAAAAGTATAAAGGTTGCCAGAAAAATAAATACTCAAGTAAAGTACAGATACCTAAAACTGTACTTAAGTACAGTATTGAAGTACTTTTACTTAGTGATTTCCACCTCTGGCAAAAATGGATGAGAATGGCTAACAGTCCACTAAAGGTGAAAAGTAATTAAACTGCAACAGGTTAAGAGGGAGGCTCAAGCTCATGATGATTCAGCCATATCTTTTTTTTATCCTTTTGGAAATAAGACCAATAATTTAAATAACTATTTATCTCACTTACTTCCATTAAATTCAACATTTATGCACTGAAGGTAAGGACTAATATGGATGTATGTGACCCCACAAAGACCCAACTGCTCTGAAGTGTTTAATACCTGTCCACCCACTAGTCCTTTCAGTGCATGGCAATAATTAGTGGAAAATGCAGATTGTCATCTTCTCATACTCATCAGATATGACCCACTTTAAAGTTTAGGGACTCCACAGTTACCATGGAAACACCATCATCTTCTACAACACTGGGCAGAATAGGACGTACAGAAAAGGGTTAAGGTTATCCATTTCTTATATCATAATTTTGACTTTTTGATTGATTTTGACAATCTTTTTCCTCATAAGTCTGACCACAATTTAGATTTTATCTCATACTTTTTTTACTTTAATCTCATAGTTTTGACTTGATCTCATAATTATGACTTTTTTCCCATAATTATGACTTTTTCATCTCACAATTTTGACTTTTTAATTTTTTTTAAAACTTTTTCAATTTAGACTTTTTAACCTCATAATTTAGACTTTTTATCACACAATACATTTTTTTTTAAAATCTCCATAATTACGTTTTTTTTAATCTCCTATTTATGACTTTTCCTAAATGCCTGTCCATACCCACTAATCTGAGTACCATGACCCAATAAAACACATCATTGACACACTAACTCACTTTTAAAGGCTTTATTTTTGGATATATATATATTTAACTTTTCTGTTTTTTCCTGCTTAAATAAGTATTATTTAATCCACAGCAAAAACAATATGCAGTTTTACTTTTTACTTTATTACAGTTTACTTTTACTTCAGTAAAGGAGTTGAACTTGTACTTTTACCAGAGTATTTTTTGACACCACTAGCTGTACTTCTACTGCAGTACTTTGACCACTTCTGCTGATGGGTGACAGCTGCTGCCATGGCAACCTGACTGAAGGTGAAGATACGCCTGGAAACTTTTGGAACCAGTGACAGTTGATAGAAGTTAAACAGAACGAGCGAGTGACGGCTTGACTCACTGTCATTTGACTGCAGACAGAACGCTGCCACGCCCTTGATCCGGTCTCTCATGAGTTTTTTCAAAGTTCATTTATAAAATGAATCAAAGACAAGGACAAATAAAACTTCAGAATGGGATCAAGAGAGCAGGTGGCATTTGAACGGACCAATGACATTCTGACAAAGACTGAAGAGATGACACTTTAAAGGTAATTCTCCCTGGGCTTTCATATCTGTTTAGTTTGAGCAAAATTGAAACTTCATCTCAGATTAGACCAGAGGGACGGTGACAGGTGAGTGTTAGGAGCATAAAAAGGCTTTCAGAACAAGAAAGACAGGCTTTTCAAACACAACTCTAACCCTCCATCAAAATAAAATCTAAAAAGAAGAACTTAAAGAAAATTAACAAGGAAGAAAAAACAAGAAAATGATTTCATTTAAATGCAATTAGATTAAATGAGCGAAATAAATATGGAATTAAGATGTTTGAGGGGCAGTAGATGGAGCACACACACACGCACACACACACACACGCACACACACACACACGGATGCACACGCACACACAGAAACGCGCTTCTCTTTTACATGTCTCATGAGGACCAAGTTTGCAATAAAATAGTTGTTGGGTAGTGAGTGTAAACACATCTCTTTTTATTTTTAATAAAATAAAAATAATAATTTGAAAATTAAATTAAATATAAAATTAAAAACTGAATGAATAAATGACTAATAATAATAATAATAATAATAATAATAATAATAATAATAATAATAATAATAATAATAATAATAAAACTAAACATTTTAAAGCCCCTGGGGTGGCTGTAGTTCAGTTGGTAGAACAGGTCGTGCAATAATCGAAGAGTTGGTGGTTCACGTCCTGGCTCTGGTTGGCCACATGTCGAAGTGTCCTTGGGCAAGACACTGAACCCTAAGTTAGTCTCCCAGTAGGACTGACAGAACCTTAGAAACCTACTGATGTATGAGTGTGTGTGTGAATGTGAGGCTAATGTAAAGTGCTTTGAGCACCATGAAGGTGGAAAAGAACTGTATAAGTGCAGAACATTTGTCATTTTAGAAATGTAAAAATGCATAAAAATGAACCTCATCTCATCATCTGAAACCTCTTTATCCTCACTAGGGTCATGGGGGACCCACTCCAGCTACAATGGGTGAAGGCGGGGTACACCCTGTATGAGTCACCAGTTCATCTCAGGGCTGAACATATATAGACAAACAATCACTCTCACATTCACAGCTATGGACAATTTAGATTAACCAATTAACCTATCAGTGCATGTGTTTGGATGGTGGGAGGAAACCAGAAGAAAACTACGCAGACACAGGGAGAACATGTAAACTCCACACTCTGGAGTCTTCAAACCTTTGAAAAATACATGTTTTGCTTTGCACTATTTTCTTCCAGAAAACACTATTTAATGTTAATGATAGGGCCACATCATTCCTATTTTACTAGTGGGGACATTTATTTATATTTAACCATTGTGGGGACCTGAATTTTGGTCCCCATAGTGTGACTGTGTAAACATATTGTCCCCATAAAGAAAGGAATACACACACACACACTGTCAGTCAAGTCAAACAGTCAGTTTACAGAAAGGGTGATGGGTGGAGAGAGAACAGAACACTGAGATCATGCTCAGTATATTTATGGTATATTTATGCTGTGTGTTTGAGCAGTGAAGCATATAATACATACTGTTAAATGGACAAAGAGATGGAGTTGAAGGTTGGCTGTATGGTTTTGATATTGTGGACTTGACAACTAACAATGTAAAGTGAATATTACAAGGACTACATAGGATTTTAAACACTTATTCTTTATATATTGCATTTTTATTTTTTCATACTTATTTATGTGTCAAAAATTATATTATTGATTATTCTTGTCTGCTGCTTTTCCTTTATGCTGCTAGAACCATAATATCCCTGAGGGAGTCTTCCTAAGGAATCAATAAAGTTCTATCTAATCTAATGTAATCTTATGTAATGTAATGTAATCTAATCTAATCAAGTATGAAAATGGGTGGTGGGATTAGATTAATTGCATTTCTTCCTACTCCCTTTTGAACATGGATGAAAATCTAATTATTTTTTTTCCTTTTATTTTTTTCTTTCCTTATTTGTATTATATATTATGTTTTATATTACTTGTGCATGAGCATGAGCATGAGCATGAGCATGAGCATGAGCATGAGCATGAGCATGAGCATGAGCATGAGCATGAGCATGAGCATGAGCATGAGCATGAGTGAAGTCTGGTATCTCACATGATCTAAAACGCCGGCTCTTCATTGCACTGTTGAGACAGTGCTACTGTGAAACTTGGTCACTCACATCCACTCTCGAATGTTCAATAGACATTTTGTCAGTTCCTGGCAAAGCCATACTTCCAACAAGGTCCTGTATTGTTTCCTTCCCCACATCTCCAACAAGACATATATATACAGTATATATATATATACACACACACACACAAATATATATATATATATATATATATATATATATATATATATACATATATATATATATATATATATATATATATATATATATATATATATATATACATATATATATATATATATATATATATATATATATATATATATATATATATATATATATATATATATGTATATATGTGTGTGTGTGTACATTTTATACAAACAAAACATCCTTTTTACAAAAACCTGAATAAATATGAAGCAGTTGAAATATCTGAAGTGTCATATTATGCCTGTTACTAAATGTTTAGTATATTTGTTATTAAAATGTCAGTTTTTATGCACATGTGCAAATGATAAACTGAGGCATCACTGTATTGATAGTAAGGCATACCAGGCATTTACCCGATGGCCTGCTGGAGTACCTTTTTTTTAACGATGTGAAATATAATATTAATAATTTAACATTTTGCTATAGGTGGATAGTGGTATATAAAGGCAGTATAAAGCAGTGCAGCATGGGACAAATTTTAAAAGCTCAGTGTGGGCGTGGGCGGGAGGGGGAAGTTCACATTGCAGAAGCGGGCAGGATTGAATCAGGTGTGATGGACACGTGTGCACTTCTCCTATCAATACTCAATACAGTAAACAATTGGTATAAAATGCAGTTTGCCATGTTTGAACGGTCATCAGATATGACCCATTTGGACAAAAACTTAAAAGAAATAAATAGGACCGCCCTCAGTTTCCCTGGTCTGTTTATGAGCCTTCCACCCTGAGCCTATTTTCAGAGAAAAACGCCTAAAAAAACATACCCAAAGTAAATGAAGAATTGCTCCACAATCCTAAGGTTTATATGGATGTTCTTTGTATCTATGGACATCTACAGGCTTCACAGAATCTATTCCCATTGTCTAAAATAGTGTAGCTACTACTATGACTGAATAAACTGGAATAAACTAAAAGATAAAATAGAATTTTTTGGTCTCGCCTGAATTTATTATTTTTTTGACAAAAGAAAACACCCTGCTAACAATGATTCCATGAATATAGACACTATTGATCACCTTCAGTAACTCCTTTCCAACACAGGAACAAAAGTTGATAGAATTAGAGCAAAGGACAAAGCCTCCAGAAAGGTTTAAGTCTAGATAACACCAGGCGGACAGTGCATTTGGAACAGTTTGGCACACTGTTGTGCCAAACTGTTCCAAATACATTATTTTAATTTTCCAGTAAAATCTGTCTGGAAAATACAACTCATATCCATTACAGAAGTCTATTACTGTCTACTAGAGCTTTTAGAAATGAAATTTACCTTGTGTTTCATCAACTTCTACCTTTGTGCACAACTAAAATGAATAAAACCATATAAACATGGATTATTTTGTCTCCAAATGGAGTAGTTTTATTAAGAACTTACTCCAAACAATATAATAATATATCAATAATAATAATAATGATAATACACTTCAGTAAAAATCTAATATAAAGTTGAACATATGTGCAAAAATATATGAGAAATTCAATTAGAATAAATATAAATATCAAAATTAGTGCAAATTTACTAAACAAAATAACTAATACAAACATTCAAAACACAAACAATTGCAATAAAGTCCAAAAATGTCCATGTGTTATCATCAGGTGGGGGGCTGGTTTATCATTAGGTTGGGGGGGCTGGCAGCAGACTGAACTGGTCCATGTGTTTCTGCAAAAAGCAGTTTTATTTGTGTCATCCTCCTACCTAGGAAAAATGAAGACAATCATGATTTGAGACTTTTTCCTTCTCATGAAATGATAGAATGTTATTTATTTTTGACAGAGAAAGTGAATAAATCCTCAAACAATCATTGATTAATTATAAACTTATCTACTTATGTGTAAAAATAACAATACGATGAGAAATGAGACTGAAAAAATACTACTATAGTCAACAGTGTTTGCATGTGTATAGTATAAAATGTAGTATTATTGTTATTATTATTACTATTACCGTAATTTCCGGACTATAGAGCGCACCTGATTATTAGCCGCACCCACCTCATTCTAAAAGGAAAACCGATTTTGTACATACACAAGCCGCACCTGTATATACGCCGCATGTGCCCACATTAAAACATGTAACACAAACACAAAATTAACCCAAACCCGACTTCAAGTCCCGCGAATGAAACTAAATGCCCTTCATTAACCCTTGTGCGGTCCTTCGTAAAAGGCACACTGGCTGTGTCCTACAATCGGGTCTTAAAAACCCAGATTCCAAAGTTCAGTTCCATAGACTCATCACCCCACCCCCCAAGGATATATTACTGTTTTCAGTAGTAAGCAATGGCATCCTACAGTACGTATAAAAAGGTACATTTGTGAACCACCGGGTCTCTTTGACCTGAAGGACCGCACAAGGGTTAAAGTCCACAGTCCAAAAATCACAGCCGGCAAAATGAACGGAAAATGATACTTAAGGTTTGATGCAGACCTGCAGAGTCCGGGTCCCGTTGAAAGTAATCCAAGGGGAAAAAAAGTGTATATTTCCAAAGGTAAGGGAGGGAAAAATATATCCACTATTGTCCGCCGCATCCACAAACAGGTGGCTGTTCGCCGCCTCACCTCATCTATCGCAGAGTCAGCGATAACTTTAATCTTTCGCCGAGAGTTCAGGTCAAACTCCTTCGTGCCAACGTGCAAAAATAATCCACAGGGTCTGGTCGAGCCTCTGTCTTCTCTCACACACCGCCGCGGGTTTTTCTTTAAGCAGCTTTTTACCCCCTGTACACCTGTCCGTCAACTTTACCGTTCCCCACTTAAACCCGTCACCCCGCGTTTGTTCCGCCCCTCCTTTTTCATTCAATCTTCCTCGACGCATATATTCCACCGGTCTAAATCTTACCTTTTCTTCTCGAGCGCCTCTGGTGGCCATTAGGAAAATTACATAAATTGGCCGCATCACTGAAAAAGCCGCAAGGTTGAACGTTTGGGAAAAAAGTAGCGGCTTATAATCCGGAATTTACGGTAGTTTGTAAAAAAGATATCAGTAAGATACAACAACTTACTGGGTAGATGTTCATCCTGTTTTGAGTTCATATCCACAGTCAGATCTCAGTCAGATGTTGAACTGATCAGCTGCTTCTCTGTAGTGTCTCTGTTGTTTACACGCTAGCACGTGGCTAACAGCTAACACTTCACAAAGCTTACCAGTAACAGTCGGGAAAATACACTGTCACTCACTGTTACTCACTAAAACTCTCTAAAATGACTTAAAACTACGAGTAAAGTCGGGAAATATAACTATAACCGGCACGCAGATGTCTCTGCCGTAGTGTGTGTGCCCCAGGTAGCGTGTGTGCCCAAGGCCAGTATGTGCATGCGCCCGACGTGCGCAAAGATGCTAACCTTTCACCTTTTACGCATGCATTTCCTGTCCAGAGGGAAATGTAGTTCATGGAATGTGAGGTGTCATTGGATTCAGGAGAATCTCCTCTTTCAAACGCCTACAAACATGGCCAGAATAAGATATAAATGAATTAATAGTGCGTATCGGTGATTAAAAATAACTTATATTTCACCACACACACATTAAACATCATGTTTAAAGGTGACTTTTATCACTAAAGTACACTTTATATGTATTTTTATGAACATTAGGGTCTTAACTTTGAGCAAAAGTTGAAACAAATTTCCATTGTCCAGATTTATTATATGTTAATAATTAATGAAAAATTACACAATTTTCTCGGCCCACGGGTGGGCTAAAGGAGCTAAAGGAGTTAATATAAAAATAGCCTAATCAAATAAAACTATAGACCTAAAGCCCTCTATCAGGTTTGGAAAAGTGTAAATTATTTTACACTGAAAAGGAAAACAAAAACCATAACAAAATAAGATTAAAATCTTAAAATTTTTTTACCCGATAGTAGATTTTGAGTGTACTTTAACCACCGTTTGGAGCACTTGTTGCGGTAACAGGCATGGTCACTCCTGAGACACCACATGCCCACATTTTGAGTTTGCTTGCACATCGCTGTGGCATCAGCATGAAAAATTATATTTTTCTGGGGATTTTCTGGCCTTTAGAAAACTTTTTGATGAATAAAAAGTCCATGAGTTAAAATATCGAATAGACAGACTAGTAATTGGCAGGCTGGAGGTGTCCTGTGAACAGTTTTACAGGTGACTGCTGAGGGTCAGCGCTGTATCCTGTTCTTATAATACTTCCATGGTGTGACCCAACATGTGCTCTTGTCTCCTGTACTTCCTTGCTGCATCACAGGGCATCAGGATTTTAAATGATCTTTGATTTTATTGGTTAGACAGGATTTTAAGTGACAAATTCATGGAACATGATTCATTATTGGTTAGAGCAGGGGTCCCCAAACTATTTCCTATGAGGGTCACATTACTTTTCCCTTGTCAGATGAGGTTTTTTTTTGTAACAAAAAAAGTGGGACAAATGCAGGAGGGCTTAAATGTAAGAAAAAAATATTGTTTTCCAGAAAGCCATAATCAAATAACCCTTTCTTCACAGAACAAAAGTCAGAGAATGAATAATAACACTATTTATGAAATGAATAACCCTCTTTGGGTTCTTCACAGAAAAAAGGTCCATGGAACATAACCTTCTTTGTCTTAACAGGTCCATGTTCAGCTTAGTTGTCAGAGCAGAATCTCTGACTTAAATGACTCATGTGAGCAGTCTCTCAAAATTATTGTCTTAAAATAGTGAAAGCCCACACTGTTTAATTGTTTATTTGATTGTTTGGTTATATTTGTTCAGGAATAACTCCTTTTCTGTAAGTGTTCAAATGTCCCATGCTGTTGAACACACCACTGATGTTATGATGGTTATGAACGTTGTCCGTGGCTGTGTCCGAAACCACTCCCCACTCCCTATAGCAGGGGTTCTCAAACTTTTTTGGCCCAGGTCCCCCTTGGAGGGGTGAAATTTTTTCATGTCCCCCCTCATCCTCGCGATACTGAAAATTATAAAAAAAAACACTTCAACAATGATTATTATGAAACAATGATAACCTTTTTTAATAGTGCTTTTGTGCAAACCAGCGAAATTTTCAGGTATAATAATATAAATGAGCACTTCAGAAACAACATTTTTAAATAGTTTTAAAATAATAAACGGAACAAAAGACACACAAAACCTTCTTGAGGAACTTCGCGGACACAAAAATAGATCCATGTTCGCTGCAGGGTGGCTAAAAATAGCCTGTGACTCAATTTAGTCAAGCTGGCGTCAAACAGCGCTGTTACTTTACTTCCACCCGCTTGCTACAAAATAAAACTTCCGCATTTCAAAATAAAACAGCAAAAAAAAAAAAAAAAAAGAGAATAATTTCGCGTACCCCCTGGACATGCGCCACGTCCCCCTAGGGGTCCGCGGACCCCAGTTTGAGAACCGTGGCCCTATAGGACCCTATATATAGGGACCATGCCATTTTGTAGGGGTGTCCGAGTGAACTACTTATAAGCCCTACATAGTGCACTCAATATATCCCACAATCCACGGCGAATGTAGTGTACATCGATGGTCACTAACTAAAGCACTATATCCTATCATGCATTGCACGTATCGAAAAATGACTGAAGAACGGAGATTTAAAAAGAAAAACTTTATCAAAATCACAATATACAGACTCTCAATGAGGATAATGAATACAACTTAAAATTAAATACAGAATAAAATATATGAACATAAACTTGGGGATTTTGTAAAAAAAATAAAATAACCAAAACGACAGTAAAATAGAATATTAAATAATGTATAAATAAGGTTTACATTAGGCACCTCAAATTAATCACAAATCTTATATTTTGAGACATGAAAAAAAAATCTTCAAGTCATTAATAAAACCAGGGAAAGAGAGCTTACAGTTTCTGCATTTTACACAGTGAATATGATACTTACAGAATTATAATGATATTAATAATGCCTGATCAGGAAGATTCCAAATCATCCATGTAAAAAATAATATGATGTAATTCAAAGGATGGTACACCGTTAATTTTTAGCGAAATCCAATTATGTATATTATGTACATACTGAGATACAGTGCATCCAAAAAATAAATTATCCGCTGTTTTATCAACAGTATTACAGGAGGAGCATTGATCCACCTCAAATTTGAATATTTTCTTCAGAAACTCTGCCACAGGATAAATGTTACGGAGAGCTGTATGATTAAAAGAAACACGGATAGATTGATATTGGACGTCATACCGGCAGAGCCACAGCTGTTCAGTAACAGTAAACGTTAACTCTGCCTGTTTGATGACAGGTGAGACAAGAGTTGTTTAACAGGTAATAACAGTAAAACAGTTGTGAACCAAGTTTATTCATGTTTATTTTATTGCACAGACGGTAATACAAAAAAACTTAAAAAATATTTTAATTTTTTGAGACCATACTGTTACGTTTTAATTTAATTTAATGATGACGAATTTAAACAATGCCATAGTAGTGTCCGAAATATTTTCAATTGAGTGCACTATGTAGTGCACTACATGTATTTCCCTATGTAGGGAGTAGGGAATGAGTGAGTGATTTCGGACACAGCCCGTGTTTCATTAGCCGCTGTGTTGTTGCTCGGTAACCGTGCCAAGTTCGCCATCTCGGCTTCTTTTTCTCTTTTTTATTAATCTATTCCTGATTTATTACTGTGTGTAGATGCCACAAGGTGAGATAAATAACACAGTACAGTTCAGGTAGATGTGAGCATGGTGTATTGTAAATGCTGTTTAGCGCCGGTGTGCTGTTGAAGCTAATACGATAATATGCTAGCTGTCATCTGTGATTTCCGTGAGGTGATGTGTGTGTTCCATGACCCATGTAATACATCTGAGTGACTCATATAGTCAGTCTTAGTTAATTTATTATTGTATGTATATATTGTTATACTGAGTGTTACTCTGTATTATTTTAGACCGCAGTGAATAAACTTTCAATGAGGACATCTGTATCCGTGTTCTTTAATCAGAACCACAACCCACCCCTTGCCAATCTAAATCAAATCCTGGAGACAACCCCACGCTCTCCACTTCATTAATAATGAAAATAGTTCATAACTTAGGAACATTTTATTGCAAATGTCCAACTTAATTATCAAATACAAATACACACATATAAAAAAAAATCGAAATGGTCTCTGGTATTGTTCAGGGGGCCGAACCAAATGTGGAGGCGGGCTGTATCTGGCCCGCAGGCTGTAGTTTTGGGACCTATGAGTTAGATACTTGTGCTTTTTTAAGGCTGTTTTTTAAGTGTAATTTATAAATTACATAGTCCCATAGAGGGTTAAAAATAGAGAAAAAGATAATAATTTGGGAAGTGCCACAAAAGCAGCTCTGGGTCTTTGGTAGTGGTGCCAAGAGCTGCTAAATGTAATTTATTTGTGTCTCACAGTGACAATAGACCTCAATAGAATATTCTATTCTATTGAGGACTTACAGTATGATGGGCAAATATTGACGCTAAAGAAGCCAGAGGTGATCAGTTTCATATTTTGTCCAGTCAAGTTGGAAGATGGTTTTAAATGAGAAGTTCCTCAGTTTAGTTCCGGCTGTGATGAAAATTAAATTTGTCCTAACAATCAATTAATTAGATTCAAACAGAATCTACAATTAAATATTAAATTATGATGTCAGTGCATCCATATTGAAAATGTTGGTCATAACAAGCCTGTATAAAATGACTATTTTGGTCAGAGTCTTGGACTCCGACTTCATCTAAATTGCACATTTCATCATTCTGGATCTTACTGAATGTTTTACAGACGCTGCTGTAAATTATTTATCTCCAGGCATATGCTGTGTCTGTGATATTTTGCCGATTGGGTGATTCTGTGAATTGGGTGCACAGTGGAGGCTGGCATAAGAACTGTCCAACCTTCAACCCTGTAACAAAGACTCATCCCCTTATCAGTGTATTTTAATCTCGCCCAACATTGGTTGGGCGAGATTATTATAATCACCTTGTGTGTGTGTGTGTGTGTGTGTGTGTGTCCACAGAGACATATTATGCTATCTCAATGAATACTTGTGATATCATCATGAAATTACATGGTCATAGACATATAGCTAATGCGCAACAGATGCAATGATCCATTTGAGTAAAGGTCAACGGTCAAGGTCACAATTAACTAAAAGTTAAAAATCACATTATCGGTTATAACTCCAGAATGGAGGGTCAGAGAACTTTCAGATTGGTACCAAATGATTTCTACAATTCTCATAATTGTTGTCATCACCCACGACCAATAGTTTTTGAAATCTCTGGAGGTCAAAGGTGACATGTCGCAAAATTAACTTCTGTAACACAATGTGTGTCAAGCATAGACATATCACGTTATTACTTAATCAATACTGGATATA
Organism: Siphamia tubifer; assembly: GCA_020466265.1. Taxonomy (NCBI): domain Eukaryota; kingdom Metazoa; phylum Chordata; class Actinopteri; order Kurtiformes; family Apogonidae; genus Siphamia; species Siphamia tubifer. The sequence goes on along the minus strand of CM035785.1, from coordinate 23,753,521 downwards.
TTATCATATTATAAGCATTGATGCATATATACATATAACCAAATTATCAATACACTGTTAAACACATGTTGAATATAACGCACATTGTGTTATTTTTTAAATTTGAACACATTGTTTGTATTGTAACATATTCAACAAAACTTTTGTTTCCTTATAATAAATAAACATTTTGTATAACTACTTACTAGCATACAATTAGAAAAAAAAAAAGGCTAACAGCGGGTAGATGCATTTGAGTTGGTGTGTTTGTATAATTTGGGTCTTAAACATTTATGAAATATAACACACTTTTTGTTGAATTTCCATTTACACAAAACATGTGTAACCCGCTTAAACCTCGAACAAGAGAAACTACATCCTATGAAAGCCATTCCCCAAGCCAACTATTGGGTGGTGCTCTTCCAATTGGTTTAATAGGGCCAATGTGTACCTCTGCTGTTGTCATCGCGGGTGTTCAGTGCGATAGCCAGGTTCTCAGGTCAAAACAATTTCCCAATCTTTTCATGACACACAACCTGCCCATCTACCCTATTCAAGATTTGCTAGACATAGAAGGTGCTGGTAGTCAAAAAGTGCCCTAATCTGGTTACATACAGGTTAGCATTGATTTCCCAGAGAACATCATGGGGAAACCTGTGAAGATCCACACCCTTGCAATTGTGGTGCCTGGCCACAGAACCAATGTGCACGTCCCCTTGTTAACTGGCACAAACACCCTGGATCCACTTTATTAAAACTGTGCACCTACCCAGAATGAGAAACACAGAAGCGACAGTGGCAACTGTTCCCCATTCATAAAAGATTTGTACAACCGATTCAAGATAAACCAGCAGAATGGATGAGTAGGGACTGTCTAGTTACAGAGGAAAAAGTTTCCCTGCAGGAGAAAAGTTGTCTCTGAACACCAAAAAGCCAGACATGTCCCTGTATCAATTCTTGCCGAGAAGGAGGGTCTAAGGACAGGGGATGCTTGGGACTTTTCATATATCTCTGTAGTTGATTGTGTTTTTGTAAAGCCCTGTGAGATGACTTTGTTGTGATTTAGGGCTTTATAAATAAAATTGAATTGAATTGAAGTAACCAAACCCCCTTAGTTGAGCCCCCTCAGTCCAGCCTACCTGCCAGCCTCCTGTTCTATAGCTATGTCATGAAAGGTTCCTCAGACCCCTCTTTTAAGTTGTCTGGCCTAGTTAAGAATGAAACCCCACATGACATTGCTGTGTCATCCTTACCTGCACAGGGCGATAAAGTCACCCAGAGTGAGCCATCACATCTCAGTTCATCCTCTGCAACTTACATCACCATACAGGTGTCTTGTATGGTGTTGTAAGTTGGTGACTCTCGTCTGTCTGCAAAATAGAAGGACAGAATTACTAAGAAACTCAATTCAGTGTTAGGTGTCTTTGCACTCAATAACCTTGATTTTGGCCACACCACTGAGATCAAATACAAGATTCGCTTGTCAGATCTAACTCCATTTAAACAGAGACACAGACCAATCCATCCTTCTGAGTATGAGGCTGTTCGGAGACACCTGAAGGAACTTCTAGATGTGGGTGTGATATGTGGTTCTGAGAGCCCCTTTGCGTCACCAATCATTGTGGTAAAGGAAAAGAACAGTGACAACTATGCATAGATTACAGGAAATTAAACAGACAAACCATCAAAGACGCATACACTTTGCATCGAAGAAGCCTTTTCAGTCCTCACCAGGTCAAAGTGGTTCTCAATCATGGATCTCAAGTCCGGTTACTATTAAATCGAAATGGATGAGGACGACAAGTGTAAGACAGCATTTGTGACACCAATGGGGTTCTGGGAATTTAACTGGATACAAGGAGTCACCAATGCCCCCAGTACATTTCAGAGAGTAATGGAGAAGTGTATGGGCGGAATGAATTTCAGAGAAGTTTTAGTTTGGATGATGTCATTGTGTTCTCTGAAATGCTTGAAGAGCTGTAAGACCGTCTACTGAGAGCTCTTCAGAGGTTGCAAGAATTTGGGCTAAATCTCTCCCCAGAGAACTGTCAATTCTTTAGAACATCTGTGAGGTACCTTGGACATGTGATGTCTGCGAACGGAGTAGAAACTGACCCCCAAAAGATAGCTGCTCTGACCATGTGGCCCCGGCCTAACAACATCAAAGAGCTGAAATCATTCCTTTGATTTTCTGGATATTACCCGAGATTCATAAAAGAATACTCCAAAATCACAAGGGCACTGAATGACTTGACTGTTGGGTACCTGCCGCCAAAGAGGAAGCTCCTCTCCCCACACAGCAGTTCACATCGGCCCTCAAGTGCTGGCTAAAAAAATCCCTTTAATGAGAAATGGACACAAGTCTGTGAGGATGCATTTAAAGCTCTTATTCAGAAACTCACCTCAGCACCAATTCTTGTTTTTACAGACAGGAAAAAGCCCTATGTTGGACACATGGACTTGCATTATACCAAGAGCAGGAAGGCAAATTGAGAGTGGTAGATTAGGTGAGCAGAGGACTGACCCGATGTGAACGAAGATGCCCTGCAAACAAACTTGAATTTCTCTCTTTAAAGTGGGATGTCACAGAAAAATTCTTCGACTATGTTTATGGGGCTAAGTTCACAGTTATAACGGACAACAACCCATTGACGTAGGTTTTGACATCTTCCAAGCTCGATGCTGCAGGCCATCGCTGGGAAGAAAAACCAAGATGCAGATGTCTTGTCAAGACGACCCCATCCTCATGACCACTGTGAGTCTGATCCCACTTCCGACAATGAAGAGAATTGCATCCAGCCGTTCCTTGCACAGGTCTTCTAGGATGCCAAGGGAACTGATTTCCCATCTGAGGCTGGGAAGGCAGTGTGTAAGAGGCACCAACACTCTCCAGCACCAGACAAGGGCTCAGATTCCATACAGCCCCATGTGCCAGTTGAGTGTTTGGCAATAAGTGCTTCTGTAATCCCTGTTGAGTTCCATCAGACTGATGTGTTCGACATCAACATTGTGAAGGCAGGGAAACGACTCTCCTACAGGGTAAAATGCAGTGAAAACAGAGAGGTCCAGTTGATGCTGAGGGCAATGGACCAGTTCGTCTTTTCAAGCAATGTACAGAAGACGAGTGAGCCAGGGTGAGCATTCTTATCAACTTGTCCACCCTGTCAAGTACAGAAAAGCTGCACTGCAAAACGCCCATGATGCTGTTGGACAGATGGGCACAGAAAGAACACTGGACTTAGTCCGTGCCAGGTTCTATTTGTCCTGTATGTCCGTTGATGTGAGTGAGGAGATCAGGACATGTGAACGATGCATCCTAAGGAAAGCACATGTTGATAGAAGTGCTCCCTTAGTGAACATTGAGACCAGTTGTCCCTTAGAGTTGGTCTGTATGGACTACCTGTCGTTAGAGCCAGACGGGAGAGGCACTAAGAACATTTTAGTATAACTCACCACTTCACTAAATACGCAGTGGCAGTTCCTACAGCCAACCAAAAGGCCAAGACTGTGGCAAAAGCTCTCCGGAACAACTTTTTCATTCATTATGTATTTCCTGAAAAGTTGAAAAGCAACCAAGGTCACGACTTTGAATCAATTTTGATCAAAGAACTCTGTGCACTGCTTAGAATCAAAAAGACGAGGACAACCCCTTATCATCCCTTGGGGAATCCTGTTGAGCGTTTCAACAGGACATTGCTGGAGATGCTTAGAACACTGGAAGAGGGAGATAAGGTGAGGTGGAAGGACTTTGTGCAACCTCTGGTGCATGCATATAACTGCACTAAAAACGACACCACCAGTTACTCTCCCTACCAGCTGATGTTTGGCCACCAACCAAGGCTTCCACTTGACATAGCATTCGGACTTACCCCAGAAGGAGCCACCAAGGTATCTCACTCAGAGTATGTCAAAAAGCTGACAGAGTCTAACGGAAAGTTACACACTTGCAACCGAAAACATCCTGAAACCTGCTTTGCAAAACAAATGCAGATTTGACAGGAAGGTGAGAGATTCTACACTATTACCCAGAGACAGAATCCTTGTGTGCAATGTTGGAATCAAAGGGAAGCATAAAATTGCTGACAGGTGGAGCGAAACCATTTACATGGTCATCAAGAAAATTCAAGACTCCCCTGTCTATGTTGTTGTCCCTGAGCACACAAAAGGACCTGAAAGAGTTTTACACAGAGACTTGCTGTTGTTGTGTGGGTTCCTTCCATCCACTGTCAATGACGAACAACCTGAAAAGAAAAATCCCAAAAGAAATCTGACAATTTACCTGATCACTTACCTCTTCCTGAGTCTGATCAACCTGACGAGGAAGAAGAGGATTATTATTCTCTCGATGATCAGCTCTCAAAGGAGTCAGGGAATGTTCAAGCTGAACAGGAAAGACCTACTTCACAACATAGAAGACCTGAGGTTGAGGAAAAAACTGTAGTCAGAGTTGAACCAAGTCCTGAGAAATCTGAATCAAGTATGAGTCCTGAAAAGTCTGTGATTCATCCTGAAGCTCCAGTATTTCAGCCTTTCAATGAGGAAGCACGTCAGTCTCAAAATTTGTCTGAATAAGAGTCTGTAAGAGCTGAAAGTGTTCCTGAAGTTCCTGCAACTGATCCCAGTCAGAGCCCTAGAAGTGTCAGAGATGCTACATCACCCCTGAGGACCAGTGGAGATGTACAGGAATGGGTGAAGGGAGAAAACACTGAAGGTGACAGTGAGGTGCTCCTGAGAAGATCTACTTGAGATAGAGCAGTCCCCCAACGACGTACATACCCCACTCTAGGTAACCCCCTACTCACTGTTATGCACTCCATCCTTGCTGGTTTAGACCATGCTTTCTCCCAAATCCTAGATGATGCCCCTTGACCCCCTTACCCACTGACATAGTGTAGGGTACACTTTCAGTGTAGAGTAGAGCATGCAAGGATGTATGCAGATTAAGTAGGGAAGGTTGTAACCCACTCGAATACTCCTGTTGACCTCATTCCTTATTTTCTATTACATTTTTTCTATTATATATTATATTTTTAAATTTATCTATGTACTTCAAATCCCATTCCCATCCACTAGGGGGCAGTAGTAACACTGTTAGGGACATTCCAGGTAGAAGAAGTGTAACCTCTGTTTTTATGTGATCCAAGACATAAGGGAGATGAGTGCCTGAAAAAAAAGAGAACAACGGAGAAACAAGGATTAAACAAGAGATAAATTCATAATTTATTTAAGTTAAAAAATACTTTTTTTTGAGTAATGTGAAGTGTTAGAAGGAAGATTTTTACAAGGAAAGACCCGGACAGCGGTTTGTTATTGTGTATGCTTTCATTGACTGAGAAAACTCTGGTTGTTTTTTTTCTGAGTCTAATTTCGTTGTCGTGGGACTTCCCTGGATGCACTTATGACCAGTAGACAGAAGACGAGTGTCTTGCCACTCGCCTACTTCCCATGTCTCCATCCAAAGGCTCCAGATAAGGAGACTTAATGCACACACCTGCATGTGGGACACATAAAAACAAACTACTCGAGTAGATGGACATTGAGTTTTTATTTAATTTTTGATACAGAGCTCTGAGATTTTTTTCTATTTTTTCTATTTATCTCTTTGAGGATTTGAAAGACAATTTAAATGTCAGTCTAAAGGAGAATTTAAATGGACTATACAAATGAAAAAAAAACTAAGATAAGAATAATTTCTGTCTTCTTTATTGAAAATAAATGCCGGCAATATTGTTCAAATTTACTCACCCTGTCATAATTGTTTCTATCCTCCTCCTTGAAAAGAACCTTAGGCTCAGTTAATATCTCTAACTTCTAAAGAGCCACCCTTACCTTACACATGTTTAGATACAACACATTAGTTGTAAGAGTGTTTATGGCAAACAGTTTGTGCAGGTGTCACTGACACTGGATCCAGTCTGGATCATCCAGATGATGATCCAACTGCTATCATTTGATGTCTCTCTCTCCCTCCTCTTTCCCCTCTCTCTTCTCTCTTGCTCCTCTCTCTCCCTTTTCTCTCTCCCACCCTCCCTCCTCTTTGTCCTCTCGCTCTCTCTCCTCTCGCTCTCTCTCCTCTCGCTCTCTCTCCTCTCGCTCTCTCTCCCCTCACTCTCTCTCCCTCTCCTCTCTCTCTCCCTTTTTCTCTCTCTCCTCTCTCTTGCTCCTCTCTCCCTCTTCCCTGTCCTCTCTCTCTCTCCTCTTCGTCCCTCCTCTTTATCATCTCGCCGTCTCTTTCTCCCTCTCCTCTCTCTCTTCTCTCTTGCTCCTCTTTCTCACGTTTCTCCTTCCTCTCTCTCTGGCTCTGCTCTCTCTCTCTTGTCTCTCACTCCTGTCTTTCTCCCTTTTCTCTCCCTCCTCTCTTACTCTCTCTCATACACACACTTCTCTCTCTCTCTCCTCTCTCTCTCTCTCACACACACAAACACTCCTCTCTCTCTCTCACACACACACACTCTCTCTCTCTCTCTCTCTCTCTCTCTCTCTCTCTCTTCTTTCCAGCCAGTCGTCCTGGTCCTGTTGGAGAGAGAGTCGTCGACAGCAGCAGTATCAGTATCATCATCATCATTCTGGGGGAAACACCATGAATTTGAGGCTGAAAAGGCGTTTGGAACCCTACAGAATTTCGATTTCTTCTTTTTGATTTCCCTTTTTTGGCGTCTTTTCTTTCTTTTTTTTCTTCTTCTTCCTTTTTTTCCGCGGCTCTGTGACGCGCAAGGACACTACAGCATCCTTCCTTCCACATCCACGGCTCACATAGAGCATCCTCTGTACAGACGCACCACCTCCTACTCGTGTTCTAAGCCAGAGGACACCAGATCAGGACGTCTTCTGCCTCTACACCTGGAGACATGGATCTATGGTTTCATTCCATCGGGATTTGCTGGTGGAGGGTTTTGTTTCTCATGAGTATTTTCCAGGACTATCTGAGCTCCATGCTGGACTGCCCGCCGACCTGCAGCTGCTCTCAAACAGAGATCTATTGCAATAAGTCCGACAACGGCAGGTTTTTCCCTTTACTGGCCCTGCAAGATACTGGGAACAATGGCACCAGTGTTGACATAGCTGACTTATTCAAAAACATCTCCTCAATGTAAGTATCTGCGGATCCGCGGCGCGTGCGTTTTTTTCCCCTCCTGATCATTAATTCATCACCTCCTCAGTCAGTAATCTGTGATTTTCTTCCTTTATTTATTTATTTTTGCTGCTGTCTGTTGCTCTTATCCTACAGATCATACTTGTTGGTGGATGTTTGGTTTCATGGGGGATATTATGTGACTTTTTTTTTACACTTGTGTCAGTCTGATAAGTGGTTCTATGTGTGATATACATGTTAGTCAGAGATAATGGAGGAGAAAAAAATGCGCGTATCTTGTATCCGCGTATCTTGCGCGCAATTAGACAGATCCTTTGCGGAGCCTAGACGCGGTGATAAAAACTACTTGATGTTGAAACCTGGGGGGTTTCTTTACACCCCCCCCCCTGTCTTTCGTGTATGTGTGTGTGTGTGTGTGTGTGTGTGTGTGTGTGTGTGTGTGTGTGTGTCCTCATAAAGTTGCTCCTCCGTCCGCATGCAGCGGCTCCGCAGGCCTTTATATACGGAGGATGTTGCGGTGATGAAGAAAAAGAAGCTCAGATTTAGCCATTCACACCATTCACACCGTTCACAACCATACCATCCCGATGCACAGCAACTGTTCCGACAGACTGTGTTCAATGGAAGAGAAATAAATGGTGCAGTAGAAGGTCAACCAGTTCCATTTCAGCCTGCGTCCTCCCCTCAAACTTTATTATTATATCCATGACGCGGGGCATTGGAGGCTGTTGGAAAGGTGACTTGAGACCTTTTTTTTTTTTTTAAATGTACTTTTATTTATTTATTTATTTATTTTACCCCACACCCCCCTCACACACCACCCCAGACCCCCCCCCCCCCCGCCCACCCACCCACCCGTGTCAGTATTAGGACGCAGTGGGTTGTGTGTTTTAGAATAGATTCATAAAGGATGCCTTTTAAAACAGAGGATCAGTGATGACGGCAGAACAGAACCCCTCCTCACCCCCCCACACACACCCACACACCCTCAGAAGTACATTTTCATCCTGCGTCCTCCCCCTTCCATCCCTCCCTCACCTCCCTCCTCCCCTCTCCTTTTTCCTTCTCTCTCTCTCTCTCTCTCTCTCTCTCTCCGAGGCATCGATCCTTTCCTGCCAACATCAAAGGTTTCTTTCTTGAAAAGTCAGAAAAAAAACCCACACACGAGCCTTAAAATAAGACCTTCTGGTGTCGATGAGGCTGATTTGCATATAAAATAACCCCCCCCCCCCGCCCTCCCCCATTACCAAAAATAAAAAAAATAAAAAGCAGTGGAATTCCCCTCACGGCTCCTTTAGCCACACAGGACTTTTCCTTCCATCCTTTTGCTCTCTATCCCGTTTAGCTTTTATCCATTTGAGAGAGACAACTTATTTTGTGACATGGTTGATCGCATTTTTGTGCCACTAGAGGGTAGCCTGGTACCGAATGTGCTGGAAATCAACACATCTTTTGTGCAAATGTAATTTCAACAAATGTTGTGTTACACTGTAAACCCGAACGTTCAGAATAATTAAATATATTCAGTTGTGAATAATCAGTTTCAGAAATAGTACTACTAACTAAAATGTATTCAGTTGTTGTAACGTCTTCCAACTGATTTTTTTTTTTATCAAGGGGAACTATTGTGGATATAAGTGAACATAATTTAATGAGGTACAACTTAGTGGAATTAAGTCATTACATTCTAAGAATGATATTGTAGTTATTTGTTTTAAATAAGAATGATTGAAAAAAAATAACTGATGCTGAAATAGAATTTCAGAGCACTCCATCTATCCACAAATATCTATCACACCAAAAAATTGCAATCACAAAGCATAGTAATTTTATTCAAGGGCGGCTGTGGTTCAGTTGGTCGAGTGGGTCGTCCAGTGACTGAAGGGTCGGTGGTCCCGGCTCTGGCTGTCCACATGTTCAACGCTGAACGCTGACTTAGTCTCCCAGTAGGACTGACAGAACCTTAGAATACTAAGGTAATAAGTCATGTTTTTATTTAAGTATACTTTAATAAGAATCTAAATTTTAAGTTCTGGAAAATTTTATTTTTTAAAGTTTCATCAACTTAAAATAATTGAGGAAATCAATTGCCTTAAATTTTTGAGTTCTGCTAACATATTCGGGTTTCAATTCAATTCAATTCAATTTTATTTATAAAGCCCTAAATCACAACAAAGTCGTCTCAGAGGGCTTTACAAAAACATAATCAAGCTACAGAAATACATGAAAAAGTCCCAGGCAGTGTATATTACAGTGTATATTTCAACAATAGTTAACCTGATGCATTTCTTTTCCTCTGTAAGGGACAAAAAAATTCACAGTTTTACTTAAAATTCTGTCCATTATAAAGTACATTCCATTAAAAAAATATATGAATAAATACAAATATTTATTTTTTAAATGTATTTGTAAAAACTGTTGCATCATGCAGTTTCCATTCAAGATAATTGTTTAATTTAAAATGACCAAACCTTTCACCTTCTTGGGTGTCAGGAGGATAAAACCTAAATTACACAAATATGTCTACCCGCTATTGGCCAAACAAATTGCTTTTGTTTTGTTTTGTTTCTTTTTTAAATTGTATGCTAGTTGGTAGTTACACAAGATGTGTCAATTTAACATAACGTAACACACAAAGGTTGTGTTGAATACTGTAACACACACAATTAGTTAAATTTAACAAAATTTCTGTTGTCTCAATCTGGACGAAAAGATGTGTTATAAAAAACAATAAAACCACTTGTGTTATTTTCAACACATGTTGTAAAATTGTACATATATACACTGCACTTTACAACACTAAAGTTATATACATGACTGTTTTTATCAGGCACATTTTTAGTCACAACAGCCAGACTTTAATGTCAAACAGCATTAAGCAAAGTGCAGCCACAGGGGATCAAGGGTCAAAGTTCAAATCACACTCTTTATGGTAACGTGACCCTTTTTATTTTGTTCCATTTGTTTCTTACTTTGTTCATGTTAAAACTTATTTTGTTGGGTTATTAATTTGTGTTCATTGTATTGATGACTTTCACCAGTTTTGTTCATTTTATTGCTTATTTCATTTTAATTGATTTCATTTATCTTTTTTTTTTACTGTGGAACTGCTAAAGTCTCAGCAATTAAAGGGTTACACTGCTCTTTACAGCACTCAAGTCATATACGTGGCTGTTTTATCAGGCACACTTTTAGTCACAACAGCCAGACTTTAATGTCAAACAGCATTAAGCAAAGTGCAGCCACAGGGGATCAAAGGTCAGAGGTCACATCACACTCTTAATAGTCTGCGTGACCCTTTGGTGAACCACCAATGGCCGTTTCGTCTTTGGACAAACTGCTCCATTAACATACACCAGGGGTCTCAAACAAAGGTTCAAATGCAGCTCCTGAGATGAAGAGCATAATAACCTAAAAAAAAAATTATATATACTGATCAGGCCTGAAAACATTATTGTTCACTGGAGCTTTTACTTAAATTATTATTTGCTTTAAAATGTTTTCATGTCTTGATTTTAATTGTCTTTTAATGCATCTTTATCATTTTAATTTTCTTCTGTTTCTGTTTTTGTGTAAAGCACCTTGAGTTGTCCTGTACATGAAATGTGCTATACAAATAAATTTGCCTTGCCTATACTATATACTATATTATCTATAAAGGATGACAACTTCAAATTTTTGTCTGTGTTGTAGGAGAAAAAGTAACATTAAATTATGAAAATATTTACATTTACAAACTATTCTGTAACAATAAAAAATGAATAATTGGAACAAATGTGAACAATCTGAAATGTCTAAAGAAAATTAGACACAATTTCAAGCATTTTCTGCTTCTGTTACTAAGAGTTTAGTGTCTTTGTAGAACTGATCCATAATAAAACACATGGACTAATGATAACTTGAAGCATAATATTGTTAAAATTGCTAATATTTTCCTTATGAAATGTCACTTTTTTCAGGTTATTCACATATTTTGCATTTGGATACTTTATAAAATGAAGTGTTTTCATAATTTAGGGGGGGAGGTCGCTCTACAACTGAGACAAAAATGTGGATTTGTCATTATTTATAGGTTATTATAATATTATTTTACTGGTTTGGCCCACTGGAGATCAAATTGGGCTGAATGTGGCCCCTGAAAGAATACGAGTTTGAGTGCCCTGACATACACAGTCATCATACAACAGCTTTTTTAAATGGTGAGACTGAGAACGTGCCCCTGAAATCGTACTTGAAAATATAAAATCCTTTCTCACCAGAACATCGTCGTGCATTGATTGCCTTTTTGCCTTTGAGAAATCCAAATGCAACTGACCCAGGACTAATTGTGCATTTCATGGCCCCTCGCCAGCAGCCTGCTTGATTTCTAGCTGCTCAGCATAGACAACATCCTCCATCCGTTCACCCCCCCCCCCCACCACCACCACCAACCCACCCCACCAACTCCAGCAGCAGCTCAATGACAGCTTATCAGACACAATGCCACCCAATGTCACATCAGCTTACACATCTGAATTTATACAGGCAGGCCGTGATGATTTATGATATATACAGATTACATAAGTCTGTGTTCTATATATAGTAATGTGTCCTGCACTTCCTAATGTGATCAAAAGCAATGAGTGGATGTACTATAAGGCAGGCAATTATCGTATTTTATCTTAAGTGTACATCACATTTTTGTGGGACATTTGTTTGATAAAACACCAAGAACAGACATTTAATCTTAAAAAGCAATTTAAAATGAAAAAATTTTCATTCAAAGGTAGATTGTGAATTTTCTGTCCAGAAAACACGATGGTCATGAGTGAATGATTTTTCGGGCTTGATTTGATGCAACTTTTGGCGTTGGTTTTGTGTGTCTAACCCTAAGTCTTCTGGATGTTGTGTTTGGCGTATTTTAGTTTGAAAGGCAGATTGTGAACTTCCTGTCCAGGATAGGTTCTGAACATGAGTATATAAATCGATGAAACACATGTTTTGACGCATGTTTCTGTTCCATTCCTAAGGCTCTTCAGGGGCATTTTTGTGTTTTGGTTGTTGTATATTATGGGATGCATGGGGTTCATTTTTACATTTTATCAAAAAGACTTGATTTGGTGAGTTTTTGTGGATGTTCATGGAATCAAAATCCAGTTAAAAGTGGCACCGAGAGGATAATAATAAAAAACATTATAATTTCAACAGGACTGGTCCTGCTGGGTGGAGACCATCCACCTGACTTTGTGAGATGGACTCCACCCTGTGCAGGCTCGATCCCTAATACAATACAGAACAACAGGCTGAATAAGTGTATGGTATGCTAACATATGCTAACGTAAAACATTCAGCTAATGTTACATGATGCATAAACAGTGAACTGAGAATGTGTCTGGTATGTTAATGTAACATATTAACAGTCATTCAGCTAACTATAGCACAACTATAACAGAACTATAGCACAACTATAGCACAACTATCACAGAACTATAGCACAACTATAACAGAACTATAACACAACTATAGCACAACTATCACAGAACTATAGCACAACTATAACAGAACTATAACACAACTATAGCACAACTATAGCACAACTATCACAGAACTATAGCACAACTATAACAGAACTATAACACAACTATAGCACAACTATAGCACAACTATAGCAGAACTATAACACAACTATAGCACAATTATAGCACAACTATAGCACAACTATAACACAACTATAGCAGAACTATAACACAACTATAGCACAACTATAGCAGAACTATAACACAACTATAGCACAACTATAACACAACTATAGCAGAACTATAGCACAACTATAGCACAACTATCACAGAACTATAGCACAACTATAACAGAACTATAACACAACTATAGCACAATTATAGCACAACTATAGCAGAACTATAACACAACTATAGCACAATTATAGCACAACTATAGCAGAACTATAACACAACTATAGCACAATTATAGCACAACTATAGCACAACTATAACACAACTATAGCACAACTATAACACAACTATAGCACAACTATAGCAGAACTATAACACAACTATAGCAGAACTATAACACAACTATAGCACAACTATAACACAACTATAGCACAACTATAGCAGAACTATAACACAACTATAGCAGAACTATAACACAACTATAGCACAACTATAGCACAACTATAACACAACTATAGCACAACTATAGCAGAACTATAACACAACTATCGCACAATTATAGCACAACTATAACACAACTATAGCACAACTATAGCAGAACTATAACACAACTATAGCACAATTATAGCACAACTATAGCACAACTATATCCTCTCAGCAGCATGTTGTTTTAACACCCATGTGTGAATTCCTTCCTCTAGCTTAGTGTTTCTTCGCTTTGTTAGAGGAACTGAACCTCATCAGATTCATCTGCACATTCACCCTAACCCTTCTTTATTGAAAAATAAAATGTGATTTTTTTTCAAATTCAAGACATAGGTACGTTTTATTGGTGCACATAATGAACCGTGCATTAACATCACTGTGTTCAAAGAACAAAACCACGAGTACAATGCATGAACTGCATGATTTATATACCTTACTTATTATTTATTGCATTTATCATTCATTTTCTGAGCCTGGTTTATCTTCAGTAGTGTGATGAAAAATAAAATATGACTTTAGACATGTGAATCCATATTGAACATAGTCATCCCACCATTTTCTTTTTTTGCTTGACAAAGGTACTATCAATTAAAATATTAAATACATCACACAATGTATCACCATGACACTTATAACCCAAATACTTATAGTCATTGTTCATATTTGTTCAGGTTTTTCCACATTTTATTGTCACAGGACAGATTGGAAATGGAAATATTTTCATAATTCAGTGTTATTTTTGCCGCAAAACAAAGACAAATATTTCAAGTTGTGATTATTTATAAAATGTATGGTTTTTTTTCCCCCCATCAGTCATTCTTTTTTTTGGGAGATTTTTGTGTTATTATTTGATTGTAGATAATATTGGTCTGTATTTGGAACCTGAACCAAAATTAGTTCCACAGCCTCGAGTGTGGAATTATTGACCTTTGCAAAGTCATCCCAGGGGAACCTTTGGCGGGCCGCATTCGGTCCCTGTGCCACATGTTTGAAACACCTGCTATAGTAGGTGATTTCATTCATTACAAAAGAAAAAAGAAATAGACGGGGAGAATTTTCAGAGATGGAAAAGTAGAGCGGGAGGGGGGGGGCTGCCAGGTCCAGATAATAGTTTTCCAGTTCTCTCACATTAGAGATTCATCACAACAGGCATCAGTGTTTGAAGAGGATCAGATAAGGCCTTGCTGTGATACTTGAGGAAAAAACGGCTTCTGTGAGCAGCTGAGGCGTTTGACAGCTTTGGCGTGACGCTGGCTCTGACTGCAGGTGTGCGTTTGTTTCCACCTCTGCTGATGACGTTTGGCCTCATTTTGGTTTCATCTTTTTTTTTCCCAGCGTGGAGAGTCTTTCTGTACAGACGTGTACGAGTAGTAGCGTCTGCAGAGTCGTTAACTGTGCTGTCAATTGGTAAATGTTTCTAACCTGCATTTCAAAAACATCTTCACATTCTGCAAACCTTTCTATCTCTGCTTTGAAGCCAATCATTCATCTGAGCTTCTACAATTTACTGCAGTTGTAAACTGAACACAGAGGGGGAAAAAAAACTGTTCCTCTGATTATGTTCTTTTACATACATAATTCTTCTATAATTTTAGAAAAAATTAGAGGCTGGATATGTACAAGGTAAAAATAAGTTTGTTGATTTTCTTATTTTATTCTTGTGATTTTTACAGTCACTATAATTTGTGCTATAACTTTTGAATCTTAAGTTTACACATTAGTTTAATAGTTATTTTTTAGTGTAATGCTAATTGAATATGATTATTTGTTCATATTTTGGACTGGAACAGACTAACCAACTATAACTTTGCTATAAGATGAATTCAGGTTATTGGGGAAGTGAAGAAAGCGTAGGATTAAATGAGTTTATTCTTCATCCTACTCCTTTTCGGACATGTCATTGTGTATTATTATTATTATTATTATTATTATTATTATTATTATTATTATTATTATTATTATTATTATTATTATTATTATTATTATTATTATTATTATTATTATTATTATTGTTGTTGTTGTTGTTGTTGTTGTATTGATTATTGTTGCACATGTTCAAAATAAAGCATTCGAATCTAATTTTGGTGGTACTGTAGCTTTAAGAGCCTGCAGCTGGGCTCACAGGAACATGAGATTTTTCATAGCAATGTCATGTTAACAGTGGAGACACACAGTTTTCTTACCGTGTTGTTTTTGAAAGTCTTTTTTGTGGATTATTCAGTGACACTTGTAAATAAATATATTTAAGTTTTTTCATTATAACATGGACTAGGACTGGCTTTTTCAATAAAACTGGGCTTCGACATGAGTAAACTAGAAATAACTGTTAACTAGCATCAGCCAATACACCTAAGGTAAAATGTTCTGCAATTCCAGTTGTTTTCCACCTTCATGAAGCTCAAAGTGCTTTACGTCAGCTTCATCACACACACACTCAAACACACATGGATCATTTCATAATAATAATAATAATAATAATAATAATAATAATAATAATAATAATAATAATAATAATAATAATAATAATAATAATAATAATAATTAAAGTACAATTTTAAGACAGGGTGACAAAATAAACTGATTATAAATAAGAAATAGATCAATAAATAATAAATAAAATTACAAGAGTACATGTATTATAAAATTTCAATAATTAAGAAGTAAACTGATTGTACATACATTATACAATTTTAATAGGTAGGTTTCAGTCAGCTGGAGGACAGGAAGTAACCATGGAGAATGCCGCTGTGGAGGAAACCATTGAAGGGAGTGCTCATTGTACGAATTTAGATCCAGTGTCCAAACACAGATACATACAGTTAGTTAAAATGTATTGGACCTGACCCGTATCTTATGAAAATTAATGAGTTTTCAACAGAACCCAAAGATTTGCCAACAATCAAGTAATTCGATATTACCTGATCCTGCAGACATACGACTACACCAGCAGCAGATGAAAGCGTATAAAGGTTTGGAGGCATGGAACTTTTTTGTCAGCAGGTGGGTCCACAACCTTGTTACAAAAAGGCTCAACGATCAATGTGGTACATTAGCATACGTTAGCATATGTTAGCATACCTGGCACATTCTCAGTTTACTGTTTATGCATCATGTAACGTTAACTGAATGTGTTACGTTAGCATACATTAACATACCGTACACGTATACCATACCGTACACCTATTTATTCTGGGCGGCTGTGGCTCAGTTGGTAGAGTGGGTAGCCCAATGACCGAGAGGTTGGCAGTTCGCATCCCGGCTCTGGCTGTCCACATGTCGAAGTGTCCTTAGGCAAGACCTTAGAAACCTACTGGTGTATGAGTGTATGTGAATGGGTAAATGAGAGGCTAATGTGAAGCGCTTTGAGCACCATGAATGTGGAAAAGCGCTATATAAATGCAGTCCATTTAGCTTATTGTTCTCTATTCTATTATTTTTAAATTGCCTTTGAAGTTGAAATGTCTGTTGTTGGTGTTGGATTTTAACAAATAAATTTCAGCCCCAAAATGCGACTTATACTCCAGTGTGACTTATATATGGTTTTTTTTCTTCTTTATTATGTATTTTTAGCTGGTGCGACAACTAGTTTGTACCTTGTACAGGCACAAAAGGTACATATCAGTACCTTAAGGTCCAAATATGAACCTTTGGAAGTACATTGGTGTTTATTGTACCTTAGTATACAGATTTGTACCACTCCTGTACCTTCTTTTCTGAGAGTGTACATGTGTACATTTACCCATTTACACGCTTTCATAGAATTCATGCTCTTATAGCAGTCATTTTATTTTACACATAGTATTTTTTCAATGTCAGTTAAAATTGCTCGTTCTTTATTTGGCTTTGAAAAGCAGAGACTTTACCAGCACTATTGTAGTTTTGGCTTCTTTAATGTCACGTCTTTTTCATTCAAAGAGATTTATATAGAATTGTAAAACTGCCATCTGTTTATCTGCAAAGAAACTGAGGGTTTCATACTCTAAAATGCTTTACTGTCTATTCCCTTTGGCAAACTGTGCTCCAACTTTATCATTTAATATTATTTAATAGCATTAAAATCTGCATCATTTTGCCTGTCTTTATATTTTTAATGATTTAAGAAAAAAAATATCACTGTGTTATTTAAGCTTGTTTATTTAGTTGTTTTTTTAAAAATCATATTTAATCAGTTGCTTTAGTTAGTAAAAATATATCACCTTGTTTGGATTTTATTGATTTAACCAAACATACACAGCAAACAGAATAAGCTATAGTTTTAGACCATTTTCGTGTATTTTATTTTTAGGTCATTCTAGCATATTTGTAGCCAATTTTAGTCTATTTTCAGTGCATTTTAGGATATGTTTAGTCAATTTTAGTGTATTTTCAGTGTATTTGAGGATATTTTAGTACAGTTTTGTGTATTTACAGTGCATTTTAGGATATGTTCAGTAAATTTTAGTATATTTTCAGTGCATTTCACTCTGTTTTAGTGCATTTTAGTGTGTTTTTTAGAAAACAGAAGTAGACAATATAAAAACCAGAGCACACAATCATACCAAATATGTGAAAATAATGTTACCAACTGTGAAAAAAGAGAGTTCTTAGTGCATTTTGACTAAGGGCATAGAAAATAAAGTGTTTTGGAGTTTTGGAGTTGTTTCCTGCATTTGTTATTAAAACAAAGGGTGCGATGGTACACGGTTTGTTATTTTAAGATACACTGGGAAAAAACGGAAGAAAAATAAAGCTGTTAAAATCATCCAGTAACAACAATCCTCTGCTGCACCTGCCGTAACGTTCCAGAATGTTCTGGAAACTCTGGGTCAACATGAGTAACAAGCACTTCTTTAAAAAGTTGTTTAAGGAGTTTTCTTCCCCTTAAATTTGAAAAGAGCCCAGTTGCGTTTTAGAATTATTGATCTTTGGAAACCGTGAAGCACACATTTTTAGATGAAACCTGCCAGCTGGATGATGCTGCAAAAAAAAAAAAAAAACAGTTTTAAACACAAACGTTTCCAAGGTGTGTTTAGGTGAGTGGTGTGGGTGGAAAAGTGTCCCCTGGTTCAGACATGGAGCATTTACAGGATTACATAAGAGCGGACTTTTCTCTGCCTCTTCTGCCCACGTGTGTGTGTGTGTGTGTGTGTGTGTGTGTGTGGCCAACATCCAAATCAAATCCAGCTTAAAATACCTCCTTTATAATCATTACATAAGTCTTTTCAATTGGAATTATTAGCTTCTTCTGCGCTGTACTGCACTAAAACATTTCCTTCTCAAATTAGTCACTGATAATTTAGGGATGGTGAAATTCATTAAAAAAATATTGGCCAATCACTGAGCCTCGTAGCCGGTTGAAGTCGGTCACAGAGAATAATAATAATAATCTTTATTTGTATAGCACTTTTCATACAAAACTGTAGCCCAAAGTGCTTCAAATTGATTAAAAAGTAAAATACAGAAAAGAAAACACTCACACACAGCCGTTACGCTTCAATCACTTCACTTTTTTTAAACACGAGTCACACTGCGAGGTCAACCAATGTCATATTAAAAGCTCATTTTAAACCATCATTCTGTTTTTAGTGCATTTTAGTGTATTTTTTAGAAAATAGAAATAAACAATAGAAAAACTAGAGGACATAATTGTACAAAATATGTCAAAATAATGTTTCCAACTGTGAAAAAAAGGGTTCTTTGTGCATTTTTACCTACGTGAAGGAGGTTATGTTTTACATCATGTTTGTTTGTCTGTTAGTTCGTTTGTTTTTTTTGTTTGTTAGCTAGATAACTCAAAAAGTTATGGACGGATTTTGATTAAACTTTCAGAGATGATTGATAATTCATCAAGGAAGAAACATCACATTTTTAAGTTACATTTGAAGTTCAAAGGTCAAGGTCACAGTGAAGGTCAACAGCTACAACACATAAGTGGTGATATCTCAGAATCCAGACCAGATAGTATCAGGTGTTTTTTCCGACATCAGGCGAGATAACACTGATAAGCTTGACATTATGTTTTGTTTTCATAAGACGTCAAATGAATGATATATTTGCAAAATGTATGACCTTTACCTTAAAACAGGGTTATTGACATATTTTATTACATCTGACAATATCTTGTGGTTCATATTTAACATTAGACGTCGCACAACGTCAGAGTGACATCATACGTGGTCGAATATTGAAATGGCCATATCTGAAAACTGGGAGTGAGGATTTCTTTGAATTTTTTTAAACCCTCTAAGGGATTGCTAATGACCGATAAAATAAATCATCAGTGAACATGGAACATTAGTTTACAAATAACTTATGAACATCCAGATCCAAACCTTGGCAGACTTGCGCTGCTTCGCAGAGGTCTGGGTTAGGGTTAGGGTCTTGGAGTGATCTAGTTAAGCATATTTCAGTGTATTTTAGTATATTTTTAGTACATTTTAGTGTGTTTTCAGTGTATTTTACTCAGTTTTCAGTGCATTTTAGCATATTTTTGTCTATTTTAGTGTATTTTCAGCGCTTTCATTTTTTTTCTGTACCTCCAGTGATGATAGAATACACCTGTTTCCATGGAAACCCTTTTTCGGGATTAAGACGTCTTTGTAAACATGAAGGAAATAGCTTTAATTCTGAATTCTTTTATTCAGAATAAATGAATTTGAATAAAAAAAACCATATTAATTGTTTAGAGAAACCATACTGTACAGTGCCTTTATAGTTGCAGCTCTGAAGGCTGGTTTGGGAATGAATCATTACATAAAATGCATAATTGCTCAGAGTAGAATCAAAGTGTTACTTACCTGGAGTGCAGAACTGTGAGCAGGACTAAACACAACGGGACAATTATTCGCATCTTATCTACAGAAATTAAATATTTTTCTTTGTATCTTGTTTTCTTTTTTTGGAAACATTCTCATATGTTGGAGCGATATTGTTTGATTATTATCTTTTGGGAAAATCAGATTATTGGCAGGTTGGGAGCTATTGCGAGCCAGAGGGTTTTGTTAGGACATGTATTCTAGATGCATAGACTGAAACACTCTTACCTCTGCACTAGCCTACTTTAACCCTATGATAACGGGGTGGACATTTACACACACTTTGCACTTCTTAGTACATTTTTAGTCTTAGTTATCTTTCAGTATTTAAATTAAGTCAGAATTTAACAGTTGTTCATTATTGCATCATCTTTAAAATTCACATTATAAACAAAAGAAAATGATCAGACTATCATCTGTACGCGGTGTGTATGAAAACGGTACTATTACTGTCATTATAACTTGTGTTTTTCTAACATAAGCCATTATGGCATAAATCCTGCTTTTACTGATATCTGGGCTTCATTTGAGAGGGAAGGCTCTAAATTAACTACTGAACCATTTTTAACCTGTGACATCACTATGACCATATTTGGAAGAAGAGGAAATTACATGTTTTTTTCTCCACTAGATGGCAGTGTATTGTTCGGTTCTGACCTAGCGCCAAAAATAATATTAATGCAAATTAACAAATGATGGTGTAAATCATTCACATATACAAAGCTGTGAACATAAAATCATATATGATGACATGTTTATGGAGTATATTATATATATACATATATATATATATATATATATATATATATATATATATATATATATATATATATATATATATAATTTTTTTGTTTTTTTTATTTATATATATATATATATATATATTTATTTTTAAATCAACAATTATTGAGTATTTGGTATTTTTATTTACGGCTTGAGTTGATGAAATACAAAAAAAGGAGTTGTAAACTGTATAAATTCTATAAGTGTGCATTTTATGCACATTTCATAGCTACTAAAGTCCTTTTTTTTTCACCACATACCAGAGCGTTTAATATTATACTATATGGATTTTGTTTCATTTGCTGAACACTCTTGTTCTGTCTTTGTCTTTGTTCTGTGAGGTTTTGATGTCTGCGTTTGTGATGCCCAGCTCACATAGATCTGTGTGTCATCTTCATTCATTATTTTGGTCACCTTGATATGTTCTTTTTAGATGAATTCTTACCGTGACGTGTTTTGACATGACTGTTGGGCTTCGGTTGTGTGATCTGCTCTTGTCTGTGGGTTGTATCATCTGAAAGCGTGTCCCAATAAGTCTGCATATCCTCTGTATGCAGAAAAATAAACCTTTCCTCACATAAAACATTTCTATTTCTGTAATATGCTCTATGTGACTGACGTTTACATTAGCTGCTATTTATTCAAATGCATTCTTTAAGGTAAGTGAAAAATAAACAAATACATTTTAAAACCATATATGTATGGAATGTATTTAGAGGTGGGATGTAACTAAGTACAAGTACTTCATTACTGTACTTAAGTAGATTATAATTTATATAAATGTAAGGAGTATAAAGCACAGATATTCATATACATGTAGCGTTTGAAGCACAGATATTTATATAAATTTTAGGAGCATAAAGTACATATATTTATATAAATGTAAGGAGTATGAAGTACAGATATTTATGAACAAATGTGGGGAGTAAAAGTAAAAAGTAAAATAAATACTCTAGTAAAGTACAGGTGTCTAAAAACTGTAGTTTCTTTCACCTCTGGTGTAGTCACAACAGTAACACTGCAGTTTCACATGTTCTTATGTGTAAAGTCTGAACCAAAGCAGCATGTGACAATGTGTAATTTGGAATAAATGTAAGTTCAAAGAAAAAGCAAATGAGATAATTGGAAGGAGCATTTGATGTATGAAGCGGTGCTATCTAGGCCTGTTTCTGTGCGTTCGGAAGCTGCTCAGAAAGTTGTGAAGCAGGAGGGTAGTAGATTAGAATGTGTCGCCCCCTCACACACTGTTGCAACCTTCATTAGAAAGAAGAATGGCTTCTGTGGAAGTTCACACAGGTCACAACAAACAAGCAGCAAACATATTCATGATGTTGTTAGTTTACATATTATTAATGTTAGTTTAGGCCAGGGCTATCAAACATGCAGCCCGGGGGCCAAATGCACCCTGCCAAATGTTTCAATGTGACCCGTGGGTGGAAGAGCATAATAATGTAAAAAAAACCCTATATTTTATTCTCAGTTTTTTCTTTGTCTATAACAATTTAAAATTTGTGTCATTGTTTTAATGGAAAACTAACATTAAATTCTGAAAATATAGAAATTTACAAACTACCCTGGTTAGGGTTAGGGTTAGTGGTTAACAACCTGAAATGTCTAAAGAAAATTAAGCAGAATTTTAAACATTTTAATCTCACCCAACATTGGTAGAGAAAGATTATTTTAATCACTGTGTGTGTGTGTGTGTGTGTGTGTGTGTGTGTCTGCAGAGACATATCATGCTATAATTTAATGAATACTTGAGATATCACCATTAAATTGCATATACATAAAGGCATATACATATAACTAATGTACATCATATGCATTAGAGTTGACCTTTACTCCATTTGAGTAAAGGTCAAAGGTCAATTAACTAAAAGGTCAAAATCACATTATCGGCTATAACTCAAGAACTGAGGGTCACAGAACTTTCAGATTGGTACCAAATGCTGCAGAATTAGCATTTCTACAATTCTCATGATTGGTGTTATCACCGACAACCAGTAGTTTTTAAATCTCTGGAGATCAAAAGTGACATGTTTCAAAATTTGCTTCTGTTTGTGTGTGTCAAGCATAGACTAATCACGCTATAACTTAATTAATACTGGATATATTATCCTAATATTACACGCACTGATGCATATATACATATAACAAAATTATCAATATTGCAAAAGGTCAAAGGTCAAGGTCGCATTTTGCAGAAACATCAAAATCACGTTACTGGCTCTACTTCAAGAACAGGTTGTCATAGAAATAGAGATTGTCACAAAACAAGGGCGAGATTAGGCATTCTTCTGTTACTTCTGCACCCACTAAACTGTTGAGTGTAGTGTCTTTGTAGAACTGATCCATAGTACACAAGCCCACATGTCCAAGTGTCATTGAACCCTGATTTCATCTCTGTCTGGCAAAACCTTAGAATCCTACTGGTGTATGAGTGTGTGTGTGTGTGTGTGTGTGTGTGTGTGTGTGTGTGTGTGTGTGTGTGTGTGTGTGTGTGTGAATAGGGCTGTGTTCCAATATCCGTACTGCCCTTTCCGCCCTGTCTTTGGGTACCGAATTGTAATTGCGACAAAGTTAAATGTACTGCAAGTACCCAGATGATGCCGTCAAAAGCCGTCATTTTTTATGTGTGGAGTTACTGCACACTTTTTGTACTCAACAGCTACCATGTTGTGTACGTATTACCTACGTAGTTGAAGTAATGTAGAAATTTAGAAGATAAAAACATGGCAGACGGAGCAAGCCAGGCGACCCCTACAACCTACAGATGTAAGTTCTTCTGCTTTTGGTGTTAAAACATCAGTGGTGTTTTGTATTGAAATAGGGTGGCTGTGGCTCAGTTGGTAGAGAAGGTTGTCCAATGACTGAAAGGTTGGTGGGTAGCGTCTTGGCTCTGCCACATGTCAAAGTGTCCTTGGGCAAGACACTGAACCCTGACTTAGGCTCCCAGTAGGACTGACAGAACCTTAGAAACCTACTGGTGTATGAGTGAATGGGTGAATGTGAGGTTAATGTAAAGCGCTTTGAGCACCATGAAGATGGAAAAGCACTTAATAAGTACAGAACATTTATTGAAAGTTGTGTGAAAAATACATCTTACAATAGCATCTATTTTGGTCAGGAAAAAAAAATGTTGTGGTTTCTGGGTGAATGTGAGGCTAATGGAAAGCACTTTGAGCACCATGAAGTATAGAAGTACAGAACACTTACTTCAGATTGAATTGGTCTGAATGTGGAACCTGAATTAAAGTGATTTTTTTTTTTTTTTTTAAATATCTCAATATCTACTATTGCATTTGACAAATTCATCCCCAGGGCGGGCTGGACTGGACCCTTTGGCGAGATGGATTTGGACAAACTTTTCAAACCTATCATGTGTCTCACGCTGCGTCAGTGTCACCAGCGCTAACATTGTTTAACCGCCCAGGATGGAGTTGCTAACACACGTCTTGGCAGTTGCACGTCGCCACACAGACCCCCCGCCGCCTTCGCATGGTGAGGCTCACCTCAGGCAGTGCACGACGGGCTCCTCTGTTCGAAGCAGATCATCAAGTTTGCATGAGCCTGTCTTTGTGGAAAGTAGGTCATGGCTGCCATCTGAGAATTAGGAGGAGAGAGCGGCGCTGGGTTCAGAGGGATGCTGGGAGAAGTCCATGTGACCCAGCTTCTCCCACGCCCCCACCACCTCAACTTCTGCATCTGCAGGCGGCCCCGGTGCCTTAAAGATGCATACTAATGAAGCGCCCACCCCCCCCTCCCTTTTAACAATCAAAAGATGCATTGAGGATTGAGGGGTGAAAAATACTGAAGGCTCTGCTGTTTCAACCAGGATTAGAAAAAGCCTTTAAAGCCTGGCAGTGGCATTCCACAGGCTTTCTGTTGACATTTACTGGAGTTTCTTCTTTTATACAGCAGATTATGAATCAGCATGAATCTGTGGGCAACGGTTCATCAAGTCAAATTTAGGAAGTGGAAAGAAGAAGCATGAAAAAAAAAACGTCTACCTATTTTAACTTCAATTTTTTACATGCTTATATGAAGACCAAAATACATCTCAGCAAAATGTTCTTGTTGCGCATAGTTAATCAATTTACATCTGTTTACATGCATGGCTTTTTTTATTTATAGAGTGTTACGGTATCGCTGGCAAAATAAGGCACAATTACAGAGTACCTGCTGACGTTAGATATGTGAACACACAGACAGCTTTAGTTTGAATCAGGTAGCAGAAGCTTTACTGAGGGTTTATTACAGATAATCAGGTTTAAATGTGCTAACTGTGGGCTTAGTCAAGTTACACTCAACAAGCATTACAGCTTATTCTCCATTGTGAATCATGTTGATAGGTGAGTCATACTAGTGCAGGGGTCTCAAACTCATTTTCTTCAGGGACCAGATTTTACCTAATTTCATCTCCAGTGGACCAGTGCAGTCAAATAATAGCTTAATAATCTATAAATAATGACAATTAAATGTTTTCCCCTTAGTTTTAGTACAACCCCCACCCATTAAATATAAGTGTAAATGTAAAAATATTATGGCTCACTTTGGCATTTCGACACTAAACTCTTAGTAACAGAACCAGAAAATGTTCAAAATTCTGCTTAATTTTCTTTAGACACTTCAGGTTGTTGATATTTGTTCAGGTTATTCACATTTTATGGTCACAAGATACTTTGCAAATGTAAATATTTTACTAATTTGATGGGGGTTTTTTGCATTAAAACACAGACAACAATATGAAGTTGTCATTGTTTATAGGCATATCTTTTTTCCCACATTAAACCGTGAAGAAAATATGGACTCATTATATTTCGTAGGTTATTCTGTTATTATTTTACTGTATATTCATTCTGTATATTCAGTCTGTATATAGAACCAGAACTAAACTCAGTTCCACAGCCTTGAGTGTGGAATTATTGCACTTTACAAATTAATAATAATAATAGTTTCTATTTCTATATCGATTTTTAAGGAAGACAAAGCGCTTTGCATTATTGATCCATTATTCATTCACTCTCACCTGCTCCCTCTGGCGGTGCTAAACTACATATGTATCCACAGTTGTCCTAGGTTGACATGTTGTGCCTACGGCCCCTCCCACCACCAAACATTCATACACCAGTGTGAGTAACACTGGAAGCAGGAGCGTGAAGTGTCTTTGCCCAAGGACACAATGGACTGAGTAGGACCGCCCCAAATTCATCCCACAGGCCACATTGAAACCATTGGAGGGGCGAATTTGGCCCCTGGGCTGCATGTTTGAGACCCCTGTAGTAGTGTGAGGAATGGGTGTGATGGTGGCGAAGGCAGCTTGGAAACACTGTTGCTCAATCTGTTCACACCTCCTGGCCTTGGTGTGCTTCTTTTTTCTGAGCCCACCCCTCAGAAATACTATTAATTTCCTCAGAGCAAACACTTCTCCAGGTGAGGGTTTACGTTTGACCTCCGCAGCGTTTATCTCAGCTGACAGACCACCAGCAGATACCTCCGACATAAAACCCCGGCTTCCTTTTTACTCCCCCGGCCCCTAATAAACCTCCCTTATTAGCATTCATTTTGTATGTTTTTCA